>OW240912.1:164215881-164240528 GCA_933207985.1 Pelobates cultripes
CTACTATAGTATTGTATACAGAGAAAGGATCCATTTATATAGCGCGCTCATAACTCAAATATTTGTATGAAACTTCCATTAACTAATCTGAGATGATACTGCATCAACTGAAATCTTATAGAAATTGAGCAAACATTTGGACCAGATTACACAGACATGGTTTCACCAGAATCTTACAGAACTCTCAGAGACTTAAAAAAAATTATTCTATACCATGTTTAAAAGGCATGGCAAACCTTAGACCGGTCAGCCTCCAAGAGCCTTAGTAAAACAGGTAGAAACCTTTGTCCATAATCTCTGATCCAGGCTATATACCACAATTTAAAAGAACAGAACACATATAATGTGAGACATAGAAGACACAAAACATATGCAGTAATTATTACACTGGATCATTTAAAAGGAATCTGTTGCAATAAAAAGGTTAGTTTACAGCGCAAAATGAAGCATGTGTTGGACCGCTGAAAATGTAAATGTTGCTCTTATTTACAAACAAAAATCATATTTACAGTATGGATCCGCTGCAACAAACACACAGGGCAGGGAAGATGTGCTGATTGGTGTTCTATACAATTAATCCCATATGGGGAATTAACTTTCAAATACTAATGAAGTGACTTTTGTCTCAGTTATAAAAATACTGAGCTCATCATGCAAACAATGTAACACATTTACACTATCCCACTCTCATAGAAAGTGTAGTGGGCTTATGGTATTAAAGCAACAATCATATCAGGCACACAGATCCCATGTGAAATAACTTACAATACAACAGAGTAATAAACTTATACTTCTATGCGACAGAAAGAATAAAGCAAAAGATTTAAGTAGGTCTATCAGGTACAACCTGCGAGTCAGTTCTTTTCTAATATACAGTACTGCTATTTTATATATATATATACGTGTATATATTGGTCACTCAGGACCAGAACTTACATTTCCCATACTGCTGACTCAGGGTGGACACACTACTAACTTACCAAAGTGTGTCCCCAATATAGACAATCACCCAATTGATGGAGAATCATTGTTTGCAATAAAGACATGGACACTACAAATGTGCTTTAACAAGATTCTCAGTGAGTATATTTTCAGGGTTAGCATATAAAGCAAAAAGAGTTTAACTATTTCATATCCTTACAGTCAGCACTAATGATTATAAACCTTATTTAAGCATAAAATACATATGAACAAGAAAAGTTAACTACTTCATATTCTTGCATGGTAATTTCCCATTCCTAGGACAAATCTTTCAAACACTTATTCACACTCACAACCAAACTTAACTAATGACAATTAGAGGGTGGACAAGGTGAACCTGAAACTCTGTGCACACTATCGTAGTATATTCACTTATATACTAAATTCTCTGTCTATATCACTTTATAGACTTTATCTGTCCAATTCTCTTATTAGACCTTCTCTAGTTCACTTACTAGAAATACATATATCTCTCTGTCTAGTTCCCTTACTAGACTAATGTAACGGGACCTTATGTAAAACTGAGTCACAGAAAACACATATACTAAATAACCTTTCCTAAAATGATGTAGACTTACAAAACCATGGGGATCATAGATTCAGGGTGTCAAGATAGACACAAGGAATTACTACTCACCCAAAATGGTTTTGGCTACAATCCCACTTTCTGACACCAAGCTGAAAGGTAAATCTGCTACTCTGGTGACTCGGTCCCTCTGGTCACTATTCTCCAACCCTCGATTGTCAGCTGAATATTCAGGGAAGATTTTTATGGAAGCGTATTAACCAGACGCACACTCTTTGCTTTCCATAATCTTCTGATCGTTTATTCAAGATTCGCTATATTTATACTATACTTGTCACAAAAAGGTTACAAAAGATACATAAAAGAGGAAGTAGTTTCTGCTGTTACATTCAATAATCTAATCTTACAAAATATCACATATACATTGTGGTTAGGCATTTCCTGATACATAGAAACTGTCATAGCTTGTGACTTCCTTTCAATTATGTTTTGCAAGCAGTTCTGAAATACTGACAGATTAATTGTTTAACCCCTTAAGGACCAGATTTCTGGAATAAAAGGGAATCATGACATGTCATGTGTCCTTAAGGGGTCAATATTCCTTCAGTTACACCTCTGTCTATTGATAAACAGAGTTAAAGAAATACTATTGTACCATAACAATTTTAGTTTTTCTAAGTAATTTGGGGAAATAAATCATGCTGTTGCATTACCACTGCTCAATTATTTGCCACTTATGAGCTGAATCACTTAGTTTATGCAGCCACATTTCATTTTCAAACTGATCTTACAGCACATTGGCCTCAATTCTGCAGCGCTGTACAATTAGTGGAGGATGTACAATATACAGAGACAAGTACAAAAGGTAGAGAGCGCCCCGCCCCTAAACTGATATCTAGCCATTTAAGCTTTTTTATACAAAGTGCTTAGCTAGATAGCCTGTGAGCTTAAAATGTAAATCTAAAGGATACAGTGGGAATTTGAGACAAGAGGTAGCAGGGGAAATTTGGAGGTGATGTCTAAAAGAGTTAACAGAGAGAAGCAGCTATTGGCAAAATGTAAAGGGAATGGAGAGGTAACCTCCTTCATTAGCATGCAGTATATAAATAAATCACTAACCAGAGTAAATATTTACGGTGTCCAGAAAAAGCAATGTGCTAATGTATTTCTCATTCCAGTATGCATAGATAGCACATTATTTAATGGGAAAAGAAACAAAAACATCGGTAGGACAGAAAAAAAAAACAGTAAACAAATAATGAAGATTTAATATTTTTGGATAACAATCTAAATTTAGCATGCCTCATATAATACAGATATGAGGCGTATGTACATTTCAGACACCAAAAAACTACAGAGAAACTTTAGATTAAGCAGGTGTTTATACCCTTTAAATCCTCAGTTCTCACGAGTGTAACGCTAGGTATAAATATAAAGAGTGAGTAAATCCATGTATATAGTGCTTTAAAGGCACTTACCCTCTATATTACACTTGTGTTTTCGTGTTACATATTGAGAGAAAAACAGAAAATATACAAATTATAGTGCAGTATATCAGAGAAAAGTCCCAGAAAATTCTTTTGTTATGTGAGTTATAAGTTTAAATAAACTCACATTTTTTAGAGCCTTTTACAGTTGTAAGGCTTTAAACTTCCAGACTTCTGTGTCTTTTTTGGGTAGATCACACGACCCCTCTCTCAAGGTAAAAAAGTGTTTGTTCTTCTCCACATTATGCAGAAAAAGACACAGATAATCCAATCTAAGTGTAGTATTTTAGATACTAATTATATCAATATAAATAAAATACAAGAGTGCTCACCTTGTTTAGAGCCTTTTGGTAACTGGCTCTAAGTGTATAAGCCTAGTGTCATTTTGTGGGGTGACACTGCCCCTCTCTGGATTCACTTGCGCAGGATACAAATTGATTTATAAGTATAAAAAATATATTTATTGAAAAAGATAATATTAAAATGTGTACATACTTTTTGCTAGAAAATAAAAATAGAAAAAAATTAAATCATATATGGGTAATACAAATGTATTAAGTGGTCTAATAATAGATCCACTTATTAGCCAAAATGTGTTTCACCGAAAAAACGGCTTCCTCAGTCAGCTTTAGATTGTGTCCGGTGTTCCCTTTCTTTTAAATCCTCAAATTGCCCGCCAAATCTCCTCCTCTCCATTCCGGTGTGCTCCGTTCGACACGGTCAAGTGCCGCTGCGTAACTTCCTGCCTTTCGTACTACATGTCCCATAATGCTATGCATACTTAGACGTCACTTCCTGTGGATTCCAATATCATTATGGGTAATGTAGTCATGAATATCGTCATTTTCAAGTTCTTATTTTGGTGCATAAACGGACTCAAATCATAATAACGAAAATAGCGGAATAAAGAAGAGAAAGCATGGAGAGGTGTATAAATGTTCATTATCCATATGTTAGACAAAAAATGAAAATAAAGAACGAATATAAAGATACAAAAGTCCTGGTGTATAATTATTTATAATTCACAAATGGTTTTTTGTTATATAAAATGTTACTATTTCCCAAAGAAGGGAATGATTAGATTAACCCTATGTTGGAATCCTATAAATGTGTTTTATCAATACAAAAAATAAATATTGCATTCAGATACCATTAGTGACATGTGTACATAAATTTAGCTTCTTACTATATATGTGACAAGCATAATTTTCATAATAGAAAACAATGATAGTAATGGAAGTGTATAGTTTAGATGACTATTGTGACAGACCCATCTGTATGGACTAAAAGTACTGTGTTCGTCTGTTTTGCCATTTGCATGAATTCCCCATTCGTTTGTTTAAGGGAATGTCTTTTTTTCGTCTAACGAAACTACCGAACGGATGGCCACCCAGAAGAGAAGTGTGCTGCTGGTTAACCTATTGATCCCAATTAGAACGTTGCGGTTAACCACAGACACTTCTCAATTAAAACCGAATACCGGGTGGTCGTCGTTCGTATGTCGACCACGAGGCGGCGGCCATTTTAAACCATGCGA
This sequence comes from Pelobates cultripes, assembly GCA_933207985.1. Taxonomy (NCBI): domain Eukaryota; kingdom Metazoa; phylum Chordata; class Amphibia; order Anura; family Pelobatidae; genus Pelobates; species Pelobates cultripes. The sequence goes on from OW240912.1 coordinate 164,220,413, forward strand.
AAGACCAGCGGTGTTCGACGGTTATTTCATGGAACTGAAAACGGACACTTTTTCAACCGAACACCAGCTGAAGCCGTCGACCTCCCCTTCTCAATCGACAAAAGAATACGAATGCCGGCCGTTCGGGAGATTCAACAACACGAATGGACTTAACCCAGATAGCCTTCCCATGGAGTCAATCGCATACCGAAGAACTGTAATAAACTTTGACTCCATGGCGATTGAACTATGCGAATGGGATCTGAGCGCTATTCGCCAATAATATGCACTCAGATCCAGGCTTTCTGGGGATGTGTTACACGAATGCAATATGTTCGGCAATTAGAAAGTTATATATTTTAATGTGTTTTATAACTTTGAGTTAAAATGGCGATTTGCCTCTGCTCGGGGAGATAATTGAATTACCTCCCAATTATCTCCCGAGCAGAGGGGAGGGAACTGTGATGCATGCTGGGAATATTGTGAGGATGTATGTCTGAAATGTCCCCATGTCCTTCTGTCATTTCAGTCTCCTATTTGGTCCCCTAGGGGAGTGTCCACCAAGTGGGAGACCTGCATAAATACCGGGCAGGTAGCCCACAGTTCGTGTTTTACCCTCCAAGCGGAGCTTGGTCTCGTTATTGGGGGGATTTTATTACCGGCGCCTAGAGACTGCTTATTGGAATTATTTGCCGTTTGGAAGATATTGGCGTTCGGCTAATATTGTCAGTTCGTGGATTTGGAGTTCGTGAAGGGAAAGAGCCATACAAGTACCGTTCGGGAGTTTGGAGTGTTCCCTAGCTGGTGGTTCGCATGGTTATACTGTACACGCTACCAGACCCCATTATTGCGAACGGGGAGCATTCACTAAACGGCGGTTTGCGCATTTATTACTGGAGGTACCGTAACAACTATGGTGTCCATCTTACTCCCAGTTGGTGTGTCTTGTCTCCTTATGTTTAAATGGAATAATATCGAATAGAGAAACTTTTGGGGAAAAAAAAAATATTCTAAAAAATGACAAAGTTCAAAATCTGCATTTAAACCTAAGGGGGCTAAAGTATTTAAATTGAAAAACAATTTTGTTTCTATTTGCCCTAATTTCCTTATTTCATCCTCCCCTCGCCAATTCAATGTGACCTTTTGAATGGCGACAAAAAATCGAAATTATTATGTATTAATCTAAAATGATCCGAAACACTATGTTTGTCATAACCTTTCTTTATATTCCGTATATGTACATTTCAGACACACCTAACATTCTAGCCTTCAAATGGCCAAATAAATGTTTGCATCACGTTTAATCAGAAAGGGAGGTAACAGAGCCTAAAATCATGCCTCAAGGATTCAAACAAGCAAAAGGTGAGTATGTCATATATCATAGTTTTACAGTGTTGCGTAGGTACACCTGCTAAAAATAAAATTTTGCTTGCTACATGTAAATGCTTTGCATTATAAGACATTATAATAAAGGACAAGATAATAATAAAAAAAAAAATATATGGTAATACAAACAATATGTGCAACATGATTTAATCATGAGGTGAACAGACCATGACACTATCTCAACCCTTTTGTGGAAGGTAATGAAATAGAAGAGGTTTGGGGGGTACTCAAGTTACTTGTAAGTCAGCTTGAAAGATGTGTTTGGAAATATCATATATATTTTTTTCTGACTTCTGAGCACAAATTATTTTGTTGAGATAGCTGAAAATGTGTGTCAATGCTAGTTTTAACACACCTGAGTACACAAAGGGATTGGTCAGTGTGAATCTTAGACCAGAAAACAGACAAGATACTCTTCGACCAGACATTTCCACTTCAGTCTCATATTTTGGTGTGTGGTTATTTGACAATAAAAATGTATTATTATTAATAAAGTCAATTGTGTAATTTGTCACATGGTCACATAGAAATTTAGGTTGAAAAAAGACTCAAGTCAATCAACATCAACCATACACATATTTGATGTTGTTAGTTCAAAAAAGGTAAACATTCCCGTGAAGGGATTGACACAAAAATGGAAATAAAGCCTCTTGACTCCATAATGCCAATCATATTTCTCATTTGATTAATAAGCTGTTCCCATACTCATTAAAGGGACATTCCACTGTTAACGTACAAAAAAATATCACTGCGTAGCAGATATAACCCCAATGTAGCTAAATGAGAAGTCTTTGCAGGGCCAGGACTCTCAGCAATTGCTTGACTTTTGAATTTTTTTTTTTTTTTACATTCTTTATTTTTGCAGTGCATTGAGATATGACAAACGAGCATGCGGTACCCCAACGGCAATCCTCATGCTTTTCGAGAAACCGTTATAACATTAGGGTTTGGTTAGTACTTGCACATTTTTATATTATAGGTTAAGCGAGGGTTTAGGTAAATTGAATAGTCAACTTAGTGAGGTTAAAACAGGCTTATACGATTCGAGAGCATGTTAAAGGTTAAATAGGCTTAATCTTACTACAGGTTTGGCATGTCATATTATACAGCTTTATAATGCAGTGGTTCTGCACAGTTATACAATCCATTTGGATTGACAGGGTGGACTATGTGTTTGCATGCTATATGTGTTGAAGGGTATTATCTTAGTGTCTATGGTGAGACAGTGGAGGCAGGGTTTGGTGTCTAGCATGTTCATGAATAGGCACTTTTTTTATATTTTATAGGGCAAGCTATCCACAGGCTGGCTTTATGCGTCAGTCATAGCGTATCTTTTCAGTTTCCTAGAGTGTTAGGTATGAGTGTGTGGGGCTTTGTGAAGGCTTCCCAACCCCATATATCGAGTTGGCGTTGTCCTGTGATGTGCTTGACCTGAAGGGAGTGTGTGCTTTTGCGAGCGATGGTGTTGGGGGATAGTAGGTCAATTATGCCCCAGTTGCTTTACTGCAGGAGGTGTTGCTTTGCTGGAGCTTGTAGCCAGCTGGCCATCAGGATGTGCTAGTGTGTGCCTGAGTGGGGTGATGCCGGCAGTGCTGCATACGAACGTGTTTGAGTGTGTGTGTACCACTGTGCAGATTCCTGCTTGGTGAGTGTGCTCCGGAACATAAGTGGAATAACTCCTGACCAGGGGAGTTGCGGGGGGGGGGAGGGGGTATTTTCATTATCCGGCCACAAACTATGAGTGTAGATGTGGGAGTGCTGCCGTGCTCTGTCAGTTTGAGGTGGGCTGTGCAGGGCTCTTTGTGCCATTAGGTGCGAACTATCTACAAATTCAAACATGGTGAATATTCCCTCAAAGACAACATATAAGCAAAATCATTAAATATGCAACAGGGCAGGCAATAAACTTCTGGTATTAGTTGGGTTTGTGAAAAGTATGCCTGTGTCTTCGTTCTGCTTCCCCTGAAGTGGCTAAGTGTCCAGCGTCAAACCGGTCCCCAGAGGCTGTTGTCGTTCCGTGGTCTTGGAGCTCCCGGCCCTTGGAACAAAGGAGGTGATGTGTTCTGGGTCCCAGCTATCTGTGGTCGGCCTCCCATGTGGGGTAGCAGCGATCGGGATGTCCAGTCCCAGTGCCTTCAGAAACTCGGGTGCGCCTTCCATTGAGGGGAGTGTGTGGTGGGTTCCATTCCGGTGCACCATTACGGAACCGTTGGGCCCCCATCTGTATTCGATGCCCACCGACCTCAAGCCACTGGTGAGAGAAGGTTTTCCTCCAGGTGAGGGTGGCTTTCGTTAGGTCCTGGAAGAAGTACAGTGTAGTTCTTTCAAAATCCAGTGGTGTTTTCCCTTTAAGGGCCGCCATGAGCTGAATTTTGTCCTGTATTGTTGGACATCTGAGTATCACATCTCAGGCTGTGTTTTTCGGTGCCCTGGTGGATGAGGTTAGGCGATATATCTCTGCCGTGGCTAGTTTTTTCGCTGCAGCTGTAGGCAAGATTGTGGCTATGAGGCGCCTGGAGTAGTGTGGTAGTTCGTTTGGTGTGATTTCCGCAGGGATGCCCCTTATCTTTATATTAGTGCGTCTTTGTTTGTCTTCCAGAGCAGTGAGCTGTGCAGTTATGGCTCTATGTTGTGCATATACTTGCTGCACTGATTCTTGTAGGTCAGAGAGATGTTCCTGCAGGCTCGTGGTGTCTTTTTCGGTTGCCTGCACCCTGCTGGTAATTGCTTTGATGTCTTTTTTGATGGGAGCAAGTTCCGTCGCTAGAATTGTGTGAAAGTCCGTCAGCAGGGTTTTTAGATCCTGTCTGGTGATTGGGGCTGTGTCGGCTGCATCATCCCTCTGTTTTGGGCTCTCTACCTGGGTGTCCTTGGAGGCCGGCATTTCTGGGTGGTGAGTGTGGGCTGCGGGGCACGGGGGTTCGGCAGGGGCGGTTTTGGACTCATAGGCCTCTGAAGCATGGCCCCGATATCCCTGCTGTCTGCTGTGTGTTGCGGTCGTTGGGAGCGGCGACCCATAGCTGGCATGTGTGCCTGTGAGTCTGTCGTCTTGGGGGTCGCCCAGTCCCACACTTGCCTTGCCACTGTGCCACTCAGGATCGCCTCCAGGCCTGTGTGCGTCAGCGTGGGGTAGGCCCCAGTTCTCTTTCTCCGCTTGGGTTGATGGGCGGCCGCAAAGAACGGCATCTACTGCTTCAGGATGGGTTGGAGGGTCTGTGTGTACCCTTTCTGTAGCTGGATGGGCCTGTTGTGGCGTGATTTTCCCAGATTTAACGCGGTTTGTGGAGGTGCACAGAAGAATGGCATCTCTCCAGGTTGATGGTCAGGCTCCGCCCCTTGACTTTTGAATTTATATCCACTGAGCTAAATAACCAGAATGTAACAGTACTACAGTCTATTGAAATCTGCACTTTTTGTAAAATGAAAAGATGACACACGACTCAGACATCAGGCACTTCAGCAAGCTAAATAGCTTTAAGTATCTGGAGATTTTCTTTAATAAAGACTGCTAAGGATGAAGCATTGTGTGCCTAGACCTTTTTTACTATATCATAATTGTTCATAAGTCATTCTTTTTTAATATTATCCCTAATATAACCCTGTTTAAGGTGTAAGTTGCATGTTGGCTCCTTATCCCAAGAAAAAAGTTGGGATTTTCTGATGGCCTTATCTATTTTGTTTCCAATATAGTAAATTCAATAAAACAAGTTGCCTCTTCTTGGACTTTCCCCAGACCCGATACACAGGAAATAGAATATATAGTGCATTACAAAAATTGCATATTATTATTATTTTATTATTTATAAAGTGCCTGCAAAATCCGTAGTGCTGTACAAAACGTGGACTAACAGACAAGTAATTATAACTAGACAAGTTGGATGTACAGGAACAGAGGGGTTGAGGGCACTGCTCACTAGTGATGTCCCGAACGGTTCGCTGGCGAATAGTTCCTGGCGAACATCGCATGTTCGTGTTCGCCACGGACGGCGAACATATGCGCGGTTCGGTCCGCCCCCTAAACACAAATTGGGGGGGGACCTAATGTCCTCCCCCCTGGCCCCCACCCCTGAGTGGTGGGAGGGGGCCCTAAATACTAAAAGGGGGGTGGACCTAAGGTCCTCCTTCCTGGCCCCCACCCCTGAGCGGCGGGTGGGGGCCCTAAACACAAATTGGGGGGGGGAACCTAATGTCCTCCCCCCCTGGCCCCCACCCCTGAGTGGTGGGTGGGGGCCCTAAACAAAAATAAGGGGGGACCTAATGTCCTCCCCCCTGGCCCCCACCCCTGAGCTGTGGGTGGGGGCCCTAAACAAAAATAAGGGGGGACCTTAATGTTCCTTCCCTGGCCCCCACCCCTGAGCTGTGGGTGGGCCCCAAACGTGTAACAAGGCAGTAAGCAGTGGGTGGGGCCCCAACAGAGAAAACTTCTCGGGGACCCAATGTCCTTCCCGGCCCCCACCCCTGAGCCGGGTGGGTGGGGCCCTTAAACAAAAAATAAGTGTAATCTGTCCTCCCTCGGTCCCCACCCCCTGAGCGTGGTGGGGGCCCTAAATAAAAATAAGGGGACCTAATGTTCTTCTGGCCCCCACCCCCTGAGCAGTGGGTGTGGGGCCCTAAACAAAAAATAAGTGCTGGGGAAACTACCAAAAACCCCTGGCCCCTGCACCCATTCTAAAATCCCCCCAAAAATGCCCCCAGGTGACTAGGGCATCCCCAAAAACCCCCTAGCCACCCTCCCCAAAAAAAGTATCCTCTATCTACCCCCCACCCCAGCCAATGGGGGGCTTTAATTAAGTACCTGTAAAAAAAAAAAAATTACCATTCAATGTTTTCTTTCTTCTATAATCTTCTTTTTTCAGACCCAAAAAAGGCCAAATAAAAAACCATAATAACCGACGCAATTAAAAAAAAACAGGTAAGTCTCTACATTTACCTGTCACAGCACTCTGATTGGTTGGTTTGAAATCCAGCCAGTCAGAGGGCTAGTGTCATTTTACACAACGTGGGACAGTTCTTTGTCATTTTCCCACACTGTGTAATTTGACTCATAACACTCTGATTGGTTACTTAATCCACCAGAGTGTTATGAGTCAAATTACACAGGGTGGGAAAATGCTGGCATAACATTTTAATAACAGCAACAGATTAACAGCTGTGTGCACTAAAACAGTTATTTGAGCAATTAAAAAATACATTGTATACATAATAATTAACAGTAGTGCCATAATAGCAGACTTTTAACCAATTTACCGTTAATAAGCGTGTGCCTACTCCAACCGATGTCCATAACAGCCATTTTACCCACTGGCAAGCGGACGCCTATGGTAATACACTCCACAAGTGTCTTACCTACCGCCGCATGCAGCAACTCATCGCGCATGCTTTCCCTAGAGAGTGCCGCGCAATGCGCATAATAGCCACTCGTTCGCGCATGTGTATAACAACATAAGCGATACACAGAAATAATGCTTCCATCAGGTATAAGGCCAACACATACGCACCATCCAGTTCACCAAACAGACCGCCCACTCACAGTGAACAATAACTGCCACATAAAAAATAAAACTAGCAAATGAAAACCTTTTTTGCTACTAGTGCCCACATAACGACCTAACTCCTGTTCTATAAACCTCAGTGCACCATGCAAACATACAAAGTATACATTACATACATGTATATACATGTTGTGGAAATGAGATATTAACATAATTTGTAGCTAGTAAAATGTCTATTTACTCATCTAACTGTAATAAGTATTATTCTGCTTATATGTGATTAGTTAAAATGGCCGCTAGGAACTTCCCCCCTAACATCGACTAACTACCTTGTGTAACAAGATGGCGCTGGAATCTAGGGGAGACCCTCATGGTCCCAGTGACATCACCCCTTGTAGGCAGAGCATTAAGAAAACCACTTAACACCTAACCAATTAATCATGTACTATTTCATGTTATCTCTGACAAAGCATATGATGTTATTCTGCTTTAAACTTGCCGCCCCCCCTGAATAAACATTCCTCAAGTTTTTCATCAACCTGAAACTTGTGTCTGGTGTGAATTACTTCAGGGAGCGTGCACGCACTGTCTCTTTATTTTGGCCAGAGGCAGATACACAAAATAATCAATTTATTGATTGATTTCCACTTCAATTGGCGCCCAACGTGGGGCCGCGGATTTGTCGGTTCGGAGGGCCGGAAGCCATCGGACCGGAGCGGACCTCCGGAAAGTGGGACAACCGGAGCCTGATCACCTCCAAAAATACAGCCGATGCCTGTATTCTCCTGTTTTGTGTTGGTCTGCCTCCGCGTCCACTTCTGGCCTCTTTTTAACAAACCTGTCGATTGTCTATCTGCCTCCTGAGTGTTTGTATGAATGTGTGTGACGGCCGGTACATGTGTTTTCTTTTTGAACCTTAGCTTGACTGCCTAGCGGGCAGGGGATGCAGACAGCCGTTGAGGGGCTGGGAACCACCCAGGTAATAGGGTCGGGATATTGTAAGCAGCCGGTGAGGGGCTGGTAACCACCCGGGTAATAGGGTCGGGATATTGTAAGCAGCCTGTGAGGGGCTGGGAACCACCCGGGTAATAGGGTCGGGATACTGCAGGCAGTCGGTAAGGGGCTGGGAACCACCCAGGTAATAGGGTTGGGATATTGCAGGCAGCCGATGAGGGGCTGGAAACCCTGGGTGGGTAACAGGGTTGGGATATCATAGACGGCCAGCGAGAGGCTGGGAATCACATGTTGGAAGGTGGAGTTTCACTGTACCGGGCTGCAGCCTAGAGAGAGAGAGGCTGGGATTGTTGATATTTGATGTTTGATGCTCTTTGTTTTAATATGTACATGGCCATATTGTTTTCTGTCATTTTGTGGATTTTGTTCAATTGTTGTTACAGTGTGGGTACTCTCGGTGTTTGTGTGTTGTGTGGCTCATCCTTGATTCTGGGGTTTACTCTCATCTCTACGTGTGTAATTTTTGTAAATACCTTTTACCTTTGTTCTCTATCTTTCCTGTGTCTGCTGCCCAGAGCTGTGTTAGTCACCCACGCTCGCCCGCTCCGGTCCGTGGCCACCATCTCGGGTGGGCGGACCCCTGTGACTAGTCTACGTTTAGGGAAGACGCACGGGACCCAGGTCCTCGTGGCAGTTGAGCACTGTAGACTTTTCTTCTTCTTCTTCTCCCTTCCCCTGTCTCTGTCACGTGGAACCCTTTGTTTGGTAAAGATGGGGCAGGAACATGCTAGACCTGCTAAGGGATTTTTGGCTTGTGATATTGTGAGAGAAAGGGCAGGGGAAGAAGCTATGTTGAAAATTAAGAAAAAAGCTAAGATCTGTGGTTTCCAAATGTTGCCTAGTGGTAGGTTGCAACCAGAGTTTTGACAAAGAGGGGTTGTTACTGGATAACAGATTGACGAAAGCTGTAGAGGCTTGGTATCGAGTCGCTAGGGGTCTCAAATGGACAGAGGAAGAGTTTGACTTCGAGGGGCAGACGATTTATGTGTATCACCGAAATGTTTGCAATGATGATGTTTCCCCCATGATTTTCCGACCACCGCCCTATGATGGCGCCCAGACCGCGTTAAGTAACGCCCGCCCAGCTTCCCCCATTAACGCCCAGATACCACCTCCTTGTGGTGTAGGACAAGTCCCCACCCCCTTGTGTCCCGTGCTCGGAGCTGATGGAGCCTATTACTATCCAGTACCGTTACACTCCTTTCCCCATGCTCCTACGTCCCAGCCGTCCTTCCAGCTCCCCACCGCCCCCGACCCAGCTCCAGCTTGTTCTTCTCCCACCACTCCTGCTAGTCTGGTATTGTGACGAGACCAATATCGCCACTGTGCATTGGAGGAGCCTGGTTGCCCGCCTGCTGCCTTTAGACTATGGCCCCATGTTGAAACGCTTGAATTTCCCCTGCGGAGACACGAAAGCCGGGTCATTCGGTGCTGGCCCTGTTTGAGCGGTGATACCCCAGATAGCTATGCCATGGAGCCCATTCGTATAATGAAAGACTATGGGAAAGACTTTGGCTCCATGGCAATTGAACTGTATGTGTGTGCTCTGAGCGCCATTCAGTAATAATGTGCGCTCAGATCTGAGCTATCTGGGGATATGTTGAATGTACCTGTTTTGTGCAATGGCTTCACAGTTATATGTTTTTATGTATTTTATTGTCTTTTGCTGCCATGTGTTCAATGGAGTTTTGCCTCGGTCCTTGGAGATAATTAGATTACTTCCCAATTATCTCCAGGACAGAAGACTCTGTGGAACTGGTTTTTGGCAGAAAAGCCATGTTTCCTTTGGTCAAAAGGACTACAATCTATCTTTTGAACCACTGGACCAATTTGGATGATTTTGACATATGTTTGTATTTGGAGTATGCTGATTCTGAAAATGTAAGTTTATGTGAATATGATGCATACTTTTCAAGTTAAGAATAATGTGGAAAAATTGTATTACTCTGCTTGTGATAATTACATTACCCATTGTGTAAGGTAATTGTATCACAGGCAGAGGGGAGGATTTTGTGTGGGAGTATCTGAGTGTATTGTATGTGTGTATTGGTTGTGTTCCAAAACCCTGTGGGTGGTACTAATGTGTATATAAGAACAATAAACCCACAGCTATGGCTGATCACTGCTTGACCCTCAAAACAGAGCCTTGTCTCGTTCTTGGGGGGATGTATTGAATGCTGTTCCAGCTTGACTGCTAGGAGTGTAAACCTATTCATATGGTTTTTCCTATTCGGCTGTTTACGGCATTCATATGATCTACTAAATGGCAGTTTAATCCTTTTATGCCTGGGGGTGCCGTTACAATTGGTGGCAAGCGGTGGGATCGTTCCTACAGCCAGAAGGACAGCTACAGGAGACACCATTTCTTTGGATTTACAAGTGGGGGCAACGCATGTCCCAGTACAGCGACCCTAAAAGCAACAGAATGGAACCAGCAGTGTTATACAAGGAGGAGGACCTGGATGGCCGGGATGCATTAAGGAAAGGCATCTGGTACCAGGCCCTGGATAACGTACAATAACAGCGGGGTGAGAGTCTCCCCAGTGAAGAGCAACGGTTGCAGAAGTAAGTGGCCCTGCGGATGCCCTTCCTGGGAGAGCAGCCCCTGGAGGAATGGGTGAAGGAACTAGAGCAGCGGGTATGGCAGGAGCTATGGCTGGAGGATGCCTACCAGGTGCTCTGGTGGTATATGGCACAATATATACCCTGGACAGCCGAGCATGACAAGCCAGAGAGAGTTGATGGTCCTGGCTTGTTATGGGAGTCCTTTGCAGAGCCTGACTTTGGGAGCCCTGCACAGGACATTTTCTATGAGAGGGAGGCTAGGCATGACTGGGATGACCCCCATGAGGTATAGCAAGACCTTGCTCACTTAGCAACCCTGGAGTGGGAACTGGAGCAGGACTACCGAGATCTCTCCCACTCCATTGGGAAGGCTCCGTAGGACAGCAGAGTGACAGATCCAGTTCCAGAACCCTTCAGCTGGGAAGATATTGTTGAGATTTACTGGGAGGAACCCCAGACGGCAGGTGGAGATGGGACCGAGGTCTCTCCACCGGCCCTACATGGATGCTGGGCGGTCAGCCCAGATCCCCAGCGGCAGATTGATTTGCAGGGAATAGAGAGCCATGTCTCCTTTCCCCAGCGGCAGTGTACCTTGCAGGGAGAGGAGAGCAGCGTTCTCCCTCCCCAGCAACAGGGTGAGCTACAGGGATGCTGGGCGGTCAGCTCAGATCCCCAGTAGCAGTGTGAATTGCAGGGAATTGGGAGCCCAGTCTCCATTCCCCAGCGGCAGTATGAGTTATTGGGAATTGGAATCCCAGTCTCCATTCCCCAGTGGCAGAGTGTCCTACAGGGATAGAGAGCCCAGTCTCCTTTCCCCAGCAGCAGGACTCTGTACTGGGAGCAGAGACAGTCAGTCTCCCTCCCCCTCGTCTGGAAGTATATATGGGAGAGGAGCTTGTTAAACCCTCTCCTCAGCGGCAGCTTAACGTACCAGGGGGAGACAGTAAGCCCCACAACCGTGCTGATGGGACCGTGGTCTCTGCACTTACAGCACAGGGGGTAGGGACAGTTGGTCCTTCCCCCCAGTGACAGGGCTGTTTAGCCAAAGGGGAGACAGTCGGTCCCCCCCTTCAGCAGCAGAGCTGTGTATCTAAAGGGGAGAAAGTGGGGCTCCCTCTCCAACATCCAGGCTCCAACCAGGCTACTCCCGTGGTAGTGCTGGCACCAGGGCAGAGTACCGCTGGTCCAGCTTACCAGTCACCCACACAGCCATGGTGAGGCACCTGGACATGGACAAAGTTCTCCTCTACCCAGGTATAGTAACCAGTTATTGTGGGTGGGCTGTATTACTGATTGTGTTTGGTGGGAGGGCTGCTGGACTAACAAGGGCACTGACTGGCAGGAGGTCAGATACCCTGTGTAACGGACCGTTTTGCACACAAGGGGCAAAAACCGTTTAGGCGATCGGCCCCCTTTCCAGAGATTCAGGCACAGCTACTGCAGAACACCAAAACTCACGAACTGGATACAAAATAGCACTCCAACTCCCGAACTGGAACCTCCCAAATAGCTGCTAGCAGACGAACAGGAAAAGCAGACGAACAGCTTACACTCCTGGCAATCAGTCTCTAACAGCATACAGTGAATCCCCCCAAGAACGAGACAAGGCTCCGTGTTGAGGGTCAAGCAGTGGTCTGAGGTGCTGGCACACCCAGCCTGGTTTTTATTACAGTCTTGCAAATACAGGACCGCCCACAGGGAGGTATAAAACAACCAATCACATCACAGTTACATCCCACATATTCCCTCCCCTTATCCTGAGAGGAAACTCAATTATACATACAGTTAAAACATACTTTCTACCCAACTTTCATAACTCTAAAACCATACATCACATTCACATAAAATTACATATTCACAATCAATCCATTCAGGGGAACAACATATTCAAAAATGGCACAAATCAGACAAGGGGTTCAAAAGTTAGTAAAAAGTCCTTTGTGACTAAATGAAGCATGGCTTTCTGGCCCATACCAGTTTCAGAGTCTTCTATCCTGGAGAGTAATTCAATTATCTCCCAGGACAGACACAAGACTCCATTAAGCACATGGTTGCAAAAAGACACAAAGACAGTAAAACACTTTAAAATACATAAAGTTACATTTTACACATAACACACAGACATGTAACATATCCCCAGATAGCTCAGGTCCGAGCGCACATTATTAAGTGAGTGGCGCTCAGACCACACGAATACAGTTTAATCGCCATGGAGCCAAAGTCTTTACAGTCAGTTTCATATGAATGGGCTCCATGGGATTCCTATCTGGGGTATAACACATTCAAACAAATCTACCGAACCCCAGGCAGAAAAGCACGAATGAAGCTTTTCTGCAGGTAAAAAAGATGTCTTTTAACAGGGGGCCATAGTCCAGGGGCAGCAGGCGGGCAACCAGGCTTCTCCAATGCAATGTGGCGAGATAGGTCTCGTCACACCCTGTTAGTCTGTTTGGAAAAGGGGAGAGATGTGACGAGACCAATCTCGCCACTGTGCATTGGAGGAGCCTGGTTGCCCACCTGCTGCCTTTAGACTATGGCTCCATGTTGAAACGCTTGATTTTCCCCTGCAGAGACACGAAAGCCGGGTCATTCAGTGCTGGTCCTGTTTGAGCGGTGATACCCCAGATAGCTATGCCATGGTGCCCATTCGTATAACGAAAGACTATGGGAAAGACTTTGGCTCCATGGCAATTGAACTGTATATGTGTGCTCTGAGCGCCATTCAGTAATAATGTGCGCTCAGATCTGAGCTATCTGGGGATATGTTGAATGTACCTGTTTTGTTCAATGGCTGCACAGTTATATGTTTTTATGTATTTTATTGTCTTTTGCTGCCATGTGTTCAATGGAGTTTTGCCTCTGTCCTTGGAGATAATTGGATTACTTCCCAATTATCTCCAGGATAGAAGACTCTGTGGAACTGATTTTGGGCAGAAAAGCCATGCTTCCTTTGGTCACAAAGGACTACGATCTATCTTTTGAACCACTGGACCAATTTGTATGATTTTGACGTATGTTTGTATTTGGAGTATGCTGATTCTGAAAAAATGTTATGTGAATGTGATGCATACTTTTCAAGTTATGAATAATGTGGAAAAATTGTATTTCTCTGCTTGTGATAATTACATTACCCATTGTGTAAGGTAATTGTATCACAGGCAGAGGGGAGGATTTTGTGTGGGAGTGTCTGAGTGTATTGTATGTGTTTATTGGTTGTGTTCCAAAACCCTGTGGGTGGTACTAATGTGTATATAAAAACAATAAACCCACAGCTCTGGCTGTTCACTGCTTGACCCTCAAAACAGAGCCTTGTCTCATTCTTGGGGGGATTTATTGTATGCTGTTCCAGCTTGACTGCTAGGAGTGTAAACCTATTCATTTAGTTTTTCCTATTCGGCTGTTTACGGCATTCATATGGTTCCTTGTTCGGCGGATTGGTGTTCTGCAGTAGCTGTGCCTGTGTCTCTGGAAGGGAAGATCTACTAAACAGCGGTTTAACCCTTTAATGCCTGAGGGTGCCATTACAGGTATCCTCTCTCCTCTCTGCTATTTCACCCTACTCCACCTCCTGCGTTCCCTGACGTCCCTTCCGTTCCCGATCCTTCTCCTCCTCCTCCTCCTCCTCCTCTTCCTGCTGACCTGTCTCCTCTCTTCTCTGTCCTCTCGGCCTTAACCCATCCTACTACCCCTATTCCTCCCACTACGTCTTCCGATCCTCCTCCTCCTCTTCCCGCTGACCTGTCTCCTCTCTTCTCTGTCCTCTCGGCCTTAACCCATCCTACTACCCCTTCTCCTCCCACTACGTCCTCTTATCCTCCTCCTCCCATTGATCTGTCCCTTCTTCTCTCTGCCCTCTCAACCCTAACCCATCCCACTACCTCCCATCCCTCTGCCCCTACTCCTCCTGCTACACCCTCTGATGTTCTTCCTAGTATCCCACCGGCCGATCTGTCATCATTGCTCTCCACCTCTAAGTCCCAGCCCTCTTTCCCTGCCCCCTCCGCTTCATCTTCTCTCGCCCCATGTACCCTTGGTCCCTCCGACCCTGTCCGCTCACCTGTCGCGTCCAACCCAGCCTGCCCCTACCTCCGCCTCCTCCATGCCCCTGGCCCCGTACACCCGTGAGACAAAACCCAGTTATCCACTCATGGTGGTCAGTTCTGATGAGTTTGCCACTTTGGGCCAGCACTATGCAATGGGTGTCTATCTGGCAGCCTCAGGCTTCCATCCTACCATGTCACAGTTGGGCAGCCCACATAACCTTGTTACTGCCTTCCCGAACCAGGCCCCTGCTATCCCGGCCGCTCCGGCCCCAGCCTCCCCTGATGTTGCTTCCTATCAAGAGGGTCCCATTGCTCCCGGGGATGACGATGTAGAAGAGTGTGGCCCGCTCCGCTCTCAGGATAATAGACCCCCACAGAGACAGGCTCTCCATGTACCCCCAGTTACCGAAGGTGCTCCACCCATGTATGTCACGTTCAACCCCTCGCAAGCTGCTACTTTGGTCACTTCCCTCCCCGATCCAGAGAAACAACCAATGCCCTTCTTCCGCAGAATGGCTCAGATCCGTAAAACATACTCCGCTGGTTGGCAGGATCTTTATAGTCTGTGTGAAATTAAAGCTGGTGATGCCTATTGGCCGATAATGGCGAGGAGTTTCACTGACGCTCCTCTTACTACTGACACGGACTTCCAGTCTGGTATTACTTTCTGTGAACAACTTCGTGCTTGGGCACAAGACAAATTGGCTGACCAAGCCACATGTATAAATGATATTGTTCAGGACAAACTTGAGTCTGTTGAGAAATACCATTAACGACTAACCCAAACCTTTTCAGATTTAGGGTTTAGTACATATAATAAAGCACATACCCAGATGTTGTCCGCCTCCTTTGTAGCTGGTTTGAGAGATCACATACGTAAGTGCTTAATCCTCTCCCGTCCTGAGTATCGAATAATCCCTCTGGACACCCTTTTGTTGGTAGCTAAGGGTCTAGAGTCAGTGTCTCAGCCTGTACAGAGAAGAGCTAGCCCACTGATGCTCCTATTGCTGGGACTGCCCAAGCTACCCCGGGTTATACTGTACCACAAGCCACGGTTCCTACTCGGAATCAGCCATCAGCAGCCAGAACCTGTTATAACTGTCATCAGGTTGGCCACTTTCAAAGAGATTGTCCCCATCCAAGATTACACAGGTCACTGCTCCCCCGGTATTCTAATCCTTCAGCTACCGCTTATGGATATTTCCCTCCAGGATACTTTCAGTCACCGCCTCCTCCCCCGGTTCCATACTTCCCACCTCCCGAGTATTCTCAGGCTCCGCCACCACCTCCAGATGCCCGTACTTATCCTCCAGTTCCTGCTGACGGGTTTGATACTGAAGGTTTCCAGGAGAATCGCCCTGTATATAGGGAAAACCGTACTACTCGTCCCGCTCCCCAGGCTAGTCTCCCTACCACTTCTGCACGTCTCTACACTGGCCCCGACCAGGCCCATTTAGATTTATTACAATAGGTAGCCGGCAAGCCTGTGTCTGATACCCCTGCCATGGCAGTGTCTACAGGGGATGGGGGAGGGCCTCTCGCCACAGTTATCCTGCCCGTTAAGAGTCATCCCACTACCTTCTTAGTTGACACAGGTGCAGCCCGCAGTGTTCTTAGAGAACAAGACCTGCCAGACCCATCCTACCTGTCAGACACCGATGTATCCTGCGTAGGTATTGACGGTTCTCCCCGCAGTAATCCACTAACTAATCTCCTACGTATGGGTTCTGATATCCTTTCACGATTTGTTGTTTCCTCCACCTGTCCCATTAACCTTTTTGGGTGCTGATGTCCTGTCCTGCCTTCAAGCCTCAATCACTTTCACTGCAGATGATCAGGTCCAATTACTCACACCCCTGTCACGAAAAGACACTTCTGTCCTCTGTTCCCTACCCTTATTGCTACATCTCTCATCTCCAGTAGGGGAATCAATGGTCACGGATACCCCCAGTGCTCTGGACAGAATCCCTGCCAAACTTTGGTCTATAGGCCCAGATGACATGGGCCTCCTAAAAGTTCCACCAGTCGTGGAAGACCTCAGTATCCGTTGAAACCTGCACAGGCCTTCGCCATCTCCAAGCAAGTTGACAGCCTCCTGGCCAAAGGTCATCAAATGTGTTTCCTGTCAAGAAGAAAACTGAAAAGGGCCAACCAGACCAGTACTGCATGGTCCAGGATCTGCGTGCCGTTAATGATGTCACCATCAAAGACACCGCTGTTGTCTCCAATCCACACACCCTGTTGTCACAGGTTCCACCCACAGCCAAGTTCTTCACTGTGGTCGACCTTGCTAATGCCTTCTTCAGCTTGCCTCTGGATCCGTCCTGCCAGCATCTCTTTGCGTTTACTCATGACTGCCAACAGTATACATGGACTATCATGCCTCAGGGGGCACGGAGTTCTCCTACTCAGTTTGCAAGGGCCACGTCCATGGTCCTGGAACCCTGGCAAAAGGTTCACACAGACGTGGTCTTGCTCCAGTATGTTGATGACCTACTTCTCTGCGCTGCTGACCTTCCAACTGCAGAGCGCATTTCCGAAGATCTTCTATGCTTTCTGGCTGAAGAAGGTTGTAAAGTCTCTAAATCCAAACTCCAGTGGTGCCGGCCCTCTGTGGTCTTTTTGGGACACTGCCTCTCCCATGGCACCCATCATCTTATCAGGAATACAATTCTTGCTATTTTAAATCTGCACGCCCATCTACTCGTCAGATTCTACATACCTTTTTCGGCCTCATTACGTATTGCAGATCCTGGATTCCTGAAGCTTCCCAGCTTATGCAACCACTATATGACGCTTTGAAGAGCGACCCGTTCTCACTTTCACCTCATGCACTAGCCTGCTTCTCAGCCCTGCAAAAGGCAATTTCTTCCACACCTGCTTTGGGCCTACCCAACTACCAATTGCCTTTCAAACTGTTTGTTTCAGAAAAGATGGGCCATGCTTCAGGGGTCCTTACACAATCCCATGGTTCCAGACAGAGACCCATTGGCTATTTTTCCTACATGCTCGACCCTGTTGCCAGAAGTAGTCCTTCCTGCCTGCGGGCAGTGTTTGCTGCTAGTGCTAGTGCTTTATTGGACAAGACCAATGACTTCATCCTTGGGCATTCTCTGACTGTTCTTGCTCCACATGACATTTCTGCCATCTTGCGACAAGTCCAACCAAAGCACCTTTCCTCCCAATGCCATCTCCGTCTGCAAACCTCTTTACTGCTGCCTGACAATGTGACCCTTCAAAGATGTTACTCCTTGAACCCGACCACTCTTCTGCTACTTCCCAAAGGGGGAGTGGCTCAGTATTGGTACAGCTTGGACATCAATCCAGATGTCCGGATGGAGTTTCAATTACCCACTCCTGCAGCTCCACATAACGTGCAACCGGAGTACTTGTTACATTGTAAGGAAGCAGCACGGCAAGGGTGGAAACCCTGCCCACAGACCTCAGACTCTTGAAAGAACAGCAAGCCGCAGAAACCCCTCAAGAAAAACAAAGCTGGAAGAACAGATGGGCAATCCTTCGAAATGATGTCTATACCATTAACCTCAAGTTTTGTTTACCCAAAAACATGTACCCAGCTGTTGTCCAGTGGGCCCATGGACCAGCCCACTTGTCTAAACATCTGATGAACTCCCTAATTGATAAATACTTTGAGGCACCAGGCATTACTACCCTGACACAGAACTATTGCAGATCCTGTACGATTTGTGCCAAATGTAACCCTGGAAAGATTACCAAAGCTGCTCCTAATCACCTGGCCAAACAACAGTATTCCTTCCAGAGAATACAGATTGATCATATCCAGATGCCGAAGAGCGGTCGATATGAGTATGCATTAGTCATTGTGGACATGTTCTCAGGATGGCCAGAAGCCTTCCCAGTTGCTAATCTTACTGCGAAGACCACAGCAAAGCACCTCCTTACAGAAATTGTCTGCTGATATGGAGTTCCAGAAGTGATTGAAAGTGACCAAGGAACTTCCTTTACCGCTCTGTTGACACGGGAAGTCTGGGCAGCACTAGGGGTGACCCTTGCCTTCCACACACCATATCATCCACAGAGTAGCGGTAAGGTAGAACGCATGAATGGCACGTTGAAAGCCAGAATGCTTAAAATGTCCCAGGAGACCAATATGCCCTGGCCCTAGCACTGTTCAGCGTACGATAGGGGGAAGTTCAGTCTATCTCCCTACGAGATTTTGTTCGGTACAGCACCAAGGTTAGGTTGTTATTTTCCCCAACAGCTTCAGATTCAGTCAGATGCTATGGTAGACTATGTAACTGCTCTCTCTCATGCCTTGACCAAAATCCATGCCCAAGTATTTTCTTCTATTCCAGATCCTGAGTCGAATACAGGTACTCACAAGTTGCTCCCTGGGTTATGGTCAAGAAATTCCTTAGGAAACATACTCTCGAACCAAGATTCGATGGTCCTTATCAAGTGCTACTGATCACGGCCACCTCAGTAAAGTTGGCCAGAAAGAGTTCCTGGATACACGCCTCACATTGCAAGAAAGTGCCTGCTCCAGAGGAAGCCACGTCCGCTGAATCATGAGCTTCCTGTGTTTTCTTTTGCTGCTAGGCCTTGTAGAGGCCCAACAAGTCGCTATAACTAAAGATAATGATGTTTACACGTTCTGGTACAATTCCTCAAACACACATGTGGCTACGTTTACCTTTGATTATTGTGATATTGTTTCTTGTACTTTTCCACAAACACAACACTCTGCCATATACAGAGACATACCTAACAGTAATGTCTGTGTTTCTTGGGGTCGCTGGGGACATTATTGTAGTTCTTGGAAAGCGGCTGGGTGGAATACTGGTAGACCATGGGGCTATAAGCCCCAATGTGCCTTGGACAGAGTTGACAGAAATGGGAAGCCCTTGTTATATAGAATGACCTTGAGTAAACCTACAGGGTCAACCCCAATAAAGCTCACTTTAAATATAGAGCATCCCAGTCCAGGAGATGCTGGGGAGTATGTAATGGGTATGTACTGGAAGTGCGGTGGCTCATACAATAAGTTGGGGACATTCATCCTACAAGACATGCTCACTTCTCCTGACTGGGTAGGCACAACCCACATGACCATCAACCCACTCAAACCTCATATTAAAACTTTACATGACATGGTTGCTATTGCTAACCCTACTTTTGAGGACACCATGGCAGTGGAAACTGGGTTCTCAGACACTAACTTGTGGCTAGAATGGTTGAGATACAATGCTAATTCACACAACAAGACTAACTGTTATGTATGTGGTGGGGCTAGACCCTATTTGGGTACAGTGCCTCTCAATCTACCTCCTGATGTGTGAACTGTGTGTTCTAAGTCTCTATGCACAATCAGCCACTAATTCCTCGACATGTGAATCATGGAAAAAGGTGTATCCCATTACCCAGGGAAACACTAGACCACCTGATGGAGTCACAGTATCCCGAGGTAATTACACTTGTTACTCAGTGCCCCAAAACACTGGTAAGTTCATGGGCAAGTTTCCATCCGGCTATTGTTCCACCTACCACGACCCACCTATGATATTATTAGTAAATCATGTTAAAACAGTTAGGGACATATATTGGCAATTAAGATCCCAATTAACTGGTCTATGGTGGGGGGAGTGCACCCTGGCC
>OW240912.1:164249582-164292229 GCA_933207985.1 Pelobates cultripes
AGGAGCCTGGTTGTCCACCTGTTGCCGCTGGACTATGGCCCTGCATTAAAAAGCTTTTATTTTCCCTATGTGAACAGTGTTACCCCAGATAAGCCATGGAGCCCATTCGTATACCGAAAGACTATGGGAAAGACTTTGGCTCCATGGCGACTGAACTGCATGTATGTGATCTGAGCGTTATTCAGTAATAATGTGAAGACCTGCATAAATACCGGGCAGGTAGCCCCCATTAAACAGATCTTCATTTGACCCTCAACACGGAGCTTGGTCTCGTTTGTGGGGGGAATTATTACTGGGACAGCGCTTTCGTTATTTTTAGCTGTGGAAGGCGTTCGACTGTTTTGCTGATCGGGAGTTGGCTGTGTTCGTGGACTTCGTTCGGGAGTTTGGCGGTCGGCTGGATTTAAACTGCATTTCTGGAGAAGGGGATTATTGACTAAACGGCGGCTTCATTTACCCGACGGTACGTGTCGTAACATGGTAAATTCACTGAATCAACTGGAAAGCCCAATCAGGTTCACATCGGAAATAAGTATGGAAAAATACATTTCCTGGATCTGAAGATCTGGGTAGAAAATTACAAGATCCAATACTCCTTGTATACTAAGCCAACCGATCGGAACACAATCTTGCATGCACAGAGTGCACATTCAGAGCGGTTAAAAGCCTCATTAACAAAAGCACATTTTCTACGGACTATACAAAATAACTCAAATGAACAAATTAGGGAGGAACAGAACAACAAATGAAGAAAAAGTTTATAAATCGTGGCTACAAAATCAAGGATCTGGAGAAAGCACTACAGGAGGCAAGAAATTTTACATAAAAAATTTAGACGGAAACGAAAAACCACCTTATCTTTCCTATGACATATAGTGAAGCATCTACAAAGCTTTCCAATACAGTCTTGGGTAATTGGAATATGTTAGCACAAGATACCGCACTTCCTAAGATTTTCAAACAGAACCCATTAATATGTTACAAATGCAACAAGAATCTTCGTGATTTATTTGTCAAGACTGATCCCGCCCAAAGTTGTGTGCAGGTTGAGAAGACACAAAAAAATGTCAGAAGTTTAGGCTCTGTGACATGCAGCCACATGACGACGTCGCACACATTTAACCATCCTCATACCAGTAAGACGTTCCCAATAAATCACACTATTACTTGTAAAACACTGTTTGTAATTTATAAACTAACCTGCTCCTGTGGTCTATCTTACCATAGGAAAAAGACACCACTATGTGGCCATCGCTCAAATATTCGAACAGCTTATAGACATGGAACCAGTGACAAGCCTGTGGCCAAGCACTTTTTAGGCAAAGGGCATCCACTAGCATCACTAAAGTTTATAGCCATTGACCATGTACTGGAACCACGTAGAAGGGGAGATCGAAGACTTATGCTTCTCAACAGAGAAACCTATTGGATATTCCAATTGGACACAGTCTCTCAAAGGGCTTAAACGAAATATCGTATCACTCTTTCCTTTGAAAGATATCCTGCTTGTTTTTCATTTGTTTTTAATATTCATGTAGATCGATGGGCTTGACAGAATGCATGTCACTTAAAATATAGTGAAATATCACATAGGAATTCTTTGATTTCCTTTAGTTTGCTGAAAATTTAATAATAATAGTTGTAGGTAAATTAAATTATTCTTGCAATACAAATGCATTGGCACTAATTAATATTAATTATAGTTTGACAAGCATAAGCATATTGAGCCATCTCTCTACTATTATAATTTTATTTTGTATATATGTATACAGTATGAGCAGCACACTGAAGAATACTTTATATATGCTTCATACAAATCAAGCACTCTTTATATAGTAGAGGCACTAACGGCATGTTTTCAGCACTTTATATTACAACTAAGCACTTTGTACATCTTTTATGCACTTTCGTAGATTGGCACCATTGGCATGTTTATGCGCTTTATATTACAACCATGCACTCTGAATATTTCAAATGCACTTTAGTAGATAATTGGCACTTTAAATTCTAAATAGGAGATGATATATTAAATATTGTTACATCATTATAACCACAAAGTAACACATTTACTGTGTTTGCATGTAGTTGATATTGCTCTTTAATTTGATTACATGGGTGGGCTCATCCGTAACTTTATGCATTTAGAACATGTTTTTAAATTCACTTTTTCTCCATTACTTTCTTTCTATTTTATTCACACACGCACAATCGGTTTGTAACCGAGCTTCTCTAACCGGCAATGCTTTGTTATTCTCTGTAGACGGTTACCATAGTGATGATTGCCTCGTCACCATTACAACAGCGTAATGTGACATCACGCTTGGTTACGGAAGGGGAGTGACATGTATGGGCATGCGCGGTGAAAACACAGGAGAGATCCTTTTTCTTCCCATATTGCATGAAAACGGTGCTCTGCTTAGTAATATGGAACACCCTCCTTTAGTAGTTTTTCCTTAAATTGGGCTCACCTGGCAATCTAATTATCACAGGTGTCCGAGACTGTTTTCAGTGTTCAAAAGACTGTTCACTGATGAGTGCTGTGCAACCCTGGATGGTCCAGATGGATGGAGTTGTGGATGGTTGGTGGATGGCCACCCTGTTCCAACAAGGCTGCAACGTCAGTAAAGCTGTAGTGGAGTCATGTTTTGGGCCGTAATCTTGAGAGAGCTGGTCGGCCCCTTTAGGGTCCCCGAAGGTGTTAAGATGACCTCTGTGGCAAACATAGCCACTTGGACACTATAACGAGACTGTGCCTTTAAGGGTTGCCTATATGGTTGGGAGATATGGGCTTAACTATGTTGAATGTACGCGGGTTGTAATTTACATGTATTTGTTGTATTGGCTATCTGCCGAATGCAGATAGCTGTTTGTATTGGATTTTTCTTTCGTTTCACGAACGGCACTTTTGCGGGCCGTTCGTGAACCGAAAACACCCCCATGTAATAGCCCACACACTTAGAGGCGTGTGGCGCTTGTTAACCGATTGCAACAATGTTGCAATCGGTAATTAGAGGCTCTCCTAGGTGGCCGCCGTTCGACTAACGACCATGCGGCGGTCGGCCATCTTGGATCCTTTGTTCCCGCAGCGGTGTTAGGTTGTCGAGCGCATGGTACTAAAAACGGCTACTCGACAGCGCGAACACCGCTGAGCCTTCAGGCCGTTCGGGAGCTCCGGGCCGTTCGGTACTTTGTTCCCTGGAAGGCAATCGGTCATTTAAACATGTCTTTTAATAAATGTGTTTTTTCGTGTGGCGTTCGGTTGTTTTAGCTGGGATCTGAGCGGTAATCTCACGAATGATGCGCTCAGACCCCAGCTATCTACCGAACGTCCATTTGTGCAAATAGACAGTATATTACCACAGTTATGCATTTTAATATAAATTGTCGGTTCTGCTGCACGGAGGGATAATCCACTTAACGGTACATTCCTGTGGGAGTATCCCTCTCGTGCAGCAGTGCCTGATGGGAGAAATGTCTTGTACAATAAGTCCCCCATGTAGTCCCCTCTGGGTGTTCCGCTACAACCTCTGCAAAGTATGTGGAGTTTCTGACTGACCCCTTTCTTCCCTGGTACAGAAGGAAGAACTATGCTTTCCATAGTAAAATCATCTTCATGCATGACATTGCACCATCTCATGCTGCAAAGAATACCTCTGCATCAATGGCTGCTATGGGGATAAAAGGAGAGAAAGTCATGGTGTGGCCTCCATCCTCCCCTGACCTCAATCCTATTGAGAACCTTTGGAGCATCCTAAAGCAAAATATCTATGAGGGTGGGAGGCAGTTTACATCCAAACAGCAGCTCTGGGAGCCTATTCTGACATCTTGCAAACAAATTCAAGCAGAAACTGTCCAAAAACTCACAAGTTCAATGGATGCAAGACTTGTGAAGCTGCTGAACCTGTTAAAATGTTTAAAAAGTTCAAATGTTGTTATAAGTTTGATTGAAATAGCTTTTGATTTCAGTAAATATGCTGCAAACACAACAAATGACAATTGTCAGTTCTTTACAACCTATAAAGTGTTTTGAAACTCCCTGTGCGTAATAATTTGGAATAGTGCATTGTAAGTTTTTTATGTTTAAAAAAAATACTGTTATTATTAGGAGGTTTGTTCAATAAAATTTGAATTGTACTCTTAATAGTTGATAACATGAGAATTATGTTCTGACTGTTCTTTACATCAATTAGTTAGGTAAATGAGAAAAATATAATTTGCATAATAATTTGGAACAGGGTGTATATTAAAATACATTAAAATACACTTCGGTAGCCCAACCACAAACTATACAGAACATTGGCCCCACGAATGGTAAACGGGGGCCCTGATATGGAACCTTGCCCGTAATTATACAACCCCTATCCCCCTCCTGCACCCAACCCCCACAATACCTCATACCTCTCTTCCCACTGCCACAAGAAATAGCGCAAATGTGCAAAAAGTTACACTGACTCAGTTTAAACACCAAAAGTGAATATTGCAAAGATATGTTAAATCTGACAAATGTTGAATCAGCTTGCAAGCATTATATTTTGTACAAATGCTCGATGTTCACAGATTTGTACACTGCTCTTTGAAAATAAAAGAAATAAACATAAAAAAATACACATGTATGTGCATAGATATACTTAGATCTTATATATATATATATATATAATTAGGTTATGGTGGGGAAAAATTGTGATTGAAAACCCCTTCCACCTGAGTTATGTGGATAGTTAATACAATGCTAAACAAAAATCTGCACACCAGTCAAGCCATAAGACTTGCTTTTCCCACAGAAATCCCAAATCAGCAGTGATGTTACAACCGAAAAGGATTCTGGGTGGGCATATGCAAATTAGTTTAACAAAGAATCACATTTTTGCCTCATTCCATTTTAAACATGGATTCCTTTTAATTTGTGTTTGCAGTATACAACTTCTTGGAACACAATTTAGGATAAGATGCAAAACCAGTGAACCACTCATGGACAGCTGTTTCGTTGTTAATGCAACTCTTCAGCATGAGGTTGGTTACTGGTTTGCTAATTGAGGCTTGGTAGTGCTTGGGAAGCAAAATCTAATTAGGTTATGGTGGGGAAAAATTGTGATTGAAAACCCCTTCCACCTGAGTTATGTGGATAGTTAATACAATGCTAAACAAAAATCTGCACACCAGTCAAGCCATAAGACTTGCTTTTCCCACAGAAATCCCAAATCAGCAGTGATGTTACAACCGCAAAGGATTCTGGGTGGGCATATGCAAATTAGTTTAACAAAGAGTCACATTTTTGCCTCATTCCATTTTAAACATGGATTCCTTTTAATTTGTGTTTGCAGTATACAACTGCTTGGAACACAATTTAGGATAAGATGCAAAAGTGGTTCACTGGTTTTGCATCTTATCCTAAATTGTGTTCCAAGCAGTTGTATACTGCAAACACAAATTAAAAGGAATCCATGTTTAAAATGGAATGAGGCAAAAATGTGATTCTTTGTTAAACTAATTAATCCATGTTTAAAATGGAATGAGGCAAAAATGTGATTCTTTGTTAAACTAATTTGCATATGCCCACCCAGAATCCTTTGCGGTTGTAGCATCACTGCTGATTTGGGATTTCTGTGGGAAAAGCAAGTCTTATGGCTTGACTGGTGTGCAGATTTTTGTTTAGCATTGTATTAACTATCCACATAATTCAGGTGGAAGGGGTTTTCAATCACAATTTTTCCCCACCATAACCTAATTAGATTTTGCTTACCAAGCACTACCAAGCCTCAATTAGCAAACCAGTAACCAACCTCATGCTGAAGAGTTGCATTAACAACGAAACAGCTGTCCATGAGTGGTTCACTGGTTTTGCATCTTATCCTAAATTGTGTTCCAAGCAGTTGTATACTGCAAACACAAATTAAAGGAATCCATGTTTAAAATGGAATGAGGCAAAAATGTGATTCTTTGTTAAACTAATTTGCATATACCCACCCGGAATCCTTTCGCGGTTGTAACATCACTGCTGATTTGCAGGATTTCTGTGGGAAAAGCAAGTCTTATGGCTTGACTGGTGTGCAGATTTTTGTTTAGCATTGTATTAACTATATATATATATATATATATATATATATATATATGATCTAAGTATATATAATTTTATTTTAAACTCTTTTAAACTGTATTTAAATTTTTTTACAGGCAGTAGGGGGACTACCTGTCATTCCAGGCACTCCCTCTGCTGGCAATGCTGTGAACGGCTATGCCGTCCATGTGATCGTGAGGTCCTCGCAAGGACCTCGCGATCACATGGCCCAGGAGGGCCAGAACGGCAGCAGAGGGACTCCCTGGGATGCCAGGTGAGTCACCCCACCGCGCTGGCTGCAGTTCAGCTTGTATTCATACATAGCATCACAGTGATACCTCAATTTTGCATCCTGCTTACTGTATTCGACCCTCGGTCAGCCATATCGTATTTCATCTTATGCAACTCAGTTAGTAACCCTGCATTTTAGTGTATAATAAATGCTGTGCCATATAATCAGTTTTTCATATTTGCAGCTTAGTATTGTTGGCCCACACAGCCTTAGTTATACTTGTCAGCTTTGAGCAGATCAGCATTTTGTAAATTATGTTCACCAGGCTTCATCCAGCTTCAGTACCTATATTTATTCTATGTCTGCCATCTGGTATTCAGGCACTCATTGGGCATGCATTGTTTATAATTATATGGCTAGGTCTCAACTGATGGTCTAAATTTATGTCAGGCTCAAATTTGGGCATTTACATGTGTTTAGCATTTATGGTACTGCCTGGTAATACTGTCCTATTTCACTGTCCATCACTACTTAAATTGTTTTAAAGGACCACTCAAGGCACCCAGACCAATTCAGCTTAATGAGGTGGTCTGGGTGCCTGGTCCAGCTAGGGTTAACCCATTTTTTCATAAACATAGCAGTTTTCAGAGAAACTGCTATGTTTATGAATGGGTTAAGCCTTCCCCTATTTCCTCTAGTGGCTGTCTCATTGACAGCCGCTAGAGGCGCTTGCGTGATTCTCACTGTGAAAATCACAGTGAGAGCACGCAAGCGTCCATAGGAAAGCATTGATAATGCTTTCCTATGTGACCGGCTGAATGCGCGCGCAGCTCTTGCCGTGCGTGCGCATTCTGCCGACGCGGAGGAACGAAGGAGGATCGGAGGAGGAGAGCTCCCTGCCCAGCACTGGAAAAAGTTAAGTTTTAACCCCTTCCCCCCTTCCAGAGCCGGGCGGGAGGGAGACCCTGAGGGTGGGGGCACCCTCAGGGCACTATAGTGCCAGGAAAAGAGTATGTTTTCCTGGCACTATAGTGGTCCTTTAAGCACTCTCTGGGCTCTGCACAGGCCTAGTCAAGCATTCTTTAAAATTATGTCATTCATATTTATGTCTGTTATGTAGTTGTGCAGCCATATACACAGCCCTCAAGTATGTTATTGTCAAAATGCAAATCAAGACATGCCACGAACCAGATTCGCCACTTGGGTGTCACCAAAACCATACTAAATTGCAAGCGGTCTACTCAAATATTTGCAACATTCATTAAAACCCATTTAAAAGCTAACAAAACAGGTATGGAAAAAAAAACAACTTTTCATGCAAAAATAAAATAAAAAAGTTTTTAATATTCACACACATAAATACAGTGGGTAGACAACGGCTCCAATGAAGTGTGCAAGTAACTTACAGACTTTAGGACCCACCCTCAGTTCTATGTATAATCCTCAGTAATGGATATGGTGGCCAATCGTCATGTAAGGTGAAATGATGAAGTCCCCACAAGAGACGCAGAACCTCACACATATACGTTTATATTAGGCCCTCACTTGGCCTTCCACATTATAAGCTTCATACGGCCGTCAGTGGGCAACCTACTACGACCACCATTTAAGGACATTTGCATGTGTTGTGATGAGTGGTAAAATGTTAGTCAAATGCCTCATCATTATCATGCCTAATTAATACATGCCATTACGGGCCTTTCATGGGTAAAGTTGGTTATATACTGGAAAAAAGAGAGCAGGTTTAGCGCTAATTAATCAAAATGAAGGCAGCAAACCAAAGAAGGGAATCCCTCTAAACTCTTCACGAGATCAACAAGAAAAAATGGCTGCGCCACAAAAGTACAGGAATGACAATAAAGTGCTATTTGCAACAATATGCAGTTGGTGTGCGCAAATAAAATAGTCCATTGCAATCTTAACCCCTTAAGGACGGAGCCAAATGTACACGTTGTGAACGAAACAAAATGTAAACAAAACCTGGCATTTTCGCTACATGTCTGTCCAACCGTAATTCACCTGTTTCATATTAAATGCACCCACCCTTGTATGTACGTAGCGGGGAATGTGGTGTGACTAAGAGTAAGGAGACTACCCCAATTCTCCCCCCAATAATGACAAACAACGAATATTGGATGAAACAGGCCACAGCATTTATTAAACTTACAACTGTAGGACTCAGCCAAAATTTATTATTTTTCTTTAATTCAAATATGAATAAATAAATATATATACATACCATAATTAACATATAAATTACACTTATTGCCCTACAGCCTCCAACTTAAATAACCGTCCTTGCCAACGAACTTAACCAGGTGCCTATGCACCAAAACTTTACCCACTGGTGTCTCGCCTCCCCCCTCGTCCAAACCACGTTTACTGGGGATATCATCTTTGTAATACATTTTACTGTTTTGAAACACTAATATTTGTGTTCAGCGAAGTCTCCCGAGTAGAACAGTACCCCACATGTACAGGTTTTATGGTGTCTTGGAAAGTAATTAGGTTAAATATAGTGCCAGCAAATTAAATTCCCTTTACTTTCGGCATGGGTTGTCAGACAGGTCCCGCTAATTGTAATTAATTAAGATACCTAATTATGTAAGAATATTACATAAATATATATGTAGAATTAATATATGTTACACGTATGTGAATCTATATGTGTATATATATATATATTTTTTTAAATATTTTTATTTATATATAGGTATATATATAGTGATATATACGTATATATTTATGTATGTAGATATATATATTATTTCGTTCTACATGTATTTTGATATAAATATATATATATATATATATATATATATTAATATCACAATACAGTTAGAACGAAATAACACATCTATATATTTTGTAATTATTTTTTTTATTATTTTTTTATTTTATTTTTTAACGTATTTACATATTTAATTTTTTTATATTATATATAAATATATATATAACAATAATTAAATATGTATATTTAATCAGTATCAGTCTATGTGTAATTTAATATTAATATATATATATAATTATATATATATATATTAATAGTAAAATACACCTAGACAGTATATATGTGTGTATGTATATGTGTATATATATACTTAGATCATATATATATATATATATATATATATATATATATATGATCTAAGTATAATTTTTTTTTTTTTACACTTATAATTTTATTTTATTTTTATTTTCAGCCAGCAGGGGGACCACCTGTCATTACAGGCAGCCCCCCTGCTGGCAATGCAGGAGGCAGCTACCCCCGGCCATGTGATTGTGGGGTCCTCGCAAGGACCTCACTCTCACATGGCCGGGGAGGGTTTCAAGGGGGTCGGACATGCTGCGGGGGGCTCCCTGGGAGTCCCCCCAACCGCGATCGCCGGCGTGGGATCGCCGGCGACCGGGTAAGTACAGAAAGACCTGAGGGCGTACTATTATGCCCGGAGGCGTTTAGAGCCGCCTATAATAGGGCGTAATAGTACGCCCTCCGGTCTTAAGGGGTTGAAAATATTCCAAAATGGTCTTTAAATAATTATGAGTGCTCCATTAAAATGAATTTTTCAGTGCAAAAGGAATTCTTGCGTAGGCAGTGTAGGTCCTTGTGTCAGCGAATATGATGGGTAGAAGATTTCTTAGTGTAATCCATAGAAATATGCAAGACAAAAAAATTAGAAATCCAATAGTGCAATATGTCAACTTAAATGAATAATAGGTAATAACAACGGTAGCTTACTCACATTTGGTGGAGCTATGACCAGCTCCAGTTTTGGGACGTATAGTGGTATAATTCCCACTTACAGGATGTGTTGGTGAGTGTCCATAGAAGATGGTGTTGTGGAATCCAAAAATGATAAAAATATAGAAAGCAGATACTAGTACACTCTATTACAATAAAATTGGCAAAATTTAAAAAATAGTAAATACTCACAAAGGTCTAGATTAGGGTGTTACGATTGCCCCCGGTCTAGCAGGAGGGTTGATCGCTTGGATGTCCTGGTTCCCGCTGCAGAGAGTCGAACGGAGGTCTTTCGGTAATCAGCTGTAAGTGTAGAATATCCCCAAGCACGATCTAAACATCAATATCCCGGATCCCTACAACATGAGTCGAGGCTGCAAGTTGAGGGTCAAAACGAACTGGCTTTACTGGCACATAGCATGGCAATTTATGTGATTCCTCAGGTCCAAGGACAGCCCCCTGTGGACCTGATGGAATACAGGTACAGTACAAACAGGTAACCAATCACAGCATACTGTATCATTTGAAGTAGTACCCGCCCAGCTTGGAGATAATGAGGCCAACGGTTTTACAATCTAATTATCTCCAAGCGCACAAAAGACCACGTTTTATTATGCCCCAGAAAACTACATAAAAATCCATAACTTGTACATTATTACAGGAAAACCATTCATTCCACCATTCATTTTAAGGCTCGCGTTCGTATAGATAAACCAGGCGAATGCCGCTCTAATCCCACGAACAAAATGTACTGTTTCTGCCGTATAAAGTCCGTTCGGCATTATGAGATGGTTAGTCTTTGTTGGCGGCCATGTTTTCTGCTGGTTTAGCGAGCAGCGGGACTTCGTGTCTAACTCGTGGAACTAAACTCGGTATCAGTTCCTGCGAAGTCCCGCTGTCGGCCTGGTAGTGGGCTCGTTCGGTAAGGGAATGAGGGCCACCTGGGAGCAGGGTACTTGACCTGTGGTTAACCGCAGAAACCATAGTTAATGAGCGCCACGCGACCCGCTGTAGGGGGTCGTCGTTCGGTGGATCGTTCGGTCTTTTCCCTTCGGTACTTTGGGTGCGAACGTCGATGCCCCCAGGCATAACGATTACATTGTGGTTAACCGCAAACCGCAGCCATCTGGGTGGTTAATGGCTACCACACTCCGCGAGCCGGGGGGGTCGCCCGTTCGGTAGTTTGCGGGGTGACGGGGTTAAGTGGCGGCACACGCCAGTTTCTGGGGGGTCCCCCGTTCGTACCACGAATGGAGCCTCCATAAGGGTTCGTGTAATCCATTCGTGTGGTTTTCTGTTTAACTTATGCAGTGGCAAACAGTATCAATCAGTGAGTAAAAACAGCAACATAGTGATTTCCAGTCTTTTGTAACAATGCTCCCTCTTTGTGGAACACTCTGGCAGACACTGTCTGACCCCTTTTCGGGGCAGACTAAGGCTGTACAGACTCGTGGGGTTATGCTGGGCTGAGATCTGTTTGCCGGGATAATCCGTCGGCGTTGCCGTTCTGCTTCCCAGGTCGGTAGGTGATGGTAAAATTAAAGGGTTGCAGGGATAAGCTCCAGCGTAACAATCTGCCATTGTCCCCAGCGACCCGGTTGAGCCACACCAGCGGGTTATGGTCTGTAACCAGAGTGAACTCTTGTCCATACAAATAGGGGGTTAACTTCTTTAATGCCCACACCAGAGCCAAACACTCCTTTTCTACCGCGGCATAGCTGACTTCGCGTGGTAGGAGTTTTCGACTGATGTAGGCAATCGGGTGTTCTTTCCCATCATCTCCTACTTGGCTGAGGACAGCTCCCAGCCCGAACATGGAAGCGTCTGTATGGACAATAAAACGTCGATTAGGGGCTGGGGCAGCCAAGACAGGAGCATTAATCAACGCAGTTTTGAGGGCTTGGAAAGCCGTTTCACAGTGGGGAGACCACAGGACCTGTCGGGGAAGGTTTTTCTTTGTCAGGTCGGTCAGGGGTTTGGCAATGGCGCTATACTCCGGTACAAATTTTCTGTAGTACCCAGCGGTGCCCAGAAAGGCTAGCACTTGGGTCTTAGTGTGGGGAGTGGGCCAGTTGGCGACCGCTTCTATTTTAGCTGGCTCTGGTCGTTGCTTCCCACAGCCTACCCGGTGCCCCAGGTACTGAACTTCAGCCATCCCAAAGTGGCATTTTTCGGGCTTTAGCGTCAGGCCGGCGGCTCGAATCTGGTCTAGGACCATTCCCACATGAGCCAAGTGTTCCTCCCAGGATTCACTGTGGATTGCTATGTCGTCCAGATATGCGCAGGCAAACTCCTGGAAGCCATCAAGGAGTCTGTCCACCAAGCGCTGGAAGGTAGCGGGGGCATTCTTCATCCCGAACGGCATGACCTTAAAGTGGTACAGACCGAACGGGGTGATGAAGGCCGACTTGGGGACAGCCTCCCTGGCCAGGGGGATTTGCCAGTAACCTTTACAGAGGTCAATGGTAGTTAGGTAGTTCCCCCTGGCTATGCGATCCAACAGCTCATCCACTCTGGGCATGGGATAGGCATCGGTGACCGTTTTGTCATTGAGTTTCCGGTAGTCCACACAGAACCTGGTGGTGCCGTCCTTTTTGGGAACCAGCACCACCGGGGATGCCCAGGGACTATCGGAAGCTTCAATGACCCCTAGTCGCAGCATCTCGTCTATCTCCTTTTTCATGCCTGTCCTTACTGCCTCCGGAATTCGGTAGGGAGCTTGTCTCAAAGGGTTTTGGCCGGGGGTATCTACTTGGTGAGTGGTCAGCTCAGTGTACCCTGGTTCTTGGGAGAACATGGCTTGTTTCTCTCGGAGCAGTTTGTGTAGCTGCTCCCTCTCAGCTTGGCTAAGTCTGTCCCCGATCTGTACTTGGCTCACTATTTCAACCGGGGAATTAGGGGTTAATAGGTCGGGTATAGGTAAACTATCTGCGTCCTCGTGCGCAGGGCTACATATGGCTGACACTTCCTCGGGTCTTTGCAAGTATTCCTTCAGCATGTTCACGTGAAATATCTTTCTTAAGTTTTCATCGTGACAGCTGGCAATTACATAAGTGGTGTCCCCTCTCTTTTCCACTATCTGGTAGGGACCCTGCCAAGCGGCTTGCAGCTTGTCCGTCTTAACTGGTTTTAGGACCATGACTTTCTGCCCGAGACAGAAGCTTCTTCGCCGTGCCCCCCGGTTGTACCAGACTTTCTGTCGCCCCTGGGCCGCCTGGAGGTTGGCCTGGACTGACTTAGCCAATTGCTCCATTCGGTCCCGGAGCTCCATTACGTAAGGTATGATGGGGACCCCAGCGTTCTCTGTCTCTCCCTCCCAGTGCTCACGGATCAAGTTCAGGGGACCCCGTACCTTGCGACCGTATAACAGCTCGAAGGGAGAGAACCCGGTGGTTTCCTGGGGCACTTCCCGGTAAGCGAACAGGAGGTGCGGCAGGAAACGTTCCCAGTCCCTATACTCCTGAGTAAAGGTTTTTAACATCTGCTTGAGGGTTCCGTTGAACCGCTCACATAACCCATTGGTCTGGGGGTGGTATGGGGAGCTAAGCAGGGATTTAATTTTGCAAACGTGCCAGAGCTGCT
This sequence comes from Pelobates cultripes, assembly GCA_933207985.1. Classification (NCBI taxonomy): domain Eukaryota; kingdom Metazoa; phylum Chordata; class Amphibia; order Anura; family Pelobatidae; genus Pelobates; species Pelobates cultripes. Next base: position 164,263,194 of record OW240912.1, read on the forward strand.
GGGTCAGCTCTGCCGTGAACTGTGAGCCTCTGTCGGATAAAATCTCCCTAGGGAATCCTACCCGAGAGAATACCTGTACTAAGGCATTAGCCACTGTGTCTGCCTGGATATTGGATAAAGCCACCGCTTCTGGGTAGCGGGTAGCGTAATCCACTATGGTAAGGATGTATCTCTTGCCAGAGGGACTAGGGGTGGCCAGGGGCCCAATTAAGTCGATGGCTACCCGGCTAAATGGCTCGTCGATAATGGGCATGTTCACGAGATGTGCCTTGGGGTGGTCTCCTCGTTTGCCTACCCGTTGGCACACCTCACACGTATTACAGTAGGACCTGACATCGGCATGTACTCCTGGCCAGAACAAGGTATGGGTAATACGGTGTAGGGTACGTGTTACTGCCAAGTGCCCGGCTAAGGGAATATCATGACCCACCCGGAGGATATCCCGCCTATACTTGTGGGGTATCACTAACTGTCTCCTTCGGTGCCCTTTTTTCTCTGTGTGTCGGTACAGTCGACCCTGTTCCCATGCAAAAGTCTCCTGGTCTGTTCCCCCAGCCCCGGTGTCGGCTCGTTCCCTATATTTTTGGAGCGTCGGATCAGTTTTGGTCTCAGCCTCGAAGGCTGCAGGGGTGTCCCAGGGCAACGGGGTAGGAGGGGGGGTCATAGTCGGGTTAAGTCTTACCTGCGTCTCCCGCACTGGTGAAGGGTCTCGGGCTCGTCCAGCTTGTGACCGGGTCGTCACAGGATGTGCCTCAGCATTGTAGGAAGGGGCATAAGCTGAAGTCATAGGTCCCAGGTCGTTTCCCAGCAAAACCTCGGCTGGCAAATTGTCCATAATTCCCACCCTCACAAGTCCTTTTCCCGCACCCCAATCCAAGTGTACCTTTGCCGTGGGTAGTTTGTATATGTCCCCTCCAGCCACCCGGACAGCCACTGTGTCAGGCGAGCGTTTGTAGTCGGGGACTAACCGGCTTTGTACCAAGGTGATCGTGGCCCCGGTATCTCTTAACCCCTGTGTGGGACGCCCCTCCAGTAGTACCTCTTGCCGGTGGTGTTGTCTATTGTCGCTGGCGGCATACACAGGATTCGCTTCATGTAGGGGTCCCAGGTATTCTTCTAGAGGACTGTCTTGTTCTAGGCAAAATGCTCGAGCTGGACGATTGTTTCCCGTTGGAGAAGAATTATAGTTCCGTGCGGGGTAATTGTTGTTAAGGGGGCAACTCGCTATCAGGTGCCCCGGCTGCTTGCACTTATAACATGTGGGTCGGGGCCGTTCCTGAGGGTAGTGGCTGGGTGGTCCCATGTACCGTGTAGGACCTGCGGGTACAGGGTTGCGAAACTCCGTTCGTGGAGTTGATCGGTATCCCTCTCTTGCTTCAGGGCGAGTTACCGTTCGGGCATTGTTGAACTCCTGTACTTGCGCATCCCGGTGCTCGTCTGCCAACCGGGCTGCTTCGTGTAGGTTAGCGGGGCGCCGGTCTTTCAACCACTCCCGGTCTTTTTGTTCCAGACCCTCATAAAAATGCTCTAATAAGAAAAGTTCCAATATTTCCGCGGCCGTGACGGCCCGACACCCGGTAATCCAATGGGTTGCAGCTCTCCGCATACGATGTGCCCATTCGGCATGGGTATCATTCGCTTTTTTCTTCGTGCTGCGGAACTGCCTCCGGTAGGTGTCTGGGGTCACAGCGTACCGTTTCAGCAGCGTCTCTTTGACTGTGGTGTATTGGGCTACCTCTTCGGCGCTGAGGGTTCTGAAGGCTTCCATGGCCCGCCCGGTTAATTTTCCTGCCAGGATACGCGGCCACGCTGTGACGGGGATCTGATGCAGGGCACATTGTCTTTCAAAATCGGCCAAAAATTCGTCTATCCCCATCTCATTCTCCGCGAACGGTTTGAATGCTGCGAACGGGATCTTTGGCTGTTCGGTAGTTTCCAGGGGGCCGTTGTGGCTATCAGCGGTCCTCATGCTCAGCTCGTGGGCTCTAGTCCGCTGTACGTCCGCCTCGGCTTCGGCCATTAGTTGCTGTATCAGCTCCACGGATGGGTTTGGCCCGTACAGAGGCAGCCTTTCTCGGACGATCCTGGTCTTCTCATCGCTGCATGTTGCCGTTGGTTCTGCCATTGTGAAGCTTTGATCCAACTCGTTAAGGTCGGCAATCAATTCTCTCCTCGGCCGGTTACTTGCGTTCCCTCCACGGCTCTCGAGTAAATCCTTTAACGTGGTACGCTTCAGTTTGTCGTAGTTACTCTCCATCCGTCCTAGATATCTCTCTTTAGGAATTCCAGGATGATCCCACCGCTGCCACCAATGTAACGGATCACCTGGCACCCCGACTGGGTACCTCCGTTAAAGGATGCTCCTAGCGCTTCCTGAGGACTCCAAGCACTGCAGCAGACACCACAATCACCGAACCGAAGAAGCATATAAATCCTCTCAAGCATATGAATGCTGTAGACAGTTGAATAGGAAACCATACGAATAGGTTTACTCTCCTAGCAGTCAAACTGGAACAGCATACAATAAATCCTTCCCCCAATAATGAGACGACACTTCACTTTGAGGGTTAAAACAGGAACTGGCTTTACTGGCACATAGCATGGCAATTTATGTGATTCCTCAGGTCCAAGGACAGCCCCCTGTGGACCTGATGGAATACAGGTACAGTACAAACAGGTAACCAATCACAGTATACTGTATCATTTGAAGTTGGACCCGCCCAGCTTGGAGATAATGAGGCCAACGGTTTTACAATCTAATTATCTCCAAGCGCACAAAAGACCACGTTTTATTATGCCCCAGAAAACTACATAAAAATCCATAACTTGTACATTATTACAGGAAAACCATTCATTCCACCCTTCATTTTAAGGCTCGCGTTCGTATAGATAAGCCAGGCGAATGCCGCTCTAATCCCACGAACAGAATGTACTGTTTCTGCCGTATAAAGTCCGTTCGGCATTATGAGATGGTTAGTCTTTGTTGGCGGCCATGTTTTCTGCTGGTTTAGCGAGCAGCGGGACTTCGTGTCTAACTCGTGGAACTAAACTCGGTATCAGTTCCTGCGAAGTCCCGCTGTCGGCCTGGTAGTGGGCTCGTTCGGTAAGGGAATGAGGGCCACCTGGGAGCAGGGTACTTGACCTGTGGTTAACTGCAGAAACCATAGTTAATGAGCGCCACGCGACCCGCTGTAGGGGGTCGTCGTTCGGTGGATCGTTCGGTCTTTTCCCTTTGGTACTTTGGGTGCGAACGTCGATGCCCCCAGGCATAACGATTACATTGTGGTTAACCGCAAACCGCAGCCATCTGGGTGGTTAATGGATACCACACTCCGCGAGCCGGGGGGGGTCGCCCGTTCGGTAGTTTGCGGGGTGACGGGGTTAAGTGGCGGCACACGCCAGTTTCTGGGGGGTCCCCCGTTCGTACCACGAATGGAGCCTCCATAAGGGTTCGTGTAATCCATTCGTGTGGTTTTCTGTTTAACTTATGCAGTGGCAAACAGTATCAATCAGTGAGTAAAAACAGCAACATAGTGATTTCCAGTCTTTTGTAACATAGGGCATTCCAGAATCCCGGGCGATATGTGTAGAATACCCGTGTGGAAGCCTTCTGTTAAAACAGAGATAAGGAAATCTACCAAGTGTTTAGATGGGTGATGTGACAAAAATGCTGTAAATACAGAAATGTTAAAGGACGTTAGGTGAGGCTTAGAGTTCATTTCATTTGGACACATGGTTTTGGCATGTGCCCTAAAACATTTTAAACAGATATGCAATAATCTACAACCGCTATAATTACAAGACCCAACATTGAAATTATTACATATCTGGGACTTGCCCAGAAACTTGATTGGGCGTCCCATTTTGTCTCTGGTCAATTTCTCTGGAACACCAGAGGAACTAGCTCCTTGCGTGGAGGCATGTTCGTCCACCGTGTTGGGACAGAAATTTGTCGCATGCGCCGTAGAGGAGCAGTATGTACAAGCCGGTGTTCTTAGACCTGCAAAGTGTCTGCAAAATATGAGGGTATCAATCCTTCCCCAGTTGGATCTTGTTCCATACTGGGAGAACGCTCCTGACACTTTTGCAGAAAAAGATCTCTGGTAGTCATAAAAGGCTGAACCCCCATATTTGTTGCCCAGATCTACCAGCTTGTGCATATAAAGATCAAACTCCTCTCTTCTATTGGGATAGACCGCATAGATGACATCCCGGTAAATACCAAAGGCCAGCACAAACTCGGGGATAGTCAGTTTCCTGTTTAGGCGGGCGTCCCTAGATCTGGCAACAACAGACACATCATCATAAGCATACGTCTTATTTTCCACAATATCCTGGAAGCTAGGTTGACATCTTTACCTTCCAGGATATCTCTTTTTATGTGCTCAGGGATCATATGAGCAGGGCTAACTTCCTGGTCATCCAAGGTGATGGCTGGAGGAACCAATAGCAAGTCGACTGGTGCTTGTGAAGCAGCAGCGGGTGGCCCTGCTAGAGTAAGGGCCGTGGTGACCGACTCAAGTTTCTCCAGCCTGGAGTTGACCCTGCTCATGGACGCCATGAGTGAAGATAACATGGAATGTATGTCACCTGGGTTGGACTGGCTAGGTCCCTCCCCGGGATCCATGTTGTTTGTTGAGGTACGTAGCAGTTTGAAAAGTTCTGCTTTCCTTGCTGTAGCGAGGTAGGGGATTTGCCATCTCCTTAATTCCGTAGTTATATGAGGGATCGTCCAGGATCTGATCGATGCTGGACTATTGACCTATCCTCCTTGTGTAGGAGTGATAGCTCTAGCCTGAGTGCTAGGCAGGCTAGGCTAGCTAAGCCAGATGGCGAAACATTAAGGCTTGATTGGCGTATTACTTGGTAAATGAAGTGTAGTGATATACCATGAGAGTATGTTACCAAGGCAAAGTGATGCCTTGTCTTTAATTGCACAGTTCTGTATAAAACAGCTCTGTATAAGTGTAAGATGGTGTCAAGTAGAAAAATAACATGGGTCAGGGAGGCCGTGGCCTATATTTAAAGAGCGTTATATTGATATGTAATAGAATAACAAAAAACAAAGGGGCAGGGATATACAAAAACACCTTAAATTGATGTGAAGTTATATATATGATATATCTGTACTGAAAAGACGGATGATTGGTTGGATCAGACCTGAGAATTTATTGCTTGTAAAAGGATACTATATCCTTATGTATGTGCGTAGCACAGAAATGAGGCCTGTAATGTAGGAGTCCATTTGAATGAATGGATAAGTATGGCAGACCCCTGAAAGCGTGGGAGTCAAAATGATCCATACAGATAAGTGAGCTTGGTTTTGAATGGACATAATACAATACTGATACCTTTAAACAGTAATGGAAATAATCTGTCTATTTAACCAAGCAATTCGTTACCCGAATGGTATATACATGACATGGTGAAAGTAATCCACGAAAGGATTTATGCGTAATACACAGCAATAAAACCGAAACCCAATGTAAGGGAAAACAGAAGTTGGAACGAATAGTTTAAACATATGAAAGTTATGCGAACAGCATTTTCAATTTGTGACATAGCAGGGAAAAAACGTAAAGCGAGGACCCATGCTGTACCGTACGCCGTGGGAACCGAACCTGGCGTGAAAGGTAGGTCTAACTTACGGTTAAATTCTCTTACCACTGTGAGGATGTGCAAAAGTGTTCAACTGATCATGTGGCTACATGTCACGCATCCACTACATTTGAAACATCCTTTAATTTTGTGTCCTGTTGATTTCTTGTAACAATGAGTTGGATCACTCCAGACCAACATGTCGTTCTGATTTCTGTTCCGATTTACTTCTGTTCAGATTTGCTACCAGCAACAACAGCTGATTGTTTTCTGTTGTTGCTGATAGTAGGACACTTTTTGGATTATGTGAGGGAGATGTTTATCACATCTTTATCTATATCTGTATTTATCAATTGATTTTTGGATCTATGTGGTCCCTGTGTGGAACATAAGAGGTAGATACATTTTAACATTCCTTGTTACAGTGTTTGATTAGTTCTCCTGATTTTGCAGTGTCCAGCTGTCAGTTGCTTTCAGTTTAGCTACCTCAAGTGTTTGAGGGTGGTATCGTCTGGCTAGAAATCTTTCGGTCATATCTCCTAATTGCAATGCTCTATTTTTAGGATCACTGTTATAGTGCAAGATTCTCATGTATTGCGAAATTGGTAGAGAGTTGTGACAGATCCATCTGTCTAGATTCTATTTTGCTGGTTCGTATGTTTTGTTTGTATTTGTGGAATTACCTGCCCGTATGCCCCTGTTTGTTTATTGCAAAATATACGGACGGCCACCCACAAGAGAAGTGTTCTGCTCATTAACCTATTGCCTCAATTAGAATGTTGTGGTTAACCGCAGACGCCTCTTCATTCTAACCGTATGCAGGGTGGTTGTCGTTCGTATGCCGACCACGAGGCGGCGGCCATTTTAAACACGCGAATGAACAGCAGTGTTCGACGAAGAACTTATGGAACTAAAAACTGACACTTTTTCTACCGAACACCGCTGAAACTGCCGACCGCCCTTCTTATCCACGGGCATGCGAACGCCGGTCCGTTGGAATGGACTTAACCCAGATGGTCATCCCATGGAGTCAATCGTATACCGAAAGAGCGATGTGAAAGTCTTTGACTCCATGGCGATTGAACTGTGTGCATTGTGTCTGAGCACTATTCGGTAGTTATGTGCACTCAGACCCAGGCTATCTGGGGATACGTTACATGAACTAGAAGCATTCTGTAGTTTTATAGTTATTGATTTTTATGTGTTTTTATAATGCTATGTAAAATGGTGATTTGCCTCTATCCTTGGTGATAATTGGATTTCTTCCCAATTATCTCCAGGATAGACAGGAGGGATTTACCTGTATATGCCTGAGCCACTGTGATTGGCCACTGTATTTCAATTGTCCCAGTCTCCCATCTGGTCCCCTAGGGGAGTGTCCACCAGGTGGGAGACCTGCATAAATACCGGGCAGGTAGCCCTCATTAAAGCAGAATCCTGTTTTTGTCATGGTACCTGTTGTGGCTGATGGCACGGAGGTCGGGCGACTGGGGATCCTGTCTCGGGTGGCCACGCAGGTGCCCGTCTCCTTCAGCGGTTTCGGCACTTTGGACGCCGGCCAAGATAGTCCCGCCCCCTTTTATGACGCGGCGCAATTACAGTGAGTCATTGCCCTGTCGTGGTTTCAGCTTGTCTGTTTCCTGTGATTGGTTTTTTGGTTATTAACTTGGCTTGTATTCTGACTTTGCTTCTCTCTCCTACCGTTGTACTCGGCTTGGCTTTCGCTTACCTGTCTTCTCGTTCCCTCGACCTCGGCTCGTCCCTGACCATTCTTTATCTGTGTGACGTTAGTCCAGCCACTCTAAGGTCCGGTATACGTCTTTGTAATTATCAGTACTCTGCGTGTTGGATCCCTGTCTCGATCCTGACATTACGACAGGGCCAATGGATCCTGCAGGTACTAGTTCTCAGGTCGGCTCCCAGGACTCTAGATTTGTAGCCATGGACCATAGAGTGGACCAGATGGCTATGGCCTTGCAGTCACTGTTGTCTCGGCTGAATCTGCAGCCTGAGGAGACTCGTACTTTTATAGCCCCTGTAAACACAGGATTAGAAGTAGCCACAGTAGGGGCCTCCTCCCGTGTTACCTCACCACTACGCTATGGCGGTTCACCAGATACTTGTCGAGGTTTTCTGAACCAGATTAGTATTAATTTTGAATTACACCCCGGACATATCCAAATGATAGAGCTAAGGTCGGATTTATCATAACCTTGCTGATAGATAAGGCACTTAGATGGGCTAATCCGTTATTGGAAAATGATAACCCATTATAATTATAACGCTTTTGTGGAAGCATTTAGGAGAACATTCGATCCTCCAGGAAGAAAGGCCAATGCCGCTAAGGCTTTGCTACGTCTCAGGCAAAAAAAATAGTACACTTGTGGATTATGCGTTAGAATTCAGATCTCTGGCTTCCCAGGTGAAATGGAACGAGCAAGCCATCATAGATGTTTTTCTAAATGGTTTATCTGATGAAATTTTAGATGAGGTAGCCACTAGAGAACTCCCTGATAATTTGGAAGATCTGATTTTGTTTATCTCACGCATAGATGAACGAATGAGACAAAGACAGAATACTAGAAATAGAATCCGTAGACCTTCTGTTAGATTAGCTCCCTCGTTCCAGAATCCGATTCTATGGCTCTAGCACTACCTGAGCCAATGCAATTAGGAACTACTCGATTAACTGAGCACGAGAGACAATACAGGAGAAGGGAGGGTCTTTGTTTATATTGTGGACAAAGGGGTCACCTACGCCTTAACTGTCTCACTCGTCCGGAAAACGCTTGCACCTAAGTTCCTCCAGAGGACAGGCCTTGGGTGATCTCGTCCTCTATAAATAAACAGAAGAGCCATAGGCTTCTAATTCCTATCTCTTTGACCTGGGAGAAGATTTCCATAAATATTTTTGCTCTAATAGATTCTGGAGCAGCAGAAAGCTTCATGGATCGAGCTTTTGCCAAGAAACAATTCCTTCCTTCTCAACTAAGAGAGACACCCTTGGCAGTTGAGGCCATAGATGGTAGACCACTATCAGAGCCTGTTATTTCTCATGAGACCATACCAATCAAAGCTACTATTGGCATGCTACACGAGGAAACCATATCCTTACTACTAATTTCTTCTCCTTCATTTCCAGTAGTTCTGGGGTATCCCTGGTTAAGGAAACACAACCCCGTCATTGACTGGGAATTAGGAGAGATAGTATCATGGGGATTGGATTGTACTGGCAGGTGTTTACAATGTATTACACCAGCATACATAGCGAACAGGCCTACCAACTCTCCCCAGGTTACTGACTTACAGATACCCTCTCAATACCAGGATCTTAAGACAGTCTTTGATAAAGGGAAAGCGGACACCTTACCTCCCCACAGGTCATTTTACTGTACTATTAAGCTTCTACCTGGCACGATGCCTTCCAGAGGGACTGTGTACCCGTTATCCACTAAGGTACTAGAAGCATACATAAGAAAATTTGGACAAGGGCTTTAATAGAAGATCTACATCACCAACGGGGGCTGGATTTTTCTTTGTAGCTAAGAAAGACGGCACTCTGAGGCCTTGCATAGATTACCGGGTTTAAATAAAATAACCATTAGTAACGTTTATCCTATTCCTCTGATCACCGAGTTATTTGATAGACTTAAAGGCTCGATAATTTTTACCAAATTGGACTTAAGAGGAGCTTATAACTTGGTAAGAATCCAGCAAGGTGACGAGTAGACAATCACATTCAATACTCATTACAGTCATTATGAATATACAGTAATGCCATTCAGGCTATGTAATGCTCCAGCTGTTTTTCAAGATTTTATCAATGAAGTTTTGAGGGAGTTTCAACAGGAATGCGTAATACTATACCTGGACAATATACTAATACATTCCAGTGATGGAGAAATTCATCACAAACAAGTGAGAAGGGTTGTACTGCAAATTGGAGAAGTGTAGTTTTGACCAATCCCAGATAGATTTTCTAGGTTATATCATCTCCTTTGAGGGATTTAAGATGGACCCGATTAAACTTCAATCTATCTTCAATGGATCTGTCACTCTGCTGTCCTACGGAGCCTTCCCAATGGAGTGGGAGAGATCTCGGTAGTCCTGCTCCAGTTCCCACTCCAGGGTTGCTAAGTGAGCAAGGTCTTGCTATACCTCATGGGGGTCATCCCAGTCATGCCTAGCCTCCCTCTCGTAGAAAATGTCCTGTGCAGGGCTCCCAAAGTCAGGCTCTGCAAAGGACTCCCATAACAAGCCAGGACCATCAACTCTCTCTGGCTTGTCATGCTCGGCTGTCCAGGGTATATATTGTGCCATATACCACCACTGGCCTTTACCCAGTGGACTCAAAGCCATACAGAGGTTTATCGGATTTTCCAATTATTATAGGCGCTTCATTAAAGGATTCTCATCTATAATGGCACCCATTACTAATATGACGAAAAAGTGTGCTAATACCAAGGTGTGGACTACGGAGGCTTTAGACGCCTTCAAGACTCTCAAGGAGACTTTTGCCTCTGCCCCAATATTGGTTCATCCAGATACTTCTTTGCCCTTTTTACTGGAGGTAGATGCTTCTGATAGGGGCAGTACTATCACAAAGACAAGGGTTGGATAAACCATTACATCCATGTGGATTCTTCTCTAAGAAATTATCCGATACTGAGGGTATGACATTGGAGACAGGGAACTATTAGCAGTAATAGGGTATGGAGGCATCTATTAGAGGAGACTTTACTACCGGTTACCATTTTGACAGACCATAAGAATTTATCCTAGATAGGAGAGGTTAAAAGATTGTCCGCCAGACTGGGTCACTATATTGTCTGGAAAGCTATACGGCCGGGGCCAGTGAGGCTTTTAGGGCCATTCCGGACGAGGAGATGGGGGATTATAATGCAGTAAAAGATGCTCTGCTCTTCAGGTATGCAGTCACCCCAGAGGCATACCAGAGGCGGTTCAGAGACACTGCCAAACTAGCCGGGGATTCTTACGTTGAATGGGCATGCAGGGTACACCGCACAGCTGCCCACTGGATGGTGGGGTGCCAAGCCGTATCCGGGGAAGAGGTGCTACAGATGTTTTTACTGGAACACTGTTTTGAAAAATTATCTCCAGTCAGGAGTCAGAGAGTGTTCGCTCATTTAAGCTGAGAGTGTCTTAACAAGAGTTCTTTCAATTTTGTGGATGATAGCTAAAAAGCCATGAACAATGTATTTATGTCTGGATTTTTTTACAATGTAATGTATATCTCAATTCTTTCTGCACTTTGCATACATTCACATCTAGGAACTGAATCTCAGTGCTGTTACTCGTTAAAGTGAGTTTGACAGGTTGACTGATTAATCTTGGCTACGTTGTTTTTCAGTTCAGTAGAAGAGCTATGCCACACCAAAAATATATCGTCCACAAAATGATGGTATGATATAATTTTTTCGGCATATTTGCCAAATATGTGCTGGTTCTTAAAACAAAACATATATGCATTCACATAAGAGGGCACCATAGCCACCCCCATCGATCTGCCTGCTATTTGTCAATAAAAATATTCCTCAAATTTGTATTAATAATTGCATGTTGATGCAATAAACAGAAAATCCAAAAGGTATTCAATATGTGGACCATTATATTTTGTAGATGAGTCTAAGATTTCTCTGACTACCTGTATATCCTGGTCATTGGGTATGATCGTGTACAGACTTTGTAAGTCCAATGTAGCCAGGAGAGTGACTTTTCATTCAAGGACTATTTGTTGATCTTCTCCAAAAAAATCACTGTTGTCTCGAATGCATATCGGGAGCTCCATTACTGAATCCTTAATATAAAAATCAATGTACCATGCTATGGGTTCGAGTAAATGTCTCTAGCCAAAACAACCAGTCTCCCGGTGGATTATCTACATCTTTGTGTAGCTTCAGTATGGTGTATAATACTGGATGTTTAGGATGCTAAATGTATAAGTATTTAGATGTTCTGTTATCCAGTATCCCAATTATACCCCTAATGTGATTAATTGATGAGTTTGTTCTGAAACATAGTCACTGGATCAAATGTTAGTCTCTGGTACATTAAAGTATCTGAGAGCTGTTGAAAAATTTCATTTTGATACTTGTCATAGGACATTATGACAATAGTACCGCTCTTGTCAGCAGGGCAGATAATAATCAGAGAATCTTTCATTAGGTCCTTCAAGAGCGCTTTCTCTGCAGTGGTAAGATTTTGACTGAGGTCGGGTGGATTTTTAACAACACTGTCTGCATGAAAGTCTTGATCGAGTGGTGTTTTTTTTTTTAATGGTTTTTTTTATGGGGGGTTTTTATGGGTTTTTATTGTGGGGGGTTTTATTGTGTGATAAGACATTACAATGTACATGTATAAAGGCATGGCATGCAGGCCATGTAATATTGCTAGATTAAAAGTGTGGAATAAAGAACATGACAATACGCAGGTATAACAGCTTGGTACAAAGTAGCATGACAAGTATAGGTACCTAATCATGATGAACTTGTTAACATAGTATCATATTACAGTAGGGTAGCATAAACAAACAACGTCTACTGGTTGGGTAAGTAATTTAGTGGATAGTGTGCAAAGAATGAGGCCTGGGTAATCCGTGGGTAGACCCAGCCTTATGTTGGGACAGCTGGTCCTATGTTGCTAAATCGGTGGTGGTGCACATAATAGTATACCCAGTGATGGATGTGGGTGTGGTGAGCCTTTGTCTATGTACAGTGTCCGGGTAAAGTATGTCCGGGCGGGTTGGTCATGAACTCCAGCTAAGGTTTCCAGCTGCAGAAATAGGCAGGGTAGGTATGAGTCGAGTGGATTTCGTCCATGACTCAGTAGGATTCTACTTCAGTTATCCATTCTATAAGTGTTGGAGAGTTGTGGAGTCTCCAGTTTATGGTGATTAAAGAGTTTGCTGCGATGAGCAGGTGGTATAGGATCCTGCGTTGTGTGGTATGGAGGGTGGGAGTAGGAAGAACAGGACAATTTGGTGGGATGGGGGGGGAGTTGTGCTCCAGTGATTGAATAATTTGTAATATTTTGTTCCAGTAGGAATGGATCTGTGTGCATGACCACCATATGTAGCCCGTGTGGGTGGTTACATCTCCAGCAGGTGGTCGGTGTATACGGAAAGAGTTTGTGTAGCCTGGTCAGAGTGTAGTGCCATCTGGTTACTCTTTTATAGTATGTTTCGTGGATCATAGTGCCTATTGAAGTGTGGAATATGTTGTTAAAGATCTGCTTAATGTCTGCCTCCATGAATGTGGTGTTAAGGTCTTCCGCCCAGTGGTCAATATATTGTGGGTGTGGTTGGGTGGTGTCCTTGAGAATAATCTGGTAAAATTTGGATACCTGTTTAGTGGTGAGTGTGTGTCTGGAGCACAGTGTTTAAAGGGGGTGTGATCCCTGATGCCTTGTGGTAGCTGGATATTGGCTTGTATAAAATTTTGAAGTTGCGAGTAGGAGAAGGTTTGTATTGTGGATGAGGCAGAGGAGTTAAGGATCTCCCTGATTGGTCTGATACGTTGTGTATCTAGGACCCTGTCAAGGGTGAGGTATAGGGTGTCATGGAGTGTGTTGAATCGTGAGGAATCCATGCCTGTGCAGAATTCTGGGTTACATGTGATTGAATACAGCGGTGAAGGGTGTGGCGAGAGGCTTGGAAGGCTTCTAATCGTATGCCAGATTTTTAGCTTAGGAACTATTGTGGGTTGGGAAAGGTATGTGGGTTTGATTATATCTCTGTATCTCTCTTGACATGGCACTGTGGTTGTGGGCACCAGTAATTCAGTTTTTTCTAAGTGGAGCCAGTGAGTTTTAATCTCCTAAACTTGTGAGAGTGACTGCTTTGTGGTATGGTTCCATAATTGGGAGGCCTAGTCCCCTGTGAGATTTTGGGGACATTAAAACTTTGTGGGATAACCTGGGATGTTTATGCGCCCAGATGAAGGTGCTGAACAATTTGTTGAAAGAGGAGAAGAATAATCTGGACATTGCTATTGGCAATGTTTGTAGTAAGTACAATATTTTAAAGGACCACTCTAGGCACCCAGACCACTTCACCTTAATGAAGTGGTCTGGGTGCCAGGTCCTTCTAGGGTTAACCCATTTTTTCATAAACATAGCAGTTTCAGAGAAACTACTATGTTTGTGAATGGGTTAAGCCTTCCCCTATTTCCTCTAGCGGCTGTCTCATTGACAGCCACTAGAGGCGCTTGCGTGCTTCTCACTGTGATTTTCACAGTGAGAGCACGCTAGCGTCCATAGGAAAGCATTATGAATGCTTTCCTATGTGACCGGCTGAATGCGCGCGCAGCTCTTGCCACGCGTGCGCATTCAGCCGACGGAATAGGAGAAGAGGAGGATCAGAGGAGGAGAGCTCCCCGCCAAGCGCTGGAAAAAGGTAATTTTTAACCCCTTTCCCCTTTCCAGAGTCGGGCGGGAGGGGGTCCCTGAGGGTGGGGGCACCCTCACGGCACTATAGTGCCAGGAAAACGAGTATGTTTTCCTGGCACTCTAGTGGTCCTTTAAGTAGTATATTCATTTTTAAGATGTGCACACAGCTGAGCCAACTGAATAGAGGTTTTCCCATGATTTCAGTAGAGAGGTGATGGAATGGATTGGGGGGGGATTTAGATTATATGTTTTGAGTAAGTCTTGTGGAAGTTTAATGGATAGATACTGGACTGCTTCTTTTAGCCATTGGAACTAGTATTGATGTTTCAGCGTTGTGATGTTTTTTTGGTCAAGGAGTAGGGGAAGTATTTCACTTTTAGAGTAGTTGACTTTAGCTAATCCAATTGGGGCCAAAACAAAGTCCTTGTAGGGTCTCAATGAGGAGAGACCAATCCACCCTGTCAAAAGTCTTCTCTGCATCTTTGGAAATCAGGAGTTTGGAGAGGTGGATGATATTAAGTAACTTGTGTTATGTTTCTCTTTCTGGAACAAAACCTGAACCCCCTTCAGGAGTGGTTTCAGTCTGTTGACCAGATCTTTACGTCTATATTGATTAAAAAAGATTGGCCTATAACTGGGGGCCTTTCCTGGTTTGGGAATTAGTGAGATGTGGGCCTCAAGTGTAGGGTCCGGGAGAGGGGTTAAGTGTAGTATGGAGTTGTAGGCCATTATGAAGGGAGTGGCAAGATGTGGTGCAAACTCCTTATAGTATCTGGACCTGGGCTTTTGCCAAAGGGCAGGTGTCTGACCACCAGCATGTTTTCGTCTGTTGTGATAGGGGACTCCAGACTTAGTGGGTATGGTTTGGACAATTTTGTGAGCTAGAATTCGTTCAATGTCATATTTATCGGGTTGTGTGTCACGGAGGTTGTATAAATTTGTGTAAAAAGTCTGGAAGGCTTTAAGGATGTCAGGTAATTTGTGAGTTAAGGTGCTGTCTTGTTTTTTTTTTATCTGGGAAATTAATGTGGATTGCCTATTGGGTTGTAACATGCGGGCTAAGAGTCATCTGCATTTACCACGATGTGAATATTTGTATTTTGTCAATAGTAGTTTTTTTTGTGGTTTGTGAGTAGAAGTTGTTGAAGTGTGCTTCTCTTCTCTGCTAATTGTTTGTAGGTGTTGAGGGATAGGTCATGTTTGTGGGTCTGTTCTAAATGTCTGATGTCGGAGAGAGCGTGTTCATTTGGTTATCCCTTTGCCTTTTGCATTTGGCCGCTAGGGCTATATTGTGTCCTCTGAATACTGGTTTGTGTGCCTCCCAAATGATAGTAGGGCATAGGCGTGCGCACGGGGTGTGCCGGGCACACCCTAATCCCGCGGCACGTCTATGTATATTGAGACCGGCAGGGGAGATCTCAGGATCTCCCCTGTCGGCTTATGCAGAGCCGGCGCTATCCGAGCGCCGGCTCTGCTCTCAGCCTCCCTCCCCACTGACCCACATGCAGGGAAGGAGGCAGGAGAGGACCCGGTGGAGCTATTGCCGGCAGCTCCGCTGGGTTCCTCTTGAGAGATATGAGCGTTGCCACGGCAACGCTCAAATCTCGCGAGAGTGAACTCTAGCCCCAGACGGGGCTAGAGTTCACTCTCCACTGGACCACCAGGGATGGAATCAGCAGCATGATCCCCCCTCCCTACAAAAGGTAAGAAGGGAGGGGGGATAGCAATTAATGTACCCCCACCTCCACCCCCACAATCACCCACCCACATACAGCACACACATGTACAGCACACACACATACAGCACCCACAGACATACAGCACCCACAGACATACAGCACCCACAGACATACACAGCACCCACAGACAAACACAGCACCCACAGACAAACACAGCACCCACACACATACAGCACCCATACACATACATTCTGCATCCACACACATTCAGCACCCTCAGACATACACAGCACCCACACACATAGAGCACCCACAGACATACACAGCACCCACAGACATACACAGCACCCACATACATTCAGCACCCACAGACATACACAGCACCCACATGCATTCAGCACCCACAGACATACACAGCACCCACACACATACAGCACCCACAGACATACACAGCACCCTCACACACACACACACAGCACACTAACAGTACCCTCACAAACAGGACCCTAACAAACAGTTCATTAACAGCACCCTCACAAGCGCACACACACACACACACAAACAGCACCCTCACACACAGTACATTAACAGCATCCTCACAAGCACGCACACACAAACACCCTCACCCACATAGCACACTACCAGCACCGTCACACACACATCACACTAACAGCACCCTCACACAGCACACACACACACAGCAGTGTGTGTATGTGTATATATATATATATATATATATATATATATATATATATACATACATATGTTGTGGAAATAAGGTCTGCACATATTTCCTAGTTAATGAAAAATGTCTATTTACTCATTTCACTATATGCAATATAGGCTAAGCACACATGGTTAATCAAAATGGCTGCTAGAAGCTTCTATCCCCTCCTCTCTTCCCCCTCCCTCTAACATCAACTAACTACCTCGTGTGGCAAGATGGCGCCGGGAAACCGTGGGAGACCCTCATGGCCCTGGTGACATCACCTCCAGTAGGCAGAGCATTAGAGCGACCACTTAACACCTAACCAATTATTGATGTATTATTCCATGTTATCTCTGACAATGCTTATGATGTAATTTTGCTTTAAAAGGGACCTGCCGTCCCCTCTGAATAAACTTTCCTCAAGTTATTCAACAACCTGGAACCTGTGTCTGGTGTGAATTACTTCAGGGAGCGTGCACGCATTGTTTCGTTGATTTGGCAAGGGGCAGATACACAAAGAAATAATCAATATATTGATTGATTTTTCCATTTCAATTGGCGCCCAACGTGGGGCCACCGGAGGGCCGGTTCGGAGGGCCGGAAATAACGGACCGGAGCGGACCTCCAGAAAGTGGGACAAGCAGAGCCTGATCACCTCCATAATACAGCCGTTGCCTGTGTTATTCTCCTGTTTTGTGTCGGTCTGTCTCCGAGTCCACTTCCGGCTTCCAGAAGGCTACTAGAGACAGGTAATTAGCTCATCCGGTGTGCCTTTTTAAAGTGGACCTGTCGATTGTCTATCTGCCTCCTGTATTCGTTTAAATGTGTGTGTGTCGGCCGGTGTGTGTTTTCCCCTCTGTAAAAGATGATAGCTTGACTGCCTAGCGGGCAGGGAGCGCATTTTATATGTTAGCTTGACTGCCTAGCGGGCAGGGAACGCATTTTATATGTTAGCTTGACTGCCTAGCGGGCAGGGAACGCATTTTATATGTTAGCTTGACTGCCTAGCGGGCAGGGAACGCATTACAGCCGGTGGGGCTGGGATTTTATTTTAGCTTGACTGTCTAGCGGACAGGGAACGCATTACAGCCGGTGGGGCTGGGATTTTATTTTAGCTTGACTGCCTAGCGGGCAGGGAACGCATTACAGCCGGTGGGGCTGGGATTTTATTTTAGCTTGACTGCCTAGCGGGCAGGGAACGCATTACAGCCGGTGGGGCTGGGATTTTATTTTAGCTTGACTGTCTAGCGGGCAGGGAACGCATTACGGCCGGTGGGGCTGGGATTTTGTTTGATTACTGCAGAGTTTCATTGGTACTTGTGTTATAACGGGGCCAGCCTGGTGGGGGAGGGCTGGAGATTGCTACATTGTGAATATTTGGCACCAGTGGTGTTAACATGTACATGGCCATTTTGCTCTCTGTCATTCTGTGTTTTTTGTTTAATTGTTGTTACAGTGTGGGTACTCTTGGTGTGTGTGTGTGCATAGTGTGGTTAGTTCTGGATTCCGGAGTTTACGCTCATTTATATGTTTGTGATTTCTGCAAATGTCTCCTCATTAGCGTAGCCACGTTCATTTTCTCCTTTGTCCTTTATCTCTCCTGTGCCTGTTGCCCAGAGCTGTGTTAGTCACCAATGCTCGCTCGCTCCCGTCCATGACCACCACCCCGGGTGGGCGGACCCCTGTGACTAGTCTACGTTTGGGGAAGACGCACGGGACTCAAGTCCTCGTGGCAGTCGAGCACTGTAGACATTCCTTTTCCTTCTCCCTTGTATCTCTTCAATTTATCTGTCCCTAACACGTGGCTCGTTTCGATTATTCAAGATGGGGCAGGAACATGCTAGACCTGCTAAGGGCCTATTGGCTTGTGATATTGTGAAAGAAAGGGCAGGGGAAGATGCTATGTTAAAACTTAGGAAGGTGTGTGGCTTTCAGATGCCGCCCAGTGGGAGATTGCAACCTGAGTTTTGGAGGAAGTTACTCACAGACAAGGAAGGGTTGTTGTTGGATAATGGGCTCATGAAGGCTGCAGAAGCTTGGTATCGGGTAGCTAGAGGTCTGAAACGGGAGGGGTGGATCGAGGAAGAGTTAGATTTTGAGGGGCAAACTGTGTATGTATACCATAGGAGTGTTAACAATGATGATGTTGTTTCCATTGTCCCACGGACACCGCCCTATGATGGCGCCCAGAGCGCAACAGTAAACTCCCGCCCTGCTTCCCCCGTCACAGCACAGACCACACCCCCCGGGGGCGTGCCTTCAGCTCCCACCCCCCTGTGCCCCGTACTTGGTGCAGACGGTGCCTACTATTATCCAGTGCCACTCCATCCGTTCCCACCCACTCCCGTGCACCAGCCTCTGTTTGACCCAGCCCCCTCCCTTGCCCCTCCTCCCGTTACGTCTGTTGATGTTCCCCCGCCTCCATGTCCTCCACCACCTCTCCCAGTGCCTGTTCCCACTCCAAAACCTACCTCGAGTACCCCATCCCTAGCGACACCCGCTCCTTCTCTCCCCTCGACTGTTTCACACTCTGCCCCCTCGACCCTTGTCTATCCCACCGACCCCATTCCTCCAGATCCCTGTTCCTCCACAGATCCCCCTTCTCCCATACCTCCGGACCCAGACCTTTCCTCCTTCCTTGCTAGCCTTTCGAAAGTAACCTGTCCCGTGACTCCTGCCCTTTTACCCTCTCTGCCTATTTCTCCTTCTCATATTCTTTCTCCCTCCCCCTCTAAGGATCCCTCGTCCCTACTCCCCACTCTCATGAATCCTGACCAGCCCGCTGATCCCGGCCCCCCTGTCTCCGCTGTCTCCTCCCCTCCCGTTGATCTTGCAACGCTAATAGCCGCCCTTACTGCTTCACTCCATTCCCCCCCCGCAACACTCCCAGGCACCCCTCCCACCCTTCAGGACCCTCCCTTTATCCACACACCACCTCCTCCTCCTCCCGATGTCCCAGCCCCCTCTACCTCGTTGTCTCCTCCCCTCCCAGCTGATTTGCCGTCCCTGATCTCTGCCCTCACTGCCCTGACCCAGCCCCTTGTTCCCACCCCTTCTCCAGTATTACCTCCTCCCGATGTCCCGGCCCCCTCTACCTCGTTGTCTCCTCCCCTCCCGGCTGATTTGCCGTCCCTGATCTCTGCCCTCACTGCCCTGACCCAGCCCCCTCTTTCCACCCCCTCTCCAGTGTTACCTCCTCCCGATGTCCCGGCCCCCTCTACCTTGTTGTCTCCTCCCCTCCCAGCTGATTTGCCATCTCAACCCTCTACCCACGTTGCCATAACCCAGCCCCCTGTTCCCATCTCTCCGACCCCTCCCCCGGTGTCCCAACCATGGCCAATGACCTGTCTAGCTCGATATCCGCCCTCTTCTCTGCTGTTACCTCCCTGGTTAATTCCGCGATTCCTACACCGCCTCCCACTGATTTACCTCCTCCCCCTCCTCCCGATCCTCCAACCCCTCCTTCGCCCCCCGTTACCATCCCCGAGCCTTCCGATCCAATCTCCGCTCTCGCCCATGTCCTGAACACCCACCTCTCACGTCCGTCTCAGCCGGCCCTCACCTCAACCTCATCCATGGCATTGGTCCCTCATGCCCCTCCCATCAGCTCTAGTTATTCAATCATGGTGGTTGGATCCGAAGTGTCTGTGACATCGGATCAACCCTATGCAGTGGGTGCTTCCCCCGAGGCCTCAGGCTTCCACCCCACTACCTCTCCCATCACCGGTCTCCCTGTCATCCCCGCCACAGTTACTCCCGAGACTACTCCTCATCGTGGCCCAGTAGCACCCGAGGAGATTCTTGTGGTAGAACAGGATTCACCTCGGCCGGAGGGGAACAGACTCCCCCAACGGCCCTCTATCCCCCATGGTTGTAACGGATCACCTGGCACCCCGACTGGGTACCTCCGTTGAAGGATGCTCCTAGCACTTCCTGAGGACTCCAAGCACTGCAGCAGACACCAAAACCACCGAACCAGAGAAGCGTATACCTTCTCTCAAGCATATGAATGCTGTAGACAGTTGAATAGGAAACCATACGAATAGGTTTGCTCTCCTAGCAGTCAAACTGGAACAGCATACAATAAATCCTTCCCCCAATAATGAGACGACACTTCACTTTGAGGGTTAAAACAGGAACTCCCTGTACTGTCACATACAGTCTCTTTTATTCCCAATCCACAAACATAGTACAGCCCACAGGGCGTTACAAAACAACCAATCAATCCGTACAATACACCCAGACACTCCCACACAAAATCCTCCCCTCTGCAGGTGATATGATTACTGAACACAATGGGTAATCTCATTATCACTGGCAGAGGAATACAGTTTTTACACAATATTTATAACTTCTAAAATATACATGTCACAAACATAAAACATACATTTTCATAATCAATCCATTCAGGGGAACAACATATTAAAAAATGGCACGAATCAGACCAGGGGTTCAAAAGTTAAGGGAAAGTCCTTTGTGACTAAATGAAGCATGGCTTTCTGGCCCAAACCAGTTTCAGAGTCTTCTATCCTGGAGAGTAATTCAATTATCTCCCAGGACAGACACAAGACTCCATTAAGCACATGGTTGCAAAAAGACACAAAACACTTTAAAATACATAAAGTCACATTTACACATAACACACAGACATTTCACATATCCCCAGATAGCTGGGATCTGAGTGCACATTATTAGATGAATGGCACTCAGATCACACAAATAAGCCTTTCTGCAGGGGAAATAAACGGTTTAACCTGCAGGGCCATAGTCCAAAGGGAGCAGGCGAGCAACCAGGCTTCTCCAGTTCACAGTGGCGAGGTTGGTTTCGCCACACTTCTCCCCTTTACCAACTAGACTAACAGGGTATCTGACCTCCTGCCGGTCAGTGCCCTGGTTAGTCCAGCAACCCACCCACAAAACAGAAACAGCAGTACAGCCCACCCACAATAACTGGTTACTACACCTGGGTAGAGGAGAACTTTGTCCATGTCCAGGTGCCTCACCACGACTGTGTGGGCAACTGTTAGGCTGCCTTGGTGGGTTGCTGAGTGGGCAGAGACCAGCGGTACTCTGCCCTGATGCCAGTGCTACCACGGAAGTAGCCTGGTGGGAGCCTGGTTGTGGGAGGGAGAGACCGACTGTCTCCCCTCTGGATACACCGCTCTGTGGCTGGGGAACAGGACCGACTGTCCCTACCCCTTGTGCTGTAAGTGCAGAGACTACAGTCCCATCTGCACTGTTGGGGGTGTAACATCTCCCCTTGCTGGGTTAGGCTGCCGCTGGAGAGAGGGTGTAACAAGCTCCTCTCTCTGAACTGTAAACTGCCGCTGGGGAGAGGGGGTATCAGGCTCCTCTCCCTGACACTCTCTCTGCTGGTGGAGAGGGGGACCAGCTGTCTCCCCTTTCATTATTTTGTCCTGTGGTTGGGGTGCGAGACTGACGGTCTCTGCTCCCTGCAGGACACTCTGCCGCTGGGGAGGAAGGACGGCACCTTCAGCTCCCTGGGGTACACACTGCCGCTGGGGAGGAAGGACTGCACCTTCAGCTCCCTGGGGTACACACTGCCGCTGGGGAGGAAGGACTGCACCTTCAGCTCCCTGGGATACACACTGCCGCTGGGGAGGAAGGACTGCACCTTCAGCTCCCTGGGATACACACTGCCGCTGGGGAGGAAGGACGGCACCTTCAGCTCCCTGGGGTACACACTGCTGCTGGGGAGGAAGGACTGCACCTTCAGCTCCCTGGGATATACACTGCCGCTGGGGAGGAAGGACGGCACCTTCAGCTCCCTGGGGTACACACTGCTGCTGGGGAGGAAGGACGGCACCTTCAGCTCCCTGGGACACACACTGCCGCTGGGGAGGAAGTACAGCACCTTCAGCTCCCTGGGATACATACTGCCGCTGGGGATCTGGGCTGACTGCCCAGCATCCCTGCAGGGCCTGTAGAGAGACCTCGGTCCCATCCCCACCTGCCAGCTGGGTGTCTTCCCAGGACAAGTCAATAAGGTCTTCCATCTCTGGGGCTGGTTGGGACATATGTGGTACAGTACCAAAGTCTCCTGATAACAGGCTTGGTTGCTGGGGAGGAGGAACTAAACTCAATGCTTGCGGTGGTATACAGTCAATAAGCCCCATCATGTCAAAGACAGGCGGCGTTATACGTTGGAATAGGCAAACATAATCCTGTTCTAGTTCCCACTCTCGGTTGGCAAGAAAAGATAGATCTGGCTGAATGGCATCGATCTCTGTAAGGTCCCAGTTGTCTGCCCGCTCAGCTCGGATGGACCAGAAGCGAGCAATGTCGGTGTCTCCGAACCAGAGACTAGCTTCAATAGTATCCCCCAACAAACCAGGGCCGTCGTAGTCTTCCCCCTCAATACACTTGTACTCAATCAGCCATGGGTAGAGGTGGTAAACATGCCACCGCAGGGCCCGATAGGAATCATCCAGCCACACCTCAGTCTCAACTAGCGTCTCCAGTTCGCTTACCCATTCCTCTGAGGGCTTGTTTCCCAATAACGGCATCCGCAGCTCTAGTTGTTCTGCTTGGCGCTGGTTAGTGGTCAGGATTTCCTCGCACCGGAAGGGTCGAATTTCGTCGATGTCCTCCTTCCAGAGATCGGTACGAAGCGCCACCCTCCACTCTGTCTCTCTTTCCTCTGGGATAGGATACTCCATACTGCGCATCACATCCTGTAGTCGCTGCTGGAGCCTGGCGTCAAAGTGAGATACTGCACGGCCTTCCATCTCTGAAGTAGTGCTGGTTTTCCCAAATCTTTATGTAGACAGGGACGCTGTATGAACACTAGCGTCACCTTCAATTTGTAAATCCACGAACTGTGTCTCTGAGCTGCTTTACCTCGCACTAGGACGCCATCCCACCCCTGCCACCAATGTAACGGATCGCCTGGCACCCCGACTGGGTACCTCCGTTGAAGGATGCTCCTAGCGCTTCCTGAGGACTCCAAGCACTCTGGCAGACACCACAATCACCGAACCGGAGAAACAAATAAATTCACCCAAGCATATGAATGCTGTAGACAGTTGAATAGGAACCATATGAATAGGTTTACTCTCCTAGCAGTCAAACTGGAACAGCATACAATAAATCCTTCCCCCAATAATGAGACGACACTTCACTTTGAGGGTTAAAACAGGAACTCCCTGTACTGTCACATACAGTCTCTTTTATTCCCAATCCACAAACATAGTACAGCCCACAGGGCGTTACAAAACAACCAATCAATCCGTACAATACACCCAGACACTCCCACACAAAATCCTCCCCTCTGCAGGTGATATGATTACTGAACACAATGGGTAATCTCATTATCACCGGCAGAGGAATACAGTTTTTACACAATATTTCTAACTTCTAAAATATACATGTCACAAACATAAAACATACATTTTCATAATCAATCCATTCAGGGGAACAACATATTAAAAAATGGCACGAATCAGACCAAGGGGTTCAAAAGTTAAGGGAAAGTCCTTTGTGACTAAATGAAGCATGGCTTTCTGGCCCAAACCAGTTTCAGAGTCTTCTATCCTGGAGAGTAATTCAATTATCTCCCAGGATAGACACAAGACTCCATTAAGCACATGGTTGCAAAATGACACAAAACACTTTAAAATACATAAAGTCACATTTACACATAACACACAGACATTTCACATATCCCCAGATAGCTGGGATCTGAGTGCACATTATTAGATGAATGGCACTCAGATCACACAAATAAGCCTTTCTGCAGGGGAAATAAACGGTTTAACCTGCAGGGCCATAGTCCAAAGGGAGCAGGCGAGCAACCAGGCTTCTCCAGTTCACAGTGGCGAGGTTGGTTTCGCCACAATAGCCAATTAGCAAGACACCCCCAATACTAGAGTGGTTCTGCAGGTTGTGACCACAGACCACTTCTCAGTTCCCATGCTTCCTAGCTGATGTTTTGGTCACTTTTGAATGCTGGCGGTGCTTTCACTCTAGTGGTAGCATGAGACGAAGTCTACAACCCACACAAGTGGCTCAGGTAGTGCAGCTCATCCAGGATGACACATCAATGCAAGCTGTGGCAAGAAGGTTTGCTGTGTCTGTCAGCGTAGTGTCCAAAGAGTGGAGGCGCTATCAGGAGACAGGCCAGTACATCAGGAGATGTGGAGAAGGATGTAGGAGGGCAACAACCCAGCAGCAGGACCACTACTTTCGCCTTTGTGCAAGGAGGAACAGGAGGAGCACTGCCAGAGCCCTGCAAAATGACCTCCAGCAGGCCACAAATGTGCATGTGTCTGCTCAAACGGTCAGACACAGACTCCATGAGGATGGTGTGAGGGCCCGACGTCCACAGGTGGGGGTTGTGTTTACAGCCCAACACCGTGCAGGACGTTTGGCATTTGCCAGAGAACACCAAGATTGGCAAATTCGCCACTGGCACCCTGTGCTCTTCACAGATGAAAGCAGGTTCACACTGAGCACATGTGACAGACATGACAGAGTCTGGAGACGCCCTGAAGAACGTTCTGCTGCCTGCAACAACCTCCAGCATGACCGGTTTGGCAGTGGGTCAGTAATGGTGTGGGGTGGCATTTCTTTGGGGGGCCGCACAGCCCTCCATGTGCTTGCCAGAGGTAGCCTGACTACCATTAGGTACCGAGATAAGATCCTCAGACCCCTTGTGAGACCATATGCTGGTGTGGTTGGCCCTGGGTTCCTCCTAATGCAAGACAATGCTAGACCTCATGTGGCTGGAGTGTGTCATTACTGCAAGACGAATGCAATGATGCTATGGACTGGCCCGCCTGTTCCCCAGACCTGAATCCAATTGAGCACATCTGGGACATCATGTTTCGCTCCATCCACCAATGTCACATTGCACCACAGACTGTCTAGGAGTTGGCAGATGCTTTAGTCCAGGTCTGGGAGGAGATCCCTCAGGAGACCATCCGTCACTTTATCAGGAGCATGCACAGGCGTTGAAACGAGGTCATACAAGCACGTGGAGGCCACACACACTACTGAGCCTAACTTTGACTTGTTTTAAGGACATTACATCAAAGTTGGATCAGCCTGTAGTGTGTCTTCCACTTTGATTTTTTTTTTTTTTTGATTTTGAGACTCCAAATCCAGACCTCCATGGGTTGAAAATTTTGATTTCCATTTTTTAATTTTTGTGTGATTTTGTTGTCAGCACATTCAATTTATTCAATGTAAAGAACAAAGTATTTCAGAAGAATATTTAATTCATTCAGATCTAGGATGTGTTATTTTGTGTTCCCTTTATTTTTTTGAGCAGTGTATAGTTCAAACTTTTTTGTATACTCGTACTTGGGTTCGTAGGTATTTTTTTATATGTGTTGGTATCCAAAAGAATCCTCTCTGCTTCTTGGACATAGTTGTCTTTTTTTAAGACAACCACCCCTCCTCCTTTATTTGCCAGCTTTGTAACAAAGTTAGGGGAGGAAGGATGACACCTTCGGCTTCCTAGGATGCACACTGCCGCTGGGGAAAGAGACCGGTTGTCTCCTCTCCCTGCAAGGAAAACTGCCGCTGGGGAGGAAGGACGACACCTTTGGCTCTCTGTACTGGACACTGCCGCTGGGGAGGGAGACCGGTTGTCTCCTCTCCCTGAAACTCACTCTGCCGCTGGGGAGGAAGGACAACACCTTCGGCTCCCTGTAACAAATCTGGGCCTTGGTTTTCTAGACTCTGAAATCTGTTGGTCAGTGGGATATCATTAGGATTGGTTGGTTTCAGATTTTGCCTTTCCATTCTTGAAGCCTGTCTGTATTCCGTCTGTTTGTAGATTCTTCTTGGGTATTTCACTACCTCACTATAGGTTCTGTTTCGATTTTGATTATCGCTTTGTTGCCTGTCATCTGTATGCGCTCTTAATCTATTCTGTTCTGTTTGTATACTGTATGAGTATAAAAATATATAAATAGGGTGGCGCAAAATACAGTAGATCTAATAAATGTAGCAACCAACAAACAAATCCTTGTAATGAAACTTGGATACAATAATACAAAAGAAGTGATGGTGCGCAATAAGTAATATTATTAATACACCTAGTATGCACTTAGGTTTGTAACACGGATGCTTATTGCTGATTGTAATATATATTGAATAAAGGTTTTATCCTTTAAACACACCCATAGGGAGATTTTTATTCAGTATACTGTATGAGTTAATACACCAACTCGGTCTGTTGGGATAGTCCATCCGCATTCCTGTTTTTTATGCCAGGTCGATAGTATATGGTGAAGTAAGGCTGGACTACACCTCAGAAGATGGGCATTATCACCAAGGACCCAATCGAGCCAAACTAGGGGGTTGTGGTCGGTGATGAGGGTGAATGCGCGCCATAGAGATATGGGGTTAGTTTCTTCAGTGCCCACACGGGAGCTAGACCCCCCGAGGTAGTAGTTTCCAGCTCAAATAGGCCACTGGGTGCTCCCCACCATCTTCTCTTACCTGGCTTAAAACTTCCTCCAGTCCAAACATGGAAGCATCTGTATAGACGATAAAGTGTTTGTTAGGATCAGGGGCAGTGAGAACAGGTGCGTTCACAAGAGCCTCTTTCAATGATTGGAAAGCCATCTCACATTCCCGGGGACCACATTACCTGTCTTGGTAAGTTGTTCTTCGTCAAGTCAGTCAGGGGTTTGGCCATGATGCTATATTCAGGGACGAAGCCTCTATAGTAGCCGGCTGTCGCTAGGAAAGCCATGACTTGCGTCTTGGTACAGTGAGTGGGCCAGTTAGCAACGGCATTGATCTTAACGGGCTCTGGCTGCTGCTTACCACATCCTACACAATAGCCTGGGTACTGCACCTCCACCATATAATATGACACTTATCTGGCTTCAAGGTTAAGCCGGCTCCCCTAATCCTATCTAATATGGTCCCTATGTGTTCTAAGTGTGCCTCCTAGGTGTCGCTATAGATCGCAACATCATCCAGGTATGCACACGCATAATCCTGGAGACCATCTAGGAGGCGATCCACCATCTGTTGGAAGGAGGCTGGGGCATTCTTCATCCTGAACGGCATAACCCTGAACTGGTAGAGGCTGAATGGGGTGACGAAGGTCGATTTCTGGATGGCCTGCTCGGCTAGGGGAATCTGCCAAAAGCCTTTACATAAGTCTATGATGGTCAGATACTTTCCCCTAGCTATACGGTCCAGTAATTTGTACCCGGGACATTGGGTAGGCATCCATGACCGTCTTATCATTGAGTCGCCTGTAGTCCATGCAAAACTGGTGTAACGCATCACCTGGCACCCTGACTGGGTACCTCCGTTGACGGAGGGTAGGAGGCTGGCAAGCAGGCTTCTTTAAAAACTCATGGCAAACTCCCTTAAAAAGGGGAGTTTGTCACAGCTGGCAAGCAGGCCTCTCCAAAAACCAGTGGTGAGGTCACTTTTGCAACATATCTCCCTCTCTAGGGGGAGACTGACCAGGTACCTGACCTCCTGTTGGTCATTGCCTGCGTTAGTCGAGTAGCCCACCCACAATTAAAGACTGGTACTCCTGGCTTCTTGGTTGCATGGTGGGCAGAGACCAGAGGTATTCTGCCCTGCAGCCAGCATTACAGCTGGGCAAATGAGAGGGGTGCCAGATCCAGGATCAAGGACAAAGTGAGGGCAGAGGCCAACTGTGCTCTGCCCCGTTGCCAGCACTTCTGCTGGGGTGGCCTGAGGATATTCAGGGCCTGGACAAAGGAAAATGTGAGGACAGAGGCCAACTGCACTCTGCCCTGGTGCCAGCACTTCTGCTGAGGGGACTAGCAAGTAGTTCTGCCCTGTAACAAGGGGTCAGGTGGGGCAGAGGCAAACTGCACTCTGCCCTGATGCCAGCTCTTCTGCTGGGATGGGGTCAGCAAATACTACCCCTAGGACCTGGTTGGGAGTCTGCTGTAGAGAGGAGAGACTAAGGCATAGGAAAGTTTTTTTTACTGTAAGAACAATCAGGATGTGAAATTCTCTCGCCTGAAGAAGTGGTTTTATCAGAGTCCATACAGATGTTCAAACAGCTGCATACTGCATACTTGCAAAAACAGAATATTCAAGGATATAATCTTTCAATGTAGGGTAATAACTGCTTGATCCAAGGATAAATCTGACTGCTATTCTGGGCTCAAGAAGGAATTTTTTTCCTAGCTTGTTGCAAAATTGTGCTTCAAACTGGGGTTTTTTTTTGCTTTCTTTTGGCTCAACAGCAAAAAACAAATGTGAGGTAGGCTGAACTTGATGGACGCAAGTCTCTTTTCAGCTATGTAACTATATCACTACACCTTCGGCTCCCTGTAACACATACTGCCGCCGGGGAGGAAGGATGACACCTTCGGCTCCATAGGATGCACACTGCCGCTGGGGAAAGAGACCAGTTGTCTCCACTCCCTGCACGGAAAACTGCCGCTGGGGAGGAAGGACGACACCTTTGGCTCTCTGTACTGGACACTGCCGCTGCGGAGGGAGACCGGTTGTCTTCTCTCCCTGAAACTCACTCTGCCCCTGGGGAGGAAGGACAACACCTTCGGCTCCCTGTAGCACATACTGCCGCTGGGGAGGAAGGACGACACCTTCAGCTCCCTGGGATGCACACTGCCACCGGTTATCTCCTCTCCCTGCAAGGAAAACTGCCG
>OW240912.1:164308747-164327971 GCA_933207985.1 Pelobates cultripes
CAGCACAAGCAAATTGCATTGCTTGCTTGAAACTTGTCTCAGGGGATTCCATAATTGAGATACTCACTGTATCCCATTTATGGAGACACTATGTGTTTGCTTAAATGGAATCTAGTGTGTGCATAGGGGATCCAGAGTGTGTAAGTCAGAAATGTAGTGTGTGTGTATAGGTGGTGCAGGGGATGTAGTGTGTGTTTGAAGGACTCAGGAGTGTGTATAGGAGATCTAGTGAGTGTGTGTGTGTTTGTGTGTGTGTGCGTGTATAGAGGATTCAGAGTGTATATAGAGATCTAGTGTGTGTATATCTGTAGATATCCAGAGTTTGGTAGGAATCTAGTGTTTGTCTGGAATTTTATGTGTTTAGGGGTGCAGTATGTGTGTGAGGGGTTCTGTAGTATATATACATATATGTTTGGTGTGTGTGTGTGTGAGTGAGTGGTGCAGCGTGTGAGGGTGCAGTATGTGTGTGTGAGGTGTGTAGTGTGTATGTGTGAGGTGTGCAGTGTGTGTGTGTGTGTGTGTGTGTGAGGTGTGCAGTGTGTGTGTGTGAGGTGTGCAGTGTGTGCGTGAGGTGTGCTGTGTGTGTTAGGATGCTGTGTGAGGGTGATGTGTGTGTTAGGGTGCTGTGTGTGTTAGGGTGCTGGGTGTGAGGGTGATGTGTGTTAGGGTGCTGTGTGAGAGTGTTAGGATTGTGTGTTGGGGCGAGGCAGGTAAATGCCAATATTTATGTTTTTTTTTACCTACAGCCTGGAAAGGGGGGAGGGGGGTCATGCTGCTGCCATCCATCCCTGGTGGTCCTCGTGGTAAGTGTGGGGCTAGAGTTCAGTCTCGCGAGAGCCGGACCATTGCCATGGCAATGGCCCAGATCTCGCGAGAGAAACCCGGCGGAGCTGAAAGTTGGAGCTCTGCCGGGTTCCTCTCCTGGCTGGTTGTCTCCCTCCCTCTCTCCCTGCTGGCGGCCTCATTTGACAGCATGTGGGCCGTTGAGGGAGATCTTTGATCTCCCCACCGGCCCTTCATGGAACACAGCGGGGCCGGCGCTCGGATAGTGCTGGCTCTACGTGGACCGGCTGGATCTCCCCCTGCCGGCCTCGGCAATTGCCCTGTTTGCCCGATGGCCAGTCTGGACCTGGCTGTTGTACTTCTTTTATTATTTGTACTATTAGCAGAATTTGTAGGTTCAGGGGTGGACTGATCGGTCGGGGACTTCGGACATGGTACAGACACACAACACAATTTGCACCGACCGCCTCCCTCAGGCCCAGCAGTGCTTACCAGAAGTGGAGCTAGGGTCCGGGGGCGCAGAGGAGTATTTCATCCCTGT
Source organism: Pelobates cultripes (assembly GCA_933207985.1). NCBI lineage: Eukaryota > Metazoa > Chordata > Amphibia > Anura > Pelobatidae > Pelobates > Pelobates cultripes. The sequence continues at coordinate 164,310,072 of OW240912.1, forward strand.
GCACGTGGGCGCTAAGTGTCGATGTCACGCATGCTCAGCGACGTGTGCTGCCTGCATGGGCCACCAACTATTCAAGAGAATGCTTCAGCTTCAATGATCAGGCAATGCGGCCCCTTCACTATGTAATGTCGCGATGCAGGGAATTTCCCCCTCCCTGCTTACCAACAAGCTGAGAGTGGAGGGAGATTAAGAGGCAGGACCTGAGGAGAGAGTCAGACTCCTATCACACTCAGCCAGATGCCCCTTGACACCAGGGAAGCCATCCTCCTGAACCAAAAAGGTATGTAAGCAGGGTGATGGTTAAAATATGTAATGTGATCTGTGTGGGCATGTTATCTGTATGTATTAGTGTGTGCCTGTGTATCTGTATGTATTTTAGTGTGTATATCTATATGTGTGTTAGTGTGTATGTGTTAGTGTGTGTCTGTGTATCTGCATGTATGTTAGTGTTTGTCTGTGTATCCGTATTAGTGTGTTTGTGCATCTATATGCGTGTTATTGTGTGCATGTGTGTGTATCTTTATGCATGTTAGTGTGTGACTGTAGGGGTGTATTTGTGTGTACTGTTTGCCTTTGAATGTAGGGGTGTGTCTGCATTCAAATATCAACACTACATACAGACACATTCAAAGGCAAACAGTACACACAAATACACCCCTACATTCACACACATACTCCATTCAAAACATGCTTACAGTCAAACATACAAACACTGCTCGGGGCTAAGTACAACCCTGCAAGGATGGGAAAATGGTAGATACTCATCTGGCAAAGTATTATGGTAGTTGTACGAAAGATGGGCATCTACCTTTTTTTCCATCCTTACGATAGGTGGACCTAAAAAAAAAATCTTGCACCAGCACCCACTCTAATTTAGGTAAAAAATGTGAATAAAATAACTTTTTTAACGGGAGGAAAGGTGGCTGGGGGCCCAGAAACTATCCCACTACAGTCTCTATCTGCAATTAGAACCCTTATACCCACGCTACAGCGCCTTTCCGCCATTAGAGCCCCTGTTGCCCATTAGCCTGCGTGGTGGAGCTGATGGTAGCACTGTTGACTTGGAGGGAGACAGACACAGGAGTAACAACACTTGAGGGAGGAAAGACCAGAATTTCAGTTTTGGTCAAGTTTAGTTTAAGGAAGTGGGCAGCCATCCAGTTAGAAACAGCATAAAGGCATTCAGACACACTAGTCAAGAGGGATGGGGAGAGATCAGGAGAGGACAGGTAGATTTGCGTGTCATCTGCATAAAAATTATATTGGAAGCCAAAGGAGCTAATGAGTTTCACATGGTGAAGGTTAAACACCAACTTTTTTTAATGAATACATCACACATAGTTTAAGCCCCCAACAGCCTCATTTACATACAATAGGTTACATAGATGACTATAGTACAAAGAAGGGTGGGGTCAGACAATAGCAAGGGCTGATGGGAGATTGAGGAGGGACAGAGCAGCTAGATTAAACTGGTCTGGCAGTGTCCCTGGACAACGCCCTGCTGGGGAAACAATGGGACAGGAAAAAGGGGGGAGGGGGAGATGCACAGACCAGCAATACATTCAACATACCTGTTACGACACGTACCGTCGGGTAAATGAAGCCGCCGTTTAGTCAATAATCCCCTTCTCCAGAAATGCAGTTTAAATCCAGCCGACCGCCAAACTCCCGAACGAAGTCCACGAACACGGCAACTCCCGATCAGCAAAACAGTCGAACGCCTTCCACAGCTAAAAATAACGAAAGCACTGTCCCAGTAATAATTCCCCCACAAATGAGACCAAGCTCCGTGTTGAGGGTCAAATGAAGATCTGTTTAATGGGGGCTACCTGCCCGGTATTTATGCAGGTCTCCACAAGGTGGACACTCCCCGAGGGGACCTTGTGGAAGACTGTAAGACATATTGGACAGTAGCCAATCGCAGTGGCTTCAATAATAGCCCTTCCCATCTTGCCCATAATTCCGTCTTCTCTACCTCGGAGATAATTAGGAAGAAACCTAATTATCTCCCAAGGTAGAGACAATCGCCATTTTGGAATACAGTAATAAAAATACATTAAAATACATAATTGCAGAAATACCAAATACATATAGTTCGTGTAACGTATCCCCAGACAGCCTGGATCTGAGTGCATGTTTTCACCGAATAGCGCTCAGATCTGTTGTATCTAGTCAAATCGCCATGGAGTCAAAGTCTTTCACCAGTCCTTCGGTATACGAATGACTCCATGGGATGGCTGTCTGGGTGAAAGTCCATACGAATGAACAAAAACTCCCGAACGACCGACGTTCGCATGCCTTGTCGAAATGGAAGGTAGGCAGCAGCTTCCAGCGGTGTTCGGTAGTTTAAGTGTCCGTTTTTAGTTCCATACAGTTTGTACCGAACACCGCTATGTGTTCGTATGTCCCAAAATGGCCGCTGCCTCGTGGTCGACATGCGAACGACGACCACCCGTACGAATGGAATGGAGAGGTGTCTGCGGTTAACCACAACGTTCTAATTGGGGCCAAGAGGTTAACCAGCAGCACACTCCTCTCCTGGGTGGTCGTTCGTTCGGTAGTTTCAATCGGTAGTTTGCAAATTACACGAACGGGGTTATATGAACAGGCAATTCAGCGAACAAAGGGAAACAGATGAACCAGCAATACAGATGAATCTGTCACATGGCTCCCCCCTTGTGGGACACTCCGGCAGACCCGGCTTGACCCTTGGGGGTGACCGGACTAAGATGGGGTGAGGATGTCGGTTTGCCTGGACAATCCATCTGCATTCCCATTCTGCTTACCGGGTCGATAACTGATGGTGAAGTTATATGGTTGTAGTGCTAAACTCCACCTCAGCAGTCTGCCATTGTCTCCTGAGACCCGGTTAAGCCAGACAAGGGGATTGTGGTCCGTCACCAGGGAAAATTCCTGTCCATATAAATACGGGCTTAACTTTTTCAATGCCCACACCAGGGCCAAACACTCCTTCTCCACTGCCGCATAACTCACTTCTCTGGGTAACAGCTTTCTACTGAGATATGCGACAGGGTGCTCTCTTCCATCTTCCCCGACCTGGCTCAGCACAGCCCCCAGTCCATACATGGAAGCATCTGTATGGACGAGAAAACGTTTGTTAGGGACTGGGGCAGGGGCATTCACAAGAGCTTGTTTGAGTGCTTGGAACGCAGCTTCACAAGCTGGAGACCACAGGACCTGCTTGGGAAGATTTTTCTTTGTCAGGTCATTCAGGGGTTTAGCAATAGTGCTGTAGTCGAGGACAAAGCATCTATAGTACCCTGCTGTCCCTAGGAAGGCTAACACCTGGGTCTTTGTGATAGGTGTGGGCCAGTTAGCAACTGCCTCTATCTTGGCTGGCTCTGGCCTCTGGCTCCCACACCCTACTCTGTGACCCAGGTACTGCACTTCAGCCATGCCTAAATGGCACTTCTCTGGCTTCAATGTCAGGCCAGCGGCCCGAATCTTGTCCAGTACTACCCCTACATGTACTAGGTGTTCTTCCCAGGACTCACTGTAGATCGCAATGTCATCCAGGTATGCACAAGCAAATTCCTGGAATCCATCAAGAAGTCTATCCACCATACGCTGGAAGGTAGCCGGGGCATTCTTCATCCCAAATGGCATGACCTTAAATTGGTACAGGCCAAATGGGGTGACGAAGGCCGACTTGGGGATAGCATCCTCGGCCAGGGGAATCTGCCAGTAGCCTTTGCACAGGTCTATGGTGGTCAGATAGCGTCCCCTGGCAATGCAATCTAACAATTCATCTACCCGGGGCATCGGGTAGGCGTCAGTGGTGGTCCGCTCATTGAGACGCCTGTAGTCCACACAGAACCGGGTGGTCCCATCCTTCTTGGGCACCAGGACTACAGGCGAGGCCCAAGGGCTATCGGAGTGTTCGATGACCCCCAGCTGGGTCATCTCCTGTATCTCCTTCCGCATTCCTTCCCGGACTGCTTCAGGGATACGGTAAGGGGGTTGTCGCAGGGGGTTCTGTCCAGGGGTTTCTACCTTGTGTACAGCTAGGGTAGTGTAACCAGGTTCTTGGGAGAAGGTCGCCTGCTTTTCCCACAGAAGCTGTCTTGCCTGGCCCTTCTCGGTAGAGCTCAATCTGTCCCCTAGCTGTACTAGGCTAGTAAGATCCGTCTGGGGGTCCCTCTCTAACAGGTCTGGCAAGGGTAAACTTTCTGTATCATCTGCAGCAGGGGCACATACTGCAGCGACATTCTCTGGTCTCTCTTGATACTCCTTTAGCATGTTCACATGGAAGGATCGCTGGATCCTTTCATCTGAACAGCTGGCTATAAGGTAGGTAGTATTGCATATCTGTGCTAACACCTTATACGGGCCCTGAGAAGATGCCTGCATCTTGTTCGCCTTCACAGGTTTGAGTACTAACACTTTCTGCCCAACCTGGAAGACTCGCTGTCGGGCACCCCGATCGTACCACCTCTTCTGTCTCCCCTGAGCCACCTGGAGATTCTCCCTTACCATTAGGGACAGTTTCTCCATGCGGTCCCGGAGTTCCAGAACATACGGTACTATGGGGGTCCCTTCCTGCTCTGTCTCCCCCTCCCAGTGGCCTCTAATGAGATCTAGGGGTCCGCGGACCCTTCTCCCATATAGCAACTCAAAGGGGGAGAACCCAGTAGATTCCTGAGGCACCTCTCTGTAGGCAAACAACAGATGAGGCAGGAATCGCTCCCAGTCTCTGCAAGTGTCAGAAAAGGTCCTCAGCATCTGTTTGAGGGTGCCATTAAATCGCTCGCAGAGACCGTTAGTATGTGGATGGTAAGGTGAGCTAAGCAGCGGTTTAATACCGCACACCTTCCACAGTTGCTGGGTGAGCACAGCGGTGAATTGGGTTCCCTGGTCAGAGAGAATCTCTTGAGGGAACCCGACTCTGGTAAAAATCCTAACCAGGGCATCAGCAACTGTCTCTGCCTCTATATTAGACAGCGCTACTGCCTCTGGATAGCGAGTGGCATAATCCACCACGGTGAGAATATATTTCTTACCGGATGGACTAGCCCTGGCCAGTGGACCCACAATGTCAACGGCTATGCGGGCAAAGGGCTCCCCAATGATAGGCATAGACATAAGTCTAGCTCTTGGGTGGTTCCCCCCGCTTTCCTATCCGTTGACATGTGTCACACGTACTGCAGTATGTCCGAACAGCCTGATTAAAGTTTGGCCAAAAAAAGTTCTGCATGATCCTATAGGCTGTGCGGCGGGAACCTAGATGTCCAGCTAGGGGAACATCATGCCCTATCCGCAGAATCTCCTGCCGGTATTTTGCGGGCACCACCAGCTGTCGATTCGGCGGAGGGGCAACACTCTTCGGGGAAAGCTTGGGGATCCTATACAACCTGTCCCCCACCCACTCATACCGTTCCCCATCTAATCCTTCCTCTCCAGTATCTGCTCTGTCCCTATACTTCTGGAGGGTCGAATCTGTCTGAGTTTCCCTCCCAAACTCCTCTGGGGAATCCCAGTTAATAAAAGTCTGTTCTAGGGTACCAGTCGGGGACTCGGTTCTTACCTGGGTCTCAGCAGCAGGTGGGCTGGTTCCAGCAGCACGAGTCTGGGCACGGGTAGTCACTGGGTTGATATCGGCAGGTCCCATTGGAGCATAAGCGGACACCAAAGGGGCCAAGTAATTCCCAAGCAAAACATCGGCCGGTAAGTCTTTCATGACCCCCACATTCACGTGTCCAGAGCCCACCCCCCAATCCAAGTGAACCCGGGCAACCGGTAAACGGAACACTGCACCTCCCGCCACCCTCACTGCCACAGTATCTCCAGTGTGCTGATGTTCGGAAACAAGGTTCTTTTGGAGCAAAGTCATAGTGGCTCCGGTGTCTCTCAGACCAGTTACTGCTTTGCCATTTAGTTTAACGGTCTGCCTGTGCTGTTGACGGTTATCCTGCTGCGCTGCTTGTACTGGATCCGCCTCATGTAGTATACCCCAAAATTCCTCCTGCTCCAGACAGTGAGCGGAAGGTTGGGGTGGCTGCTGATTCCCGCCGGCTGGTCTTCTCCACGACTGGGCTTGGCTGGAATTGTTCAATGGGCACTCGGGTCGCTTGTGCCCCAACTGCTTACACCCATAGCAACGGATAGGCTGTGAGTAATCCCGGGCGTTGAACCGGGCTGGCTGAGCATAATTGTTTGCTGTTGGCATGGTGGGGGTGCGTTGTGCTGGGGGTTGATACACTGCAGAGGTTGGAGGGGCTGCTGGTTTGTACTCCACTCGGGTAGGGACCTTGGCTGCTGTCTGGTCCAGTTTCCTGGCGTCAGTGTACTCATCAGCCAGGCGAGCAGCTTTGGGTAAGGTAGCGGGTTTGCTGTCCCTAACCCACTCTCTGACTCCTGCAGGTAAGCGGTCAAAACAGTGCTCCAACAAAAATACCTGCAGCACTTCTTCCCCAGTTACCGCTTGGCACCCTGCCATCCAGTGGGCTGCGGTGCGGTGTACTCGGCATGCCCACTCAACATAAGAATCACCAGCCTGCTTGTTAGTGTCCCGGAATCGCCGCCGGTATGCCTCAGGGGTCACAGCGTATCTGGCCAAAAGGGCATCTTTCACTGCCCTGTAGCTGGTAAGTTCCTCCTCTGGGATGGCCCGAAACGCCTCACTGGCCCGGCCGGATAACTTCCCAGAGAGGATGGGGACCCATTCTCCTGCGGGTACCTGGTGTAAGGCACATTGCCTTTCAAAATCAGCCAGGAACCCATCAATTTCTCCTTCGGCTTCTACAAAGTTCCGAAATGCAGCAAAAGGTACTTTTCTCCTTCCATTATTATTATTGTACGGTACCTCAGCTGCTGCAGCGCCTCTTCCTTGAAGCGCCTGTTGTGCTGCTACTGCTGCTTGCACTTGCACCACAATATCTGCTGCGGGGTTGGGGCCAAAATGTGCCAGCCTGATCTGAACTGCCCGGTTAAACTGTATCTCCTCGGGTGTTAACTCCAGTATGCCAGGCACATCAGCTCTTCCCGTTCCCTGTGCTGCATCCATTTCCAATAGTATAGAAATAATCTCTCTTTTCTTGAGATTACTCGCTGATCGTCCTCTGCGTTCTAATATATCTTTAAGGGTAGCACGCCTTAACTCTTCATACTGCATTTCCAACCTGGGATGTGTAGCTGGCCTTCTGGGCTGTAGGATTCATCCCGTCGCTTGCCACCAATTGTTACGACACGTACCGTCGGGTAAATGAAGCCGCCGTTTAGTCAATAATCCCCTTCTCCAGAAATGCAGTTTAAATCCAGCCGACCGCCAAACTCCCGAACGAAGTCCACGAACACGGCAACTCCCGATCAGCAAAACAGTCGAACGCCTTCCACAGCTAAAAATAACGAAAGCACTGTCCCAGTAATAATTCCCCCACAAACGAGACCAAGCTCCGTGTTGAGGGTCAAATGAAGATCTGTTTAATGGGGGCTACCTGCCCGGTATTTATGCAGGTCTCCACAAGGTGGACACTCCCCGAGGGGACCTTGTGGAAGACTGTAAGACATATTGGACAGTAGCCAATCGCAGTAGCTTCAATAATAGCCCTTCCCATCTTGCCCATAATTCCGTCTTCTCTACCTCGGAGATAATTAGGAAGAAACCTAATTATCTCCCAAGGTAGAGACAATCGCCATTTTGGAATACAGTAATAAAAATACATTAAAATACATAATTGCAGAAATACCAAATACATATAGTTCGTGTAACGTATCCCCAGACAGCCTGGATCTGAGTGCATGTTTTCACCGAATAGCGCTCAGATCTGTTGTATCTAGTCGAATCGCCATGGAGTCAAAGTCTTTCACCAGTCCTTCGGTATACGAATGACTCCATGGGATGGCTGTCTGGGTGAAAGTCCATACGAATGAACAAAAACTCCCGAATGACCGACGTTCGCATGCCTTGTCGAAATGGAAGGTAGGCAGCAGCTTCCAGCGGTGTTCGTTAGTTTAAGTGTCCATTTTTAGTTCCATACAGTTTGTACCGAACACCGCTGTGTGTTCGTATGTCCCAAAATGGCCGCTGCCTCGTTGTCGACATGCGAACGACGACCACTCGCACGAATGGAATGGAGAGGTGTCTGCGGTTAACCACAACGTTCTAATTGGGGCCAAGAGGTTAACCAGCAGCACACTCGTCTCCTGGGTGGTCGTTCGTTCGGTAGTTTCAATCGGTAGTTTGCAAATTACACGAACGGGGTTATATGAACAGGCAATTCAGCGAACAAAGGGAAACAGATGAACCAGCAATACAGATGAATCTGTCACAATACCCTGTACAAATAATAGGCACAATGTGACAAAACGAATTTGGGAGTCCACCCATAGTGTCTGTATTCCATCCCCAGTGATGGTGACTAACGTCACATCCCCAAAATATTGGTGTTGCAGTGTAAGCATGCAGAAGCCAAACACAGAAATATTGGACACAGGTCTTCAGGAAGTAACAGGCCTTTATTCACATTACCGATCGGGTCTCAGATGAACTCCTGTTCCAAAAGATCTGAGAGACCAACACATAGTGTACATTCCTTATATAGCACTATAACTCCTCCCATTAATAGCTACACCCACATACACCTTTAACCAATCAATGAGCAGAATATAGACTTGTACATCTAGTCAAACCACATGGCTCATCCAAGACAAAAGGAAATAAGTGCAATTCCAGTTCCTGCATTCCTGCACATGCTCAGTACACTGATGACAGTATCCTAGCTACATGTAGCTAACCAACTGACACGACATACACATATGCCACATGGAGATTTTGGCCTACTAAATTTTGACCATGCTGGAATCCCATCACATTCCCCCCTTTGATGCCTCTGATATAACATTATTCCAGATGCATCACCAATCACAGTTTTACCTACATCTCTCAAGTAGCCATTGAACCAGAGTAGACCTTGTAAGCATCTTAAAAACTCCTTCAACATTCTTCATCCTGAATATATTCTCTTCGGGCTAGGGGATCATATCTTCCAGACAGCCATTACATGAGCCGCTGTCTTTCTCTCTATAGTACTCTCTATAATACTACGTAGGGACCTTACCACTAGTGGAATTAGACAGGGCAGGAAAAGACATAAGAATATGATAAACACTACTCCTCCTACTAATGTCTTAATTCCTCCAAGCTGCTCATACCAACTTCCAAACCAACTACTTAGGTTATACCCATTCCAGACCTGAGTAGGTACATGCACAAATTTAACCATGTGGCTTGTAAATTCAGCCACTGCCTGCCCTTCATCATCTATGTGCAGACAACAGTTACTTAGATTAAACTTTCCGCATACACCTCCTTCTACTGCTAGTAAGTAATCAAGGGCTAACCTATTCTGGTATATGGCTGATCACATCTTGGTATTTTGCTTAGCTAGAAGATTAAGCACTTGAGCTGTCTCATTAGTAATAATCTCAACTACCGCCTGTAGTCTAATAATGCGGTTGAGCATATATAATCGGAGTTCTATATCCATAAGTGCCATCTTCTGCCCAAGTAGCAGGTCCATAATAATTAATAATACGTTGAGGGGGCCACTCATTATCTTCCCAGCTACCTATATTCAAGGATGCTCTCTCCCTTTTATGATTTACATCGTAAACCTTAACTCCCAAGGTCTCTACTGTTTCGATTGGCAACAAGAAGAAGGATGGCTTTGGCATACCTAATACACATGCCCCTTCCCAATCTTGTGGTAACTCCGAATAAGTTTTCTTACCACAAATCCAGTATAAATTTGCTGGGGCTTTCCAACTAGATGTAGCCGATAAGTCAAACCATACCTCCTTTAAATGAGTGTAATTGGCAAACGGATTAGTAGGTTCCGAGACATTTGAAGCTGACCACCAAGTAGTATTTTTAGTATTAACATTATAGGCTTTTTGTCCCAAGCAAGTTAGCTCACCTACAGACGTGTTATACATTGTCCTTTTCCTGGCTATACAAACATGACCTATAATGGAGGTTTTCAACCACCATTCCAATTTACTTCTAGTACTTTCTTGATGATCAGACTGGAAAGGTGTCTGTTGTTCATATGTCTCAGAGCCAGGGTACCATATTTCCTTTGCCTCCCATGGCCACTGGTCTCCCATATTAGTACCTCCACACACATAGCAATTAGTTACATTAAGACTACCTGCAATACCCTCAGCCAAATCAATAAATAGGTTGTTAACATTATGGGGAATTTTATCCTCAATAATCATCTCCTCATAGAAGGAATGAGAAACCTGATGAGTTTGAGTTGCCACTGTCTCAGTTTCAAGACCTACATATATTATTGTTCCTGAATCTACTCCTGTGCCATATATTTGGAACCCAAACAGACCTCCAAACCTGTCAATAAAGTACTGCAGATTGGAAATGGTCATGTGAACGGGGTTACACACATAGTTTTACAGTATGGTGTGGTAGGCAACCTTTGGATAATCATATCTTGATCCACTGTTTTTCCCAGGTTGCCCAACCTACACATGACAAATAGGGGCAGAAGTTAGTCTCTATTTGGGCAATCAGGATCAGTAGATCTTTTACTGGGACATAAGTATTTATCATTAAACCCATAAGTTCGTTCCCATTTAAGATTACCACATACATTCCAAAGTCTTCCACTACCCGAAATCGCCTTACATGCATCAAATAGTAGAATACCCGTGGAATGTATGGTGCTTATCACAGTCCTATTTATTAATGTCCCCTGGGAGTTACTATTCCGAATTACCAACCAAATTGTACGGGGTTGGAATTGGGGATCAAAACATTTAGACTCTCCTGATATTGGCTTGCACACACTATAATCAATATCCAAATATCTACATTTAGATACAGATCCCTTACATTCATACTGTGAGTGCCAGATGAGAGTTTGGGATATTTGGTTACCTGTTTTAGTAGTCTTAATGCAACTATCGCAATTCGGTATGTCTGTACTCCTACCTTCCTGAAAAATCATAAAAATACTAAGACACAATAAAACACATTATTCCTGAAATCCTCATTTTTCTTCAACCGTGCGATGGCCTCTCAGCTTCCCGATTGTGAGGGCTGCAAGGATGTTGTTCTTCTGATCCTCACTTTCCTTCACAGAGATCCCTTCAAGATACTCTGGCTATGACACCTAGGCAGGTGGTCAGGCTTTATTATGGCCGTCAAAACACCTACTTGATGATCTTTGTAAACTTAACTAGAATGTCTCGCTATCCCCTCGTCACTCCGACTGAGTTGCACGCTTCAACCGGGTCCTGCAAGGATTCTCAGGATCTGGAGTAGCTTGCCAAGAGTCTGCCGCTGGTTTAACCTTAGAATGATGAATCCAAGGAGTCACTTCCGCCACCTTTACAGCTATTGGGGTAGATAAAAGAACAACATACAAAGGCTAACAGGATACACCCCGAGCTTTAACTCAATATGTATTGGTGGGATATTACGAGCAAGTCCTGGAGGATTATTTTCTTCCCATACTCCTGGAATGTCAAATAAGGATTCATCACTCTTAGGGTTAACACTTGTCACTATGGAATAGAAGCGTCATTCTTCTTCCCTTGGCACCGATATCGCCATTATGCCTGGTAATCCCTTAAACTTCAGAGATGTTGATCCATTAGGTAAAAGGTTATCTGAGCTTAAAGCTTCGATAATAGATCTCGTCCTAAAAGTTGAATCGGACACTCTGGCATATATAGGAACTAATGCTTCACCACATGGCCTCCCAGAATACAAGTGCGACTCTTAAGAACCGGTCTAGCTGCACTTCTCCCAGTAGCTCCTATCACAGTTATAGTCTTCCCCGAAGGCGGAGCCACCATCTTAGTCACCACAGAATGTTCAGCACCTGTGTCGCTTTCCCCCTATTGCTACATCGACCATAGGCTACGCTCGACCAAGTGGGATGGAGCCCGGTCGGTATCAATAGTCTTGAATGATAGTGTCAGCCAGAACCACAAAATCTCTATCCTCTCTTTCTCTAGGTCTCTGCGTGGGTAGATAGTATCTGTCTCCTTGAACACTTCCTCTACTATTCCCATCATTCCCTCTAAAACTTCCTCTTACTCTATAACTACCACTATAACCTCCTCGTACCCTTCTCTCTCCTTGTCTATCACCTTCATACTGCTCTCTCTGTGGACACTCACTCTTCCAATGTCCCTCCTTTCTACAATACGCACATTAATTCCTACTTAAAGTCCCTTGCTCAGCCTATTCTCGTCTCCTCTATTCACTTCCCTGTCTTTCTACACTTAAGATAGCTACCGCTAGCATATCTGCCTTTTTCCTCATTTTACGTTCTTCCTCCGTCTCCCTATTCATATATACTGTATTTGCAATCTCCATTAGCTGTAATATGGACATCCCTGCAAATCCCTCTAATTTCTGTAATTTCCTTTTAATATCACCTTGGGCCTGGCTGACAAATGCTGAGTCTATCATTCGGAAGTTTTCAGGGGCTTCAGGATTGAAAGGAGTGTACAATCTATTTGACTCAAGCAGTATCTAATATGGGACTTCGACAAGGCTGCTCAATAATAGGTTCCAGTCTAGGAGTAGTAAGATAGGTGTAAGGGGGTGAGCTAATTTTATTAGTCAGCATTTGGTGGATGAAAAAAACGTTTTTGTTTAAAGTGTTAAACCAAAAACCTACCAGTAGGTGTCACCAGAGGGTAATTTGTATCAAAATAATCTTCATGGGTCTAATAAGAAAACTCAACGTTTAATATATTTATACATAAAATAAAACCTTATAGCAATAAATATATTAAAATAGGGTAAGCAATCCTACTTCTATCTGTTATAAACAATGTATTATCAATGTAACTCCCGAAGATGGCCCGTAGGTGGCCTAGAGTGCCTCCCTAAAGTCTAATGAAGCAGATAGACTTTAATTAATTATGTCCCTATTTTATTATTACTTATTTTAATCACTGTCCACCCTGATATCTAGGCTTGATTAAATCTTTAGTTCTAAGGTAAATTAAACATCTCAGTTTGTAGTTTAGTAAAAGGGGACATTTTGGACAAAGCTGGGAGGGCCCATCCAGTAACTAAAAAAAACCAATATACCATCTGATACCATTGATCATTGATTAGGGGGAGGGGTAGTACAGAAATACAAGAGTTTGAAACACAGGAACAGATAGGTATGTGGGTAGGCGGGGACAGTAGAGCAGGGGGAGTGCAAATACTGACTATATACCAGTTTTTAGCTTGGGAAGAAGAATAGGGGCGTGGCTACTCTAGCTCTGGAGGATGTTTGGGGGGTTGGTAATCAGATGCCAGGGGGGAGGGGATGTCCAAAGCAGTTGTAATTAAGTCCTTATTTCTGACCACCATATGGCTACATTGTTTCCCATATGACACAGTTTAACTCACCAAGGCAGTTTTTCAACAATCAGTTTCCAACAGTCAATATATAGAAACTGATCATAGAATTCCAGCCTACTAGTTACAGCCACATGTACACCCTGCACTAATTTTAAGTGAAGACTGCCACATGGAGGCCATGCAGCCACCAGGACAGGCTACTCCCTACTTTTTTTTTTTTTTTTAAACATACAAGACAAAAGACTAACAGCCTAGTGAATCAGATTATTTCAACAGAACGTCTGATTCAAAAAGCTGTACAAATATACACACAGTTTCAACAGTCACACCAATCTCCTTATCACCAGCAACACATTGCGCAGTCACTAGGCCCAAACACACACACAGGATCCTCACATGCTCAACAATATCACGACGTCGCACACACGAAATTAAATCAAAAACCCACCAAAGACTATACACTTATCAATGTAACTATTATTCAAACCATACAACTATCCACGCTATTAATCCATATAAACTAACCGATCACATAACATTTCAACAATTTCATCTCTACAATTATCCATACTATAAATCAACTTTTGACTAACCAACTATATCACATTCTAGTAACCTCATCTTTACAGTCAGTGGTTATGGTACAGTTAGTAAGTGGTTATAATACAGTTTGAAAGTCACAGATCAGTTAGTAACAGTTATGGTATTATACATATAACATAAAACAGCAATTGTTAGTAATTTTTACACAATGTCAGTGGTTATGGTACATGTCAGTAGTTATGGTACCGTGCGCTATTTTACAGTTATACACACAATTTACACTCCCACTAGACAGCAGAGCTCTAACTTTCTAGTAGGACATACAAGTTAACCAATTCACCAATTACAATATATTTAACAACATTTACAATAATCCCAACTATTCTAACTGGCCAGCACCTCGAGAGCTTTCGATCTATTTATACACCAGAGATTCGATAAGTTCTTCGCTGCCCAGACACCACGTATAGCGAACTAGAGGGCAGAATTTACACAGTACCCAGCTAGTCTATTAAACTATCAATAAGCTAGTGGCTGGATTTACAACAGAGCACACTTAGTTAAGATAGGGTGAAATCTAGCAAACTATAATATACAACAGAGTATGCTAGTCTCCCGGTCCCCCCGACCTAGCGAACAAAATTTACACCCTAGATACGCTAGTCAAGACAGGACACCGGTGTCCGACATGAGCTATTTACACCAGAACTCAGTCTGACCCAAACCACCTATATTAGACGGGCTGACTACAGAGCGTCTAATTTCCAGATAAGCGTTGCGCTTTTCACTTCTTCCATCCATTAGGACAGGGCAGATTCCAATAACCGGTTCCAAATATAAAACCCCTTGTGGGTCTACCGCTCTAACGGTATCAATCTTACCTGTTAATTTCTGGACCTGGGTTCACTCATAGACTGAACAATCCGGGACTCACTGCGCAGAAGCCGATGATCTCCTGGACAAAAGGCCAGTGGCGCGAGACGAAAGGAGGTCCACGCAGTAGAAGTCCAGGATTGTAGCGTAGAAGGTTTGGTAAAAGTTTACCGTCTCAAATCTCTGCGCTAGCTTCCATGCAATGAGGTTCCCACTGCCAATGCACCAGAGATGTTGCAGTGTAAGCATGCAGAAGCCAAACACAGAAATATTGGACACAGGTCTTCAAGAAGTAACAGGCCTTTATTCACATTACCGATCGGGTCTCAGATGAACTCCTGTTCCAAAAGATCTGAGAGACCAACACATAGTGTACATTCCTTATATAGCACTATAACTCCTCCCATTAATAGCTACACCCACATACACCTTTAACCAATCAATGAGCAGAATATAGACTTGTACATCTAGTCAAACCACATGGCTCATCCAAGACAAAGGAAATAAGTGCAATTCCAGTTCCTGCATTCCTGCACATGCTCAGTACACTGATGACAGTATCCTAGCTACATGTAGCTAACCAACTGACACAACATACACATATGCCACATGGAGATTTTGGCCTACTAAATTTTGACCATGCTGGAATCCCATCACATTGGGACATATAAAAAAAGAAAACAAAGAATAAGTGCACTTGAGACTAACAATAGCTGGGTGAGGCCGGTATAAATGTCTATTCTGCACAAGGTACAGACAAGTCTGGTGGGATCCATGCCTGGTTCATTTTAATAAACATGAGCTTGTCCACGTTGGCTGTGGACAGGTGGCTGCGCTTGTCTGTGATAACACCCTCTGCCGTGCTAAACACACGTTCAGACAATACACTGGATGCAGGGCAGGCCAACACCTCCGAGGCATAAAGGGCAAGCTCAGGCCATGTGCCCAATTTGGAGACCCAGAAGTTGAATGGGGCAGACTCATCAGTAAGTACATGTAGGCGTGTGCACTCGTACTGTTCCACCAAGTTGCTGAAATGCTGCCTCCTGCTAAGACAGTGCTTCCACTGAGCCCCTGGTGTCAGTTGGGAATGCCCTCAGCAGTGCATCTACCAGCATGTGATTGTAGTCGCACATCTTCCGATCACACTTCAGTGAGGGAATTAAGGACGGCACGTTGTCCTTGTAACAGGGATCCAGCAGAGTGGCCACCCAGTAATCAGCACAAGTTAGAATGTGGGCAACTCGGCAGTAGTTGCCTGCATGGGCCACCAACTATTCAAGAGAATGCTTCAGCTTCAATGATCAGGCAATGCGGCCCCTTCACTATGTAATGTCACGATGCAGGGAATTTCCCCCTCCCTGCTTACCAACAAGCTGAGAGTGGAGGGAGATTAAGAGGCAGGACCTGAGGAGAGAGTCAGACTCCTATCACACTCAGCCAGATGCCCCTTGACACCAGGGAAGCCATCCTCCTGAACCAAAAAGGTATGTAAGCAGGGTGATGGTTAAAATATGTAATGTGATCTGTGTGGGCATGTTATCTGTATGTATTAGTGTGTGCCTGTGTATCTGTATGTATTTTAGTGTGTATATCTATATGTGTGTTAGTGTGTATGTGTTAGTGTGTGTCTGTGTATCTGCATGTATGTTAGTGTTTGTCTGTGTATCCGTATTAGTGTGTTTGTGCATCTATATGCGTGTTATTGTGTGCATGTGTGTGTATCTTTATGCATGTTAGTGTGTGACTGTAGGGGTGTATTTGTGTGTACTGTTTGCCTTTGAATGTAGGGGTGTGTCTGCATTCAAATATCAACACTACATACAGACACATTCCAAGGCAAACAGTACACACAAATACACCCCTACATTCACACACATACTCCATTCAAAACATGCTTACAGTCAAACATACAAACACTGCTCGGGGCTAAGTACAACCATGCAAGGATGGGAAAATGGTAGATACTCATCTGGCAAAGTATTATGGTAGTTGTACGAAAGATGGGCATCTACCTTTTTTTCCATCCTTACGATAGGTGGACCTAAAAAAAAAATCTTGCACCAGCACCCACTCTAATTTAGGTAAAAAATGTGAATAAAATAACTTTTTTAACGGGAGGAAAGGTGGCTGGGGGCCTATAAACTACCCCACTACAGTCTCTATCTGCAATTAGAACCCACGCCTTTCCCCCATTAGAGCCCCTGTTGCCCATTAGACCCCTTATCTTCCCACTACAGCCCCAGTCCCACACACTACGACTCCTTTCCCCTACTGAATCCTCTTCCCACCCCCACATTACAGCTCTTTCTGTAACACGTGCATGTGTGCATGATGTATATTTGTGTCTCTTGCAAGTTGGTGGGTACTCGGGGGCCACATGATCTCTTATTGCCCAGGGGCCCCATGAGTTGTCAGTCCGCCCCTTTGTAGGTTCTTTCTAATTTAAATAATAGTAATCTAAAGTCTAGTTAACCCATTTTTAAAAACACTTTAACATTTTCTAATAATAATACATTTGTTTATACTCTGTTTGCAGTAGTCGAGGCCCTGGGGAGATAGCGCAACTAAGCGGACAAGGCCACATGTATGATAGAGTTGAGAAGACACCTGGATGTTTGGGTTCGCCAAGTTTGGCCGAACTACGTTAAAAACGTTTGGGCTCGAATTTGACCTGAACTTGACCCCTGGGGGCCACACTAATACCGTCCGGCATTCTCGTCCACCAGCTAGGCTCTCATCTGACACTACTCCTCTGGTCCTTCTCCTCTTTTTTGTCCCTCTCCCCCCTCCCCATCTCTTCTGGGTTTGCTCCCTCTCTATCTTCTTTCCCCTCTCCCATTTCTGCCTCCCCCCTGGTCCTTTCTCTGTCCTTTCTTGGTCCCTTCTGTCCTCCCCCCTCCCCACTCTCCCAGGTCCCCCACTCCCCCCTGCTGGTCGCTTACCTCGGCCACCTCATGTGGGGCATAGGCTCACCTCCTCTCCACTGCTCTCTTCTCAGGATCTAGCTGCTGTTACTGGATACGTCCAGCAGGTGGCACCTGCAACACATTTGAGGACTTCTGTGGATGCTGGAATCCCTGTTTCTTTGCCTCAACGATCTGTGAGTGCAGTGCCGAGGTTGGACCACCAG
>OW240912.1:164341746-164367034 GCA_933207985.1 Pelobates cultripes
GCTTGGATGTCCTGGTTCCTGCTGTAGAGTCGAACGGAGTTCCTTCGGTAATAAGCTGCAAGTGTAGAGTATTCCAACCACGATATAAGCAATAATATCCCGGATCCCTACAACATGAGTCGAGGCTGCCAGTTGAGGGTCAAACCGAACTGATTTTACTGGCACACAAACATGGCAATTTATGCAATTCCTCAGGTCCAAGGACAGCCCCCTGTGGACCTGATGGAATACAGGTACAGTACAAACAGGTAACCAATCACAGTACAGTGTATTGTTTGAATTAGTACCCGCCCAGCTTGGAGATAATGAGGCCAACGGTTATACAATCTAATTATCTCCAAGCGCACAAAAGACCACGTTTTTATTATGCCTCATAAAACTGTATAAAAATACATAACTTCAACATTAATAGGGGGAAATGGTTCATTCTACCATTCATTCCATAGCTCGCGTTCGGGTACATTAAACATACGAATGGCGCTCCAATCCCACGAACAGAATGATCTATTTCTGCCATATAAAGTCTGTTCGGTATTTTGGATCGTGAGTCCCTGATGGCGGCCATGTTTTTAGACGGTTTAACGAGCAGCAGGACCTCTCCTCCAACTTATGGAACTGAACTCGGGTATAAGTTCATGCGAATCCCCGCTGTCTGTCTGGTAGTGGAACTCGTTCGGTACATGAATGAGGACCACCTGGTAGCACGGTACTTGAGTTGCGCTTAACTGCAGAAACCACAGGCTAATTGCTGACACACGACCCACTGTAGGGGGTCTCCGTTCATGAGGTTATTCGGTAGTTTGCGGGGTGAAGAGGTTAATTGGCAGCACACACCAGCGTTTGGGGGGTCTCTCGTTCGTTTCACGAATGGGTCTTTATTATAATTCATATAATCCATTCGTGTTTCCCCTGTGTTAAAAGTATAGGGCTGCAACAGTAACAACATGTAATAACAATAATGGAATCATTTCGAGTCCTTTGTAACAATAGCGATAATTATCTTTCTTAGTTCTGCAATCAGAACTACCAATACTTTTGTGAACGTCCTCGGAGCAGTGCTTAGTCCAAACGGGAGTGCTCTGAACTGGAAATGACCCTCTTCTACGGCAAACCTCAGAAACCTTTGATGGGATAGGGCAATGGGTATGTGGAAGTAGGCGTCTAACAGGTCTATAGATAACATCCACTGGTTGTGTGAAGCCACTTTTATAATGGACTGCAGGGATTCCATCTTGAATCTGAGAATGTGTAGATGTTTGTTCAATCTGTGCAGATCCAAAATAGGTCTCCATCCTCCTGAGGATTTCTTTGTTAGGAAGATGTGTGAGTAGAATCCCTGATTTCTGTCGTTTGCCGGCACAGTTGTGATGACATTCTCTGCTTGCAAGGATAGAATGAAGTTTTGTAGAGCCATATGCTTCTCCTTGTCCCCTGGACACTTTGTGAGATGAAAGGACATGTTGGGAGGATGCTTGAAAAATTCTAGAAGGTATCCTCTCCGAATAATATCCAGTACCCAGCTGTCGCTTGTGGATTCTTCCCATCTGTGTACATATTGGAGAAGACAGGCCCGACCCCTTCGGACTTGGGAATTATATTATATTCCTTGGGTTTTTGGAGGAAAAAGTACCTCGTGACTTGCCTCCTCTTCCTCCAGATTGGGCTCCTCTCCCCGGTTGAAATCTGGAATATTCTCTGCCGGGCTTGTAAGATCTACTATCCCAAAAGGAATGATATTCTTTTCGGGCACAAAAGGATCCTTTATATTTCCTTTCTTGAGGTAGGAAATCCTTATTACCTTCAGCCCCTCTCTTTATACATTCGTCCAAGTTCTTACCCCCGTGGAATGGTAAAGAACATAAACTATTCTTGGAGGAAGCGTCAGCTGCCCAAGACCCAAGCCACCTAAGTGCCCATCTGGAGGAAATCGAAAAGGACATATTCCTTACTAGATCTACTGCTGCTTTGGATGAAAATTCAATTGCTAGATGCATATCTCTCAGACTATCCACAATGGAGGAGCGGCTTCTGCCACTCCTGATGTCTTCCTCCAGTTCTTGTAACCATACTTTCATAGCTCTTGTGACTGATGTGAGAGCAACGGCAGGGTGGAGACTTGAGCCTGAGGATACATATGACTTGGAAAGGTAGTACTCCATTTTACGATCCATTGGGTCCCTGAATGAACCCACATCGTCCACAGGTAGGGTAGTATGTTTTGCTAACCTGACAACTGCAGCATCAACCTTGGGAGCAAAATCCCATGCTTCAGCATCTTTGGGCTCAAATGGATATAATCTGGATAATTTCCCTTTGGCAGATGATCTCCTGTCAGATCTAAACCATTCCTCCTTAATAAGATCCCTGATAGTGTCATGCACCGGGAAAGTTGCTCTCTTCCTCCTAAGATCAGAGAAGTAACGATTTGATGTAGAGGGTTCCTCCTCTGAGGGTTCCTTTAATGTAAGGGTGTCATGGGTGGCGGTCTGGTGCCCAGGACCCAGACACTGTCCGGACGGCGGTGCGAGGACCGGACACAATATGCCTGATGTTCAGAGTTCACAGTGTGGAGGTGGATTAGCAGGGTCTGGTGCAGGACAACCGCACGCCCCCTGGTGTTGAGCACCAGCGTTTGTGCAGCCACATACCAGAACCCTGATTCAGCATGCGGATCCCAGAAACTAGGAGCAGGTAATTAAGCAGACCTCCCAGGAGCTGAATAGGGAGGCTCTGCAGCAGGAGTGTATCCAGTACTGAAGCAAAGCAAGACTAGGAGGGCAAGGCAAAACTAGAGATAGGCACCATACATAAAGGTGAAGAAGTTGACAGTATCACTGAAGTTCCAAACTATCAGAATGCTTTTTTGCCACCAATTTTGGTTTTGGCGCTTTAAATAGGCGTCTGACGTCACTGGGCATTCGCTAGAAACCGAATAAACCAGCGAACGGCCTTTGCGCGCGAACGTGCTTATACGCATTTGCGCGCTATTTCGTATGATGCCGATGCCCTGTAATCACCGAACACCGCGCATGCATCCAGGGAACCCACGAACACCGCACATGCGTCCAGGGAACCCACGAATGCCGCGGGAAAAACTAATGCCCTGGAGCCCGCGAACACTCTGGGAACTCTGCAAGCGGCCAGAAGATGAAAAGGACCTGCTGAATGCTCCTGGCTGTAAGTTTGAAACATATCAATCTCATACCTTTTCTGTAGGTGCCAAATAATATCCAAAAGTAAATGTAATAGGTCCTTTCACTTGCTACCCCTGAGGTCACTGCAAGATAGTGGAAAGGCAAAACCCCCGGTCACTAAAGGGGTTTTCTCCAGGGGGACACCTTTGCGCAGGGCCGTATACTGGAGACTTCCCAGGGGAGAGAGGGTGAACTCCCCAGGGGCTGGAGGAACTACTCCTCAGGTAAGCCATAAAAGAAAATTTTAAAGTCCAAAGGACCGACATGTCCTAGAGGATAGGACAGGAAAAAAAGACTGGGGAAGGAGGGGTAGGAGGTGGTACTTATACAGCTTAATTATTATTCCTGTCCAATGAGGATAGGGAGGAGCTACCCAATGTTGTGCTGCCATGGATATGGCCAGGAAAAATAGATACAGTTAGAATGAATTTACACACACATATATATATATATATATATATATATATCATTTTTTACATTTTATTTTTTAACGTATTTACATATTTATTTTATATTATATATAAATATATATGAAAATTATATATATTTAATCAATATCATTGTATGTGTATTTTGATATTAATATATATATATTCATATTAAAATACACTTAGACAGTGTATGTGCATGTGTGTATATGTGTGTATATATATACTTAGATAATATATATATAATAAATAAATAAAAATTAATTTTTTATATATATATATATATATATATATATAATCTAAATATATGGAGAGCAAAAAAACGGTCGCAAGAGTATTCTAAGAACGGACAGCAGCTAAAATAGCCTGCCCTTCGGTGGGTGCCCGCTCAGAACTCAAGCTGGTTTTAGCTCATCTTGTGCCATTACAGAGAGAACATATCTGAAGCATTTCAGACTGGTCCCACCCATACGGGCAGTCCAGATCCAAAATGCCAGCAAGTTCTCTCTGCACGAGAGATACAGCAACCCCAGACGATCGTTTCAGCCTTGTTAGGCATCATCAGTGATGCATAGCTGATATCTCTCTAGGCACCGTGAGCAAGGGATCCACGTCTAGATTACCCTTTAAACTAATGGAGAGCAAAAAACGGGTCGCAAGAGTATTCAGCCTAGAGAGATATCAGCTATGCCTCACTGATGATGCCTAACAAGGATCTGGACTGCCCGTATGGGTGGGACCAGTCTGATATGCTTCAGATATGTTCTCTCTGAATTTCTATCCCTTCTTGACATTTTATTCTTGGGTTTGCCTGGTTGGTACCGCATATACAGGTATTGGATTGGGTTAAAGGTGAAATATGTCCTTGGTGAACTAGCTGTAAAGATAAATGTCTCTCCTCTATCAAACCTGTAGGTCGTATTAACGTTCCTACAACCAAACCTTTGTCAACAGTTGTCCGCCCTCCGTATATCCAAGTCAAAAAGATATTTTAAAAAATCAATGCCGATACTTTACCGCCTTATGACTGTGCTATAGACCTCATGCCAGGTACTATGCCGTTCATGGGTAGGCTGTATCCTTTGTCCCCCCCATGAAAGTGAAATCATGGAAGAATGTATCCATGCTCTTACGAAGTGTTTCATAAGTAGATTCTCCTCTCCTGCAGGCGCAGGGGTTTTTCTTTGTCTCCAAGTTATAGGGGGATCTACGCCCAGGCATGGATTACAGGGGTCTAAACAAAATTACAATAAGGAATGTGTGTCCTATTTCCCTCAACACTGAATTATTTGATAGACTTAAAAGGGCCACTGTGTTTACCAAACTTGACCTTAGGAGTGCATACAATCTAGTTAAAGAGGGTCATGAATGGAAAACCGCATTTAACACAAGGAGTGGACATTACAGATAACTCGTAATGTCATTTGGTTTGCGTAATGTGGTTTTCCAAGATCTCATCAAGGATGTCTTAAGAGAGTATGTTCTAATCTGCTCGTTTATTCCCCTGATATTGCTACTCACTATAATCATGTCTCTAACTTACTCACAACACAGTTACACAATGGCTTGTATTGCAAATTGGAGAAATGTTTATTCCATCAAACAGAGGTACGATTCTTAGGCAATGTGATCTCAGCCAGGGATTTTGAAATGTATCCTCAGAAACTAATGGTGTCTTGCAATGGCCCTGACCTAAGGGTTTGAGAGCTATTCAAATATTTATCAGTTTCGCTAACTACTACAGCAGGTTCATAAAAGGATTTTCCTCTGTCATGAGTTAGCACAGATAATGAAGGAAATATACAGACTACATGGACTCCCTCAAGAAATAGTGTCTGATAGAGGAACAGTTTGTATTTAGATTCTGGAGGAAGTTTTGATATGAAATGGGAGTTTTGTTGTCTTTTTCCTCATCACACCATCCCAAACAAATGGGGCCGCAAAAAGGACTAATCCATCTCTAGAGGGTTTCTTTTTATGTTTCATATCGATTAATCAGGATAATTGATATGACCTTCCTCCTTGTGCTGAATTTGCACGCAATAACACTATGCACAACTCTTCACAGCATAGCCCCTTCTTCATTACGGCTGGTAGACATCCTCTTGTTATTCCTAATCAGTTTCATGAAAGACGTTTCCCGGTTCTTGATCGCCACCTTAAAGATCTTAGGGAAAGAAAGCTTATACAGCAAGCATTGACTTTGGCTTCCTCCCATCATAAATACTATGCCGACAAATGCCGATCTGTGGCACCTAGTCCAAAACACAATAAAACCTGTACATGGGGGGTACTATTGTACTCGAAAGACTGCTGAACACAAATATTAGAGTTTCAAAACAGTAAAATTTATTACAACGATGATATCGTCAGTGAAAGTGACATTTTTTGAATTTTTCACAATCAAATGGCACTTACACGGACAATATAATTGTTGTGATATGTTTTACTGTTTTGAAACACTAATATTTGTGTTCAGCGAGGTCTCAACAGTACCCCTCATGTACAGGTTTTATGGTATTTTCAAAAGTTACAGAGTCAAATACAAGGCTTGCGTTTCAGTATTTTTTTACATTGAAATTCCACAGATTGGTAAAGTTTTCTTTGAGACCGTATGGTAGCACAGGACAATGCAAAGTATTGCAAATGGATATGTCCAGTCTTTTTTTAGTAGCCACTTCGTCACAAACACTGGCCACAATTGGTGTTCAAATTTGTTTTTTAACATTAACTTTGGCCAGTTTTTGTGACCAAGTGGCTACTAAAAAAGACTGGACATACTCCATTTACAATACCTTGGGTTGTCTACTATTGCAAATGGTATGCCATCATATATGTAATTCTCATTCCTGGAATACCATACGGTCTCAAAGGCAACGTAACCAATCTGGTGAATTTCAAAGTGAAAAACTGAAAAATGTAGCATGCAAGATTTTATCCTGGAACTTCCCAAAACACCATAAAACCTGTATGTAGGGGGGTACTGTTTTACACGTGAGATATTGCTGAATACAAACATGTGTATTTTATTGCAGTAAATGCAAACAGTATTATGACATTCACAGTTAAAATGTTATGCAGAACTAAAAAAAATACAAAAAAAAATATTTTATCCCATTTTTAAATATTTTATTCAAATTAAATAATGTTTCATACCTAAATATTTGATGTTAAATGAAAGCCCCATTTCTCCTGAATAAAATTATATATATATATTAAGTGTGAGTGCACTTAGTATGAAAGAGGTGAATTACGGTTGAACAGACGTATAGTAAAATTCCAGGTTTTGTTTACATTTTGTTTTGATCACAACATGTACATTTGGCTCAGTCCTTAAGGGGTTAAGATACCTAATTATGCAAAAATATTACATAAATATATATGTAGAATTAATATG
This sequence comes from Pelobates cultripes, assembly GCA_933207985.1. Classification (NCBI taxonomy): domain Eukaryota; kingdom Metazoa; phylum Chordata; class Amphibia; order Anura; family Pelobatidae; genus Pelobates; species Pelobates cultripes. The sequence goes on from OW240912.1 coordinate 164,348,766, forward strand.
TATGTGTATATATATATATATATATGTGTGAATCTATATGTGTATATAATTTTTTTAAAATATTTTTCTTTATATATAGGTATATATATAGTGATATATATGTATATATTTATGTATGTAGATATATATATTATTTTGTTCTACATGTATTTTGATATAAATATATATATTAATATCACAATACAGTTAGAATGAAATAACACACATCTATATAATTTTTAATTATTTTTTTTAAATTTTTAAATTTTATTTTTAAACATATTTACATATTTAATTTTTTATATTATATATAAATATATATATAACAATAATTATATATATTCAGTATCAGTCTACGTGTAATTTGATATTAATATATATATTAATAGTAAAATACACCTAGACAGTGTACGTGTGTGTATGTATATTTGTGTGTGTGTGTGTGTGTGTGTATATATATATATATATATATATATATATATATGATCTAAGTATATATTTTTCCTTTTTTTTTTTTACACTTATAAATTTTATTTTAATTTTATTTCTAGCCAGCAGGGGGACCACCTGTAATTACAGGCAGCCCCCTGCTGGCAATACAGAAGCCAGCTATCCCGGCCATGTGATTGTGAGGTCCTCGCAAGGACCTCACTCTCACATGGCCGGGGGGCACCGGAGGAGGAGGATCTGCTGCGGGGGGGCTTCCTGGGAGTAAGTAAACAAAAACTGGAGGGCGTACAATTACGCCCGGCGGCGTATAGAGCCGCTTAAAATAGGACATAATTGTACGCCCTCCGGTCTGAAGGGGTTAATTAATTACAATTAGCGGGACCTGCCTGACAACCCATGCCGAAAGTAAAGGGAATTTAATTTGCTAGCACTATATTTAACCCTATAACTTTCCAAGACCCCATAAAACCTGTACATGGTGGGTACTGTTCTACTCTGGAGACTTCGCTGAACACAAATATTAGTGTTTCAAAACAGTAAAATGTATTACAACGATGATATCGTCAGTGAAAGGGACATTTTTTGAATTTTTCACACTCAAATGGCACTTACACGGACAATATAATTGTTGTGATATGTTTTACTGTTTTTAGAACACTAATATTTGTGTTCAGCGAGGTCTCAACAGTACCCCTCATGTACAGGTTTTATGGTATTTTCAAAAGTTACAGAGTCAAATACAAGGCTTGCGTTTCAGTATTTTTTTACATTAGAATTTGCCAAATTGGTTACGGTGCCTTTGAGACCCTATGGTAGCCCAAGAATGAAAATTACCCCTATGATGGCATACCATTTGCAATAGTAGACAACCCAAGGTATTGCAAACGGGGTATGTCCAGTCTTTTTTAGTAGCCACTTAGTCACAAACACTGGCCAAAATTGGCGTTTTTTGCATTTTTCACACAAACAAATACTAACGCTAACTTTGGCCAGTGTTTGTGACCAAATGGCTACTAAAAAAGACTGGACATACCCCATTTGCAATACCTTGGGTTGTCTACTATTGCAAATGGTATGCCATTATGGGTGTAAATTTAATTCCTGGGCTACTATAAAGTCCCAAAGGCAACGTAACCAATCTGGCGAATTTCAATTTCAAATGTAACGTGCTATATTTGACCCTGTAATTTCCCAAAATGCCATAAAACCTGTACATAGGGGGTACTGTTTTACACGTGAGACTTTGCTGAATACAAATATGTGTATTTTATTGCAGTAAAAGCAAACAGTATTATGACATTGACAGTTAAAATGTCATGTAGAACTAAAAAAATAAAAAAAAATCTTATTTTCTCCCATTTTTTTCATATTAAATTATGTTTCATAGCTAAATATTTGATATTAAATGAAAGCCCTGTTTCCCCTGAATAAAATGATATATAATAAGGGTGGGTGCATTTAATATGAAAGAGGTGAATTACGATTGGACAGACATGTAGCGCAAATGCCAGGTTTTGTTTAAATTTTCAAACACACTGCACTTTTAGCTGGAAAATTCCAGAAAAAGAATACAAAGAAATGGATTACTGGGGTACTAAAAAGGGCCTAACCCTTATATTGACAAATATACAAAGAAAAAGAGGGGCAAGAATCCCAGAAACACCGGGAGTAAATCCCCTCAGGACTAGTACCCCCTATAGAGCAATAAATTGGATTTGCCCACTAGTCGTGTATAGAAAAAATAATAAAGATTTATTGCAAAAAGATTAAAAATCCCATAAATAGTGTGCTATAATACACCAGACTGCTATAAACTAGGAATAAAGGGAATCAGCTAGAGTGCACATAACTATATAATACATTTGGATATTTAGTTGCACAAAATCCAGTAGAAATGTAGTAAGCACATAAGCTACTTCAGATTAGCAACAGTATCCATGTAGTGACACATGTAAATATAGTAGACACCAGCTAAAAGCTGCATTCGAATTCCTACACAAAACGACTATACTCTTCACTATTAGATATCCAGATTAAGTATAAAATGTATAGATATATATAGATAGGTATATCTTGGCCACAATGGCTTCAAGTATCTTTATCAAAGTAAGTAAATCGAAAGGACAGAAAGATATCAGTGGAGAGAATGAAGAATAAAGTGGGGAGGCAATAGAAGATGTTCAATAGGTCAAATGACCCTGAACTGTAATTCAACCGATGAAAACAGGCTAATTGCCCAAGTACACCCCCCCACCACATATAGCAGGAGCCCAACGCGCGTTTCGGCGGTAATGTCCGCCTTTCTCAAGGGTATGATAGTGTGCAAATATCCTCCCTTAGTCCTCTCCCTTATATGCACTTACATTTGGTGCCAAAACATGCCCGCCCGTCATAGGGGGGCTTGGTCTTCGTTTTGACACGCCCACCTATTTTCGTCCGAGGAAGGAGGGGGGGTGGGAAAAGGGGTTCCAGAGTGCCCAAGTGCCTTGCCAATAGAGGTAGACCCACACATATAGGATCCGGCAGAAAGCGCATGCGTCTAAGGCCAATACTCGGTCAAAGTAAGAACGCATGCGCACACATTTAGCCGGCGTCGACGGAGTCCCTAATATGCCAAAAGTCCTCTGGAGGCTATTGCACATGCGCTGAGGCTGGCGTTTTGCCAGAAAAACGCGCATGTGCAGATCCTCACATAGAAAGATACAATTTAGACACACTATGATACCTTAGTTCCATTCAAGGTCATATATTTCTTAAAGTTAAGTATAAAATAACACAGTGTAAGGATAAGTAGCCAGAAATATATATATATATATATACATAATGTTTAGAAAACATGAAACAGTATCATAGAGAAGATGAAAATAAAGGAAAATTAGGACTCTATTGTGGAGAGGAAAAAAGGGGGATAAATTAAAAAAATAAACAATAATACAAAAAATAATAGTAATACTAACAATTCCTAAAAGATTGGCATGTCCATTTAAAGTTACAGATATTCTGAAAACTGGAAAAAAAAAAGGGGGAGAAAAATAAATATATAAACCCTACAAATATTAATCCAGATCAAAACTGTATTTATAAATATTAGATAGCATATCCAGTAGTAAATTACCGGCAGAGTCAATTCTTCCAGATCCGAGTTATATTCACTGATATTAGGGCATATACCCAGAATTGGATCACCCATATGATCAGTCAATAATGGTCAAATAAATCCTTATAAATCGAAAGGAGAATTATTAATAAAAGTGTGATGTAGCCCAGATATAGCTCGCGAGACTTTATACAAATGTATATATACATTTATATATCTCCAACATAACAGATCAAATAAACGGAGCAAACGAGAAACACTCATTTAGACCCAAAGGTTGTAAAGTCTTGAGTCTATAGATCCATCTAGATTCTCTCTGTCTCAATAGACGATCATAGTTCCCTCGCCTCGGATGTCTCTTAACCCATTCAAGGCCACAGAACTTCAAGTTACTAGAATCACTTCGATGGTATTCTTTAAGGTGTCTTGAAATTGGTGTTTCAAGGTGATTCTTAGGGGACCTTACATGTTCCATAATTCTTTCTTTGAAAGCTCTAAAAGTCTTGCCTACGTACTTTTGTCCACACGAACAGGACAAGAGATACACCAGGCCCTTCGTGTTGCAATTAAAAAAGTTTTTTATCTTGATAGAGACTTGACCAGTACTATCATTCACTGATTTGGATTCTTTAGCGATGTATTTATAAGCTACACATCTACCACAGCCATAGGAACCACATGGAGGATTACCCAACCATGTGTCCCGTGGCTGTGGTTTTATCGATAGATGGCTTGGTACTAATAGGTCACGAACATTACGACCCCTTCTGGCCGTAATATTAATACATGGGCCTAAGACCTCTTTCAAATGTGCATCATTCAAAAGGATCGGCCAGAATCTATTCAAGCACTTTCTTACTTCAGACCATCCCGTATCATATGTGGCGATCATCCGGATGTCGCCTGTATTTTTCGAGATTTTGTTCTCGGGATGGTCACTAAGAAGTTCTTTTCTGTCAGTTTCAAGTGCTCTCTTGTAAGCTTTTTTAAGACAGCGATTAGGGTAGCCTTTCTCCTTAAAATATAAACGAAGTTGGTTTGCCTTTATTTTGAAATCTGCTAAATCACTACAGTTTCTCCGAAGGCGAAGATATTGGCCAACCGGAATCCCCGCCTTAAGAGGCCTTGGATGATAGCTATTCCAATGGAGCAGGGAGTTTGTAGCGGTCGGTTTTCTGTATAAGGTGGATTGAAGTGTTCCGTCCTCATTGATGGAAATCGTGATGTCTAGAAAATTTATTGAACGTCCCCCAAATTCCGAAGTGAATCTGAGGTTCTCCGTATTCTGATTTAGACATTCCACTAACTCTACAAAATCCTGTGTGGACCCTTGCCATACCAATAGAATATCATCGATATAGCGTCCCCACCATAGGATCTTCGAGAGATAATCCCTCAGAATTTCTGAGGAAAAGATGTCTTTTTCCCACCACCCCAGGTGGAGGTTTGCATATGAAGGGGCACAGGCTGTCCCCATCGCGGTCCCCCTCACCTGGTGATAGAACTTCGTATTAAACAGGAAATAATTATGTGATAGAATAAATTCTAAAAGGCGTACCACAAAATCTGCATGAAGATCATCTCTATGTGTCCTTTGATTTAGGAAGAATCTTACATGTTCAAGACCCCTATTATGGGGGATAGATGAATAGAGTGATTCAACATCCAAACTACAAAGGTTTGCACTTGAGGATAGCTTAAGTTTAGAAAGTAGATTCAAAGCTTGTTTAGTATCTCTTATGTATGATGGCAAAGTCTCTACCAAAGGTCTCAAAATTTTATCCACGTACAGGCTACCATTCTGCGTAAGATTATCAATCCCAGAGACTATAGGTCGCCCTGGAGGGTCCTGTAAATTTTTATGGATTTTCGGCAGGCAGTAGAAGGTTGCTATCTTGGGCTGACGATTAAGAACAAATTCATACTCGTCACCCGGTAGCAACCCTCCACTGCGGCCTTCGTCCAAAATTTCCTTATATTTTCCCAGATAGTCATTGGTAGGGTCAAATTTCAGGATCCTATATGTCTGTTCATCACTCAGGGTACGTTCCACCATCCCTATATATTTACATGTATCAAGGATTACTACATTGCCCCCCTTGTCAGCTGGCTTAATAATAATACAGGTGTTTGCCTTAAGTGAATTCAGAGCAAGCCTCTCCTTTTTATTTAGATTATTATTTGAGTGATAATCAAAGGATTTGACATTAATTTTTTCAATTTCGTTCTTTGCTGCTTCCAAGAATAATTCGATATTCCGGAAGCCCGCAAAGTTCGGTGTATATCTACTTTTCGGTTTCAAATTTGTACGATTTAGGACATTCTAGTCGTTTTGTGTAGGAATTCGAATGCAGCTTTTAGCTGGTGTCTACTATATTTACATGTGTCACTACATCGATACTGTTGCTAATCTGAAGTAGCTTATGTGCTTACTACTTTTCTACTGGATTTTGTGCAACTAAATATCCAAATGTATTATATAGTTATGTGCACTCTAGCTGATTCCCTTTATTCCTAGTTTATAGCAGTCTGGTGTATTATAGCACACTATTTATGGGATTTTTAATCTTTTTTCAATAAATCTTTATTATTTTTTCTATACACGACTAGTGGGCAAATCCAATTTATTGCTCTATAGGGGGTACTAGTCCTGAGGGAATTTACTCCCGGTGTTTCTGGGATTCTTGCCCCTCTTTTGTTTAAATTTTGTTTCGTTCACGTGTTCATTTGGCTCAGTCCTTAACGGGTTATTGGATCTTTGTGTCTATCTTCCCCTCTGATGTATTAACTGTTTTCTAGGATTCCCCTCTGATACATTCACCTCCACTGAGCTACATATTTCCTGGTCCTTACAGGGATACTGGATTCTTAGCTGTCCTCCAACTCATCCTGGTTCCTCACTGTGGTTCAGCTTATGAGCATGGTGCCTCTATTTGAAATTTGCTATGGTCTTGTCAAACTATCATATTTTTCTCAACAAGAACAACATAAGGCTACCACCTAACTGACAGTTTCAACATTTTGAAAAGAAAGTTGGATATTATCCACAACCAAGCATTATCATTTCTGTACTACTGTACACCTGGGGGAAACAGTTCTCCCAACAATAAAGAATCAGACTTGTTTTTCAACCATATACATGACAGTTCCATGTCAATAAACTTTTCTACAAATGTAATATATTCATAGAAAAATTCCTTGCTGACCTCCACTCTAAGCGCTATTCAGCTTAACCCATTAAGGACATATGACGGAAATATTCTGTCATGATTCCCTTCTATTCCAGAAGTTAAGGGGTTAAGGATAGTGGAATTAGCAGCATGGCTGTTACATTTGATTCACCATCAAGGAGACAATTGTATTTTTAGTAGACTTTTCATGCTGCAGTAACATGTGCTGCCACTTTCACTGGCACTGGAGTTCTTTTCTGCCACAAATAGTTTGTGCTATAGCTTCTTGGTGCCCCCATCATGAAGCAACTAAGGGAGAGTGAAGCAGTCTTCTCTCCTCTTTTTCCTTTCTTGGGGTCATCAGAGCCACTCTATAGTGAGAACTTACAATGGAATGCAAAAGTAGTGTCTTCAAAAGGAATAAACGCAGGCAACACTCCAATAGTAAGCTTGGTATATTTATTGATAGGTAAGTATCAAGAAAGTGCGACTTTTCTTCTTAGCGGAGCCTTAATCATCCATATGGATAACAAAGTGCAAATGTGCATAAATAACATTGCAACCAATTAATTCATAAAAAAAATAAAATAAAAACACGTGTATCTAAATGACATACATAATTTCATTAGTAAAACATGACGTGGAATTTTTTTAAAGTATGAAGCAGTATAGCTAAATACATGGCATGGAATTTGACAAGGCACACAATGGTATGTTTTAATGTTAAAGGCACAGTGCAATAATAAAGGTTATATTCCAGCAAATTAACTTAAACATTTAGAGCCATCTTGATCAATATGTTGCAGATGGTAAAAGCATGTATGTATAACACATGTCAACAAGACATTCTCTTAGTGTGTGTATGTATATATATATATATATGTGTGTGTGTGTGTGTGTGTGTGTGTGCGTTCAAGTATTTCTTTAAGGGAAGCACGCCTTAATTCCTCATACTGCATTTCCTCCACCAAACTGGGCTGTGTAGCTGACCTTCTGGGCGGTCAGACTCATCCCGTCGCTTGCCATCAATTGTTAAGACACCCGTGGTACCAAGGAGTGAAATCGCCGTTTAGTAAAGCTTCCCCTTTTGCAATAATGCAAACTCCATTCGTATAGACTCCAAACGTACGAACTGCAATCAGGGGAATGAGCCAATCTCCCGAATGGGACCCCTACGGGTGCTCCAACTCCTGAACGGTAAACCCACGAATCGCTGCTAACAGACGAATAAATATATCCTCCAAGCGGCTTACACTTCCATCAATCAGTCGCTATCCGTGTGTAGTAAATCCCCCCAATAACGAGACCAAGCTCCGCATTGAGGGTAAAACATGAACTGGGTTTACTGTGGGCTACCCGTCCGTATTTATGCAGGTCTCCCACTTGGTGGACACTCCCCTAGGGGACCAAATGGGAGACTGTAAAGGCAGACAGACACATGGCACTTTCAGACATACAGGCACATAATATTCCCTCAATGCATCCTGGTTTCCTCCCCTCTGCCCTGGAGATAATTGAGAAGTAATTCAATTATCTCCAGGACAGAGGCAAATCGCCATTTTAAATAATACAGACAAAACACATAAAAATTAATAATCACACAACTACCGAACATATTATATTCATGTAACACATCCCCAGATAGCTTGGATCTGAGTGCATATTCTTAGCGAATAGCGCTCAGATCCCATACGCACATTTCAATAGCCATGGAGTCAAAGTCTTTTACAGTCTTTTGGTATGCAATTGACTCCATGGGAAGGCTATCTGGGTTCAGTTCATTCGTATAATCCAAACTCCCGAACGGCCGGTGTTCGCATGCCTTGTCGACTGTGGTTTCAGCAGTGTTCAGCAGAAAAAGAATCTGCGCTGAACACCGCTGGTCTTTCGCATGGCTTAAAATGGCCGCTGCCTCGTGGTTGACATACGAACGACGACCACCCGGCATTCGGTTGTAATTAAGAGGTGTCTGGGGTTAACCAGCAGCACACTTATCTTCTGGGTGGCCTTCCGTTCGGTAAGTTCATTCTGTAAATAGTCAAACAGACAAATAGGGGCATATGGACAGGCAATTCCACGAAGGGGAGGCAAACCAGACGAACCAGCAATATTAGTCTTACAGATGAATCTGTCACATTCGGTATTTGTACAATTATTTATTTTTATGTAATTTTAATGTTTCATTTAAAATGACGATTTGCCTCTACACTGGGAGATAATTGAATTACTTCTCAATTATCTCCAGGGCAGAGGGGAGGAAACCAGGATACATTGTGGGAATATTCTGTGACTGTATGGCCTAAAGTGATACATGTCTGTCTGTACAGATACTGTTCGGGAGATTTGCATATTCCAGTGGCTTCAGTTCGTGCATTTGAGGGCTACACGAATTGAGCCTGACTAGACTTACTAGAGAGGGGGAGCTCAACTAAACGGCGGTTTCACTCCTCTGTGCCAGGAGTGTCTTAACATCATCCAATTAATTATAGACATTAAATTACCACTTGAACTGCAACACTTTATCTTCCTAATACCGCCCCTGGGCTTACGTAGAGAACAAACTGTCATGGCAGCCACACAACTAATTCCCAAATTCTGGAAGCAGACACAAGCACTATCTATTAGAGAGTGGATTCTCAGAATAGAAGAAATCAAACAAATGGAGGGGGTGACTTTCGCCAAATCCTAGAACTACCAATATTTCTCTAAAATCTGGGACCCTTGGACTCAATTCACAACAACGAGAACAAACTGACAACACCAGAGAGAACCTTCTCCCCCCACCCCCACACACACACCAAAATGACTATCACAAAATCTGCATAACTCTACCTGACCCCAATATCCTATTGGAACATACAATAGAATCAATACATGGGTTCACACAACCCATATCCCTACACAAGTGCTGTTAATATTATTATTGATACATTAACTTGAGGTACAGCTGTATAATGAAAGTGAAACTTTATGAGCTATGTTTAATTACATGTCGAAACGAAACAAGATGTACTAACACAATTGTCTTCCTGATGTTCAAACATTATTGTTAAAAATTTGTATGCATCTTTTGAAACTTCAAAATAAAAACAAAATAGAAAAAAAAGTGTGTGTGTGTGTGTGTGTGTGTGTGTATATATATATATATATATATATATGTTTGTATATTATTTTTATAATATTGTATCCTATTGTAACAATGCAATATTTTGTGGACCCAGGACGTACTTGAAAATGAGAGAAATCTCAATGTATCCATCTTGGTAAACTATTTTATAAATACATAAATATTGTAAATCACTATGGAATATGCTGGTGCTGTATAAATACCAATAAAAATAATAATAATAATAAAATGTCCAAACAATATACACACCAAAAACTTACTAATACCTGGGCTTATACTTACCTCTACTAATTTTGAATCTAGTCAAACTAGAAGCAAAAGAAGACATTGAAAACCTAAAGAATGACGAGCCATTGTTATTAAGCCCGCATATAAAGGTGCCAGGATAGTAATTCTTTCTAAAGAGATGTACATGAATGAAACCCTCCCCCAACTCAATGATATCTCGGTGTATAACCAACCCTACTCCCAATATTTTTGTAATTTTTTTTTTTTACATGCTTTATTTTTGTTGTGCGCTCATCATAAATATGCATGCATGCATGTTTCAGACATAATATAGAGGAACAACAGTGTCAGGCATAATATGCAGCACATTTTACAGTAATAAATGTGTGTTGTAGAAAAGCTGAAACGTTAACCTAGGGTAATAAACAGGAAAGGTCTAAGCAGGACTAATGCGGAGACCTTGGATTGGGTGTTACCACCATTGCCAGTGGTGTTGTGGTGGATGTCGCTATTGTGAGAGGTGTTGCGAGTGGTGTTGCGGTTGAGGCCTTTGAGGGGGGATTTGTTGCCAACGTTACTAAGAGAATGTAATTATGTAAACCGAGGTCCCACTGTGTGTGTGTGTGTGTGTGTATGTGTGTGTATATATATATATATATATATATATATATATATATATATATAGTAGCAGACCTAGCCACTTGGACATTATACAGAGACTATGGCTTTAAGGGTTGCCTGTATGGTTGGGGGGGGATGTGTATGTTCCTGGGTGTAATGTATGCTGACTGTATAGTGTTGTATTGCCTATATTGGCTATCTGCCGAAAGCAGATAGCTGTATGTCATTTTGTTTCACGAACGGCACCTTTGCAGGCCGTTCGTGAACCGAATAAACCACCCTGTAATAGCCCACACATTAAGAGACGTGTGGCGCTTGTTAACCGATTGCAACAATGTTGCAATCGGTAATTAGAGGCTCTCCTAAGTGGCCGTCGTTCGACTACCGACCACGCGGTGGTCGCCATCTTGGATCCTTTGTTCCTCCAGCGATGTTTGGTCGTCGAGCGCGTGGTACTAAAAACGGATACTCGACGGCGCGAACACCGCTGGACTTCCAGGCCGTTTGGGAGTACCGGGCCGTTCGGTATTTTATTCCCCATATATCAATCGGCCTTTTAAATGAATGTTTTGGTGAATGTGTTTTTCGTACGGCGTTCGGTTGTTTTAGCTGGGATCTGAGCGGTAATCTCACGAATGATGCGCTCAGACCCCAGCTATCTCCCGAACGTCCATTCGTGCAAATAGACCTACTATTCGAAAAGTTGTATATTTTTGTGACAGACCCATCTGTATGAACTAGAATTGCTGTGTTCGTCTGTTTTGCCGTTTGCATGAATTTCCCCATTCGTATGCCTTGTTTAAGGGAATGTATTTTGTTTGTCGAACGGAACTACCGAACGGACAGCCACCCAGAAGAGAAGTGTGCTGCTGGTTAACCTATTGATCCCAATTAGAACGTTGCGGTTAACCACAGACACTTCTCAATTAAAACCGAATACAGGGTGGTCGTCGTTCATATGTCGACCATGAGGCGGCGGCCATTTTAACCATGCGAAAGACCAGCGGTGTTCGACGGTTATTTTATGGAACTAAAAACGGGCACTTTTTCAACCGAACACCGCTGAAGCTGTCGACCTCCCCTTCTCAATCGACAAAAGTAGGCGAATACCGGCCGTTTGAGAGGTTTAAAGGCACGAATGGACCTACCCCAGATAGCCTTCCCATGGAGTCAATTGCATACCGAAGAACTGTAATAGACTTTGACTCCATGGCGATTGAACTATGCGTATGGGATCTGAGCCCTATTCGCCAATAAAATGCACTCAGATCTGGGGATGTGTTATACGAATGTAATACATTCGGCAGTTATAAAGTTATGTATTTTAATGTGTTTTGTAACTTGTATTTAAAATGGCGATTTGCCTCTGCTCTGGGAGATAATTGAATTACTTCTCAATTATCTCCCGAGCAAAGGGGAGGAAACTGTGATGCATACTGGGAATATTGTGGGGCTGTATGTCTAAAATGTCCCCATGTCCTTCTGTTATTCCAGTCTCCCATTTGGTCCCCTAGGGGAGTGCCCACTAGAGATGTTGCGAACTTCCCGCGAACGGCTCGCCACGGTTCTGCTCATCCCGGCCGATCTCCAGCAGACCCTCCCTCCCAGACCCTCCCACCTCCTGGACAGCATCCATGTTGAAGCTGCCTTCAACATGGATGCTACAATAACTGGCAACCAATTAATTCATAAAAAAAATAAAATAAAAACACGTGTATCTAAATGACATACATAATTTCATTAGTAAAACATGACGTGGAATTTTTTTAAAGTATGAAGCAGTATAGCTAAATACATGGCATGGAATTTGACAAGGCACACAATGGTATGTTTTAATGTTAAAGGCACAGTGCAATAATAAAGGTTATATTCCAGCAAATTAACTTAAACATTTAGAGCCATCTTGATCAATATGTTGCAGATGGTAAAAGCATGTATGTATAACACATGTCAACAAGACATTCTCTTAGTGTGTGTATGTATATATATATATATGTGTGTGTGTGTGTGTGTGTGTGTGTGTGTGTGTGTGTGTGTGTGTGTGTGCGTTCAAGTATTTCTTTAAGGGTAGCACGCCTTAATTCCTCATACTGCATTTCCTCCACCAAACTGGGCTGTGTAGCTGACCTTCTGGGCGGTCAGACTCATCCCGTCGCTTGCCATCAATTGTTAAGACACCCGTGGTACCAAGGAGTGAAATCGCCGTTTAGTAAAGCTTCCCCTTTTGCAATAATGCAAACTCCATTCGTATAGACTCCAAACGTACGAACTGCAATCAGGGGAATGCGCCAATCTCCCGAATGGGACCCCTACGGGTGCTCCAACTCCTGAACGGTAAACCCACGAATCGCTGCTAACAGACGAATAAATATATCCTCCAAGCGGCTTACACTTCCATCAATCAGTCGCTATCCGTGTGTAGTAAATCCCCCCAATAACGAGACCAAGCTCCGCATTGAGGGTAAAACATGAACTGGGTTTACTGTGGGCTACCCGTCCGTATTTATGCAGGTCTCCCACTTGGTGGACACTCCCCTAGGGGACCAAATGGGAGACTGTAAAGGCAGACAGACACATGGCACTTTCAGACATACAGGCACATAATATTCCCTCAATGCATCCTGGTTTCCTCCCCTCTGCCCTGGAGATAATTGAGAAGTAATTCAATTATCTCCAGGACAGAGGCAAATCGCCATTTTAAATAATACAGACAAAACACATAAAAATTAATAATCACACAACTACCGAACATATTATATTCATGTAACACATCCCCAGATAGCTTGGATCTGAGTGCATATTATTGGCGAATAGCGCTCAGATCTGATACGCATAGTTCAATCGCCATGGAGTCAAAGTCTATTACAGTTCTTCGGTATGTGATTGACTCCATGGGAAGGCTATCTGGGGTAAGTCCATTCGTGCCTTTAAACCTCCAGAACGGCCGGTGTTCGCACCCTTCTGTTGATTTGAGAAGGGAGGTCGATGGCTTCAGCGGTGTTCGGTTGAAAAAGTGTCTGTTTTCAGTTCCATGAAATAACCGTTGAACACCGCTGGTCTTTCGCATGGTTAAAATGGCCGCCGCCTCGTGGTCGACATATGAACGATGACCACCCTGTATTCGGTTTTAATTGAGAAGTGTCTGTGGTTAACCACAACGTTCTAATTGGGATCAATAGGTTAACCAGCAGCACACTTCTCTTCTGGGTGGCCGTCCGTTCGACAGTTCCGTTCGACAGAAAAGTACATTTACTAAAACAAAGGCATACGAACTGGTAAATTCATGCAAATGGCAAAACAGACGAATCCAGCAATCTTAGTCTATACAGATGTATCTGTCACACGGCTCCAGCAGGCCCGGCTTGATCCTGTGGCGGGTCAACTTGGGGATGACCGGACTAGGAGGAATTAGGGACGTCTGTTTGCCGGGACAATCCATCTGCATTCCCATTCTGCTTACCGGGCCGGTAGCTGATGGTGAAGTTGAAAGGTTGCAGTGCCAAACTCTGTGACTGTATGGCCTAAAGTGATACATGTCTGTCTGTACAGATACTGTTCGGGAGATTTGCATATTCCAGTGGCTTCAGTTCATGCATTTGAGGGCTACACGAATTGAGCCTGACTAGACTTACTAGAGAGGGGGAGCTCAACTAAACGGCGGTTTCACTCCTCTGTGCCAGGAGTGTCTTAACATCATCCAATTAATTATAGACATTAAATTACCACTTGAACTGCAACACTTTATCTTCCTAATACCGCCCCTGGGCTTACGTAGAGAACAAACTGTCATGGCAGCCACACAACTAATTCCCAAATTCTGGAAGCAGACACAAGCACTATCTATTAGAGAGTGGATTCTCAGAATAGAAGAAATCAAACAAATGGAGGGGGTGACTTTCGCCAAATCCTAGAACTACCAATATTTCTCTAAAATCTGGGACCCTTGGACTCAATTCACAACAACGAGAACAAACTGACAACACCAGAGAGAACCTTCTCCCCCCACCCCCACACACACACCAAAATGACTATCACAAAATCTGCATAACTCTACCTGACCCCAATATCCTATTGGAACATACAATAGAATCAATACATGGGTTCACACAACCCATATCCCTACACAAGTGCTGTTAATATTATTATTGATACATTAACTTGAGGTACAGCTGTATAATGAAAGTGAAACTTTATGAGCTATGTTTAATTACATGTCGAAACGAAACAAGATGTACTAACACAATTGTCTTCCTGATGTTCAAACATTATTGTTAAAAATTTGTATGCATCTTTTGAAACTTCAAAATAAAAACAAAATAGAAAAAAAAGTGTGTGTGTGTGTGTGTGTGTGTGTGTATATATATATATATATATATATATGTTTGTATATTATTTTTATAATATTGTATCCTATTGTAACAATGCAATATTTTGTGGACCCAGGACGTACTTGAAAATGAGAGAAATCTCAATGTATCCATCTTGGTAAACTATTTTATAAATACATAAATATTGTAAATCACTATGGAATATGCTGGTGCTGTATAAATACCAATAAAAATAATAATAATAATAAAATGTCCAAACAATATACACACCAAAAACTTACTAATACCTGGGCTTATACTTACCTCTACTAATTTTGAATCTAGTCAAACTAGAAGCAAAAGAAGACATTGAAAACCTAAAGAATGACGAGCCATTGTTATTAAGCCCGCATATAAAGGTGCCAGGATAGTAATTCTTTCTAAAGAGATGTACATGAATGAAACCCTCCCCCAACTCAATGATATCTCGGTGTATAACCAGCCCTACTCCCAATATTTTTGTAATTTTTTTTTTTTACATGCTTTATTTTTGTTGTGCGCTCATCATAAATATGCATGCATGCATGTTTCAGACATAATATAGAGGAACAACAGTGTCAGGCATAATATGAAGCACATTTTACAGTAATAAATGTGTGTTGTAGAAAAGCTGAAACGTTAACCTAGGGTAATAAACAGGAAAGGTCTAAGCAGGACTAATGCGGAGACCTTGGATTGGGTGTTACCACCATTGCCAGTGGTGTTGTGGTGGATGTCGCTATTGTGAGAGGTGTTGCGAGTGGTGTTGCGGTTGAGGCCTTTGAGGGGGGATTTGTTGCCAACGTTACTAAGAGAATGTAATTATGTAAACCGAGGTCCCACTGTGTGTGTGTGTGTGTATGTGTGTATATATATATATATATATATATATATATATATATAGTGGCAGACCTAGCCACTTGGACATTATACAGAGACTATGGTTTTAAGGGTTGCCTGTATGGTTGGGGGGGGGATGTGTATGTTCCTGGGTGTAATGTATGCTGACTGTATAGTGTTGTATTGCCTGCATTGGCTATCTGCCGAAAGCAGATAGCTGTATGTCATTTTGTTTCACGAACGGCACCTTTGCAGGCCGTTCGTGAACCGAATAAACCACCCTGTAATAGCCCACACATTAAGAGACGTGTGGCGCTTGTTAACCGATTGCAACAATGTTGCAATCGGTAATTAGAGGCTCTCCTAAGTGGCCGTCGTTCGACTACCGACCACGCGGTGGTCGCCATCTTGGATCCTTTGTTCCTCCAGCGATGTTTGGTCGTCGAGCGCGTGGTACTAAAAACGGATACTCGACGGCGCGAACACCGCTGGACTTCCAGGCCGTTTGGGAGTACCGGGCCGTTCGGTATTTTATTCCCCATATATCAATCGGCCTTTTAAATGAATGTTTTGGTGAATGTGTTTTTCGTACGGCGTTCGGTTGTTTTAGCTGGGATCTGAGCGGTAATCTCACGAATGATGCGCTCAGACCCCAGCTATCTCCCGAACGTCCATTCGTGCAAATAGACCTACTATTCGAAAAGTTGTATATTTTTGTGACAGACCCATCTGTATGAACTAGAATTGCTGTGTTCGTCTGTTTTGCCGTTTGCATGAATTTCCCCATTCGTATGCCTTGTTTAAGGGAATGTATTTTGTTTGTCGAACGGAACTACCGAACGGACAGCCACCCAGAAGAGAAGTGTGCTGCTGGTTAACCTATTGATCCCAATTAGAACGTTGCGGTTAACCACAGACACTTCTCAATTAAAACCGAATACAGGGTGGTCGTCGTTCATATGTCGACCATGAGGCGGCGGCCATTTTAACCATGCGAAAGACCAGCGGTGTTCGACGGTTATTTTATGGAACTAAAAACGGGCACTTTTTCAACCGAACACCGCTGAAGCTGTCGACCTCCCCTTCTCAATCGACAAAAGTAGGCGAATACCGGCCGTTTGAGAGGTTTAAAGGCACGAATGGACCTACCCCAGATAGCCTTCCCATGGAGTCAATTGCATACCGAAGAACTGTAATAGACTTTGACTCCATGGCGATTGAACTATGCGTATGGGATCTGAGCCCTATTCGCCAATAAAATGCACTCAGATCTGGGGATGTGTTATACGAATGTAATACATTCGGCAGTTATAAAGTTATGTATTTTAATGTGTTTTGTAACTTGTATTTAAAATGGCGATTTGCCTCTGCTCTGGGAGATAATTGAATTACTTCTCAATTATCTCCCGAGCAAAGGGGAGGAAACTGTGATGCATACTGGGAATATTGTGGGGCTGTATGTCTAAAATGTCCCCATGTCCTTCTGTTATTCCAGTCTCCCATTTGGTCCCCTAGGGGAGTGCCCACTAGAGATGTTGCGAACTTCCCGCGAACGGCTCGCCACGGTTCGCCACGAACCGTTCGAGGCGAGCTCCGGTCAGCTGCACACATCCCGGCCGATCTTCCAGCAGACCTCCTTCCCAGACCCTCCCACCTCCTGGACAGCATCCATGTTGAAGCTGCCTTCAACATGGATGCTGTCCAGGAGGTGGGAGGGTCTGGGAGGGAGGGTCTGCTGGAGATTGGCCAGGATGTGTCAGCTGACCGGAGCTCGCCGCGAATCGTGGCGAGCCGTTCGCGGGAAGTTCGCGACATCTCTAGTGTCCACAGATGAGGCAGGAATCGCTCCCAGTCTCTGCAAGTGTCAGTACAGGTCCTCAACATCTGCTTGAGGGTGCCATTAAATCGATTGCAGAGACCGTTAGTCTGTGGGTGATAAGGTGAGCTAAGCAGCGGTTTAATGCCGCACACCTTCCACAGCTGCTGGGTAAGCACAGCGGTAAACTGGGTTCCCTGGTCAGAGAGGATCTCCTGAGGGAACCCGACCCTAGTGAATATTTTAACCAGGGCATCAGCAACCGTCTCTGCCTCTATATTAGACAGCGCTACTGCCTCTGGATAACGTGTGGCATAGTCCACCCTGGTGAGAATAAACTTCTTCCCGGATGGGCTAGCCCTGGCCAGTGGACCCACAATGTCAACGGCTATGCGGGAAAAGGGTTCTCCAACGATAAGCATCAATATGAGCCTAGCCTTTGGATGATCCCCCCCCGTTTACCTACCCGTTGACATGTGTCACACGTGCTACATTAAACCCGCTAATCTCGGTTAAAATTAGGCCAGAAGAAATTTTGGGTGATCCTATGAGCTGTGCGGCGGGAACCTAGATGGCCTGCTAATGGCACATCATG
>OW240912.1:164375837-164396921 GCA_933207985.1 Pelobates cultripes
AAAAAAAAAAAAAAAATGGAGGGGGTAACAAAAGATAATCCAAAATTAAATCCAGATAATTTTAATTGATACTTTAAAAAAAAAAAAAATCCTGATAGGATAATGAATAAGACACACTGCACATTCTATATAGACTGACTATGTGAAACCTAAAAAAAAAGACACTCGTGCAAATAAAATATAAACACAAATAATAATAATAATATATACAGGTTGAGCAACTCTTGTCAGCTATAGTATATATGTAGTTAGGTAATTATAGTTTGCTCAGTTATGTGTGTGTGCGCTCGTGAACAGATAAATAGCTATATTAAGCTTTCACTAATATAATATCTATATCACCAATTGAATATTTTAATCCAAAGGATATATATATATCTATATATCTATATATCTATATATATATATATAATTAGGGGTTATTGAACTCACCCATGGTAAACGCTTCACCACAGATATAGGTTACAGTGGTATAAATAGGAGGGAGGTAAATTTAGGTATCTTAACTACCCACCCTCTTCTAAAATCCCAAATTTTAAGATTAATTGGTCTTTATAAAAAGATCACACATCCCCCATCACAGGACACTGAAAATCAGAGAGATACTGGTTTTTGATCAAATAATTAAATTATGTGCACAATTTCTCAGAGAGAATGGTACATATGTTGGTCAATATCAGGACTGGGTTGCGAAGAACAAAAATTGGCTACTTTGGTGCTATACTCGCTTTGAAAGTCAAAGTTAACTCACTGATGGAACTGTTGTTTGTCAGAGTCACAGATTGTAAAGATTTAGTGCAGATAACTGCTTTTATAAATTGGTACTAAACGGTGGAAAGGTAAATTAACCCAGCGCTGCAATCTTAGTCAATTTGCTTTAACTCACTCACTGCTGTAGCTCTCGTTTGTCAGAGTTACAAGTTACAAAGGTAAAATACAAAAAAGTGCTCTTATAAGTCTCCATTAATTCAGCCTAATTAATTCTCCTATTTAAACCGGGAAAATTCAACTTCCCGGCTAATCTCTGAAGAACTAATCGGCGAAAGCGCGTTAGGGTGATTAGGGGTAGCTAACTGACTTTCCGTTACCTTAGATAAATACCAAAAGACAGCCCAAGCAACTGGGTATCTAACTGATATTTAGCCACCTTAGAAAAGAACCATCCGACAGCAAAAGAAACTGGGCATCTAGGGTGACTATGGGACGTTTATCCAATATTAATGCACCTTAGAATTGCAATTACAGACAATCAGGGCACTTGGAAGAACTCTCACTGAAATTGAGCAATTCAAAGAACCATGCTACCAGTTAAGACATTACAGTATACTGCATTATCGGACTAATGTCTCAGACCTATTGAGGATACTTGTTTAGAACTAAAAAAATCTTCATAATCTAATTCACCAATTTTTACAGGAATTAGATAGATTAGTAATCTACACTGCAAATAAAACCAGGGTTTACAAGCTTAGATATTAAAACCTCCTTACGCTCAACTAATGCAGACTTATAAAAAGTCTATTTTGTATTTTACCTTAGTAACCTGCAACTCTTTGACAAACGAGAGCTACAGCAGTAAGTGAGTTTAAAGCAGATTAACTAAAAGATTGCAGAGCTGGGGTAACTACCTTTCCATTGCTTAGTGCCTACTTATAAAAGCAGTTATCTGCACTATATCTTTACAATCTGTGACTCTCTGACAAACAGTTACAGCAGTGAGTGAGTTAACTTTGACTTTTAAAGCGAGTATAGTACCAAAGTAGCCAATTTTTTAGCAACCCAGTCCTGATATTGACCAACATATATACCATTCTCTCTGAAAATTTGTGCACATAATTTCATTATTTGACCACAAGTATCTCTGATTTTTCAGTGTCCTGGGATGCGGGATGTGTGATCTTTCTATAAAGACCAAATTAATCTTAACATCTGGGATTTTAGAAGAGGGTGGGTAGTTAAGATACCTAAATTTTACCTCCCTCCTATTTATACCACTGTAACCTATATCTGTCGGTGAAGCCTTTACCATGGGTGACCTCAATAAATATATATATCTATCTCATATCCTTTGGATTAATATATTCAATTAGTGATTTAGATATTATTTTATTGAAAGCTTAATATAGGTATTTATCTGTGTGTGTGTATGTGTATATATATGTGTGTGTGTGTGTGTGTAATATATATATATATATATATATATATATATATATATATATATATATATATACACACACATAACTGAGCAAACTATAATTACCTAGCTACATATATACTATAGTTTACAAAAGAGTTGCTCAACCTGTGTATATATTACTCTTATTATTTTATTTATATTTTATTTGAACGAGTGTCTTTTTGAAGGTTTCATATAGTCAGTCTATATAGAGTATGCAGTGTGTCTTGTTCATTATCCTATCAGGATTTTTTTTTTTTTTTAAAGTATCAATTAAAATTATTTGGTTTTAATTTTGGATTATCTATTATGTAAAGCCATTAATTTTTTTCATTTTTTCTTCTTTTGTTAAATCCACATCGGGGTTAACCCCAAAAAGGAGGTCTGTAATGCTCTTTTGGCTCCATTTCTCTTCCATATTTCCTTTTTTGTCTTTCAGACTGTTTAAAAAAAAAAAAATGCACCTTAGAATGTATTGTACCTGCTTATTTGTTAAAAAGAAATGTTTTTTTTAAATGTATCACTATTACTCTGTTTACTAAGCTTAACAATGGCCCACGTGTAATGAAAGCTCTCATTTACTGTGCCTTTGGTATAAATTAAATGTGAACTCATTCTAGCATTTGTGCTGGATTCTTATTTATTCAGCATGGCAGACCTCTGGATACAGTTAAACTGCACAAGGGTACATCTTTCATGGCAGCATAAAAACTATCTCCAGTCAGGATTTAGACACATAATCATCCATGGCAACATGACTGCATCCAGTTACATTTAGAAGGCTAAACTTCCTAAACTCCACATTTTTATACTTGAACCTAAAGGATGGAAAACATCATGTACTTCAAAAGGTTTAAGGTTATGTGGAGAAAAGTGCTATGCCCATAAATGTATTAAGTATATTAAAGGGAAGCTATAGGCACCTTTATCTCATTGAAGTGGTCTTAGTGCAGTGTCTCTGCCCCACTTAGTCTTGCAACGTTAAACATTGCAGTACTAAGACAGCCACAAGAGGAGTTTCCAGAACTTACTGGACTTCGGATTGCCTAAATGACGCTAGACGTCCTCATGCTCTGCAATGCTTTCCTTTGGGCATTATACGCTTGTGGCACTTAACGCGCATTCGCTTTAGTTTCCCCCGTTGGATGACATCGAAGGAGGTGGAGAGCTGACCCAATGCCAGCAGACATCAGAACTGGAATCAGGTGACTAAATAAATGTGGGGGCTTTTTTTTTGTTAACCTGTTTTGTGAGGGAGAAAAGGGTTGGGAGGGATGTTGTGGCCAGAGGACTCTATAGTATTCCTTACACTATAGAATCCCTTTTAAGGAAAGAAAAATACATTTTAATAGTGCCTCACAGGATCTTCAAAACCCCTACAAAAAATAAATAATAATAAAAAAAAAAACCTCTATAGAAAAATGGCAATTGTTTTTTTTGTTTGTTTGTTTGTTTTTTTTAATTTATAAACATATACAAATACATTTTGCTGGATATACTAAGCAAATTATAAAATAAAACATTTTTATATTGGAGAGAACAAAAAATGGACAAAGCAGACAGTAAGTGCAATACTCGTCATGCACATCATTTTTTTTCATGACAGGTGCACTTTAACATTTAAACCTACATAATTCTTGAAACATTTACTCCTTTTTATCTAGAGGCTAAATAATTACAACCAAGAAAACGTTCTATCAGCGTCATTCTACCACACCCTCTAAATTACCTGAAAGAATCCTCTATGACCTGTCTATATAAAGAGCTCATAGCATCATACCAAGCATCATCAACCAGTTTCATATTCTGATCAGTACTCTGCAAGGTAAGAAAATCAAGGAGACAGGAGATGGCAATCATTTCTAGTGATAATATGGACATTACTGTTAATGTTTTGCATGGACACTAGAATTGTGACTTGTAGAATTGTAATTGTAACATTTATTTACTTTGAAGAAACTTCAATATCTATGAAATAATATATCTTAAAAATATCAGGAAGTATTACTTTACTGAGAGGGTAGTGGATGCATGGAATAGCCTTCCAGCTGAAGTGGTAGAGGTTAACACAGTAAAGGAGTTTAAGCATGCGTTGGATAGGCATAAGGCTATCCTAACTATAAGATAAGACTAGGGATTAATGAAAGTATTTAGAAAATTGGGCAGACTAGATGGGCCGAATGGTTCTTATCTGCCGTCACATTCTATGTTTCTATGACTAACTTAGGAAATGTGTTAAATGACAATTTAAAAAGAAGACAGACATAGAGATACATTTTAATTTTGAAATGATAACATTTTAGTGGTCTTGTGTTACATATTGTTACTTGGTGCACCATATTAAATATTATGAACATTATGGGAAATAGTTTATTATGGGAAAGTAGTGCAACCAAACGATTCCCCAAATTGCGTTATTTTCTCTTAATGCTCTCTTCAGCATTATGTAACATGTATATTACATTGGTGTTAGAGGGTTACGACTAGGGATAAAGTAAGGGCTAGTGTCTGAATTTAGGCAATGGTTTGTGTTAGGGCTAGAATTAGAATTAGAGTCAGGTACCCTTTATATTTAATATAGCACTGGGACATATATGTCCCACATTATCTGGTGGGAGTTCCAACTCCTGGGAATCAGCTTTCGACAAACAATCAACTCATTTTCCAGTGATGTACTGAATGAAGAGCTTGGGAAGATTGAGATACAATGTTTCTGTCTCCTCAGCTACTCTCCTCTCATATCCTTATCAGATGCAGGTTCAATTAAAATAAAAGTGGCTTAAAGTATAAAACACCCATGAATCTCAGGCAGACTGGAAAACATGTGCCCTGATCTGGCTTTGATGTTAGGGCCATTATATATCTGTCATACTATTTATAATATATTAAATATTGATTTACCAGGTAAAGAAAATATATATTTTTTGCTTTTATATTAATATTAACATACAATGCCCTTTCTTTTCTTAGGATCTGTGCCTGTGTGACCATGAAGACATTTCTTTGGCTGCTTTTAGCTCTATTTGGAGTGGCTTTAGGTAAGATACAGTGACCATTCTTGCATTATATTGGTGATCAAACATAAAAAAACCTATAGTAGAACATATCTGCTACTCATAGGCATGCACAGTACACTTTATTAGGAGGAGCAAAAAGAGAAAATAACCATACAACCTGCATTTAAAAATGCTAATGAAAACAATTAAGTAAAAAAAGTTTTGCTCTAATAACCAGTTGTTTACATAGGTACTCATGATTTATTCTTCAAAAATATAGCAAGCTAATCCAATTTCATGAGAAAAATTGCCAATGGAAATCTAAATGAAGATAGGGAGGACAAACTAGAGCTGCATTATGGGGTGCGTAGGCAAGTCTTGCACACCCTTTATGAACACGTATTCCACTGCTGTCTAGACTAAACTGTGCTGAATAAAAATGTCAAATATAAATGTTTTCTATATATTGTTGTCATTTGTAGAAACCTAATGTTAGTGAAATAAGTGATCCTGAAACAGCAATTAATTTCAGTAAAGTTGCGGTATTAAATTTCTGGCTACAGAGTGCAGCAAAATGGTCATTAGTACCACGTGTATTTCTAGTAAAATACTAAAGTATTCAATCTGGGTGCAGATGCAGAATAAAATTGCTATACCTGGCTACCTTGGTCATTGGTAGATTGCTAAAAACACACCTATATACATCTCAATTTATGAAAGAGGAGCAATTTTGAATTAGAGGTGAGGACGTATGGCAACTGGGTTTTTCTGCAACATTTTATGTAATTTTTGATAATGTGCTGATGTTATTTTATTACCTAAAAAAGCATTTAGAATGCATCAAAAATCGTTTTTTTATTTTTTTTATTTATTTCCCCATATGGCAGAAAGGATAGACAAGGGGATTTGCATCCCATAGTGTATGTAACTATGGCGGGGTTATGGAATAGATTTGAAAACTATAGTAGCAGTTCCTTCCTTTCACCATAGTATTGGGCCTGGTTCCACAGTAAAGCTTTATTGTTTACTGAAATTTGGGATGTGGTAGAGAGGACTATTCTGCGGTTTGTTCTGCAGTCTGTCTCAGTTTAACCTTAGTGACACATACTACATGGACATGGAATAAAATAAAGTTCAGACAAGGTTAATTAAATAGTGCATGAAAAGGTGAGCTCTCTATTCATCTTTCTCTCTATACAGTTTCTTCTGCAAATGCAACCTGTGCCAGTGATGAAATAGCGGACAGCACAAATACTACCTGCAACTGTAATGCATCAAAATACAACTCATCAGGTAAAGTAGACCAGTGAATACTGTACATTTCAATATTCTGTGATCTCATATGATGGCCATTAAACCATTAAAGTATTCATGATAACAATTAGTTGGACATTTAGTTTTGATTCATATACTAGAAGATGAAAATCTGAAATTAATTAATACACAGCCTAACTCACTGTATAGTGAACATGGGCTGTGTTTTAGCATACACTGAACCACAAGACCATACATACGCAATCCGTGGCTCAGCTGTCTCTCCTATTGTATGTGAGAGCGCTGTATACATAATGGGGACACATTTAACACTGGCAACCTGAAAGAATTTTCCAGGCTGCCTTATTGACAACCCCGGAGGGCTGTTTTATATTGGCAGTGATTTTTACAAGTCACTGCTACTATGACTCACTCTCAGCAATGATTGGATAAAAAGTGCTTATGGTTTTAAACCAACAGAACAAAAACAATCTGATATAACTACGCAAATAATGTTTTAAATGATCAAACTGTTGTGAAAACCACCTACTTCTTGTTTTGGGAAAGAAAAATTACAGATCTTGACTTTAACCCTTCAAATATTTTTTAGTGACTCCACCAGCACCAATCCTTCAGTGCACTGGGGGAAACATGAAGATATCCATATCTAAATGTCAACTGGAGATTAGTCAATTTGACTCTTCCAATTTACATTTGAATAACTCAACTGATGTCAACTGCTCAGCAACATATGAGATTATTAATGGTACTTCCCAAGTTGTTTTTATATCACCGCTGAAAACTGGCTCCTGTGGTAATGTAGTAACAGTAAGTACACAACTAATAAAATATGTGTTTAAAACAGCATGGATAATAAGAACAGCTTATCTATATCAAAAACAAATGTACCCATAAATAATACATATCTTCTTCATTCAACATTAGTCCACTTAGTCATGCAGGTTTATTCACTAAAGTGAAACTAGTGCATTCACACTGAGTTCAAAGTGAATTTCAAAACGTAGGTCAAAAATAGAAATATAAAGATTCTACATGTCAATTGTGTATTGAATTTTGTCATTTTAGCATTGTGTTAAAGAAGATTTTGCTTCTTCTTCAAGGTTTCAAATTATAATCTATCCAAATCAGGCTGATATGTCTTAGAATAACCTGTTATAACTCTACCATATGGCACACTAGCTCTGTTTTTTGGGGGGATTAGAGGCCCTAGTTATTTAGGCATTTATTTAAACACTATACTAGGCCTTGATTTAAAACTAAAGTGAGAATTCAAAGTGAATTCTATGTGCATTTCAAAATCAAGCTAAAATAACTAGAAATATTCTCCAAGTGAACTATGTGTTCTGTTTGGCTTCTTAGGCCTAAATTTGGAATTCTCTTATAATTTACTTTATATCCTCACTTTTATAAATAATAACAGAAAATCTCTCTATTTATGCGATTGTGGCCTACATTTTGAAATTCACTGTGAATTCATTATGAACATATCTAGGCCTCAATCTATGGATAAACATTTAAATTTTTTTAATATTTATGAACCATTTTTAAAATGTTATTTTTTTTCCAAATACTAATATATCAAAAATTGTACAATGTATAAAAAGATATCAACATATCAATAAATATTAAAAGCCTTTTTTTAAAAATTGTAATTATTTTAAAAGTATCAAACAAATGTACTTACTTGAAAATCTTATCCAAAAGTTTTAAATAAATGCCTTTGTCCATTACATTATTTCAGTAATAACAGTCTTTTGAAAGTCTATTCAGTAAACAGTGAGCTCTGGCTACTTATAAGATGACTGGCAAAATTTAGGGTAAAATGAGAAAATTGGGGAAAAAAGTCAGGAGCATATGAGATTCTCTTATGAAGGTCCAAATGGTCCGAGTCTGTCCTCTAGTTTACATCTAAATTCTAAAGTTAAATCGACAACTTATCTCAACTCATTGTTTAGTGAAAAACTCGTAAACTTGTATTTTGTAAAGCTGGCATGATAGACTTCTCTAACAAATGTTTTTTTTTTGTTTGTTTGTTTTCATTTCCACAGGCAAATAATAGTAATGTTACTTACAGTAATACTTTGTACATTAGTCCCAAGATAAGTAACATAGTAAGCAGAAATTATTTCAATGTGAGCTTTTCTTGCTCCTTCCCATTGAACATTTCAGTTGCTCTTAACTCAACCTTAAAGCCGATAATAGGGTAAGTACCAGCCATACATTCAGCTCCATATACATTCCATATATTAGTGATGGTTAAGTCTGTCTCTTGTGGGATCAAGTAACGAATGATAGATTATGCATCAGGGGAACACAGGTCAAGACAGTTGGTGTGCAAAAAGTTAGCCATTATTATCAAAAACAGCCATTTCAAAATTTGTTTGGTATCATTATTCCCTTACTGGCATGCTAGGGGTGGTTTATCAAGTAAGACAGGTGCTATTCAGGGTGCCAAATGCTGCATTGAGGATCATTCTATTGTTCTCAAATAGTACCTGCGTTTGCCTTGATAAATGTCCGCCAATACTAAGTGTAGGTCTGCTGTTTCTGAATGGTCTTACATTGCAGTACCTCTCCATATTTCCAACCACTCTAAATGTGACCCACTAAAAGATGAACTGGCCATTATTATTTCTTTCTTTTAACAATGTGTATTTCTGTTTGTCTGTCATCTCAGACTCTTGGCTTAGTTTTTCTACATGAGAGATGCTCTCAAAGTTGCCTGTTTGCTACGTTGTTTCCCAATAACGTCTGCAAAGCAAAAAAGCACTCCATGCATGGTTTAAGTGTCCGCTAATGATATGCTCGCACTTTGGTGCCCGAGGACATTTCCCAGGTTTTTCCCAGATGTTGGACACCAGGAAACTTAAGCAGGACAGCACCTCAAATTCAGGACTGTCCTGTCAAAGGCTGGATAGTTAGGGGCCTGGTACAATAGCATAAAAGCAATCTTACATTACAATGACAGAGAAGAATGTAAGGTGCTTTACTACTTTCTAAATAGGTTTTGTGATTTGTTTACTTAGTGCCCCATTTCTGCAAAATAAAGAGCAATGTTATTAAGCAGGGGTATGGTTGGTATAGCATTAGGTGGGGTTAATGCAGAGTTAGTGTTAGCTACCAAAAGTTAATTTAGATCCTTGGCATATGAGGGATTTCACAATCAGGACTGATATGTGAATCTATGTTGGGCTCTTTTCATTTAGTCGCACTGGTATTCTGAAAATATAAATAATAAAACTATATGTTTTTCACACTTAAAGGGACACTATAGTCACCAGAACAACTACAGTTTATTGAATTTGTTCTGGTGAGTAGAATCATTACCTTCAGGCTTTTTGCTGTAAACACTGTCTTTTCAGAGAAAATGCAGTGTTTACATTACAGCCTAGTGATAACTCCACTGGCCACTCCTTAGATAGCTGTTAGATCCTTCCTGGGTCATGGCTGCCTAAAATGCTCCCAAACATTCAGTGTCTCCTCCCTCTGCATGCAGACACTGAACTTTCGCCATAGAGATTCATTGATTAAATTCATCTCTATGAGGAGATGCTGATTGGCCAGGGCTGTGTTTGAATCATGCTGGCTCTGCCCCTGATCTGCCTCTTTGTAAGTCTCAGCCAATCCTATGGGGAAGCATTGTAATAGGATCGGGCTGCCACTTCTGCTGATGTCAGCAGGCAGTGGTGGGCAGGTCTAAAGGAAACCGGAACGGAGCCAGCAGCTCCAGACTTGAATACAATAAGATTTCTATATTTAGGGAGGCATGAGGGGCTCAGGGTGGCTAGATGGTGATTTTAACCCTATAGGGTCAGGAATACATGTTTGTGTTGCTGACCCTATAGTGTTCCTTTAACATTGTTTTAGGTATACATATAGGATATTAAATTTGAAAAAGTACTTTTGGTCCTTTAAAACCAGTATATAATGTGTGTGGGGCACTTACAAAGCCTCCATCCTGAAGGGGTTAAACACAGTTACAAGATAATAAAAGCAGCATCATTAATACTGTCACAAAAGTTTATCTAATGTTCATTCAAATTTAGCAGACATATTTTGAGCAGAGAGTATATAATGCATGTATTTCCTTTTTTTTGTTTTTAGGTCCACACAGATAACTGTCCCTGAGGTAAATGCTGTGTACACAGTAAACATGCTGGCCTTTGTAAAGGATGATTTTACATCACTATTGACAGAGGAATATGCACTGTATGTGGAAGACAATGTATATATTTCAGTGAACATACCTGACTTGGACGGGAATGCATTTTCACTCATAGTGGAAAGCATATATGCATATCCAGATAACAGTAACACCACATCATATGAGCTTCTTTCCAATGGGTATGTATCAGAAGTATAATGTATCACCTGTTAATGGCGTGGTTAGACTATACCAGAATCCATAGCCCTTACACAAACAATCTCATATTTCTTTAACCAAATTAAGCAAACATGCTCTTTAAATTAATATTATCCTCCCTTCGTTTTAAATAAATAAATTAAAAAGTTTCTTAAAACCTGTAATCCAGCACAGACTCCTTGGAGCAACCAATTCACCTTTGGTGAGGTCACCAAGATTACATTGCTTCTCAACACACTCTGCTAATCAGATGAGATTCATGGAGAAGCATTACATTTGGGACTTCCATATGATAAACATTAACAGCATATAAAATTATCATGATTGATTTTAAAGGAGGAAGTGCCACTAATGACTGTCTCTCTGACAGCTGCTAGACATGTGTTTCCTGACAAATGTAAATATTTTTGTTTTCCAGAAATGGCTTACATTTGTGAGAGAAAAGGGACAGTGTCTATGCACCAAAATCACTACATTAAGATATAGTGGTTTTGGTGCTTACAGTGTTTCTTTAAATGTTTCCGTTTTCCAGAATTGGTGCCCTTTGAGAAGCCCAATGTTTAATCATATACAATTTGTTTGCAACAATGTTTGTTTGTTTTTACTTTTGTTAATCTGGGATCTTTCAACTTTGTTACGTCATGTCCATTTATTTCTTCTGTTGCTACAACATGTGCAGCAATGAGGGTGTTGACAAACATGCAGGGGTCCTCATGATCCCCAAATAAACAGTACTGACCCTTTATTTCTTTACTTGCAATCAAATGTCTTTAAATGGCTGTGACATAAGGGTCAGTTACACAAACTCATACACATTCTTTTAAGTGTGGGTAAAGCTAGGTATGGTTTTCTTGGTGGGACAATTGGCTTGGTATTATTAAAATTAACTATTTACTGTTTTTAGATGCCCAGCTGGAGGTCTTACTAGTGGTCTAATGTCTGTGATAAATAATGGAAATGGTACTGAAGCACGTGTCGTTATGAAAGCCTTTCAAATTACTGGCTCGACCACTGTCAGTCTTCGTGCAGTAGTAAAAATCTGTAATGCCACCTGTGTTCCGGTAAGATTTTACCCACAGTGTTAAAATTATTTACTTTATTTATAACATAACAAATCCAATAAAACTTTGTATGACGTAGAGTAATAGTTGCATGAATAATTTATACCAAATATACACAAAATTAATTTTACTATATAAAGTGTATACATAGGTTGAGCCTTGGTGCGTGTAGTAATGTATCAAATTAGGAAGGTCACATTACCCACAATATTGGTATAAAGTCCATAAGTTTAATCAATTACATCAGAAAGCTTACCAAACTTCAGCATTTAACCCTAAAACTGCTCCAGTCTTGCTATGATATATATGAATCCCCATATCATTTCTAAAAATATATTTAAAATATCTCCAAAACTGTATAGTAAGACACTAAAAGCTATACTTCATTTGAGGATAAAAGAGAGAGAGACGCATCACATATGCACACTATTTATAAATTTCTCTGTAACTGTATATATTGTTCTCTCTAATGTTGCTTTAATCGTGATCTTGGCATTGTTACCATGTTGTTACTTATGGAATCTTCACACATTCATGCACACATATGCATGCTATTTATATATTTTTATATATATTTTTTTTTTATTACAGACCTGTAATGTCAGAGCTGATTCCCCAGCTGGATCGCAGAATAGTGCAGACGTTACGTTGACATTAAATGCACAGGGTAAGTAACATTGATATCATGGTTATCATAGAGGTTGACTGTTTGCATTTAACACTAGAAACAGTTAAAATGGTACAGTGATCCCAAACACTTTTAACACAGACTTCCTGAAAGTTGCAGTGATTGTTGACCAGACATGTTTATCACAAACTGGACCTCAGAGAAATTGATTGTCTACAAACTGTTTAGATGGAACATATCATAGGTTATTCACTAAACCATGAATTGCTGGCATTCACCCGGTAATCATGTAATTACAAATTCCTAGGGTACTGCCAACCGCTCTGCTTCCCACATCATCATACAGGTCTAGAGCCGATGGCCAATCCAATGCTCATCATAGAGCATGTGCTGGCAATGCTTTCTAAGAGCTGTCTCATCACATGACAGAGTTTTACTCGGCCACTGCAGCAGAAGGGCCTCTAGGCGCTGACTGGAAGACAAGCACTGGAGGTGTGTTTTTAGGCCTTAAACTTCCAATCCCTTGGTGAATTACTCTGAAAGATTAGAAACGCTACAAAAACCTTTGTGAACCTACTAATGGCTGCATATGTTCGATGGTTGTCATGTCACTAACCTGGACATTACTTCAGAAAGAACATGTTACTAAATACTTCAAGCTATGCAGTGAAATGTATTAAATCACTCGTCAGTAAAAGACTGTTTTGAAGTAATGAGTAAAAATAAATTATGTGAAATTTGAATTAACAAAAAGATCAAAGACATGGGGCATCTCTCACATCAATAGCAGATTTAAAAAAAGAGAAAACCATACATATGTTTACATTATAGTCCTATGTTTAACATGCAAAGCTTAAAGGACCACTATAGTGCCAGGAAAACATACTCGTTTTCCTGGCACTTAGAGCCCTGAGGGTGCCCCCACCCTCAGGGTCCCCCTCCCGCCGGGCTGGATCGAGAGGATAGGGTTAAATCTTACCTTTTTTTCCAGCACCGGGCAGGGAGCTCTTCTCCTCCTCTTTGGCTGAATGCGCATGCGCGGCAGGAGCCGCGCGCGCAGCCAGTCCATAGGAAAGCATTCATAATGCTTTCCTATGGACGCTGGTGTCTTCTCACTGTGATTTTCACAGTGAGAAGCACGCAAGCGCCTCTAGCGGCTGTCAAGAGACAGTCACTGGAGGCTGGATTAACCCTATTATAAATATAGCAGTTTCTCTGAAACTGCTATGTTTATAAAAAAAAAAAAAAGGGGTTAACCCTAGCTGGACCTGGCACCCAGGCCACTTCATTAAGCTGAAGTGGTCTGGGTGCCTATAGTGGTCCTTTAAGCTTTCTATATGTTAGTTCATTGTGCAGATTTTGTATATTGGTAGATTAAAATACATACAGGTTAATAAATACTGAAATGTGATGCTTAATAAATATTTGTAATAGAGTTTACATTTATAAACTTACACAAAACGGCTTGTTTTACAGATGCAACTGGCGATTCATCAGGCGCTCTTGACAGTAAGCAAATAAGTTATACCTCTCTTTATAATAGTTGTTAATTACAAATTATAAATATATATATATATATATATATATATATATATATTAACTGTACTGGTTCCTTGATCCTGATAATGTAAAATTACTGTAGATATAGAAACATGCACATGTATCGCTGTGCGTTGTGTACAATTCTTAATTCACTTACATGAAACACATACAGGTAAAGGTGGAGAAAGCTTACAGGTTGTTCTCAACTATTTCAATAATTGTATTGTACCAGTGCTTACTACATGATCATATGCCTTCAGTTTGCAACATGTAATGGCTCGCTATAAAACCTTCCATGTTCCATCATTGTTTATTGTATTTTACTCTATTCACTAGATGTAAATTGAAGGTTCATTGTCCACCTCCCAACTTTTCATTGATTTGACTTCATTAGCATACCTTCTATTTGGCATATATTGGTTTTGTAAGAAATATGTATATCATCCTTGGGTTCTAACAGGAGATGAGAAAAATCATCAAAGTGTTACCTTTATATTATTAGTGAACTTTGTAAGTCTTACTGTTGTATAGACCATGTCCACATGCTTAACATATTTATATATTACATTGAATTTGATTTTACAAATCTAATATTACATCAAAATTAAACCAACTTTCTTTTTATTTTTGCAGGATTTTCCATGCCCTGGACTCTTTGTTTACTTCTCATGTCTCTAATGTTTGTTAGCTTCATGTAACATTCTTACAGACCCTCTAAAGAATACAGGCTGTGTCACGTTTCCACTATTTAAATTCTTTTGTATATTAGCTATCTTAATTCAGCTTAATAATTATCATTGCTTAATTTACTAAAGACTTAAACAGTGCTGGGCTTTGTCCTGTCTCAGTAAGTATGTCAAGCGGGACATGATTCTTTACAAAAATTTGGAACGTTTTAAATGTTTATCTATGAGGTGCATTTATTTATTTTACCTATCCCTTTCTGCTTAAAGAATCTTCACATTGTATACATTTCTTGTATATTTTCTATCACATAATAAATTGCAAACTAATTATACATTGTCTTATTTTGCTCATTTTAACTTGTCTGTGTATCTGTCATATACATCACAAGTTGAGGACATCAGGTTCATTAGTAGTGAAATTGATATTGTAGGCAGAACACTGATTCAACATGTAGTTTGAGTAAAGAGTAAGGGTCATTGTACAAAATGCTAATAAAGGTTGTAATAGGGGGGAAAAAGCATAATCTAAATGAATTAATAGAAATGTGTCTGGTGGCTTGAGAAGAAGATACAATAGCTTGAAATAATGACTGGAGCACACAGACTTGGTGTTGCTTCATTAATGCATGTTATTTAGAAAGATTGAGGAGTATAAAATAGGAGTCAAGTGGAATTGGTTGCAAATGGCCAGAAGACAAACAAACATCTGTACATTCAAGACACTGCATTAAATGGCTATGAATAGTCCTTGCAGGCACACAGGGCCATTTTAAACATAATTGTTCAAAATTTGATAAACATGTAAAGGCCTATGTGTTGCGACAATAAATGAATTGAGCAGGCAAGCACTTACCGAGCCGGCTATTGACACCAACAAAAAAAAATTGCTACATTTCTACCCCTGGAAAAAAAAATGGTGTTGAAATTTAGCTTTATTTGAAAGCTGATCAAACATCACTGTATCAAGGAGAAGAAATACATCCTCAGCATTCAATTAATTTTAATTCGGTTTATTCTACCTTTAAAGATAAGTGATAACTTTTTTACACCCACATGACTTTGAAATTGTGTCACTTGCAATCAAAGTCTAAATAAATATCAGTTACATTTACATTCAGAATGCTGGGAATTTTTCTTCCTTATTTTTGTACACAAGGAACTGTCACTTTTTTTTTTCTCTTGCACTTAAATAAAGTTTGGTGACGTAAATGCCAATGGCAATGGTTCATTGTCAGAGACATATGTTCAGTAGTGATGTCCCGAACGGTTCACCGAATGGTTCGCCGAACGGTTCGCCACAGACAGCGAACATATGCGCTGTTCGGTCCGCCCCCTATTCATCATCATTTAGCAAAATAACCAATACTGAACATTAGTGATGTCCCGAACGGTTCGCCACGGATGGCGAACATATGCGCTGTTCGGTCCGCCCCCATGTCATCGTTGAGTAAACTTTGACCCTGTACCTCACAGTCAGCAGACACATTCCAGCCAATCAGCAGCCGACCCTCCCACCTCCTGGACAGCTCACTAAGAATGCAGCTTCACAATGAATGTAAAATGGATGCTGTCCAGGAGGTGGGAGGGTCTGCTGGGATTGGCTGGAATGTGCTCTGCTGACTGTGAGGTACAGGGTCAAAGTTTACTCAACGATGACATGGGGGCGGACCGAACAGCGCATATGTTCGCCATCCGTGGCGAACCGTTCGGGACATCACTAATGTTCAGTATTGGTTATTTTGCTTGGAGATGTTGCTATATACAACCAAATAATCATGTAACATTATATACAATGTGCCTGGGAACCTTCACCATTTTCTTGCCCTTCCTCACTTTATCCCGCACTTAAAAGACAAAGACTGTTCGTATAATGGCTTTCGTGTAATAGAGATACAATATAAGAACGTTTGAATACCGAATTTTGTACGGAACGGCCGACCACCCAGAACAGAAGTGTGCCACTCATTTACCTCCCTGACTGTAAGAACACCGTGAAAACCACGAACCCTCCATGGGTTTAATTGATAGACTGGGTGGTCGGCATTCGTTTGCACGAACACATGGCGGTGGCCATTTTGGATAGTCGAATGCACTCAGCGGTGTTTGGTCGTCGACCGCGTTGAACTAATTTCGGCTAGACTTTTACGCGAACACAGCTGAAACTTCCATCCTCCGCGCGTTCGGCTAAATCCATCCGAACAGAGAGCTCTTTCGGTAAAATAAACTCCCGAACTAGATGTATTCAATGAGTCTAAGCACGAATCTGTTCGTGCAAATAGGGAGTTTTGTCGAACGAAAGATAGACCGACCGCACAGCCTAAATCTGTAGAACTGATTTTGGGCGTACTCACAGGCGTGCGGTCGGTTCAAGGGACTTTTTATTATCTCCCGAACCACTGAATAGATTTACACAAATTTTGAATATATTGTTCCCCAAGTTGTACTGTTCATAACTTTTATTCATGTACCATGTAAAATAAGAAAGTTATGAGAATGTATAAAGTATAATTTTTTAGCTTGGAGATAATTGAGTAGATACAGTTAGAAACTCAATTATGTCCCAAGCAGAGGAGAGGGAATTTGTGGGTTGTAACCATTCTTTGATTGGTCACTGTATAATTGCCTGTGGGTGTCTCCCTTGCATGGGAGCACTGCATAAAAGGAGAGTACTTGTCATTAAACCTCAGTTCTTCTTGACCCTTCAAAACGTAGCCTTGTCTCGTTATTGAAAGGGAACCTGCTCAGCATAATCACTAGCTCTTTTAAGAGCTCTGCCCTGCTCTCTACTTGGATCAAGCGGATGGGATAAAGCAACTCCACTACTACACAGCAGCTTGCCGGGAAGAAGGACGTCTCCAACGGCTGATTCCCCTCTCATACTGGGGTAGCCGTTACAAATTCTATGTTTGTTAAGGGAGTGGTAGATACTTTACCCATACAAATATATTAATCAGAAGTGACTAACTAAGGTGCTTAAAATATAAAACCAATGTTCAAAACAGTGGTTTGACTTAGGTGCAATATCTCTTTAAGCTGCAAACTAGCATGCAAAAAATAAATCTTTTATGTGCAAACAATAATGCAATGCAAAGTAAATACACTGTGTACAAGTTAAATATAGCAACTAAAACAGGGTTAAGCTTGTGCCCTTTAGTTAGAAATAAATGGTGTGCAAAAAAAAGAGTTATATACAAATACACTAATATATGAACTTGTACAGCGTAGCATTCTGAGTATCACCTTGTGATATATCTGAACAATAGATAGATAGGAATTATAGAAATACACTTTAGGTATTTGTTACGATTGCCCCCGGTCTAGCAGAGGGGTTGATCGCTTAGAAGTCCTGGTTCCCGCTGTAGAGAGTCGAACGGAGGTCTTTCGGTAGTAAGCTGCAAGTGTAGAATATTCCCAAGCACGGTATAAGCATCAATATCCCGGATCCCTACAACATGAGTCGAGGCTGCAAGTTGAGGGTCAAAATGAATTGGCTTTACTGGCACACAACATGGCAATTTATGTGATTCCTCAGGTCCAAGGACAGCCCCCTGTGGACCTGATGGAATACAGGTACAGTACAGACAAGTAACCAATCACAATACAGTGTATCATTTGAATTAGTACGCGCCCAGCTTGGAGATAATGAGGCCAACGGTTATACAATCTAATTATCTCAAAGCGCACAAAAGACCAAAAGACCGTTTTATTATGTCCCAGAAAACTGCATAAAAATCCATAACTTTAACATTAATAAAGGAAAACAGCTCATTCTACCATTCATTTAATAGCTCGCGTTCGGATACATTAAACATACGAATGGCGCTCTAATCCCACGAACAGAATGGGCTATTTCTGCCCTATAAAGTCCGTTCGGCATTTTGGATCGTGAGTCTCTGATGGCGGCCATGTTTTCAGATGGTTTAGCGGGCAGCGGGACCTCGCTTCCAACTTATGGAACTAAACCCGGGTATCAGTTCATGCGAAGCCCTGCTGTCTGTCTGGTAGTGGAACTCATTCGGTACATGAACGGGGACCACCTGGTAGCATGGTACTTGAGTTGTGGTTAACCGCAGAAACCACAGGCTAATGGCCGCCACGCGACCCACTGTAGGGGGTCTCCGTTCGTGTGGTTGTTCGGTAGGTTCCCTTCGGTGCTTTGTGTGCGTCGGTCCCCCCAGGCCCATCTATTAGTCTGGGGTTAACCGCAGACCGCAGCCGCCTGGGTGGTTAATAGCTGCCACACTCCGCTGGTCGGGTGGTCGACCGTTCGGTACTTTGCGGGGTGACGAGGTTAAGTGGCAGCACACGCCAGCATTTGGGGGGTCTCTCGTTCGTATCATGAATGGAGTCTTTATAAGAGTTCGTGTAATCCATTCGTGTTTTCCTCGGCTTAAACGTATAGAGTTGTAACAGTAGCAATCGGTATTAACAGTTACACAGTCATTTCGAGTCTTTTGTAACAGTATTCAACTCACTGGGGAGAGTGTCACACAATGCTGGCAATTGGGGTCTGTAATATTAACAATGGGGAGTGGGTCCTAGTGGTCCGCTCTCCTGCCATCAATGCATGCCATCAATTTTATCTTGCGCATGCAGGTTAGCTTTTTTTTTCAAATATTTTTACTGATACATTTTTCAATAACAATAATTGTGACAGACCCATCCATATGGACTAAGATTGCTGGATTCGTCTGTTTGCTTGTTTCACGAACTCACCCATTCTTATGCCTGGATCTAAGTGAACTGACTTTTTTTACCGAACAAAATTGTCGAACGGACGGCCACCCAGAAGAGAAGTGTGCTGTTGGTTAACCTATTGATCCCAATTAGAACGTTGCGGTTAACCACAGACACTTCTCAATTAAAACCGAATACAGGGTGGTCGTCTTTCGCATGTCGACCACGAGGCGGCCATTTTAAACCATGCGAAAGACCAGCGGTGTTCGGTACTAAATTCATGGAACTGAAAACGGACACTTTTTCAACCGAACACCGCTGATGCCGTCAACATCCATTCTCAATCGACAGAAGTGTGCGAACACCGGCCGTTCGAGAGATGTTCGGCAGTTATAAAGTTATGTATTTTTATATGTTTTATGATTTGCATTTAAAATGGCGATTTGCCTCTGCTCTGGGAGATAATTGAATTACTTCTCAATTATCTCCCGGGCAGAGGGGAGGAAACTGTGATGTATGCTGGGAATATTGTGTGACTGTATGTCCTGAGATGCCATATGTCCATCTGCTATTCCAGTCTCCCATTTGGTCCACCAAGTGGGAGACCTGCATAAATACGGGCGGGTAGCCCACAGTAAACTCAGTTCGTGTTTGACTCTCAATGCGGAGCTTGGTCTCGTTATTGGGGGGATTTTATTACCGGCGACTAGAGACTGCTATTTGGAATTATTAGCCGCTTGGGAGATACCGGCGTTCAGCTGATATTGACGGTTCGTAAGCTTGAAGCTCGTGGAGGGAAGTGACCGTACGGATACCATTCGGGAGTTTGGAGTGTTCCCTTACTTGCGGTTCGCAGGATTGTATTGGATACGCATACAGCCTACATTATCGCGAATGGGGAGCATTCACTAAACGGCGGTTTGTACATTTCATGCTGAAGGTACCGTAACAACTGGTGGCAAGCGACGGGATGACCCTCAGCGCCCAGAGAGACCACTACAACCAGGATTAAATGGATGTACAATACCAAAGACTGAAAAGAGCTACCCTGAAAGTGGCGGACAAGCCAGTAACCTCAGGAAGAGGGAAATTATTGCACTATTTTTGGAAATGAATGGAGTACCAGAGGCAGAGGGAACCAATGGACCCAGCACAGCTGACAGAACCCCCGAGGAGGCAAGCTTTGACCGGGCGGTAAGAATCAGGCTGGCACATTATGGTCCCATCCCATCTGCAGAGGTCATCACCCAGGTCATGGCCGCTGTGGAGGCTAACCTGCTATGCCAAAGCGGTGCTGCAGCAGCCCCAGTCACAGCAAACCCGGGGGAAAGAAAGAAAGTGCCGTTTACAGCGTTTAAACCTTTTGTGGAGGCAGAAGGAGAGATTGATGGGTACCTTGCTGATTTTGAGCGGCAATGTGCCCTACACAAGGTACCCCTGGAAGACTGGGTCACTATATTGTCCGGCAAATTATCCGGCCGGGCCAGTGATGCGTTTTGGGCCATTCCTGATGAGGAGATCGGGGATTATGGAGCTGTCAAGGAAGCTTTGCTCTCCAGGTATGCCGTTACACCGGAGGCATACAGGAGGTGGTTCAAATACACTGTTAAATCAGTACACCGCACAGCTGGATGCCAGGCTGTGTCCGGAGAAGAGGTGCTGCAAATGTTCCTGTTGGAG
>OW240912.1:164416547-164426928 GCA_933207985.1 Pelobates cultripes
AAAAAAGACAAGATAATGCCCAACTGCTTACGGAATGCCCTCCAGAACCTTGACACAAATTGGGAACCCCTATCAGATACAATATTTTGAGGGATCCCATGGAGCCTGACAATGTAGTGTCTAAATATGGAAACCAGATTCTGAGAAGATGGCGATTTTTTTTTTTTTTTTTACTGGAATGGAGTGTGCCATTTTGAAAAAAAAACAGTCAATTCCCATAAGGATGGTGGTATAACCATTAGGAAGGTCAACAGTGAAATCCACAGATAGATGAGACCTTCCTGGGTATAGGAAGTGGATGTAACAATCCTCACAGAAGTGTGTGTGGAACCTTAGAGACTGCACAAACAAAACAGGCTTCCACATAATCCTTAATATCCCTTCTGAATGACTCCCACCAAAATGATCTGGAAATAGTGGATACAGTCTTAACATTGTCGTGGAATATTTTCAACACCTCTTTCCTGTCATGTAATGGAATAAACAATGTATCTAGAGGTTTATTGCAAGGTGCCTGGGACTGAGCTGCCATGATAGCACAAAGCAATGGGGATTGTGACGGTAGTATACGGTATCACCGTCAAGCATTCCCTTCTTTCCATAAAAGACAATCACCCAATACTCCACAAGTAGAAATGTAAAGGATCCTCCTATTCGTGTAGTGCTGATCCTTGCAGCTTCTCCCGAAATCCAGCTGAAACAGAGTGATTATAGCTTCCAATCCCCCAAACATGAGTCGAGACTTCATGAAGGGGTAAAACGATCTGATTTAATGGGGGCTACCTGCCCGGTATTTATGCAGGTTTCCCACCTGGTGGACACTCCCCTAGGGGACCAGATGGAAGACTGAGACAAAAGAATTGCAGTAGCCAAATCACAGTGGCTATAACATAAGCACTCCCCTTTTGCATAGGTAACTCCTTCCTTTCTTTCCTGGAGATAATTAACTTAAGTTAGTAAAAGGACCCTTAATTATCTCCAGGTAGAAAGAAACATGGCTTTTCTTATATTCACAAAACATCATAAAAATCTGTAACTTTTATTTTACTGAGCATAAACTTTAAGTCCCACATATCCCCAGATAGCTTGGATCTGAGTGCATATTATAGGCGAATAGTGCTCAGATCCCACGAACACAGTTCTCAATAACGTCGAATGAAGTTTGGACTTCACCGGCCGTTCACGTGTTTGTAACCGACAAAGAGTTCCACACTGTAACTATCTGGGGTCGGTCTATTTCGCATAAATCCAAGTCCTGAACGGTGAAAGGTTTCCGGCATTCGTGCGTTTTCAGCCGTATGAACGAGGACCTTGGTAGGCATCAGCGGTGTTCAGCAGAATAAGTATCCGAAAGAGAGTTCCAGGGCATCGCCGCCATTTACCGCTGGGTGTTCGACAATTTAAAACTTTCGACTGCCACCAAGTTGTTTCCAAATTACTCTGTGGTTAACCACAAAGTCTGGGTGGTTAATGGGCGCCACACAACCTCAATAGGAGGTTGAGTGATTCGGCAGTTTCTTCGTTTATTGATATCTGCACGAAATCACCCCACACATGCATAAATAACCGAACAGTCTGGTTCGCATAGTCTGGTTAATAAGGGGTTTCGTTACAAGAAATATCCCTGGAATCGCTGAATAATCCACACATGAGCCAAAGCTTAATGCTGGAACAAGACTGATTTTACTGGCACACAGGACACACAATTTGTGATACAAAACTCCTCCTCTGGGCCAGGCTAGATAATGGAGTTTCAACAATACACAAAGCTCAATCTGCTGGCCAGAAATATTACACGTTTAACAATTTTCAGACAGGTACTTTCCATAATACATTTAACTATAATTTTATCATCCCTGGGTAGCTGAGGATACTGATATTCACATGTCCAAATCTCATGAATTTCTGTCCGGTAGTTTCCGTGTCGCATCGTGTAGAAGTTTGGACCGGCGGTGCCATGTGGAGGTATCCGAGCTAGAGTTCCACAAAGTCAGTAGCAAGAGCCGGTCTCTGTTCGCGTCCAACTACACGAAAACTACCGTTCGTATGGTACAGCTAGTTACATGCAAAAGTTCCCCTCGTTCAGTAGATTCTATCTACCGAATGCCAGTTTGATTCATGGAGGGAAACGTGTACTTCCAGGACTTCCATAAAGACCGGGCGTTCGCATGTTTGCCTTGCCGAAAATAGTTCCAGGCAATTCATGCGTACGCCCCGCTGACCGCGTTCATGAGTTTTAAGACGCCATCCTTTGTTCTCGCCACGTGTTCGTATGCCGAATGGCGGCCACCTAGTACCAATTAAGTTACAGTTTTCTCCACGTTCTACAGCTGACTGCTACCCAGGGCGTGTGGTCTCTTGTTCGGGAGACAAATACAATTTTAGCACATACTTAAACAAGGATTCACAAGTGTAACGGATCGCCTTCCATTAATGGATGCTCCTAGCGCTTCCTGAGCACTCCAAACACTGCAGCAGACACCACAACCACCGCAGACTCTACAACCGCAGTAGCTTCACTGGAGTCTCGCCGTCTTCCTTCCACCCTGGATGAACCTCCAGCATTCAGGACCGTGTGGGGAAGACCTCTCCTTCAAGGAGAGCGTAACCAGAACAAGCTCTTAAAAGGGCTAAGTGATTAAAGCTCAAGGGAGTATGCAGAGCATAGCAATCCCCAGTGTGAATATAGCTGTCCCCTACAAACATGAGTCAAGGCTGCAAGTTAGAGGGTCAAGTCATTCTGTTTACAGGGAGTGCAGAATTATTAGGCAAATGAGTATTTTGACCACATCATCCTCTTTATGCATGTTGTCTTACTCCAAGCTGTATAGGCTCGAAAGCCTACTACCAATTAAGCATATTAGGTGATGTGCATCTCTGTAATGAGAAGGGGTGTGGTCTAATGACATCAACACCCTATATCAGGTGTGCATAATTATTAGGCAACTTCCTTTCCTTTGGCAAAATGGGTCAAAAGAAGGACTTGACAGGCTCAGAAAAGTCAAAAATAGTGAGATATCTTGCAGAGGGATGCAGCACTCTTAAAATTGCAAAGCTTCTGAAGCGTGATCATCGAACAATCAAGCGTTTCATTCAAAATAGTCAACAGGGTCGCAAGAAGCGTGTGGAAAAACCAAGGCGCAAAATAACTGCCCATGAACTGAGAAAAGTCAAGCGTGCAGCTGCCACGATGCCACTTGCCACCAGTTTGGCCATATTTCAGAGCTGCAACATCACTGGAGTGCCCAAAAGCACAAGGTGTGCAATACTCAGAGACATGGCCAAGGTAAGAAAGGCTGAAAGACGACCACCACTGAACAAGACACACAAGCTGAAACGTCAAGACTGGGCCAAGAAATATCTCAAGACTGATTTTTCTAAGGTTTTATGGACTGATGAAATGAGAGTGAGTCTTGATGGGCCAGATGGATGGGCCCGTGGCTGGATTGGTAAAGGGCAGAGAGCTCCAGTCCGACTCAGACGCCAGCAAGGTGGAGGTGGAGTACTGGTTTGGGCTGGTATCATCAAAGATGAGCTTGTGGGGCCTTTTCGGGTTGAGGATGGAGTCAAGCTCAACTCCCAGTCCTACTGCCAGTTCCTGGAAGACACCTTCTTCAAGCAGTGGTACAGGAAGAAGTCTGCATCCTTCAAGAAAACCATGATTTTCATGCAGGACAATGCTCCATCACACGCGTCCAAGT
The DNA here is from genome assembly GCA_933207985.1 of Pelobates cultripes. NCBI lineage: Eukaryota > Metazoa > Chordata > Amphibia > Anura > Pelobatidae > Pelobates > Pelobates cultripes. The sequence continues at coordinate 164,420,249 of OW240912.1, forward strand.
ACTCCACAGCGTGGCTGGCAAGAAAGGGTATAAAAGAAGAAAATCTAATGACATGGCCTCCTTGTTCACCTGATCTGAACCCCATTGAGAACCTGTGGTCCATCATCAAATGTGAGATTTACAAGGAGGGAAAACAGTACACCTCTCTGAACAGTGTCTGGGAGGCTGTGGTTGCTGCTGCACGCAATGTTGATGGTGAACAGATCAAAACACTGACAGAATCCATGGATGGCAGGCTTTTGAGTGTCCTTGCAAAGAAAGGTGGCTATATTGGTCACTGATTTGTTTTTGTTTTGTTTTTGAATGTCAGAAATGTATATTTGTGAATGTTGAGATGTTATATTGGTTTCACTGGTAATAATAAATAATTGAAATGGGTATATATTTGTTTTTTGTTAAGTTGCCTAATAATTATGCACAGTAATAGTCACCTGCACACACAGATATCCCCCTAACATAGCTAAAACTAAAAACAAACTAAAAACTACTTCCAAAAATATTCAGCTTTGATATTAATGAGTTTTTTGGGTTCATTGAGAACATGGTTGTTGTTCAATAATAAAATTAATCCTCAAAAATACAATTTGCCTAATAATTATGCACTCCCTGTATTGACACCAAAAGAACCTTCTTTTATGCAGGTTTCCCTTAGATAGGACCACCCACAGGGTTTTACACAACAACCAATCATACACGTACATTACAGAACCACTCCCAGCAATTACATACAAAAATCCTCCCCTCTGCCTGTGATATAATTATGTTACACAATGGTTTAACATAATTAACACAGGCAGGAAAAAATACAGTTTTTATCCATGCACTGTAACTTTAAAACTACACATCCAATCTTCATAAAAATTACATATTAATCAGCACACTTTAAATATAAACATAACCAAAAATCAGACAAATCCATCCAGGGGTTAAAAGTTAGCTGGAGGTCCCTTTCTGACCGACCGCAAGCACATTTTCATGCCCAAAACAGTTCCATAGATTTGGGCTATGCGGTCGGTCTATTTCAGGCTGAAAAATCGCCAAATGGGACTTAGTCTCTGCGGCTGCAAAATCATTGTGGGAGAAGGTATGGCTCAGCGGTGTTCACAGAAATGTGTAGCCGATTTTAGTTCCATGAATTTGGCTACACATACCGCTGACCTTGTTTGAATTAACAAAGATGGCCGCTGGCACGTGTTCGGCAAACGAACAAAGGCCACCCAGCATTGTCAATTAAGCTGCGGTTAACCGCAGCTTCTGGGAGGTAAATTGCCTGCACACTTCCACTTCTGGGTGGTCTGCCTGTGTGGTACTTGGTTCAGTAAGCCCCATTTACTGAACCAAGTGGGAATTAGCCAGGCAGGCACAAAGGGTTTGCACCAGGTCTGGGGACACAGGGGACACCGTCTTAAAGGGGCAGTGTCCCCAACAAGTCTGGGGACACGGCCTTAAAGGGGCAGTGTCCCAATCTTCCCGATGCCCCAAAAAGGTGCTTAAACGGCCAGCACCAGTCCCATAAAGAGTCCCAAAGACCCAATATGCCCACCGACTGTCTTAAAGGGCCATACACACCCAATAAAAGTGCATAAGTTTTCACAATCTCCCAGGGGCCATAGTCATGTGGGAGGAGGCTGGCAAATAGACTTTTCCACAACCCAGGGAAGCAGGGCAATTTGCCATTTAAAGGGCCAGTTACAAATAGCAGTTTGTAACAACAAGTATTTGGAGAGCAGGGAGAAACTACAACTGAAGGCATATATGTAAGTACAGGAGATCCTTGTAACGAGAATATACGCCAACACGCAGGATTCAGCTAAACAGAAGACAACACAGAGGAGAGATACGTCTACCGGACCTTAGAATGGCCGGACTCGACGTATATGAGAGGAGACAGAGTCAGGAACAATCCGAAATCAAGGGCACAGAGAGACAGCGTAAACTAGGACAAGCCGGGGTCTGGTACACAGTAAACAACAAGCCGACAACCAGAACAGAAGGATAAAGAGAAAACGTAGTCAGAAACAAAGCCAAGGTCAATACGGAGAAACACAACTGAACACAACAAGCGCTAAAGGGAACTGATACAGAAACCACGATAGGGCAGGGAGTAAGGGATAGGTAAGTTTAAATAGCTTCAAAACTAATGTGATTGGCTCCTGTCATATCCACACCCCCAAAAGGTAAGTGTATGGGGAGTGTGGTATGACAGGGGCCAATGGGAGCCTTTTGACAATTTAGGCTCCCACTGTCTCTTTAAGAGTGCGCCCGAGACTCGCGGCGCTCTCTTAGATTCAGGCGGGACACGTGACCGCTTCTCGCGGTCACTGCCCGCCTTGCTAGTGGAGCCATCGGATGAGCCGCGCGCGGCTCTTGCAGCAGCATGACCGCGCGCAGCTTGAAGAGAGAACCGCGGCCGGCCCCTGGAGAAGGTGAGTAACGCTACAGTACCCCTCCCCGAGGACACGCCCTCCGGGCGGGTAGGGCCAGGCCTGGCCGGAAAACGAGAATGGTAAGAACGCACAAGGCGGGGAGCGTGAACAGCATCAGCTGAAATCCAACTGCGCTCCTCAGGCCCATAACCCTTCCAATGCACCAAGTACTGAAGTCGACCCCTAAGGTAATGAGAGTCAAGAACAGCAGAGACTTCGAACTCCTCATGGCCCTCCACGGAGACAGGAGGGGGAGGCAGAGAATGCTGGGTATAGCAGTTGCGTACGTAAGGTTTTAACAATGAAGTGTGAAACACATTAGGAATACGCAGATTCCTAGGAAGACCCAAGGCGTATGAAACAACAGGATTAACCGTATGCAGTATACGATAAGGACCTATGAAGCGGGGAGCCAATTTCATAGAAGGCACCCGCAGGCGAATATTCCGCGTGGAAAGTAAAACCCTGTCCCCCACAACATAAGTAGGAGCCGCCCTGCGATGCTTGTCAGCCTGAGCCTTCTGGCGAGCAGCGGAATCCACCAAAGAACGCTGAACCTGCTCCCAAGTATTACGCAAACCAGCCAAATGCTCATCCAGAACTGGCATGCCCTGTGAGGAGAATGCAGCCGGAAGAACAACGGGATGCTGGCCATAGACAACGTAAAAAGGGCTTTTGCCGGAAGAATCATGAGTGGCATTATTTCGAGCAAACTCAGCCCAAGGAAGTAGGTCAGACCAATTGTCCTGATGGTGAGACACAAAACAACGAAGGTACTGCTCCAGAGACTGGTTGGCACGTTCAGCAGCTCCATTAGACTGGGGATGGTAAGCGGAAGAAAATGAGAGAGAAATACCCATTTCTGAGCAAAAGGCTTTCCAGAACCTGGAAATAAATTGGCTACCCCTATCGGACACAATAGATAGAGGAATACCATGTAACCGAAATACTTCTCTAGCGAAGATAAGAGCCAGTTCCTTGTATGTGGGCAACTTGCTAAGAGACACAAAGTGAGCCATCTTGGAAAACCGATCTACTATCATCAGGATGACTGTGTTACCATTCGAAGGGGGTAATTCAACAATAAAATCCATGGATAGGTTAGACCAAGGTCTCTCGGAAACTGGTAAGGGATGCAGAAGCCCACAAGGAACTCTACGTGACGTTTTCATACATGCACAAGTAGTACAAGCACTTATATAGTCAGTGACATCATTACGTAAGGAACCCCACCAAAAATATCGAGAAACGGCTGACATCGTTTTGGTAATACCAGGATGTCCAGCAGTCTTAGTATCATGATATAATGACAGAATATCCCGTCTCTCGGGAACATCAACAAACAATTTATCAATAGGCCTCTCGCTAGGTGCCATACTTTGTTTTGCCTGTATGGTCTGCAAGAGGGATGAAGAAATAGACAACATAGTAGTGGCTATTATCCTGTCTGGGGGAATGACAGGAGTAACGTCAACCTCTTGTTTGTCAGTAGTTTCGAACTGTCTGGACAGAGCATCTGCTTTAATGTTGCGATCACCTGGCCTATAGGTGATAATATAATTGAAACGGGACAAAAATAGTGACCATCTGGCCTGTCTAGAAGATAATCTTTTAGCTTCACCAAGGTAGGATAGATTCTTGTGATCAGTAAAAATTAGAATAGGATCCTTAGTTCCTTCTAACAGATGTCTCCATTCTTTAAGGGCTAAGATAATAACAAGGAGTTCACGATTACCCACATCATAATTCCTTTCAGCTTTGGACATTTGTCTAGAAAAGAAGCCAAAAGGATGCAATGGCTTTTCAGGCGATTCTCTTTGGGACAAAACAGCACCTACCCCGATTTCAGAAGCATCAACTTCAAGAATATAAGGCAGTGAGGGGATAGGGTGCTGTAAAATAGGTGCCAAGGCGAATGTAGTTTTAAGAAAGTCGAAAGCCTGAAGTGCCTCGGGAGACCAGACACGAGTATTACCACCCTTTTTTGTCATACAGGTAATAGGTGCTACAATAGAAGAAAAACCCTTAATAAAGCATCTATAATAGTTAGAGAAACCAAGAAAACATTGAATTGCTTTCAAACCCTGTGGTAGAGGCCACTCTATAAACGCAGAAAGCTTCTGGGGATCCATACGAAACCCTTTGGCGGAAATCAAATACCCCAAGAACTGGACTTCGGATTGGTCAAATAAACATTTTTCTAGTTTACAGTAAAGACCATTATTAAGAAGGGTCTTCAATACCGTTGTGACATGCCTGTGATGAGTGTGTAAATCTGTAGAATATATCAATATGTCGTCCAAATATACAATTACAAATGTGTGAATAAAGTCTCTTAGGACGTCATTAATAAATTCCTGAAATACTGCTGGGGCATTGCAAAGACCAAATGGCATAACAGTATATTCGTAATGACCGGATCTAGTGTTGAATGCAGTCTTCCATTCGTGACCTTCCTTTATGCGTATTCTAAGGTCCAATTTCGTGAACACAGTAGCATGTTTCAGCCTGTCAAATAACTCTGTAATTAAAGGTATAGGGTATGCATTTTTGATAGTGATTTTGTTTAGACCTCTATAATCAATGCACGGTCTTAAATCACCCTCTTTCTTAGATACAAAGAAACACCCTGCTCCAGTCGGAGAAGAGGATCTCCTAATGAACCCCTTTTCTAGTGATTCTTTAACATACTCCTCTATGATACGGTTCTCTTGAATAGATAAGGGGTACACCCTGCCCTTAGGAGGTATAGTGCCTGGCAATAAATCGATAGCACAATCATAGGATCTGTGAGGCGGTAATTTATCAGCTTCCCTTTTATCGAATACAGTTTTGAGAAACAAGTACTGAGGAGGTATAACAGTAGACAAAGGAGGAGTGGTAGGAACATTAATGGTATTTAAAGGGGTGACTTTAATCATACAAAAGTCATGGCAGGTTTTACCACATGATTTTAATTGTCCCAATTCCCAGTCAAAAATGGGATTGTGAGAACACAACCATGGGTACCCTAACACGATATGAGAAGAGGGAGAGGTGATAACCTGAAACCGAATGGTCTCAAAGTGTAAAACCCCTGTGTACATGAATAATGGTACAGTTTCATGGGTAACGACTGGAGTATTTAAAGGTCTACCATCTATGGCCTCAATGGCCAAGGGTATCTCCCTTTCTCTGACGGGAATGTTATTTTTCGTAACAAACTCAGAGTCAATGAAGTTCTCAGCAGCCCCAGAATCAACCAAGGCTAGTATGCATTCTGCTATACAACTCACCCCCGTATGAAGGGAAACAGGGAGAAGCAAACGATTAGGAGGCAATTTAGGAGACTTAGAGATCACACCCAAGGCCAGTCCCCTATAAGGTCTTAGGTGCGAGAGTTTTCCGGACGCAAAGGACATTCCCTTACCATATGGTCTCGCCTACCACAGTATAGGCAGAGTCCATTCCTTCTTCTAAGTAGTTTTTCAGTATCCGAGAGTTTGGCAACCCCTAATTGCATGGGTTCCTCCTCTGGTACTTTAACACTCTCAGGTTTATCAACTCTGGGGTTAATAGATGTGACCAGACGTCTATTCTTGTTTTTGGTATAGAGCCTGTCGCGAATTCTATTATCTATATCAATGAGGTAGTCAATAAGATCCTCTAATGGAATAGGAAGCTCCCTTGCAGCTACCTCATCTAATATAGTGTCAGATAAACCTTCCATGAACGCAGTAGTTAACCCATTATTGGTCCAATCTACCTGTGAAGCAAGGGTACGAAACTGAATAGCATAATCCACCACAGACCTAGACCCCTGTTTAATCCTCATTAATGCTCTTGCGGCATTCTTTGACCTCTTTGTTGTGTCAAAAGTTCTACGAAAAGCCGTAAGAAAACTATTGAAATCATGAACCATAGGTCCATTGGCCTCCCAAATAGGATTTGCCCACTCTAGTGCTTTGTCAGTAAGTTGATGCATCAAAAACCCCACTTTAGACCTATCAGTGGGAAAGGAATGAGGATACATCTCAAGGTGGAATTCTATTTGATTAATAAAACCTCTGCATGCCTTGGCTTCCCCTCCATACCTAGGAGAAGGTGTTAAATGGGGCGAAGCATTGGTTGAATTGGATACTTCGGGAGGATGAGGTGTAGGAGGGTTAGGTGCGGTTGCAGGAATGGTTCTAGATAAGAGCGTCTGGAGAGCCTGTGCTATCTGATCCATACGGTGATCCTGCTCTACAAACCTTGCCTCGTGAGAAGCCATTT
>OW240912.1:164427028-164452194 GCA_933207985.1 Pelobates cultripes
CAGACCTGCTGCCAGCATGGTGCCTGTGGACCGGGGAGGGAGATCTCTGTAACGAGAATATACCCCAACACGCAGGATTCAGCTAAACAGAAGACAACACAGAGGAGAGATACGTCTACCGGACCTTAGAATGGCCGGACTTGACGTATATGAGAGGAGACAGAGTCAGGAACGATCCGAAATCAAGGGCACAGAGAGACAGCGTAAACTAGGACAAGCCGGGGTCTGGTACACAGTAAACAACAAGCCGACAACCAGAACAGAAGGATAAAGAGAAAACGTAGTCAGAAACAAAGCCAAGGTCAATACGGAGAAACACAACTGAACACAACAAGCGCTAAAGGGAACTGATACAGAAACCACGATAGGGCAGGGAGTAGAGGGAGAGGTAAGTTTAAATAGCTTCAAAACTAATGTGATTGGCTCCTGTCATATCCACACCCCCAAAAGGCAAGTGTATGGGGAGTGTGGTATGACAGGGGCCAATGGGAGCCTTTTGACAATTTAGGCTCCCACTGTCTCTTTAAGAGCGCGCCCGAGACTCGCGGCGCGCTCTTAGATTCAGGCGGGACACGTGACTTCTCACGGTCACTGCCCGCCTTGCTAGTGGAGCCGTCGGATGAGCCGCGCGCGGCTCGTGCAGCAGCATGACCGCGCGCGGCTTGAAGAGAGGACCGCGGCCGGCCCCTGGAGAAGGTGAGTAACGCTACAGTACCCCTCCCCGAGGACACGCCCTCCGGGCGGGTAGGGCCAGGCCTGGCCGGAAAACGAGAATGGTAAGAACGCACAAGGCGGGGAGTGTGAACAGCATCAGCTGAAATCCAACTGCGCTCCTCAGGCCCATAACCCTTCCAATGCACCAAGTACTGAAGTCGACCCCTAAGGTAACGAGAGTCAAGAACAGCAGAGACTTCGAATTCCTCATGGCCCTCCATGGAGACAGGAGGGGGAGGCGGAGAATGCCGGGTATAGCGGTTGCGTACGTAAGGTTTTAACAATGAAGTGTGAAACACATTAGGAATACGCAGATTCCTAGGAAGACCCAAGGCGTATGAAACAGGATTAACCTTATGCAGTATACGATAAGGACCTATGAAGTGGGGAGCCAATTTCATAGAAGGAACCCGCAGGCGAATATTCCGCGTGGAAAGCAAAACCCTGTCCCCCACAACATAAGTAGGAGCCGCCCTGCGATGCTTGTCAGCCTGAGCCTTCTGGCGAGCAGCGGAATCCACCAAAGAACGCTGAACCTGCTCCCAAGTATTACGCAAACCAGCCAAATGCTCATCCAGAACTGGCATGCCCTGTGAGGAGAATGCAGCCGGAAGAACAACGGGATGCTGGCCATAGACAACGTAAAAAGGGCTTTTGCCGGAAGAATCATGAGTGGCATTATTTCGAGCAAACTCAGCCCAAGGAAGTAGGTCAGACCAATTGTCCTGATGGTGAGACACAAAACAACGAAGGTACTGCTCCAGAGACTGGTTGGCACGTTCAGCAGCTCCATTAGACTGGGGATGGTAAGCGGAAGAAAATGAGAGAGAAATACCCATTTCTGAGCAAAAGGCTTTCCAGAACCTGGAAATAAATTGGCTACCCCTATCGGACACAATAGATACAGGAATACCATGTAACCGAAATACTTCTCTAGCGAAGATAAGAGCCAGTTCCTTGGATGTGGGCAACTTGCTAAGAGACACAAAGTGAGCCATCTTGGAAAACCGATCTACTATCATCAGGATGACTGTGTTACCATTCGAAGGGGGTAATTCAACAATAAAATCCATGGATAGGTTAGACCAAGGTCTCTCGGGAACTGGTAAGGGATGCAGAAGCCCACAAGGAACTCTACGAGACGTTTTCATACATGCACAAGTAGTACAAGCACTTATATAGTCAGTGACATCCTTGCGTAAGGAACCCCACCAAAAATATCGAGAAACTGCTGACATCGTTTTGGTAATACCAGGATGTCCAGCAGTCTTAGTATCATGATATAATGACAGAATCTCCCGTCTCTCGGGAACATCAACAAACAATTTATCAATAGGCCTCTCGCTAGGTGCCATACTTTGTTTTGCCTGTATGGTCTGCAAGAGGGATGAAGAAATAGACAACATAGTAGTGGCTATTATCCTGTCTGGGGGAATGACAGGAGTAACGTCAACCTCTTGTTTGTCAGTAGTTTCGAACTGTCTGGACAGAGCATCTGCTTTAATGTTGCGATCACCTGGCCTATAGGTGATAATATAATTGAAACGGGACAAAAATAGTGACCATCTGGCCTGTCTAGAAGATAATCTTTTAGCTTCACCAAGGTAGGATAGATTCTTGTGATCAGTAAAAATTAGAATAGGATCCTTAGTTCCTTCTAACAGATGTCTCCATTCTTTAAGGGCTAAGATAATAGCAAGGAGTTCACGATTACCCACATCATAATTCCTTTCAGCTTTGGACATTTGTCTAGAAAAGAAGCCACAAGGATGCAATGGCTTTTCAGGTGATTCTCTTTGGGACAAAACAGCACCTACCCCAATTTCAGAAGCATCAACTTCAAGAATATAAGGCAGTGAGGGGATAGGGTGCTGTAAAATAGGTGCCGAGGCGAATGTAGTTTTAAGAAAGTCGAAAGCCTGAAGTGCCTCGGGAGACCAGACACGAGTATTACCACCCTTTTTTGTCATACGGGTAATAGGTGCTACAATAGAAGAAAAACCCTTAATAAAGCGTCTATAATAGTTAGAGAAACCAAGAAAACGTTGAATTGCTTTCAAACCCTGTGGTAGAGGCCACTCTATAACGCAGAAAGCTTCTGGGGATCCATACGAAACCCTTTGGCGGAAATCAAATACCCCAAGAACTGGACTTCAGATTGGTCAAATAAACATTTTTCTAATTTACAGTAAAGACCATTATTAAGAAGGGTCTTCAATACCGTTGTGACATGCCTGTGATGAGTGTGTAAATCTGTAGAATATATCAATATGTCGTCCAAATATACAATTACAAATGTGTGAATAAAGTCTCTTAGGACGTCATTAATAAATTCCTGAAATACTGCTGGGGCATTGCAAAGACCAAATGGCATAACAGTATATTCGTAATGACCGGATCTAGTGTTGAATGCAGTCTTCCATTCGTGACCTTCCTTTATGCGTATTAAATTGTATGCACCTCTAAGGTCCAATTTGGTGAACACAGTAGCATGTTTCAGCCTGTCAAATAACTCTGTAATTAAAGGTATAGGGTATGCATTTTTGATAGTGATTTTGTTTAGACCTCTATAATCGATGCACGGTCTTAAATCACCCTCTTTCTTAGATACAAAGAAAAACCCTGCTCCAGCCGGAGAAGAGGATCTCCTAATGAACCCCTTTTCTAGAGATTCTTTAACATACTCCTCCATGATACGGTTCTCTTGAATAGATAAGGGGTACACCCTGCCCTTAGGAGGTATAGTGCCCGGCAATAAATCGATAGCACAATCATAGGATCTGTGAGGCGGTAATTTATCAGCTTCCCTTTTATCGAATACAGTTTTGAGAAACAAGTACTGAGGAGGTATAACAGTAGACAAAGGAGGAGTGGTAGGAACTGTCAGAGTATTTATATCAGCAGACATTTTGTGCTATGATAGAAACTAAAAGTGTATATTCTGAGTCACTCTGAACAGACCAGACTCCATTTTGTTATTTCAAGTTAACAAAGAAGACACTAGATTTCTTTCTATAAGACTGGCCTCTTTGCCAGAGCTAAGGTATGCATAGTATAAACAAGTGATAAGGAAGGGGGTTGGACAGACTGTCTAATGCTAAAAGAATATAATCAAATCTAAACCCAGACAATTGTGACAGAGAAGATTAAATAATAAAATTTAACTGTCTATATATATAAGGTACCATTGTATGGAAAAGGGTAAACTTAGTTCATGATCTGTCATATCAGAAATTATGGCAGGAATTGCAGACGCTAAGTCTGGACAAAATTTAAGAAATCCTTTGAAATTTTAAATTATGGCGCTATAAAGATAACGCAAAATGACGTCAAAATAGCCACCAGGAAAAGTTAACTCTTTCCTGGATAGGTATGTTTAGTGGGACAAGACTGCCCTCTACAGACCAAATACCTAATTTGCGATCTGGAAGATAACCACACCTCTAGTGCTTCTATTGGGTTATCAACTGATGACGTACAGAGAGTCTGGCCCTTTAAAAGTTAAGACAAAGGGAAGATAGAGATACAAGAAAGATACGAGAGGAGGCACATGCAAGATATGCAACGGAGAGGAGAGAGGAATTGGAAGTTTGGGGATTCCAACTCGGACAACATCTGAGAATAACACTCTACTCCTAAAACTCTAACACTTAGAATTTACTGACTTTCTAACCAACACCTCCATGCAGAGAGACTACCAATCGGATGAAATATCTACTCAACTGGTAATTATACTGGTTTCATTTAATTAAATTAAATTAATTAAAATGTATTAATAGCATTATATATGACTGGATAAAGCACGGTCAGATTTCCATATTAAGAAATCTTAGTTAACTAAGAATATATAGTTATAAACATTCCATTCTGCAGGTGGAATTAAGAATAATTATATATTGATGTGATATTATCACGTGTTAGCATACCGCTGTTTTTATCCAGGTGTATTGATTTGCTCTAAATTAAGATAGATATCTTTTAGACAAATTAAAAATCTGCTTATATATGTAGATTCTCTTATTGGATTGTTTTCAGGAAATGGCTAATGAACTGGTTTAAATGTTATTTTATTTAAAAATACATAAGAATAGATCTTAACTACCTAGGAGATCTAGCCAGCATTGAAAGGGTTATTCTAACTGTCTGCTAAACTTTACGACCTTACGCTGCACTCTGAGGAATTCTGTTCTCTGTGTGAAAAGCTTCATTTAAGTCTGTGAAAGATAGTCATAAATAAAGTCTTGACAGAAAATGCTTTTTAGCCATTGAAACGTAATACCCATTCCTTTGTATTGCATACCATTTTATACTGGATATTCATTGATTATTGTCATGCATGTTACATAATATTATTTGTTAATTATTGATTATCATAAATAAAATCTATTTTTATACATTGTGATTATTTATATGAAATACATTCCACTTAACACGATAAACGTTCTTTGGGATCTGAGAATTGAAATAGTGGGCAATTCTCACTGTTACTATTATTATCCCATAAATATCCCCACATATTGGAGGCACGGTGCTGAGATCGTTTAAGTTGAAATTGTATTTCATATATAATAATAATATTGGTGTAATTCATGCAATTTAATCTTGATATAGAAAAGAGTTTTGTATTGAGATTAAATCACTGTATAGAAATATGGCTGAATCTAGCGCTTCATCTCAATCAGAGAATGGGAAGAAGTTAGCGGAAATGCAAGGTTTTCCCTTAAGCATCATATATCAGTATCTAAAAATTAAAGTTGATTATCCAGAGTGGATACTCCAAATAAAAAAACAGGTTGATGATTCAATTCACGATAGATCGGCTGATTCACCTATGGTTAAATATCTTAGCCATATAGATGAAGAGTCTACAATGCGATCTGTTACCAACTCATGCCCGTTTTTCATATTGGGTTATTCTATTATGTTAAAAAAGCATAATGAGATAGAACGTAAATTGGACGAGTGTCAGAAAGACCTGGTGCTCGAACAAGGAAGGTTCAAAACCTTGTCTGATGAAAATAATCTCCTTCAGGTTCTAAACTCTGACCTTTTGAATAAACTGGAAAGAATGAACAAAATGGTGGATGATTATGATCAACAGATAAAACAGATACAGATGCAGCTAGATGAATATCAAAAGGGAAGTGAAGGATTACTGGGAAAAGACCCAAGTGATTCTTATCAATTTCCTGATATTCACACACCAGACCAGGTTTTCATAAAACAGTCTCTAAGAAAAGATGTGAGTAATTCCGAGAAAACACCTGTAGATTCTTGGCAATCTTGGGCAGAACAGTTTGAAAAGACTGTCCTGGCCGGGCTTGACAGAAGGAATCAGATTCAAGGTGATAGGAATGAAAACAGACATGGTTCTGTACACTGGCAGGATTCTGATGCTGATCAGAATTGTGACAGTGAACAAGAAGCTCAGAGTGATGGGAGTGAAAGTGATTGCACTGTCCACTCTGAAGGCCATGTAACTGATATGCCATCTGCACTGTTGTACGGGTCTAATTCCTCTTCAGCAGACAGATCGCATAGACGTTTACCCAAACACAGAAACAGAGATCGTAAATCAACGACGCCTGTTTATGAAACACCAAAGGTCATCAAATTCCTTAGAGAGACTGTCCCACAATTTTCTAGAGGTTCAGGAAACATATCTGAACATCTGGAAAATTATGATAGAGCAATGAATTCATTGGGCATGTATGATGACATTCATAAGAAATGGTTCATTACATGGACCTTTGATTCAATGTGCCGTGTTTATCTAGAAAGTCTTCAAGCTATACAGTTAATGTCCTGGTCCAAGATGAAATATGAAATAATCATGGAATATGGTAAGTATAAAACCATTGCCTCTGCAAAGAGGGCGCTTTATAATTTAAAGTGCCGTCCAGATCAAAGCCCCAGAGAATTTTTAATAATTCTTAAAAATGCATACTCCGTGGCCCAAAGAAAACCCAGGTGTGAAAGCACAGACTTCAAAGATCTGTATTTTCATGCCATGCCGGTAAACATACAAATGAATCTCGCAAGAGATTACGATTGTAAGTTGCCATTAGAATGGCTAGTCAGTCAATGCATGAAATTGTACACTATACACCATGCACATGACGAAAATCAGCCAAAGGTTAAGAAACTTGGTGATAAAATGGTGTCAGAGACTAAAATTCAGCTAGGTTTAGAAACCCAACAGAAAAAGAGGACCTATTCCGAGGTTTTGAAAACACCAAAACCTCAGAAACAGGAAAATGCCGGAAGCAATTCTGCAAATTCCTCTAATAACTCTGAAAAGTCCAATACCAATGGGAATAAACGCCCCTGGGTTAATAAAAACCAAGGCAATTCCCAATGGAGAAGGAACCCTCAGAGAAATAGGAGATATGGAAACAGAAACAACCAATCTGCTTCCAATAACTCCCAACAGTCTCAGCCATCCCAGCCAAATTCTAATGGGCAAAGACAAAACGGCAATGGGGGAAATAATTTGCGTCGTCAGGTTAGTCAATTGACAGACCAGATGGGCAAATTAATGGAGGGAATGACAAAGATTAACGAAGTCTTTGCCAAAAATCCTTTTTTAGGGATAGCTCCAATTGCAGAACTACCTGTGCAACCGCAGCAACAACAACAGGTGCCGCAGCAATAATAGCCACTGTGACTAAACAGGCTAGGTTATCAGTAGATGTAATGCCTAACCCTGTTTCCTTTCCAAGTACTAACAGTCAAACAAACAATAGTTGTGTTAGAAAACCTATTGCCTATACCGTCACTTCACTTTCGGGTGAAGGAGGCGCGACGTGTTCCTCTGTTTTTTCATTTCAGCCAAAGGCTAAAATAGCCCCAGCAGCCACAAGTTTCCAGGATCCAGACCTGAAAGGGTTAACTGATGAGATGCCGACCACTAGTTCCCGCTTGACAGTTCAAGATATTCCTGAAAGGGATGGGCCTGTGGGTAAGACTGAGCATTCCTCAGTACAGGTAGAAACTACTGCTGTGACCGGTAATGTATGGAAAACAAGTAATATGTTGACACATTCTAAATTCTTATGTGAATTAGAAGAACATGAAGGAAGGTATTACGTAGCTGTAGAAATACAGGATTCGCTACCCCAGCCTTTTAAAGGGTTAATAGATACTGGTTCACAAGCCACTATCTTATCCAATACCTACTTCCAGCAGGTAATGGACTTAGCAACGGATAAGCCGAAGCTAAGAGGTTTCCCCAATGCTCTGTTGAGTGTAGGAGGAAATGCCCTTCATGTTATTGGCAATACATGGTTAAAGTTTAAAATAGGTAACAAAACCTTTAGACACCCGGTAATAGTGGTAGATCTCCCCTATGACCGACTGATTCTGGGTATAGACATACTCAGAAGACTTAACACAATTATTGACTGTGTAAATGGAATTGTATGGTCACAAGCTAAGGTTCCCATAACCTATGAGAAATCACATGTTCAATCTGATCGTAACTGCCATGTGATAGAAGAAAGACCTGACTCAATTGAGGTACATTTTAGGAATAGTCAGTCACCTGACGTGACTATCCTGCAGGTGAATGATGCAATCGCGCCTGTAGATGAGCATTCCGTAAGAATTGCTCCAGAGAGGATACAGAATGTCTCTCTGGAAGGTGATGTTTTAACCATTTCTCTCCACAGGGACTATGTTGAATCTGTAGATCTGGCAGGTCATGCTCAATTCCTTGCCAGAATTGAAAGGGTTAATAACAACCTATTCTTTCCTATGCAAATAAATGATTTAGGAAGAAGTAGGAATGCAAAGCTGGACTTACAGAGTGAGAACAGCTATATTAGCAGAAGTCTGTTAAAGCAGATAGCTAATCCTAAAATGATCAGGTACGCTTCCCCACATGACAGGTGGATCCAGAACTTGGATGGCGAATCAGAGAGTCACAATGTGATAGCAAAATGTTTACTATCTATTTCCATAGGAAATAAGACAGTTAAACATTTATTCCTAGTGATAGACGAACCTCGCTATCAGGTTTACGTTGGCAATGATGTCATACATCGCTTTGCCATACACCTTGACCTGATTAATTCCAACTTGTGGACAAGGTTAAAAGGTAATCCTTGTGGATACCTACACGAGGAAAACGCCCTGAAATCAGGACAAATACTCCCATATGCGGTAAGTATCCAAGTTCCTGATGACATAACCATTCCACAGGGGACAAGTAATTTTCTTTTACCCCTACAGGTCAAGGAGGGTCAGAGATTGGAAAACTCTGATGCCCTAATCTGTTTATCCAACAGGATACAACAATTAGGGATGGTGGTAACACATACACCAATGGTAAGTATTGGTAAGAATCCCACCTATATCATGGTCAACAATGTTACACCCAATAGTGTTACTTTACCAAAAGGAACATTATTAGGTCTAGCATTGGATGCTGAGTACTATACATTTGGTTTCCAAAACCAAATTATAGGCCTCATCCCTGAAGAATACTTAACTGAGGACGAAATTGTCGATCAAATATTCCATTCCTCCCCAGAAGGATTATTCACTATCCTATCTGTATATCCCTTCAATGTTGAAGAAGGCTCGTGTAAAATCGAAGAAGCATCAATCACCTTCGATCATCCGCTCAATGAGCAGGAATCACAAGAGTATCTCGACCAAAGAGAAAAGGTAAGTCAACACCGAACTGACCTAACTTCTAGGCTTGAAGAAGCTTATGAGATAGGCCAGCCTGAAATCTTTCCAGGATTTCAGGAAAGGCTAGAAGAGCAAATATCTTTAGCTGACGGTTGCTCCAACGATGCTGAGCGGCAACAGCTAAAGGAAATCCTTTTGGAATTCCAAGATATTTTTGCCAAAGATTCCTACGACTGTGGGTTAACTAACCTCCACGTAGCCAGAATACAAACTGATCCAAATTTACCACCTGTATTTATCAAACAATATAGACTCCCATTAGCGTCATATGATGGTCTACAAGACATCATTCAGAATTTAAAGGAAAGGGGCATTATACGTCCAGTGCACAGTTCGTATAATAATCCGATCTTGGGGATTCTGAAACCTAATGGACAATGGCGTTTATGCGCTGACTTACGACAGCTAAATAAACGCGTCTATATGTCTGGTTGGCCAACACCATACATAGACCAATGTTTGGTACAAATGCAGGGATCCAAAATATTCACTGCCATTGACTGTGCGCAGGGATATTGGACTGTACCAGTCCATAATGAAGACCAATACAAATTGGCCTTCACATTTGGAAAGCAGCAGTATACCTGGACCCGTATGCCTTTCGGTTATATAAACTCTGGTCATGAATTCGCTGTGTTCATGCATAAAGCTATGCCTGACGCACTCGAGAGAGGAACGTTATCATATGTCGACGATGTCTTGCTGAAAAGCACTTCCTTTGATAAGCATATCTTAGAGATTAGACATGTTCTCACTCAGTTAAGAGAGGCAGGGATTAAACTGTCTTTACAAAAGGCACAATGGTGTCGCACCCATGTCAATTTCCTCGGACATGAGGTAACTTCTGAAGGATTAAATCCCCAGAGGAAGAAGGTTGAAGCCGTACTAAAGGCTAAAACACCTTCAAACATCAGGGAATTAAGATCGTTCCTTGGTATGACTAACTACTCCCGTAAGTTTATAGATAACTATGCAGAAATAACTAAACCACTCTTACACCTGCTTAAAAAGGAAACTACCTGGAACTGGGGGGAGCCTCAGGACCAAGCGGTAAGTGAACTGAGGAGGAAGCTCACTCAGGCACCCTGTTTAGCATACCCAGAGGGGGGTAAACCCTTCTATCTGGAGACAGGATATACCGATTTAAGCATAAGTGCTGTTTTGTATCAGAAGCAGGACAGTTTAAACAAAGTTATTGCATATGCTAGCAAGACTTTGTCACCTGTTGAAGTTAAATTCAACACATGTGAGAAGGCGTTATTGTCGACTGTCTGGGCACTACAAAATTTTCGTAGCTATATCCAAGGTGAGAAAATAATTGTAGAAACAGCTCACCAACCTCTACAGTATCTGCAGAGTGAAAGAATTAGAGACGGTAATCTCTCTAACAGTCGGATTACTGCATGGACTCTATCCTTACAGGGATGGCCGTTAGAAGTCCGTTATAAACATAATAAGAGAAGCCCAGTTGCCCAAGGTTTAGCAGAATTACATGACTGTACTGCTCCATCTCTGGATGATAATGACACCGGAGATGACTTCCTAGAAGAGCAATTGCTATCTCCTTATAAAGTTTATGACGAGGAATACTGTCGACCACTACCGTGGGTATACATTGATGGTTGTTCATATCACCACGTCGTTGGTGCTGAACGGAAGTTAGTTGCAGGTATCGGAATCGCCTGGACAGGTGATTATCCCAATGTATCTATAGGATACAATATTGGTCCCAAAAGCAGTCAGATAGCCGAACTCTGTGCAGTATATAAGACCATTAAAATGGCAATAGAATATGGTATCAAAGAATTCGTTATTATAACTGATTCCAACTATGTTCGCAACAGTTTCGTCGAATATCTGCCTAGCTGGAAACGTAACCAAATGCTGAAAAGCAATAACAAACCTGTTAAACATGGGAAATTGTTTTGTAAAATCGATGAACTGGTTAAGGAAAATGGTTTATCCATATATTGGAAGAAAACCAAAGGCCATTCTAAAATAGAAGGTATTGACAAGGATGGTAATGACTTAGCTGATTCACTGGCAAAACAAGCTGCCATCAATGGTGAAACCCTAAACATTGATGATCTTATGGGTTCAATTCATGTTGAAGCCATAACTAGACGACAGGCTAGAGATAATGCCGACTTAAATGTCGTGCAATGGAGTCAAGAAGCTCCTAGTGAGGACCTGATTACTAGTCAAAAGAATGATCCCGTCATAGGCATATTCTATAGACATATAGAAGACCCCTGCCAATCCCATCACAGATGAGGATTGCAAAGATAATGAAGATTTACGAATCTTGATGAGATATAAAGTCCAATTTAGTATCATGGATGGGTTACTGGTCAGAACTTCTAAACATGGTATACAACAATGGGTAGTCCCAACTGTATACAGAGGGTTAATGCTCCAACACGCACATGATGCACCTACATCTGGGCATCGTGGTGATAAGATCACATATGAGATATTGCGTGATTATGCATATTGGCCACACATGTTAAGGGATGTTAAGACATACTGTCAGGGATGCTTGATTTGTCCGCAATATCAACCCCATGGTCCAACCCATCGTGCACCACTTCAGAAGAGGGGGTGTCATTACCCTGGTCTGATATTCAAATTGACTTTATAGGTCCTGTAACAAGATCTTCAAGAGGTAACAAATACATGTTAACCGTTACATGTATGTACACAAAGTGGATAGAATGTTTGCCTTGTAAAGAGAACACGAGTACCGTGTGCGCCACTTTGTTGATTAACCATGTCTTTTCCAGGTTCGGTCTGCCTCAAAGAATTGAGTCAGACAGAGGTAGTCATTTTACCAGCGAAGTAATGGCTAAGATGTGGAACATTCTAGGTGTTAAACGAAAGCTACATATTGCATACCGCGCTGCGTCTAGCGGGGGGGTAGAGCGATATAACCAGTCTATCGTTAATATTCTGAAGAAATATGTTAAGGAGTCTGGTAAAGACTGGGACATTAAATTGCCCCTAGTTTTAATGGCGATTAGAGCTACACCTAGCACTGCTACCAAATTGTCACCTTTTGAATTGATGACAGGAAGAAAGATGGTTTTACCACAGCATTTACTATATCGTACTTCGGATCATAACTTGATCAATGCTGCCACTACGCATCAGTATATCGAAGATTTGCGCAAGCATTTACAGCATGCGTTTGCTTTTGCCCAAAAGAATCTAGAAAAAGCAGCGACAGGGGTGAAGACCTATTACGATCTAAAAACCACGAAAAAGGAATATGAAATCACAGATCAAGTCTATCTGTATAACTTTGCGCGAAATCAAGTCAAGGAAAAGAAATTTTTACCTTCTTGGAAAGGGCCATATGTCATTATTGACAAAATTTCCCCTGTAGCGTATAAGATAAAAATTCCTAAGGATGGTGATTTTATTGAAAAGTGGGTTCACATTAACCAGTTGCGTGCTTGTCATCCTAAATCTCAATTAAGGATTATAGGTGTGGATTCGGATGCAGAAGGGTGAACGACTAACCTGGATGAATGCTTGATTCACGTGGTATAGTATGATGTGAAATGTTGTGATGTGCCATGATCTCATGTACGTTCATGTCATTAACCATTTCCTTGCCATCCAATAACTACATTTTATAAGCAGGTTACTAGCTTGTTTAACTGCTATAGGCAAATTACTGAAGAGTCAGTAATAAATGTAGTGAGGGATGAAGTTATAAAAATAGAATTAGACAGAATACATATGTTGATGAATCATAATAATGTGTCCTAGGCCAAGTGATGTCACACTGTTATAAGTTTGTATGCTTAACAAACCTTGAATCATTAGTAGATAAGTCTGAAACGAGTTCCTGATCCGTGACTGTCGAAAGATGTCCAAGAAGGATGTGGCGTGTTTCTGGATCGTACTGCTCCTGTGCCAAGAGCTACGGACCGACCCGATCGCAGAGATGGGACCATCCTCCGGCATCCTGATTCAAGAGACACCAGGGTTCATCTTAACAGAGAAGAGGATCCTGACCAGACGTGTGTTCGTCAGCTTGGACCCCAAGATTTCCATCGAGAAGGCATACAACATTTCATCGATGCAGCTTCCTGAGTTACAGACTTGGTACCAGATGCACCTCCAAAGAGCACAGGACCGTGTGCGAAATATCTTGGAGCAAGCCCGGAAACCATTTGTATCCAGTTCTATTCCGATGAGCAACCGACCCAAAAGGTTCCTCACCGCTATAATTGTTGCATTAGTTTGTGCCACTGTCGGTGCAGTTGTCGCAACTGGAATGTCTGCAGCCAACTCTATTACTGTCCAAAAGCTGGATATGGAAATCTATGCGCTAAAGCAACACATTAACGATATTCATCAGGTGATACAACAGCAAAGAACACTTCTCCAAGACGTGTTAACTATTGTGGAAGACACAGTTGTTACAACAAATTTGCATTCAGAGTTAATTGCCAAATCCACTGAGTTGCACCAAAGTCATGACTTATTTAAGCGTGAACTTCTATTTCTGCATGACCCAATACTGTTCCACACACTTGCTTTTCTTGACGAAGTGCAAACTGGAATGATCGAATTGGCAGGGGGACGCATACCTCTGTATTTTGTATCCAAGGATATTGTTCATGCGATGCTTGCCAATGTGGATGGAGAGACAATTGAGCCTATGCAATTAAATCTGGCCTTTGAGATGGGGAGCGCTATACCTCTCTTAATTGATCCGGAACGTATGGAGATTTGCTTTTTATTGACCATACCATATGTAACTCCCAAAGACATTTTTCAAATGAAAATAATGTACTATGTTAGAAATGATGTGATTGCACAATATGTCTGATAACTTCTATAGTGCTTATTCATAAGCTAAATTAATTTTGGCTATGAAATGCACTAAAGGGGGGTTATGTCAGAGTATTTATATCAGCAGACATTTTGTGCTATGATAGAAACTAAAAGTGTATATTCTGAGTCACTCTGAACAGACCAGACTCCATTTTGTTATTTCAAGTTAACAAAGAAGACACTAGATTTCTTTCTATAAGACTGGCCTCTTTGCCAGAGCTAAGGTATGCATAGTATAAACAAGTGATAAGGAAGGGGGTTGGACAGACTGTCTAATGCTAAAAGAATATAATCAAATCTAAACCCAGACAATTGTGACAGAGAAGATTAAATAATAAAATTTAACTGTCTATATATATAAGGTACCATTGTATGGAAAAGGGTAAACTTAGTTCATGATCTGTCATATCAGAAATTATGGCAGGAATTGCAGACGCTAAGTCTGGACAAAATTTAAGAAATCCTTTGAAATTTTAAATTATGGCGCTATAAAGATAATGCAAAATGACGTCAAAATAGCCACCAGGAAAAGTTAACTCTTTCCTGGATAGGTATGTTTAGTGGGACAAGACTGCCCTCTACAGACCAAATACCTAATTTGCGATCTGGAAGATAACCACACCTCTAGTGCTTCTATTGGGTTATCAACTGATGACGTACAGAGAGTCTGGCCCTTTAAAAGTTAAGACAAAGGGAAGATAGAGATACAAGAAAGATACGAGAGGAGGCACATGCAAGATATGCAACGGAGAGGAGAGAGGAATTGGAAGTTTGGGGATTCCAACTCGGACAACATCTGAGAATAACACTCTACTCCTAAAACTCTAACACTTAGAATTTACTGACTTTCTAACCAACACCTCCATGCAGAGAGACTACCAATCGGATGAAATATCTACTCAACTGGTAATTATACTGGTTTCATTTAATTAAATTAAATTAATTAAAATGTATTAATAGCATTATATATGACTGGATAAAGCACGGTCAGATTTCCATATTAAGAAATCTTAGTTAACTAAGAATATATAGTTATAAACATTCCATTCTGCAGGTGGAATTAAGAATAATTATATATTGATGTGATATTATCACGTGTTAGCATACCGCTGTTTTTATCCAGGTGTATTGATTTGCTCTAAATTAAGATAGATATCTTTTAGACAAATTAAAAATCTGCTTATATATGTAGATTCTCTTATTGGATTGTTTTCAGGAAATGGCTAATGAACTGGTTTAAATGTTATTTTATTTAAAAATACATAAGAATAGATCTTAACTACCTAGGAGATCTAGCCAGCATTGAAAGGGTTATTCTAACTGTCTGCTAAACTTTACGACCTTACGCTGCACTCTGAGGAATTCTGTTCTCTGTGTGAAAAGCTTCATTTAAGTCTGTGAAAGATAGTCATAAATAAAGTCTTGACAGAAAATGCTTTTTAGCCATTGAAACGTAATACCCATTCCTTTGTATTGCATACCATTTTATACTGGATATTCATTGATTATTGTCATGCATGTTACATAATATTATTTGTTAATTATTGATTATCATAAATAAAATCTATTTTTATACATTGTGATTATTTATATGAAATACATTCCACTTAACACGATAAACGTTCTTTGGGATCTGAGAATTGAAATAGTGGGCAATTCTCACTGTTACTATTATTATCCCATAAATATCCCCACAGAACATTAATGGTATTTAAAGGGGTGACTTTAATCATACAAGAGTCATGGCAGGTTTTACCCCATGATTTTAATTGTCCCAATTCCCAGTCAAAAATGGGATTGTGAGAACACAACCATGGGTACCCTAACACGATATGAGAAGAGGGAGAGGTGATAACCTGAAACCGAATGGTCTCAAAGTGTAAAACCCCTGTGTACATGAATAATGGTACAGTTTCATGGGTAACGACTGGAGTTTTTAAAGGTCTACCATCTATGGCCTCAATGGCCAAGGGTATCTCCCTTTCTCTGACGGGAATGTTATTTTTCGTAACAAACTCAGAGTCAATGAAGTTCTCAGCAGCCCCAGAATCAACCAAGGCTAGTATGCATTCTGCTATACAACTCACCCCCGTATGAAGGGAAACAGGGAGAAGCAAACGATTAGGAGGCAATTTAGGAGACTTAGAGATCACACCCAAGGCCAGTCCCCTATAAGGTCTTAGGTGCGAGAGTTTTCCGGACGCAAAGGACATTCCCTTACCATATGGTCTCGCCTACCACAGTATAGGCAGAGTCCATTCCTTCTTCTAAGTAGTTTTTCAGTATCCGAGAGTTTGGCAACCCCTAATTGCATGGGTTCCTCCTCGGATACTTTAACACTCTCAGGTTTATCAACTCTGGGGTTAATAGATGTGACCAGACGTCTATTCTTGTTTTTGGTATAGAGCCTGTCGCGAATTCTATTATCTATATCGATGAGGTAGTCAATAAGATCCTCTAATGGAATAGGAAGCTCCCTTGCCACTACCTCATCTAATATAGTGTCAGATAAACCTTCCATGAATGCAGTAGTTAACCCATTATTGGTCCAATCTACCTGTGAAGCAAGGGTACGAAACTGAATAGCATAATCCGCCACAGACCTAGACCCCTGTTTAATCCTCATTAATGCTCTTGCGGCATTCTTTGACCTCTTTGTTGTGTCAAAAGTTCTACGAAAAGCCGTAAGAAAACTATTGAAATCATGAACCATAGGTCCATTGGCCTCCCAAATAGGATTTGCCCACTCTAGTGCTTTGTCAGTAAGTTGATGCATCAAAAACCCCACTTTAGACCTATCAGTGGAAAAGAAATGAGGATACATCTCAAAGTGGAATTCTATTTGATTAATAAAACCTCTGCATGTCTTGGCTTCCCCTCCATACCTAGGAGGAGGTGTTAAATGGGGCGAAGCATTGGTTGAATTGGATACTTCGGGAGGATGAGGTGTAGGAGGGTTAGGTGCGGTTGCAGGAACGGTTCTAGATAAGAGCGTCTGGAGAGCCTGTGCTATCTGATCCATACGGTGATCCTGCTCTACAAACCTTGCCTCGTGAGAAGCCATTTGCTGAGCCAAATCTGCGGGGTCCATGGCCCTATCGTAATGTAACGAGAATATACCCCAACACGCAGGATTCAGCTAAACAGAAGACAACACAGAGGAGAGATACGTCTACCGGACCTTAGAATGGCCGGACTCGACGTATATGAGAGGAGACAGAGTCAGGAACGATCCGAAATCAAGGGCACAGAGAGACAGCGTAAACTAGGACAAGCCGGGGTCTGGTACACAGTAAACAACAAGCCGACAACCAGAACAGAAGGATAAAGAGAAAACGTAGTCAGAAACAAAGCCAAGGTCAATACGGAGAAACACAACTGAACACAACAAGCGCTAAAGGGAACTGATACAGAAACCACGATAGGGCAGGGAGTAGAGGGAGAGGTAAGTTTAAATAGCTTAAAAACTAATGTGATTGGCTCCTGTCATATCCACACCCCCAAAAGGTAAGTGTATGGGGAGTGTGGTATGACAGGGGCCAATGGGAGCCTTTTGACAATTTAGGCTCCCACTGTCTCTTTAAGAGCGCGCCCGAGACTCGCGGCGCGCTCTTAGATTCAGGCGGGACACGTGACCGCTTCTCGCGGTCACTGCCCGCCTTGCTAGTGGAGCCGTCGGATGAGCCGCGCGCGGCTCGTGCAGCAGCATGACCGCGCGCGGCTTGAAGAGAGGACCGCGGCCGGCCCCTGGAGAAGGTGAGTAACGCTACAGTACCCCTCCCCGAGGACACGCCCTCCGGGCGGGTAGGGCCAGGCCTGGCCGGAAAACGAGAATGGTAAGAACGCACAAGGCGGGGAGCGTGAACAGCATCAGCTGAAATCCAACTGCGCTCCTCAGGCCCATAACCCTTCCAATGCACCAAGTACTGAAGTCGACCCCTAAGGTAACGAGAGTAACGCAGAGACTTCGAATTCCTCATGGCCCTCCACGGAGACAGGAGGGGGAGGCGGAGAATGCCGGGTATAGCGGTTGCGTACGTAAGGTTTTAACAATGAAGTGTGAAACACATTAGGAATACGCAGATTCCTAGGAAGACCCAAGGCGTATGAAACAGGATTAACCTTATGCAGTATACGATAAGGACCTATGAAGCGGGGAGCCAATTTCATAGAAGGCACCCGCAGGCGAATATTCCGCGTGGAAAGCAAAACCCTGTCCCCCACAACATAAGTAGGAGCCGCCCTGCGATGCTTGTCAGCCTGAGCCTTCTGGCGAGCAGCGGAATCCACCAAAGAACGCTGAACCTGCTCCCAAGTATTACGCAAACCAGCCAAATGCTCATCCAGAACTGGCATGCCCTGTGAGGAGAATGCAGCCGGAAGAACAACGGGATGCTGGCCATAGACAACGTAAAAAGGGCTTTTGCCGGAAGAATCATGAGTGGCATTATTTCGAGCAAACTCAGCCCAAGGAAGTAGGTCAGACCAATTGTCCTGATGGTGAGACACAAAACAACGAAGGTACTGCTCCAGAGACTGGTTGGCACGTTCAGCAGCTCCATTAGACTGGGGATGGTAAGCGGAAGAAAATGAGAGAGAAATACCCATTTCTGAGCAAAAGGCTTTCCAGAACCTGGAAATAAATTGGCTACCCCTATCTGACACAATAGATACAGGAATACCATGTAACCGAAATACTTCTCTAGCGAAGATAAGAGCCAGTTCCTTGGATGTGGGCAACTTGCTAAGAGACACAAAGTGAGCCATCTTGGAAAACCGATCTACTATAATCAGGATGACTGTGTTACCATTCGAAGGGGGTAATTCAACAATAAAATCCATGGATAGGTTAGACCAAGGTCTCTCGGGAACTGGTAAGGGATGCAGAAGCCCACAAGGAACTCTACGCGACGTTTTCATACATGCACAAGTAGTACAAGCACTTATATAGTCAGTGACATCCTTACGTAAGGAACCCCACCAAAAATATCGAGAAACGGCTGACATCGTTTTGGTAATACCAGGATGTCCAGCAGTCTTAGTATCATGATATAATGACAGAATCTCCCGTCTCTCGGGAACATCAACAAACAATTTATCAATAGGCCTCTCGCTAGGTGCCATACTTTGTTTTGCCTGTATGGTCTGCAAGAGGGATGAAGAAATAGACAACATAGTAGTGGCTATTATCCTGTCTGGGGGAATGACAGGAGTAACGTCAACCTCTTGTTTGTCAGTAGTTTCGAACTGTCTGGACAGAGCATCTGCTTTAATGTTGCGATCACCTGGCCTATAGGTGATAATATAATTGAAACGGGACAAAAATAGTGACCATCTGGCCTGTCTAGAAGATAATCTTTTAGCTTCACCAAGGTAGGATAGATTCTTGTGATCAGTAAAAATTAGAATAGGATCCTTAGTTCCTTCTAACAGATGTCTCCATTCTTTAAGGGCTAAGATAATAGCAAGGAGTTCACGATTACCCACATCATAATTCCTTTCAGCTTTGGACATTTGTCTAGAAAAGAAGCCACAAGGATGCAATGGCTTTTCAGGTGATTCTCTTTGGGACAAAACAGCACCTACCCCAATTTCAGAAGCATCAACTTCAAGAATATAAGGCAGTGAGGGGATAGGGTGCTGTAAAATAGGTGCCGAGGCGAATGTAGTTTTAAGAAAGTCGAAAGCCTGAAGTGCCTCGGGAGACCAGACACGAGTATTACCACCCTTTTTCATCATACGGGTAATAGGTGCTACAATAGAAGAAAAACCCTTAATAAAGCCTCTATAATAGTTAGAGAAACCAAGAAAACGTTGAATTGCTTTCAAACCCTGTGGTAGAGGCCACTCTATAACCGCAGAAAGCTTCTGGGGATCCATACGAAACCCTTTGGCGGAAATCAAATACCCCAAGAACTGGACTTCAGATTGGTCAAATAAACATTTTTCTAATTTACAGTAAAGACCATTATTAAGAAGGGTCTTCAATACCGTTGTGACATGCCTGTGATGAGTGTGTAAATCTGTAGAATATATCAATATGTCGTCCAAATATACAATTACAAATGTGTGAATAAAATCTCTTAGGACGTCATTAATAAATTCCTGAAATACTGCTGGGGCATTGCAAAGACCAAATGGCATAACAGTATATTTGTAATGACCGGATCTAGTGTTGAATGCAGTCTTCCATTCGTGACCTTCCTTTATGCGTATTAAATTGTATGCACCTCTAAGGTCCAATTTGGTGAACACAGTAGCATGTTTCAGCCTGTCAAATAACTCTGTAATTGCATTTTTGATAGTGATTTTGTTTAGACCTCTATAATCGATGCACGGTCTTAAATCACCCTCTTTCTTAGATACGAAGAAAAACCCTGCTCCAGCCGGAGAAGAGGATCTCCTAATGAACCCTTTTTCTAGTGATTCTTTAACATACTCCTCCATGATACGGTTTTCTTGAATATATAAAGGGTACACCCTGCCCTTAGGAGGTATAGTGCCAGGCAATAAATCGATAGCACAATCATAGGATCTGTGAGGCGGTAATTTATCAGCTTCCCTTTTATCGAATACAGTTTTGAGAAACAAGTACTGAGGAGGTATAACAGTAGACAAAGGAGGAGTAGTAGGAACATTAATAGAATTCAAAGGGGTGACTTCAATAGTACAAGACTCATGGCAGGCATCGCTCCATGATTTTATTTGCCCTGACTCCCAATCGAAAATGGGATTGTGAGTACGTAACCATGGGTACCCTAACACAATGTGAGAAGAGGGAGATGAGATGACCTGGAATCGAATGGTTTCAAAGTGTAAAACCCCTGTATACATGTGTAATGGTACAGTTTCATGAGTAACAATTGGAGAACTTAATGGTCTACCATCTATGGCCTCAATGGCCAAAGGTATCTCCCTTTCTCTGACGGGAATGTTATTTTTCGTAACAAACTCAGAGTCAATAAAGTTCTCAGCAGCCCCAGAATCAACCAAGGCTAATATGCATTCTGCTATACAACTCACCCCCGTATGAAGGGAAACAGGGAGAAGCAAACGATAAGGAGGCAATTTAGGAGACTTAGAGATCACACCCAAGGCCAGTCCCCTATAAGGTCTTAGGTGCGAGAGTTTTCCGGACGCAAAGGACATTCCCTTACCATATGGTCTCGCCTACCACAGTATAGGCAGAGTCCATTTCTTCTTCTAAGTAGTTTTTCAGTATCCGAGAGTTTGGCAACCCCTAATTGCATGGGTTCCTCCTCGGGTACTTTAACACTCTCAGGTTTATCAACTCTGGGGTTAATAGATGTGACCAGACGTCTATTCTTGTTTTTGGTATAGAGCCTGTCGCGAATTCTATTATCTATATCGATGAGGTAGTCAATAAGATCCTCTAATGGAATAGGAAGCTCCCTTGCCACTACCTCATCTAATATAGTGTCAGATAAACCTTCCATGAATGCAGTAGTTAACCCATTATTGGTCCAATCTACCTGTGAAGCAAGGGTACGAAACTGAATAGCATAATCCGCCACAGACCTAGACCCCTGTTTAATCCTCATTAATGCTCTTGTGGCATTCTTTGACCTCTTTGTTGTGTCAAAAGTTCTACGAAAAGCCGCAAGAAAACTATTGAAATCATGAACCATAGGTCCATTGGCCTCCCAAATAGGATTTGCCCACTCTAGTGCTTTATCAGTAAGTTGATGCATCAAAAACCCCACTTTAGACCTATCAGTGGGAAAGGAATGAGGATACATCTCAAGGTGGAATTCTATTTGATTAATAAAACCTCTGCATGTCTTAGCTTCCCCTCCATACCTAGGAGGAGGTGTTAAATGGGGCGAAGCATTGGTTGAATTGGATACTTCGGGAGGATGAGGTGTAGGAGGGTTAGGTGCGGTTGCAGGAATGGTTCTAGACAAGAGCGCCTGGAGAGCCTGTGCTATCTGATCCATACGGTGATCCTGCTCTACAAACCTTGCCTCATGAGAAGCCATTTGCTGAGCCAAATCTGCGGGGTCCATGGCCCTATCGTAATGTAACGAGAATATACCCCAACACGCAGGATACAGCTAAACAGAAGACAACACAGAGGAGAGATACGTCTACCGGACCTTAGAATGGCCGGACTCGACGTATATGAGAGGAGACAGAGTCAGGAACGATCCAAAATCAAGGGCACAGAGAGACAGCGCAAACTAGGACAAGCCGGGGTCTGGTACACAGTAAACAACAAGCCGACAACCAGAACAGAAGGATAAAGAGAAAACGTAGTCAGAAACAAAGCCAAGGTCAATACGGAGAAACACAACTGAACACAACAAGCGCTAAAGGGAACTGATACAGAAACCACAATAGGGCAGGGAGTAGAGGGAGAGGTAAGTTTAAATAGCTTCAAAACTAATGTGATTGGCTCCTGTCATATCCACACCCCCAAAAGGTAAGTGTATGGGGAGTGTGGCATGACAGGGGCCAATGGGAGCCTTTTGACAATTTAGGCTCCCACTGTCTCTTTAAGAGCGCGCCCGAGACTCGCGGCGCGCTCTTAGATTCAGGCGGGACATGTGACCGCTTCTTGCGGTCACTGCCCGCCTTGCTAGTGGAGCCGTCGGATGAGCCGCGCGCGGCTCGTGCAGCAGCATGACCGCGCGCGGCTTGAAGAGAGGACCACGGCCGGCCCCTGGAGAAGGTGAGTAACGCTACAGTACCCCTCCCCGAGGACACGCCCTCTGGGCGGGTAGGGCCAGGCCTGGCCGGAAAACGAGAATGGTAAGAACGCACAAGGCGGGGAGCGTGAACAGCATCAGCTGAAATCCAACTGCGCTCCTCAGGCCCATAACCCTTCCAATGCACCAAGTACTGAAGTCGACCCCTAAGGTAACGAGAGTCAAAAACCGCAGAGACTTCGAATTCCTCATGGCCCTCCACGGAGACAGGAGGGGGAGGCGGAGAATGCCGGGTATAGCGGTTGCGTACGTAAGGTTTTAACAATGAAGTGTGAAACACATTAGGAATACGCAGATTCCTAGGAAGACCCAAGGCGTATTAAACAGGATTAACCTTATGCAGTATACGATAAGGACCTATGAAGCGGGGAGCCAATTTCATAGAAGGCACCCGCAGGCGAATATTCCGCGTGGAAAGCAAAACCCTGTCCCCCACAACATAAGTAGGAGCCGCCCTGCGATGCTTGTCAGCCTGAGCCTTCTGGCAAGCAGCGGAATCCACCAAAGAACGCTGAACCTGCTCCCAAGTATTACGCAAACCAGCCAAATGCTCATCCAGAACTGGCATGCCCTGTGAGGAGAATGCAGCCAGAAGAACAACGGGATGCTGGCCATAGACAACGTAAAAAGGGCTTTTGCCGGAAGAATCATGAGTGGCATTATTTCGAGCAAACTCAGCCCAAGGAAGTAGGTCAGACCAATTGTCCTGATGGTGAGACAAAAAACAACGAAGGTACTGCTCCAGAGACTGGTTGGCATGTTCAGCAGCTCCATTAGACTGGGGATGGTAAGCGGAAGAAAATGAGAGAGAAATACCCATTTCTGAGCAAAAGGCTTTCCAGAACCTGGAAATAAATTGGCTACACCTATCGGACACAATAGATACAGGAATACCATGTAACCGAAATACTTCTCTAGCGAAGATAAGAGCCAGTTCCTTGGAAGTGGGCAACTTGCGAAGAGACACAAAGTGAGCCATCTTGGAAAACCGATCTACTATAATCAGGATGACTGTGTTACCATTCGAAGGGGGTAATTCAACAATAAAATCCATGGATAGGTTAGACCAAGGTCTCTCGGGAACGGGTAAGGGATGCAGAAGCCCACAAGGAACTCTACGAGACGTTTTCATACATGCACAAGTAGTACAAGCACTTATATAGTCAGTGACATCCTTACGTAAGGAACCCCACCAAAAATATCGAGAAATGGCTGACATAGTTTTGGTAATACCAGGATGTCCAGCAGTCTTAGTATCATGATATAATGACAGAATCTCCCGTCTCTCGGGAACATCAACAAACAATTTATCAATAGGCCTCTCGCTAGGTGCCATACTTTGTTTTGCCTGTATGGTCTGCAAGAGGGATGAAGAAATAGACAACATAGTAGTGGCTATTATACTGTCTGGGGGAATGACAGGAGTAACATCAACCTCCTGTTTGTCAGTAGTTTCGAACTGTCTGGACAGAGCATCTGCTTTAATGTTGCGATCACCTGGCCTATAGGTGATAATATAATTGAAACGGGACAAAAATAGTGACCATCTGGCCTGTCTAGAAGATAATCTTTTAGCTTCACCAAGGTAGGATAGATTCTTGTGATCAGTAAAAATTAGAATAGGATCCTTAGTTCCTTCTAACAGATGTCTCCATTCTTTAAGGGCTAAGATAATAGCAAGGAGTTCACGATTACCCACATCATAATTCCTTTCAGCTTTGGACATTTGTCTAGAAAAGAAGCCACAAGGATGCAATGGCTTTTCAGGTGATTCTCTTTGGGACAAAACAGCACCTACCCCAATTTCAGAAGCATCAACTTCAAGAATATAAGGCAGTGAGGGGATAGGGTGCTGTAAAATAGGTGCCGAGGCGAATGTAGTTTTAAGAAAGTCGAAAGCCTGAAGTGCCTCGGGAGACCAGACACAAGTATTACCACCCTTTTTTGTCATACGGGTAATAGGTGCTACAATAGAAGAAAAACCCTTAATAAAGCGTCTATAATAGTTAGAGAAACCAAGAAAACGTTGAATTGCTTTCAAACCCTGTGGTAGAGGCCACTCTATAACCGCAGAAAGCTTCTGGGGATCCATACGAAACCCTTTGGCGGAAATCAAATACCCCAAGAACTGGACTTCAGATTGGTCAAATAAACATTTTTCTAATTTACAGTAAAGAC
>OW240912.1:164469043-164526142 GCA_933207985.1 Pelobates cultripes
ACCTGGAGGTTTCAGTGCCTTCCGTTTGGCCTATCGTCAGCGCCAAGGTGCTTTACAAAATTGCTGAAGCCAGTGGTTGCGCTGCTGCGCAGCAGGGGCGTCCGCATGATCATATATCTGGACGATATGCTGATCATGGCCCAAGACACCCTACTGCTACAACAACATTTACATTGGACAGTAACTTTACTACGGAACCTAGGATTCCTAATCAATTGGGAGAAGTCGGTACTAACCCCCTCCCAGTCCTTAGAATTCCTAGGGTTCGAAATAGGGTCGGTCTTAGGGACCCTAAGCCTGCCATCCACAAAGATGAAAATCATCAAGAAGGAGATCCGCAGAACATTGGCTCGACCAACACTTACGGTCAGACAACTAGCCAGGATAATTGGACTCCTTTCCGATTCCATACAAGCGATCTTCCCAGGGCCTCTACACTACAGGGCCCTACAGCGACTAAAAGCCGCACAACTGCGCTCAGGACACTCCTACTCAGACTCTGTGCCACTCGACCACACAGCCAAGGAGGAGCTCAGGTGGTGGCTGCAGCACATGGAAGCGTGGAACGGCAGAGCAATCTTCGGCAACAACCCAGATTGCGTAATAGAATCAGATGCCAGCACACGGGCCTGGGAGCGCGCTGTGGACATACCTCCACGGGCGGAAAATGGTCCCAAGCAGAAAGGACACTACATATCAACTGCCTGGAATTAATGGCGGGTTCGTTTGCACTGAAGAGCCTCCTGGGTCGCGCAACACATTGTTCCATCATCCTGAGAATGGACAATGTCTCAGCTGTCCAGTACATCAACCGCCTCGGCGGCACCAAGTCCAAAATTTTAGCAGACTTAGCCACAGAATTTTGGCAGTTTTGCTTAGAACGCAGCATCACAGTACGAGCCGAATACATCCCGGGACTTTCGAACACCGTGGCAGATTGGAACTCCAGACATCTGCAGGATACCAGCAATTGGCGCCTGAACCGAAAGGCGTTCCTACGATTGCACGCTTTGTGGGGTCCGATGTATATAGACCTGTTTGCGTCTCGGTTGAATACGCAACTCCCGGAATTCTTCAGCTGGAGACCGGACCCAGACGCGTTAGCTACGGACGCATTCCTACAACCATGGCCGAACAAACGACTATACGCGTTCCCACCGTTCGCCCTACTGGCACGAACGCTGGTGCACCTCGACCGCACACGGATGTCCCTAGTCCTCATAGCTCCATTCTGGACTGCACAACCTTGGTTCCCTTTACTCATGGAGAGGTCCATAGATCTTCCCAGAATGCTGCCCGAGGATCCACATCTCCTCTCAGACCCAGATGGGAATCCACACCCTCTGATGGCGCAGGGACAACTCAGGTTGTTAGCGTGGCTCCTTTCCGGGGTCCCTGGGTCGTGCCAAACGTTCTGCAAACAACTCTCGAACTCCTGGCGGGAGCCTGGGCTCCGGGAACACGACGATCCTACTCTAAAGCTTGGAACATCTGGAGTAGTTGGTGCATGGAACAACACGTGGATCCCGTATGTGCCCCTGTAAACCAACTGTTGTGTTTCATTACACACCTATACGACCAAGGACTTGCATATCGGACCATCAATGTATACAGGTCAGCGATCTCGGCGGGACACAATGGTTTCCAAGGATTTCCAGCAGGCAAGCATCTGCTGGTATGCAAGCTTTTACGCGGTATTCGATTGGCAAGACCACCGCGACCCCGATATAGTACGGTATGGGACGTGAATGTGGTCTTAAATTTTTTGGAACTATGGCCACAGAACTCGGACCTCACATTGAAACAACTTTCAGCGAAACTGGCCATGCTCTTATGCCTAATATCCTGCAAAAGAGTCTCGGATGTCCGGTCATTGGACGTCGACGCACGCACGTTCACTCCAACGGGAGTAACTTTCAACATATCCAGACGTACAAAATCAGCGACAACATCAGTGTCATATCCGGCATTCCCGCACAACCAAAAACTGTGCCCGATTGCCTGCCTCAAGGAATACGAAATACGGACACAGGCATTTCGAAACTCGGGACACCACGAACTATTTCTGGCCTTCAATTCGCCACACCAGCCAGTATCTTCCATAACGATAGCCCGATGGGTGAAGTGGATAATGGCTTCTGCGAACATTGATACTTCAGTATATGGGGCACACTCCACTAGAGGAGCTATGGCATCTAAAGTATTCAACTTGGGATGCAGACTGGAAGATTTGTTACGGACGGCAGATTGGTCTCATGAATCCACATTTAAGGAATATTACTTTCACCCTACAGACCACGTAGCATCAAGTGTCATTGCACAGCTTTGAACTAGCATAATATGAGCCTCCGTGTCCTTTAATAAAATTACCAGATTT
Source organism: Pelobates cultripes (assembly GCA_933207985.1). Lineage (NCBI taxonomy): Eukaryota > Metazoa > Chordata > Amphibia > Anura > Pelobatidae > Pelobates > Pelobates cultripes. The sequence goes on from OW240912.1 coordinate 164,471,421, forward strand.
TACTAATTACATGACGTAAAGTCATGATTTTATAAAGGACACGGAGGCGAATATTGGCCCACCCGGTGAGTATCTCAGACATATATCAACGAAAGTAGAGTGACATGCCCACCCAATAAACAATAAAACAAGGGTCATTGTGGTGTCTTATTTCGTCTCGATTTAATTCGTTTTTTATTTAAGAAAACTGTACTAGTGAATCTGTAATACATCAGGCATACACTAAGATCTCATCACTAATGTTGTGGCAAACAGTTCCTCAGACCACATTTTACCATATTTTTCTCTATCCCCTTACAGTTTAATTCGCAATACGCGACACCCGGGATGACCAGTTGTCACCGCAGTTTACACAGACAAGTTCTTACAAGTTCGGGATATGGGAAAGTTCGACACAACGGATGAAGTGTTTCCAGTGTCTCCTCAAGTTATAATGATACAGCTTCGGCATGACCAAAGAAAGAGGAAGAGGAAAGGTCACATGAATAGTTATAGATAGAGGGACTGTTCCTATTGGTTAAGGGTATGATGTTGGGTTAACCCTTGGAGAACCTGTTAAAACTTTTTTTCTATGAATGTTTATACCTTCTCTTTGCTGCTGAGGTATAATAAAGAAAGAGATAAGCATAATATTCGCCTCCGTGTCCTTTATAAAATCATGACTTTACGTCATGTAATTAGTAAAATCTGGTAATTTTCTTTAAAAAATATGTTGATTATTTTCCAAAGATTAGCTTTATTCTCTTTGTTTGCTAGTAGTTTTTCATTCAATCTCCATTCTCTTTGTTTAGAGTGTTCTTCTCCCCTTTTTAAAGCCCATATTAGAGCATTATGGTCTGACCAAATTATCTTTTTAATAAAGCTTTTCTTAATATTATGAAGTGGTTACTTAATACAATGTCGATTCTTGCACATGAATTATGAACTTGGGAAAAGTGTGTGTAGTCCCTTGCTTGTGGATTCATAACTCTCCAGACATCATAGATTTTTTTTTTTTTAATTAAATCTTCTAAGGAATGAGCTGTTTTACTGAAACGTATATGTATTTATTTTTGCCGTGGTATACTTTTGTCTAAGTTGACATCTATAATTGAGTTAAAATCTCCTCCTATTATAATGAAGCCCCTAGCAATTTTCTCAGTATTTTCTATCATTTTTTTTTTTTTTTAAAGAACTGGTTTTATACGAGGAGCATATACATTAATTAGAGTGTAAAGTTAGCCTTCTATTCTATACAAATCATACATAAATATCTAGTCTCTTTATCTATAACCTGGTATATCATTTCTATATATATATATTTTTTTTATATATCAATATTGCAACTCATTTATTTATTTATTTTCTTCGGAAGATGAAGTAAAAATATGTGAAAAATACCCTTCCAACAATGGCATCTTATTCTGTAACAACCAATGTGTCTCTTGCAAAAAACATATATGGATCCTTTCTTTTTTAATAAGCCTAACCAATGAGGTTTGCTTGTATGGCAAATTCAACCCTTGAACATTAATAGACATAAATCAAGTCATGTCTGGGCAGAGCCAAATTATATTTATTGATTACACAACCGTGCTTTTACCTATGGGATAGGTACAATTACAATAACAACCATACATAAAACATTTATAATAGACCCTTTGGGATCTCTCTCACATCAAGCATCCACCTCCAACCCACAGTAAGGTGCTCGGCGCAAGAGGGAATCGAGCCATACAACCATAAAAACATAAACACAACATCTAATAAGAAGCGTACTAGCTTCTTGTTGCCCTTCTACCTTATCAACTACATCCTGGCGTGGCAAGGGACAGTAATTTCATGGACAAAAATAATGGTTCAATTCCGAACCTCTGCAATTGACGCTCCTTTTTTTTAAAAAGAAAATATTTTTAAACCTTTTATATCTATAACCCATTTAACTTATTTTTTTTAGAAAAAAAATATATATATTACCAACTAATAGATTACTTCCCTGTTATATTCCTACTTATCTTCCAAAACATTTATCTTTAGATGTCATTCATTTTTTCCCACTCCTCTTTTAATTATTTTATATTTTCTGTAGAGTGGTACCTTTACTTTTAGTCCACTTTCATCACATACTTATTGCTTTAGGTTCTCTCAGAGAGTGTTATTAAATCTATCAGATTATAAAGATTATAAAGAGAGGTTAGAGGAGTAGAAAAGAAAAATGTCTTTATCCCCTTAACTTTTTTTTTCTTTTTCCTCCTATATATCATTATATGTGTTAATATATAATTCTGTTCTGTGTAATCTCTCAAGCACTAGTAATAATCTAATTTTAATTATCTAATAATTTAGATTTAATCTATAATTATATATCCTAAAGTGCATTCTCCATTGTAAATGCCTTTAACCCCTTAGTGACCGCGGATGTACAGGATACGTCAGCCAAAAAACTGTCATTAACGCAAGATATTATGTACATCCGCGGCCAAAATGAGCGTTTGAAGTGATCGGGGATCAATTATCTCCAGGTACAGAAAATATCATATAAGTTACAAGTGCAACAAAACACATAACTAATATTCTACAGAACTGAATCCCCACATATAGCCAAAGAGCGCTCAGATTCCACGAACTGAATAAAATCACCATGGGTTCAAGTTTGTGGAAGTCTCTATTTCCAATGTAAAATATAGTTCAAATAGACGAACAGCAACCGTTGGCATCACAGCACGAGCCCTGCAGACTGCAAGGCCTGACTGCCCCTTTAAGAAATATGGTTGGGTTTGAACTCACTGCTTCAGCATTCCAGTCAAGTTCTCTGCCATGACATCCACCAGTGGCTTCAGTGTGTGTGTTTGCATTTTTCTGCTTCCTGACCCCTTGCCTGGATTAAGCAGCACTGATCCACCTGCAGCCCTTTTCCAATTAGGGTCAGCTGCACCTAATTAGCAGGCTGTAAAAGCCAACTGTGGCGAAACCAACCTCGCCACTGTGAACTGGAGAAGCCTGGTTGCTCGCCTGCTCCCTTTGGACTATGGCCCTGCAGGTTAAACCGTTTATTTCCCCTGCAGAAAGGCTTATTTGTGTGATCTGAGTGCCATTCATCTAATAATGTGCACTCAGATCCCAGCTATCTGGGGATATGTGAAATGTCTGTGTGTTATGTGTAAATGTGACTTTATGTATTTTAAAGTGTTTTGTGTCTTTTTGCAACCATGTGCTTAATGGAGTCTTGTGTCTATCCTGGGAGATAATTGAATTACTCTCCAGGATAGAAGACTCTGAAACTGGTTTGGGCCAGAAAGCCATGCTTCATTTAGTCACAAAGGACTTTTTACTAACTTTTGAACCCCTTGTCTGATTTGTGCCATTTTTGAATATGTTGTTCCCCTGAATGGATTGATTGTGAATATGTAATTTTATGTGAATGTGATGTATGGTTTTAGAGTTATGAAAGTTGGGTAGAAAGTATGTTTTAACTGTATGTATAATTGAGTTTCCTCTCAGGATAAGGGGAGGGAATATGTGGGATGTAACTGTGATGTGATTGGTTGTTTTATACCTCCCTGTGGGCGGTCCTGTATTTGAAAGACTGTAATAAAAACCAGGCTGGGTGTGCCAGCACCTGAGTTCCTGTTTTAACCCTCAAAGTGAAGTGTCGTCTCATTATTGGGGGAAGGATTTATTGTATGCTGTTCCAGTTTGACTGCTAGGAGAGTAAACCTATTCGTATGGTTCCTATTCAACTGTCTACAGCATTCATATGCTTGAGAGCATTCATATGCTTCTACGGTTCGGTGGTTGTGGTGTCTGCTGCAGTGCTTGGAGTCCTCAGGAAGCGCTAGGAGCATCCTTTAACGGAGGTACCCAGTCGGGGTGCCAGGCGATCCGTTACATTGGTGGCAGCGGTGGGATGGCGTCCTAGTGCGAGGTAAAGCAGCTCAGAGACACAGTTCGTTTGGATTTACAAATTGAGGGCAACGCTAGCACACGTGCAGCGCCCCTGGGAGCAGAGGTATCCAGCGACTTGGAGCAGACAAGTATGGGAGGCTCTGGCGATGATTGGATGGCCGAGGTGAGGCAGCGAGTGGCCCAGTATGGGGATGATTTACCCATGGAGGTACGCCGGGTGATCTGGAACCAGGTCACGGCTGAGCGAAACACAAGGCTGGCCCGAGAATTCCGGCTGGCGAAAGAGAGAGAGTATGCTCAGCGGAAGGAGTGTTACAGCAGCCGAGTAGAGGCTGCATCCGAGGAGGCTAGCCGTCTCCCCTTGAGGCGGCCGCAGGAACCCGAAGTAGGGGTCCTCATAGACTGGTCCTGTGAGGAACCACAACAGGCAGGTGGAGATGGGACCGGCCCAGATCCCCAGCAGCAGCCGGAGTTGCCAGGTGCGGAAGCAGGTGGTCCTTACTCGCAAATGTTGAGGGACCTCACAGACTGGTCCTGGGAAGACCCACAGATGGCAGGTGGAGATGGGACGGCGGTTTCTCAACCGGCCCTACAGGGATGCTGGGCGGTCGGCCCAGATCTCCAGCGGCAGTGTGAATCCCAGGGAGCTGAAGGTGCAGTCCTTCCTCCCCAGCGGCAGTGTGTATCCCAGGGAGCTGAAGGTGCAGTCCTTCCTCCCCAGCGGCAGTGTGTACCCCAGGGAGCTGAAGGTGCAGTCCTTCCTCCCCAGCTGCAGTGTGTACCCCAGGGAGCTGAAGGTGCCGTCCTTCCTCCCCAGCGGCAGTGTGTACCCCAGGGAGCTGAAGGTGCCGTCCTTCCTCAACAGCGGCAGTGTATATCCCAGGGAGCTGAAGGTGCAGTCCTTCCTCCCCAGCAGCAGTGTGTACCCCAGGGAGCTGAAGGTGCCGTCCTTCCTCCCCAGCGGCAGTGTGTATCCCAGGGAGCTGAAGGTGCAGTCCTTCCTCCCCAGCGGCAGTGTGTACCCCAGGGAGCTGAAGGTGCAGTCCTTCCTCCCCAGCGGCAGTGTGTACCCCAGGGAGCTGAAGGTGCCGTCCTTCCTCCCCAGCGGCAGAGTGTCCTGCAGGGAGCAGAGACCGTCAGTCTCGCACCCCAACCACAGGACAAAATAATGAAAGGGGAGACAGCTGGTCCCCCTCTCCACCAGCAGAGAGAGTGTCAGGGAGAGGAGCCTGATACCCCTTCTCCCCAGCGGCAGTTTACAGTTCAGAGAGAGGAGCTTGTTACACCCTCTCTCCAGTGGCAGCCTAACCCAGCAAGGGGAGATGTTACACCCCCCAACAGTGCAGATGGGACTGTAGTCTCTGCACTTACAGCACAAGGGGTAGGGACAGTCGGTCCTGTTCCCCAGCCACAGAGCGGTGTATCCAGAGGGGAGACAGTCGGTCTCTCCCTCCCACAACCAGGCTCCCACCAGGCTACTTCCGTGGTAGCACTGGCATCAGGGCAGAGTACCGCTGGTCTCTGCCCACTCAGCAACCCACCAAGGCAGCCTAACAGCTGCCCACACAGTCGTGGTGAGGCACCTGGACATGGACAAAGTTCTCCTCTACCCAGGTGTAGTAACCAGTTATTGTGGGTGGGCTGTACTGCTGTTTCTGTTTTGTGGGTGGGTTGCTGGACTAACCAGGGCACTGACCGGCAGGAGGTCAGATACCCTGTTAGTCTAGTTGGTAAAGGGGAGAAGTGTGGCGAAACCAACCTCGCCACTGTGAACTGGAGAAGCCTGGTTGCTCGCCTGCTCCCTTTGGACTATGGCCCTGCAGGTTAAACTGTTTATTTCCCCTGCAGAAAGGCTTATTTGTGTGATCTGAGTGCCATTCATCTAATAATGTGCACTCAGATCCCAGCTATCTGGGGATATGTGAAATGTCTGTGTGTTATGTGTAAATGTGACTTTATGTATTTTAAAGTGTTTTGTGTCTTTTTGCAACCATGTGCTTAATGGAGTCTTGTGTCTGTCCTGGGAGATAATTGAATTACTTATCTCCAGGATAGAAGACTCTGAAACTGGTTTGGGCCAGAAAGCCATGCTTCATTTAGTCACAAAGGACTTTTTACTAACTTTTGAACCCCTTGTCTGATTTGTGCCATTTTTGAATATGTTGTTCCCCTGAATGGATTGATTGTGAATATGTAATTTTATGTGAATGTGATGTATGGTTTTGGAGTTATGAAAGTTGGGTAGAAAGTATGTTTTAACTGTATGTATAATTGAGTTTCCTCTCAGGATAAGGGGAGGGAATATGTGGGATGTAACTGTGATGTGATTGGTTGTTTTATAACCCCTGTGGGCTGTACTGTATTTGCAAGACTGTAATAAAAAGAGCTGGGTGTGCCAGCACTGAGTTCCTGTTTTAACCCTCAAAGTGAAGTGTCGTCTCATTATTGGGGGAAGGATTTATTGTATGCTGTTCCAGTTTGACTGCTAGGAGAGTAAACCTATTCGTATGGTTCCTATTCAACTGTCTACAGCATTCACATGCTTGAGAGCATTCATATGCTTCTCCGGTTCGGTGGTTGTGGTGTCTGCTGCAGTGCTTGGAGTCCTCAGGAAGCGCTAGGAGCATCCTTCAACGGAGGTACCCAGTCGGGGTGCCAGGCGATCCGTTACACCAACCCTGCCTGAAACCTAGGATCTGGTCATTTTGCCTGTTTGGGTTTTCCTGCTGGATCTTTGCTTTGCTACTGACTGACTGATTTCCTGGACTTTGACTGACTTACCGACTTTGTTTCTCCGATGCCAGCCCTGACTTCTGCTTCTTGTTTGACCCTGTCTTTGGATTTCCCCTTAATCTGTACTGCGCTTCTGGTTTTTGCCTCCTCCCTGTGCCATCTCCTGCAACTGGGCTCCAACTCCTGTTACATAAGTCCCCAGGTAACTGTTACAACCGTTTGTGCAAACAGTCAATGTTAAAGTGCCGTTCGAATTGGAATTAAAATGGCCACTGCCATGTGTTCGTTCATATGAACGCCGACCACTCTGCCATTTGCAAATTAAGCTGCGGTTATCCACAGCTTCTGGGTAGCTAATATGCCGCACACTCAACATGCCGGGTGGTCAGTCATTCTGCAGTTTGTTCGTCTGTTTGTACAACTTTATCCTGGCTGTAATAGAGGTTTAGTTTGCTGAACCAATCCACGAATACATCAGTGAGAACACAAAATCCAAGCAATAAAGGAAAAAGGGGCACTCCAGGGACAGAGTATTCTGTCCCAAGGGCCTTAAGGCCCAATACTTTAAAGGGGCCATAGTCACAGGGCAATAGACTGGCAAGCAGGCCTCTCGAAATCCCTGTGACTAAGGTACTTTTGTCACAATCATTGTCTTATTCCACTAGTGTGAGCAGGCGTCCCATAAGTATTTTGCTATAAGTATATTTAAGGTGCAGTGTGAGAGTAAATAAACCCACAAACTTAGACTGTATCCATGGTGTGGTATGTTCATATATGTAAACAGCCTAGGGTAATAAAGATATGACAGAGTAAGCATTTAAAGTGACAGCGCAGTATATAAGTGTTGAATATGTATCAATATTCGTGTGTCCTAACAAAATATGGTATATATTGCAAAGGGCCACACTCACCTTTTCTTAATTTTACAGAGATGTAAGACTTACCAGAATGAGTGTGTTTCTTCCCTAAAGTGATACACACACCATTTAAAGTGACTGTGCTAAAAATATAAATGATAGATCTGACTAAGGTCTGCTGCTCTGTATGTGTATATTATATCAAGTTAGATTAAAAAAAAAAATAATAATAAAGGGTGAGGTGCCCAAGCAAACAGTGTTTTATTTTTTTTTTATTTTATTTTTTTTATTTTTTTTATTTCACTATTGAGTATTAAGCACTCCAACTTCCCATTTTATCCAAGGAAATGACAATTATACTTCTTCCAAGGGAGTATTGAGAAGTTTAATACTACGGACCAAATCATATATAAGGGGAAGGTAAGTTACGCTCTCCAAAAAGGCTATAACGTGGTAATAGTGGGAGTCATGTTAAAATTAACCGTATCATATGCTTCCATAAATTATTCAAAAAGAAGATATAAAAAAAAAAATAATAATTATCCAAAAATCATACTTAATAGTTCTTCCCTTTTTAAAGGAAAGGGAGGAAAGAACTTTTTTTTTTTTTCATTTAGTCCCTGTGGGAATAGGTTGTCCAATTCGACAATCCAATATACTTCTTGCTGCAGCAGGAATTTGGCCCTATCACCCTTCCTCCCTTGTCGGCATAGGGATATGGTCCAGCGCCACGCATCTCAATGGAGAGTGTCTGTCTGTCTACAGACCCAGCAAACTGAATTGGGCAAGCCCTATATTGACCCTGTAACTTTCCAAAACACCATAAAACCTGTACACTCGGGAGACTTGGCTGAACACAAATATGAAAGGTTTTACCGTTTTAAACAATCACAACGGTGAAATCACCAGTAAAAGTGCAGTTTTTGTGTGTGGTAAAAAAATGTAAAGAACAAATATGAACACTAACTTTGGCAAGCATTTGTGGCTACTAAAAAAGACTGGACATACCCTATTTTGAATACCGTGGGTTGTCTACTTTTATAAATTGTATGCCATGATGGGGTTAATTTTAATTCTTGGGCTGCTATACGGTTTCAAAGGCAACAGAGGCCCGGCAAACCAATCTGGCAAATTTCAATGTGCAAACATGGAAAATGGGAAAGCCCTACATTTGACCACTGTACGTTTGCAAAACCCATAAAACCTGTACATTAGAGGCACTGTTTTACTTGGGAGATGTTGCTTAACACATATTGGGGTGTTCTTTGGCAGTAATACATAACAGGAGCTGAGAATCCATGCTTCAATTACAATGTGTGAGGGGAAAATTATAAAAAAATGACTACCCAAAAGGTTGACAAAGACTGGTGGTAGCATTAGTGCATGGAAAGTGTTAAAATATCACCATTTAAAATATCCTAGGGTGTCTAATTTTCACAAATATATAATTTGATGGGGGTAAATTACATTGGCCAGTTTCAAAAATGTCCCAAATCGGACATGGGTGCATGATGACCAGCTGCAAAAATTCCAAGTTGGAAAACTGGAATGCGCACTCTCCAAATAAGGTCTTTTAGCCCCCAGAGAACCCAACACACTTATACATGTTCTCCGGAGATGTTGCTGAACAGATATTGGAGTTCTTTGGCAGTATCCTTTAAAGTTCTCCATACATGTATTCTTAAATTGCTTTGTGTCAAAAAAATCACCAATTTTTTTTTTTTTCATTTTATTTGGCATAGATTGGTGGTAAAATGATTGCATGAAAAGAGTCAAAATACCCAATGTTTAATACCTTAGGTTGTCTTCTTTTTAAAAAAAAAAAAATATACATATGAAGGGTTATTCAAGAATTCCTGACAGATCAGTGTTACAATGTAACTTGCGTTAATTTTGAAAAAAATGGTTTGGAAATAGCAAAGTGCTACTTGAACTTATTGCCCTATAATTTTCCAAAAAAAGTGTTCACATTGGGTATTTCTAAGCTCAGGACAAGAGTTAGAAACTATTTAACATGGGGTTTTTTTGTTTTTTTTTGGCGGTTGTAGATGTGTAACATATTTTGGGGGTCAAAGTTAAAAAAAGTTGTTGGTTTTTTTTTTCCATATTTTTATAAAACAAATTTTTAGAGTAAAATATACGATGAAAAAAAAAACAAAAAAAAACATTAAAGAACATTTAATGTCGAGGAACAGTATATAATGTGTGGGTACAGTAAATGAGTAAGAGGAAATTACAGCTAAACACAAACACCGCAGACATGTAAAAACAGACCTGGTCCCAAACGGTAAGAAAATTAAAAAGTGGTCTGGCCACTAAGGGGTTAATCATCTTAAACTAATTACTTGTTAAATTTATGGAATACATATGGTAGATTCTGCTCTATCATTAAACATCAGTGCTTATGTAAAGTGATATTCCCTTTAGCTTCCCTTTCAACTAATTTAATATTGCAGTGATATTTTAGCCCCTAACTTCCATATTTCCCTTTCCCTTTTTTTGTCTGTGCCAAAATCATTCTCCCACTAAACTAATATATTTTTTTTTTCGTGAGGTTCATTAATCTCTAGTTCCCCTTATTTTTACTCCATATCTTATCCTAAATTACCAGATTTTACTAATTTCAAGACGTAAAGTCATGATTTTATAAAGGACACGGAGGCGAGTATTATGCTTTCCTCTTTCTTTTATTCAGCAGCAAAAGAAATAGTGTGTGTGTGTGTGTGTGTGTGTGTATGTATACACACACATATACAGGGAGTGCAGAATTATTAGGCAAATGAGTATTTTGACCACATCATCCTCTTTATGCATGTTGTCTTACTCCAAGCTGTATAGGCTCGAAAGCCTACTACCAATTAAGCATATTAGGTGATGTGCATCTCTATAATGAGAAGGGGTGTGGTCTAATGACATCAACACCCTATATCAGGTGTGCATAATTATTAGGCAACTTCCTTTCCTTTGGCAAAATGGGTCAAAAGAAGGACTTGACAGGCTCAGAAAAGTCAAAAATAGTGAGATATCTTGCAGAGGGATGCAGCACTCTTAAAATTGCAAAGCTTCTGAAGCGTGATCATCGAACAATCAAGCGTTTCATTCAAAATAGTCAACAGGGTCGCAAGAAGCGTGTGGAAAAACCAAGGCGCAAAATAACTGCCCATGAACTGAGAAAAGTCAAGCGTGCAGCTGCCACGATGCCACTTGCCACCAGTTTGGCCATATTTCAGAGCTGCAACATCCGGAGTGCCCAAAAGCACAAGGTGTGCAATACTCAGAGACATGGCCAAGGTAAGAAAGGCCGAAAGACGACCACCACTGAACAAGACACACAAGCTGAAACGTCAAGACTGGGCCAAGAAATATCTCAAGACTGATTTTTCTAAGGTTTTATGGACTGATGAAATGAGAGTGAGTCTTGATGGGCCAGATGGATGGGCCCGTGGCTGGATTGGTAAAGGGCAGAGAGCTCCAGTCCGACTCAGACGCCAGCAAGGTGGAGGTGGAGTACTGGTTTGGGCTGGTATCATCAAAGATGAGCTTGTGGGGCCTTTTCGGGTTGAGGATGGAGTCAAGCTCAACTCCCAGTCCTACTGCCAGTTCCTGGAAGACACCTTCTTCAAGCAGTGGTACAGGAAGAAGTCTGCATCCTTCAAGAAAAACATGATTTTCATGCAGGACAATGCTCCATCACATGCGTCCAAGTACTCCACAGCGTGGCTGGCAAGAAAGGGTATAAAAGAAGAAAATCTAATGACATGGCCTCCTTGTTCACCTGATCTGAACTCCATTGAGAACCTGTGGTCCATCATCAAATGTGAGATTTACAAGGAGGGAAAACAGTACACCTCTCTGAACAGTGTCTGGGAGGCTGTGGTTGCTGCTGCACGCAATGTTGATGGTGAACAGATTAAAACACTGACAGAATCCATGGATGGCAGGCTTTTGAGTGTCCTTCCAAAGAAAGGTGGCTATATTGGTCACTGATTTGTTTTTGTTTTGTTTTTGAATGTCAGAAATGTATATTTGTGAATGTTGAGATGTTATATTGGTTTCACTGGTAATAATAAATAATTGAAATGGGTATATATTTGTTTTTGTTAAGTTGCCTAATAATTATGCACAGTAATAGTCACCTGCACACACAGATATCCCCCTAACATAGCTAAAACTAAAAACAAACTAAAAACTACTTCCAAAAATATTCAGCTTTGATATTAATGAGTTTTTTTGGGTTCATTGAGAACATGGTTGTTGTTCAATAATAAAATTAATCCTCAAAAATACAACTTGCCTAATAATTCTGCCGTATGTATAACACCACATCATAACTTCTAAAGGGTTAATCAAATACCACATAGGAACCAATTAGAATGTCCCCCATTACAACAAAGTCCCATGTGACCCTAAGCCACTCCTTTCTTTTGGTGTTGCTGATGGACACTCCAAAATTCGGCAATGAAAAAACAACCAGTAGTCGTGTAGAGGAAAAACAGTGAATCCAATAGAAGATGACGTCGGACAAAAAAAAAACAACAAACCCTGAAGAAAAAACTGGTCATCCTCCATCCGCACCTCTGTGGGTATGCCTGGACCATTATGGCACTCCAATTAGGAAGCTGTAAGACAGAGAAACGAGATGGTAAAATGTGTTCTTGGATAATATTTTTTTCCACGTTCATATTCCAACGCTATCTAACACTAAATCATTCTCATGTTAGTCACTCAAATGGAAGATAAAATAGCACATTATCACATGGCTCCAGTCCCATAACATACATTACATTCACAGAGGAAGGCAACTTACCTTTAGTGGGTGGGATAATACTCGCCTCCGTGTCCTTTATAAAATCATGACTTTACGTCTTGAAATTAGTAAAATCTGGTAATTTTATTAAAGGACACGGAGGCTCTTATTATGCTAGTTCAAAGCTGTGTGATCACTGACGTGGAAAAATGGGAAACCGGACGGAAATAAAATTCACGGAATGTAGATTCTCTCGACCAATCGGCTGCTCGGAGGAGATCTTCCAATTTACAGCCTAATGAAAACGCTTTTGATGCCATTGCACCCCTCACTGAATGTGCTCCGTATGTGGAAGTATCCATGCCTGCCGACGTCATGATCCATTTGACCCAGCGAGATATGGTGACTGTAGAAACCGGACGATACAGTTGTCGAATGGCCAGGAACAGGTCCGCACATTGAAGATCTCGGACCGCTGCCGTCCGTGCTTCATACTCTTTGAGGCAGGCTACTGGGCATAAATTACTGTTGTGTGGAAAAGCGGGGTAAAAAACCTTTTGATGTAAGTTTTTTGTACGTCTCGCTATATCAAAGGCCACCCCTTCCGGTGTATATGAGCGTGCCTGAATGTCCAATGCTCGTACATCTGAGACCCGTTTACAGGAGATGACGCAAAACAACGTGACCAATTTTGCGGTGAGTTGCTTGATCGACAAATCTTCGTTCTTTGGCCAACTTTCAAAAAGTCAGAGAACGAGGTTCACATCCCATACCTCTGAATACCGAGGTCGTGGTGGTCGTGCAAATTTTATGCCTTGTAGGAGTCGACACACCATCGGATGTTTCCCTGTTTGAATTCCATTCCAACCTACGTGGCCTGCCAAGATAGCTGATCTATATAGATTAATTGTACGATACGCCAGGCCGTGGTCGAAAAGTGAAGTAAGGAAACCCAAGACTTGACTCACAGTTGCAGATATGGGATCCACGTGTTCCACGCACCAACCATACCATGCGTTCCAGGCATGTAAATACGATTTCCTTGTACCTGGGGCCCAAGCTTCTGTCAGGAGGTCCAGAGTTGTTTGTAGAACATTTGGGATGTCATCGAGTCCCCTGAGAGGAGCCATGCCAAAAGCTTGAGATGTCCCTGCAGTATGAGAGGATGCGGATTGCCATAGGGATCCAGGAGAATGTCGTTGTGTACCGGTAGTAACCTCGGCAGATCTATTGACAGTTCCAGGGTTGACGTCCAGAAGGGAGATACGAGGATTAGAGAAGTCCAGTGTCGTCTGAGGTGCAGCAAGGTCCGTGCGATGAGGGAAAAGGGGAGGAAAAGCGTAATGTCTGGCGTTCGGCCACTGTTGTCGGAAAGCGTCCATCGCTAGAGCCTCCGGATCCGGCCTCCAACTGAAAAACCTTGGTAACTGCGTGTTCAGTCGTGACGCGAACAGATCGATGTCCAGCAGCCCCCACAGTGATTGCAATGGCTGAAGATGGCCGGGTTCAACCGCCAGTTGCTGGCATCCCGTAGATGTCTGGAGTTCCAATCTGCTAATACATTGCTCATCCCCGGCATGTGTTCCGCATGCACTAATATGTTGCGGTCCAGGCAGAACTGCCAGAAATCCTTTGCTAATTCCGCAAGTATTGCTGACCTCGTGCCCCCGAGGTGGTTGATATATCGAACCGCTGAAACGTTGTCCATGCGTAACAGAATGGAACAGTTGGTCGACACGTTCAAAAGACTCCATAAAGCAAATGAACCTGCCAACAGTTCGAGGCAATTGATATGAAGTCCCTGTTCCTCTCTGGACCATCTTCCTCCAGTGGAGAAAGGTCCGCAGCGTGCACCCCAACCGAGCAAGCTTGCATCGGATTCCACTACGAGGTCCGGAGCTGTTCCGAAGATCGCGCGGCCATTCCAGACTTCCATGTGTTGTAGCCACCATTTGATTTCATCTTTGGCGGCACAGTCGAGAGGAACAGAATCTGAGTATGAGTGCCCCAAACGAAGGTATTTTGCCTTTAACCGTTGAAGTGCTCTGTAGTGTAGGGGTCCGGGAAAGATGGCCTGAATTGACGCCGAGAGGAGGCCTACAATCCTGGCCAGTTGTCTCAAAGTAAGGACAGGACGTGCGAGCGTCCGCTTGAGCTCCTTTTTGATGGCCTTGACCTTGGTCGTTGGGAGTAGGAGCGTTACGGTCACCGCGTCTATGGTGAATCCTAGGAACTCTATTGCTTGCGAGGGTTCGATGACGGACTTCTCCCAGTTGATCAGAAAGCCCAGGTTTTCTAACAGATTTCTCGTCCAAGAGAAATGTTCTTTCAACAGAAGCGGGTCCTGCGCCATGATGTGGATATCGTCCAGGTATATTATGAGCCGTACTCCCCTGCTGCGTAGGAGGATGACCAATGGTTAAATGAGCTTTGTGAAGCAGCAGGGGGCCGATGAGAGACCGAATGGTAGGCATTTGAATCGCCACATGGTCTCTTCCCAGCGGAATTGTAGGAAGTGGTGGCAGTCGTCGGCCATTGGGACCGTGAGGTATGAGTCCTTCTAGTCGAGTTTGACCATCCAGTCCCTTGTGAGGAGGAGGAGGTTCCGGAGAGAGTGTATACCTTCCATCTTGAAGTGGTGGTACATGACAAACATGTTTAAAGGTCTCAAGTTGATGACTGGGCGAACCCCTCCGCCTTTTTTGGGTACTAAGAATAGGTTGTTTAGGAAGCCCGGTGTGACGGGGGAATTGTATAAATTGCCCCCTTGGAGGCTAGGGCCTGGACCTCTTGGGGTATCAACTCTCGGTCCCGAGTGGGGAACACCATTCGGCCGGGGGGTTTCAGTTGGACCGGGTATTGCACAAAATCTATAGAATAACCCCGGACCGTGTGGAGCACCCAGGCATCCGCAGTGATCATGTGCCATGCTTTGACAAAATGGCCCAGTCTGCCCCCCACCATAGTTAATGCAGACATATGAGGAGGTAGTGCACTTACCATAAGGTCGTCGGCCATATGAAGAGCCTCTGGGTCCTCGGGTTTGCCACGGTCTGCCTCGAACCGGGAAGAACGGTGAGGCTTGTTTGGGTTCTGGGGGCGTGAATCTGGATTGCATGGAGCCATGAGAGCCCCAGTATGAGCCCCGGGGTGAGCGGCCGGGCAGACGGCCCGATATCTGCCGGCCCCCGCCAAAAACCCTCTGATGGAACGCTTGTTTCATGCTGGCTTGAGCCTTAAGTGCTGTAAAGGTGCCCACATATGTGCCCAGTTCTTTCACAAAGTTATCCCCGAATAGGAGGGCTTTAGCCTGGGGTCCTGGCTCTGAGATAGCTAGGTTTACTAGCTTAGGCTCAATTTTAATTAAAATCGCCTTGCGTCTTTCCGTGGCCACCGCCGTATTAGCGTTGCCCAGGAGACACACGGCACGCTGAGGGCTTCCAGGTCCAGCGGTGCACCCTTGCCCACGCGATTTCGACCATATCGAACATCCTCGCGATCGGTCCAAGGATGTCCAATACCTTATCCTGGCAATTCCGCCAGGCAAAATCCAGGCCCTTCTTGGCCTTCCAGCCTTACTTTACCAAAAATTGGGCGTTTTTGGGTCCACTTCCGGGGTGGCGCATGCCATATCCGGGACCGTGGGCATTCCGCCCGCAGCTTGTTTCGCACCACCTTACCCAGAGGCTTTCTGATGCGGGCAGCGATGTATTTCGCTACGTGGTCCAGCGGGTACCACTCGGAGGACCTCGGGTGCTGTAGGGTGTCCGGGTCGAACAATGGTTCGCCCTGAGGGTCAACTAAGGCGGAGTTGTCAGCTCCGTTCTTATGGTCCGTGCATGTGACGGAGCTATATTCCCGCAAGTGATTATCATTAGAATCATCAGAGTCCTCCTCCTCGGACTCGCTCTGTGCCTCCTCTGGCTCCGATTCAGAGTCGGAGGATTCAAGTAGGGCCTTAGCCCTCTTCCATTTCCTCACCGATTTTGCCCGGTTGGGGGCTCTTAGTTGTGGTCCAACCACAGGTTCTGTGACAGGACGTGCCCTGTCCGTCTGTAGGGTTTTGGAGGCATAATCGTCTAAATGACAACTTTTTAGCGGCCTTACGCCCACTAGGGGCCACCGGGTTAGTCTGCAGTTGCGTGGCTCTCATTGCAGTGGTTATGGAATGCGATAAATTATCTGACATGGCACCCATGGCGGTAAATATGGCCTGTGTCACAGACTTCGCCATAGCCGCATCTAAGAGGGAATGCAACTCCTCTGAGTCCATATGCTCTTGCGCTGTTTCCAATGCTGTGGGCATTTTGGGGCCCTGCAAGGGAGGGGTGGTTATGGTGGCTCTAGGCGTTGTGGCACTATATGCACTGTTCTCACCCTGCATGTCTGGGGTGGAAGGACAGTAAATACAGGCAAGGCTGATAGGGGATATACTTAAGTAAAGTGTCAGAATGGCTAAACCCCAACTACAGTAATATTAGACACACTAGCAGGCACCAGACACCAAGTGTTGAGCAAAGCACTAACAGGTAGACAACAAAGAAAAAATGCAGCAAGCTCATGAGTGTTCCCTCAGGAATAAGCTCCTGGGGAACACAGGGAGACTTGCCCAGAAACAGGGATCAGCTCCCGCCCCCAAATGAGCAGTATTGGCCGCGCTAGGAAAAGCGCAGCAAAACTGCCAACTGCCAACGTTGTGCGCATGCACGGGCGGCCGCGGTAACGACCGCGGACCGCCGAGACCGCGACCGGCAGCGGTACCCATGCGAGGGGAGACCAAATGGAGGGAATGGGAAGCAACCGGTCGGGAAATAAACAAACCGACCGGAGGGGGAGGGTGGGGGAAGATGGAGAGGGAAGAAAATTCAGGGAGGACAAGACCCAAAAGAGAGACAAAACCAAGAAGATTATAAACACATCCAAACCCTGAGAAAAAGTAAAGGATTTAAAGGTACTCTGACTGAAACAGCAAGCTATTGACTGTCAGAAACAGAGGAGGAAAAAAACTTCTACTTATCTGAGGCTGCAGCAGCAAAAGAAAGGAGTGGCTTAGGGTCACATGGGACTTTGTTGTAATGGGGGACATTCTAATTGGTTCCTATGTGGTATTTGGCTAACCTTTTAGAAGTTATGATGTGGTGTTATTGAATTGTTTTCTTTTTTCTCTCTCTCTATATATATATATATATATTTAATATATATATATTTTTATTTATTTTGTTGCTGTGACGAGACCAATCTCGCCACATTGCATTGGAGGAGCCTGGTTGCCCACCTGCTGCCTTTGGATTATGGACCGGCAGCTAAAGGGTTAATTTTACTGTGCAGAAGGATTTATTTCTCCCTTTCTGCACAGCCGTTTGGTAGATTCCATCTACCAAACAAACAGTTTCTTTTCAGCCTCCCCAGAGCCGTGGGAAGCCGGCCGGCGACCTTAATTGGCCACCCAGAAGCTGGAGTGCGCCCTCCATTTACCTCCCTGAAGCCGCGGTTAACCGCGGCTTAACGAGCGTGTGCCGGCAATTGACCACCCAGTAGCTGCGGTTAACCGCAGCTTAATTGATTGTTACTGGGTGGTCGCGGTTACACTTAGCCGCCACACGATGGCGGTGTTCTGGAGCTCCCCGGGCAGCCAGCGCTTGTCTGCCCGGCTTTCATGCACCAAACCCGGACACTTTTACGTGCAGGCACCGCTGAACCTCCAACCCCTGGTTCTAATTCGCACGGATTGAACGAATGCATGTAAATTCGGTATTTTATGTTGGAGGAATGTTTTAACCCAGATAGCTATGCCATGGAGCCTATTCGTGGAATTAAAGACTTGGGCTCCATGGCAATTAAAACTGTATTCGTGTGGTCTGAGTGCCATTCACTTAATAATGTGCACTCAGACCTGAGCTATCTGGGGATATGTTACATGTCTGTGTTTTATGTAGTAAATGTTACTTTGTGCATTTTAAAGTATTATGCTGGTTTTGTGTTCCCACGTGTGTAATGGAGTTTTGCCTTTGTCTTGGGAGATAATTGAGTTACTTCCCAATTATCTCCCAGGGCAGAGGGGAGGAAGCCAGGATGCATTGTGGGAATATACTGTGACTGTGTGTCCTATTTGTATACTTGTCTGTCCCTTGTCACAGTCTCCCATTTGGTCCCCTAGGGGAGTGTCCACCAGGTGGGAGACCTGCATAAAAGCTGGGCAGGTAGCCCTCATTAAACAGACCACTGCTTGACCCTCAACACGGAGCCTTGTCTCGTCTTTGGGGGGATTTACTGTATGCTGCTAAGGACTGATTGCCAGGAGTGTAAGCCGCTTGGAAGCTTTTCCTGTTCGCCTGCTAGCAGCTATTCGTATGGTTCCTGTTCGTTTATTTGAAGTGCTACCTTATTCCCTTGTATGCCGTTCGGGAGTTTGGAGCATTCACCTATTGGCGGTTCGTGAGTTTTGGTGATTCTACAGTAGCTGTGCCTGTCTCAAAAAGGGGGATTATCGTCTAAGCGGTTTTTTCCCCTTTTGTGCAAAACGGTCCGTTACAGTTGCTGAGGAATAAAAGAAAGAGGAAAGCCTAATAAGAGCCTCCGTGTCATTTAATAAAATTCATATTTCTCGCTTCATTTTTTTTTTTTTTTTTCTCCTACTCCTTTCCTTGAGCCCCTGAATTGAATCATAGGACATACTTCTATATAAAATGTATTGATTTTTAAAATGTAATTCACTGCTAAAAGGTGGAAAATGAGTTGCCCTGTATGATATATCCGATAGGGGCAGTTCAATTTCCACTATTTTAGACAGAGAATAAAAATGTATATGTATCCATACTTTATAACTATTGAAAAAATGGTTTCTATGTTTTTAATGTTTATCAAGCTAGTCTTCTAACTGTGCTAGAGATCTGAAGTTTAACCTCTGGCCATCCTGTCTCACCATCACACTTTCAGGAAAACCCCATTTAAATTTTAGACCAAGGTCTCTTAATGTAATTGACTGTCTGAAGGCTTGCCATGTTATAAGATATATATTGAAGGATCTTTATCTCTTGATATTTTTCTGGGATCGTTTTTGGGTCCATAAAGGATCTTGTAATTTGCATCTTGACTTTAAATGACATGAAGCAGATTCTAACATCTCTAGGCACACTTTGTGGAATTGTTCTTGGTTTAGCCAATGTGGTATCTTTCCATGATTTCACTATTGTCTGAGGTCTTTGTAACGGCTACCCAGGTAGTGAGAGGGTATCAACCGTAGGAGACGTCCTTTTCTTCCTGGCAAGTTGCTGTATGGTAATGGAGTCGCTTATTCCCATCCACTGTATCCAAGGCAGGAGTCAGGTAGAGCTCTTAAAAGAGCTCAGTGATTATGCTGCAGGATTCCCTTTCAAGAACGAGACAAGGCTACGTTTTGAAGGGTCAAGAAGAACAGGCACTCTCTTTCTGTGATTCTGCCCATGCAAGGGAGACACCCACATAATTAACAAAACCACCAATAAAATAAAACCCACCCCTCAGATAAGCTAGTAACACAATTAACAAGGACATATTTTTCCCCAAAGTTTGGATGTACCCCAAATACATGCATAAAGTGTCCTAAAAGAGCCCTATTCTGGGGGACCAACATAGTAAAACTTCAGCTCATTCGGTGCGGTTCGGGAGATATGGAGCTTGAAAGTTGACGGTCCGCACAGGCAAAGTGGCGGAAAACAGTTCCATGAGTTTTGGCCTTGCGGTTGGTCTTGGTTCGTGCGTAAAGTCCTGAACAGCTTGCCATCCGTCGATAACCGACGTTCGCCAGAATCCCCATAGGCTATTGTCTTTCTACTGAACGGCCTGTTCGGTAGTTCTAGCACGATTTCTCTGTGCTATGGAGGTCTCAGCGGTGTTCGCCTACTTGAGTGTCCAATTTTTAGTTCCAGACACTCTATGGCAAAACACCGCTGTTCGGGAGTTAAGATGGCCGCGAACACGTGTAAGTCCCGAAATGGCGGCCACCCAGGCGCTTTGCAAAGCGTTCGTAGGTTTTCTATGCGAAGGCACTTGATGGATCAGGGAGGTAAATTACCTATAATTAAGAAGCAGGGTGGTCCGGTGTTCGGTAGTTGGCATTCGTATGGGGAATGCTTCAAATGTCCCGAACCGATGCTTAGCAAAGCCCCATAAACCAGGTTAGGCTCCTCCATTTGTTAGTCTTCTCTCCCAGTGCTGCAAATAAGTCTAGAAGATTTCCAATAATTCTAGTGTAATCAATTCAGGGATGTTTCTAATTCTAATATTAGTGCATCTCATCCTATCTTCTAGATCTGTGATCTTTGCTTCCAATTCTGATTTTTGTTTCTCTTTAATTTAATTTCGATGAAAATTTACTGCTTCTGGTTTTCTTCCATTGACTGTAGTCTCTTAGCCAAGTTATTAAAATATTCTCTAATGCTCTGAGCATTCATCTGTATTTCCAGCTTGATTTGTTCTAGTTGGTCATTTAAGCAGGATCTCAGAATTTCTGCTGTAACTAGTGCATTATCCATATCTGTATCTGCTTGTGTTTTCTGAATCTTTTATGCAGGGAGGTAATGTTGAATCGAACTTTAACCCGTCTGAAGGTAGAGGAGTCAGCTCTTTATTTCTTTGAGGGGAAGGGGCAGGTGTGACATTGCATTGGAGAATCCTGGTTGCTCGCCTGCTACCTTTGGATTATGGCCCCATGTTAAAAGACTTTGTTTCCCCTGCAAAAAAGACTTAATCGTGCTTTTCTGCCCGGTGTTCGGTAGATTCAATCTACAGAACAACCGCACGAATGACTAGACCACCTGGGAGCTGGAGTGTGCCGGCAATTAGCCCCCCTGAAGCTGCGGTTAACCGCAGCTTAATTGACGAATGCTGGGTGGCCGTCATTCGTATAATGAACACAAGGTCGCAGCCATTTTAAACCCGCGAACGTACAGCGGTGTTCAGCGCTTAATTCATGGAACTAAAATCGGACACAGTTTTGTGCGAACACCGCTGAAGCCGCCGACCTCCCTTCTGATTCGGTGAAAGTGTACAAACGGCCTGGTGTTCAGTAGTTTTACTTGACTATGTTATACCCCAGATAGGAATCCCATGGAGCCCATTCGCATGGGAACTGACTGTAAAGACTTTGACTCCATGGCGATTGAACTCTATTCGTGTGGTCTGAGCGCCATTCGCTTAATAATGTGCGTTCAGGCCTGAGCTATCTGGGGACATGTTAAATGTATAGTTTTATTGTAACTTGTGTCATACTGTGTATTTTAATAGTAATTCCTGTGTTAGTATCCCCACATGCATAATGGCGATTTGCCTTTGTCTTGGGAGATAATTGAATTACTTCTCAATTATCTCCAAGGCGGAGCAGAGGCAGCCAGGATGCATTGTGGGAATATAATGTGACTGTGTGTCCTACTTGTCTGTCTTCTGTCAGTCTCTGTCAGTCTCCCATTTGGTCCCTTAGGGGAGTGTCCACCAGGTGGGAGACCTGCATAAATACTGGGCAGGTAGCCCTCATTAAACAGACCACTGCTTGACCCTCAACACGGAGCTTTGTCTCGTCTTTGGGGGGATTTACTGTATGCTGCTAAGGACTGATTGCTAGGAGTGTAAGCCGCTTGGAAGCTTTTCCTGTTCGTCTGCTAGCAGCTATTCGTATGGTTCCTGTTCGTTTATTTGAAGTGCTACCTTATTCCCTTGTATGCCGTTCGGGAGTTTGGAGCATTCACCTTTGGGGGGATTTATGAATGCTGATAGACTGATTTGCTAGGAATGTAAGCTGCTTGGATGCTTTTCCTATTTGTCTGGTTCCAGTTTGTGTGTTTGGAGTGCTATATTGTATGCCGTTCAGGAGTTTGGAGCATTCCCTTATTGGCGGTTCGGGAGTTTGGTGTTCTACAGTAGCTGTGCCTGCATCTCTGAAAGGGGATGATCACCTAAACGGTTTTTACCCCTTGTGTGCAAAACGGTCCGTCACGGCAGGTTTGGTTGAGAAAAATCCAGATTTTTTTTATTTTTTTTTTCTACTTTTGGGGTTTTCTTCTTATCATTTTTATTTTTTTTTATTTATTTTTTTTACTAGCTATCTTGACAAGTACAATAAACTGAGGAAATATAGATAGAAATATCTTGTAGATTTCTACTTTTCTACTTTTCTACTCTACTTTTTTTTCCTTTTCCGTTTCTTTCCCTTTTCTTGGACTTTCCCCTTTCTCTTCTATCCCTTCTAATTTACATCTATTTCAGTCTCTTAAAGTCAAGAGTTGTGCAGTATATGTATATATTTTGCTGGTAAATTAGCATTTCATTTCAGTCTGCTAGACTTTTATAAGCCATTATATATCCTTTATGCTTAATTATAGATGGTTTTTATTTGAATATTTATCATGGTAATTCCAAGAATTTATTTTCACTTTATGATTTTTTTTTTTATGTTTGGGTTCAGACTATATTCAGACTGTATTCTTCCCAATTATTTCCCCCTACTTCTTTCTTTTTCTCTCAAATTATAATTTTAACTCTTCTCAGAGACAATTAAACACATTAAATGACAATTATTTTTTTTTTATTTTTTTTATTTTTTTTTATTTATTTATATACAAGCCTGCATTTGAGTGCTGTCATCTGTTACTGAAGCCTTTCTTTATTTCTCAGGAAATTCCAATGTACCTCCACAGCCCAGGCAGACAAAGTTCAGTGTCAGCTTACTTGTAAATCTCCAGTCTCAGGTCTAAAGTATTTCCAATATCCCCAGCATTAAGGACTGCTTTGCGGCATTAAATCAACCCGATGGCATTAATCCTCTCTCCACGCTAAAATCCTCGTGGCTGGGATCATCAATCTGACAGCTTGTCTCTTGCTGTGTGGTGCGTGTTACATCCCACATGTCATTGCTCCACCCTATCTCTTCTGTATGTGAGACAAAAAAAATCCCCAAAAAATATTTTAAATGTTAATCCAAAAATATTAAGGCCCTTATAGATGGATGAGGTGGTCATCAGTAACATTTAAAACAACTCAAAAATAAAACAAAATGCAAAATCCATATGAAACGGAATATAACATCAAACATGTATTGCTATATTAAACTAAATCCATACATTGGAACACAAGGTACAAACAGGCAATGAGGAGTGTGTGGGGGTAGATGGGACGGCATTGTGCAGAGGATTCTGATGTGTAAAGTGGCTGTTTTGTAACAAGACTTCAAGAATATGAACAAAAGGTTTTAAACGCTGCTCTAAGCTAAAGTGATAACCCATCCATATGGGAGCACGACAGACCAATGGTTTATAATTATGCTGCTTTCATTGCTACAGTAAAGAGAATGTTTGATCCGCTAGGAAGAAGTCAATGCAGCCCGATCTCTACTTCACCTTAAACAAGGGAATAGAATCCTTGTAGAATACACATTTTTAATTTAGGTCTTTAGCTATGGAGGCAGTGGCGGAACTGCAGGGGTCGCAGCTGCGTCCAGGCCCGTCACTCAAGGGGGTCCGGCCTCCCTGTAGACGCCTGCGACCGGGTGCTCGACGGCCATGTGTTGCGGCTCTGGCTCGCGCGGTCTAGCAGCCAGTGCCGCACATTCAGGGGTCCAACTGGTGGACCATGCTGTTAGGGCCACCTGATAGAAATTAATATCCAGAAATGAATATCAGCTCTGGAGGCTGCGCGGGAGGAAGGAGAGGGAGTCAGAATGGGAACTCTGACTTCCATCAGGCTGATCAATTGGACCCCAGGGAAAGTCACCCTTCTGCACCTAAAGCAGGAAGGTTACTAAATAATTTTGCATATGTGTCACTTAGTGTATGCCTGTGTGTGCGCACGCGCTTGTGTCTGTCTGCATGTGTAGGTGCAAAGACATTTGGGGCGGGGGATAGACTTATGGCTAGGTCCAGTGCAATTTTCACACTGGGTCTCTGTGGTTTATAATTACTCTCTGTGTGGAGGTCAGATGAAACAACCAGGCCTTTATGTATGTTTTCCTTAATGGTCTTTCTGATGCGATTCTAGATGAGGAAGCCGTGAGAGATCTTCCAAAACCTTAGAAGAACTAATCATGTTCATATCATGTATAGATGGATGTATGAGACACAGACTCAATACTAGAGATGGACCCATAAGTAATTTAATAAATTTAGACTAAACGCGAATATCAGAATATTGCCGAAAGATAACAAAAGGATACTTAAATCTCTGTATCAAAATGTTTTTTAAAACTTCAAAACAAATCCAGGATGTTTAAAATGTACTGCCATACAAAAATGTACTATGCCATGGCGTGGAGGTGATATGAAAAATAATTCTGGGAAAGAATGAGATACAGTTGTTTGGTTGTGTTTTTTTTTTTTTTTAAAGCTTATATAAACCCAGTTATGTCAGGTATTTGTTTTTACCACTTGAGAAAACCCTAAGGGGAGAAACACATTGTGGTTTTTATCCTGTTGTTAAAATAAAGTATTTTGGCTACCTCACTACCTGCCTTTTAGCCATATATTTTTAGAACTTATTTATTTTTATACTTTTATTTGACATCTGGACCCATCACCTACTGTGGACAACCAAAGAAATCCTTGTTGGGGATTATACCACTGAGGCTTGATACATAGAGCAGTTAGTCTGCTCACTCTGTTGTAAGTATATTTTGTTTACCTTATTGATACTTCCCTATCTACATAGAGAGCACTATTTGGCTTCTTTTTTGTCATTCCATATGAGCTACCTCATCGTTATCCAGTTGTGACTTACCATCATTCTACAGTGTACCAAAACCAGAGGGATATCCTGCATGTGGGGATTGTATACCTCTGCATGCTGTTTTACCTAGAGCTGGTTATAGCTCTACCATACGTGAGTTGACATTTTATCTAAGGGTCGTTTGCCCTACCACATATTCCCATATTGCACTATTGGTTTGCCTCTGTTTTTGCTTCCTTTTAATATTCTGCTATTAAGCCAAGCTACCAAGAAAATCCCATACCAGGACTAGAGGATCTATTGCCACTTTGAGACTGTGCCATACCATTTGGTATTTTTTTATTCTTTTAAGTTTGCTTGTGGACTTTTTTTTCTATCCCGGGTTTTTTATCGCCTTATTGATTTCATTGTTCTTATTATATACTATTGGAGTATTTGGAGTATTTTTCTTGGCGCTATCTGTATATTGTTTGACTTGTTCTAGTTTTCTTGGGGTTGGAGGGATTCCCCCTATTAGGTGTGCTCTCTTCCATCCTAGTGTTCTTAGTTTGATTAGCGCTGCTCTATTCCTTGTTCAGTTTTATTACTATATCTTTTTTGATTTATGCTGCTCTCTATGGAAATGTGCTCAACGTCTAACGCTCTAAAGAGAGATATTTCAAAATATTTGTTAGTACAGGTTATAACTTCATATAGGTCTCTGTGGTTACACCAATAGGCTCCGAGCGATGGCTCCCTGTACTGTAGGTTTAAAAAACTGTTACATTTGAAGTTTAAACCCAGTTGATACAGTTAGAATATGTACATTTCTACTGTGATACATATTGTTTGTATTTTCAAATCCATCCCTAAATCGGAGGGTACTCTAAAGTCTTTAACTATTGTGCACATCTACTTTTCACTCCCCTTTGCTTTAGAACACTCAGCTGTCAGAATTAAAAATGAAGGAGGTTGTTTACCCATGGAAGCATTCCCCAGATATTTTGGAGTTTCCCACTGGCTAATTTATTAAAGGAGGAGGGCTGAACCCTCTTATATAACATAATCTATTCCTGGACAAATTTGCTCTTGACGACAAAGGCAGGATTTACTACCGAAATGTGTGTTGAGCTACTTAGTGTGCCGAAGCTTGCCTATCTGTTAGCTGCAGCTCTTTATGTTAAACACACAGGGCAAGCTACATAGAATCTCTTAACTGCCATGAAGCAGGTGGTAAGGTTGGATAGCTCTAGCCATTTCTTTGGATAGCTTCCTAGTTATGGAGGGTAATTGGCACGGTTGGTTTTACTGTGGGGTTATGCCTCTATTCAACTAGAGGCATGTCTACTCCCACTACTATCTGTGGGGTCTTATACATAGAACCCCACTGGCTATTACCTATCCCTGACTATCTTTTCACCTACTATCCCAGACAGGCTACATATTCTGTATGCTGCCTACTGTGTAACTGATATCCTGAGCACCTCGGACTCTTTGCTCTTCTCAGGCTATACTATACATATTGTTTTGTGCATGCAGCTTTTTTCCTTGATCGGACATGTTTGGGAGTGCACTGGGCTATGTCTGGAACAGGATGTGGCGCCATATTGGGCATGGCAAACCACATCCTGTCCAGACCATATCTGGAAATGGGAGGGAATTTTTTTTTTTTTTTCAATTAACACAAGTGATATTATTTTGTAATAAAGTATGTTACATGTATAAAGGATATTCAGTGGTATGAGATCTTATATAGGTCGAAATGCATTGTGCTTTTATTTCTTTACTTTTACTAAAGTTAAATATTTACTTTTAATTTCCACCTTGGACCTTGGAATCTTTGTTACATTTAACCATAGAGTTCCTGTGGGTGTGACTGCTGAATTTCTACCTACAAATCTCCTGAAGTGAGATGGAATGCACCATAAGTCCAGAGCCAACTTATAATAGGCTCTAAAAATTGTTTGACGACTACTCTTGTGGCAAAACTAACCACTTAACTGTAATTGGTTGTAACGGAGCTCCTTGTACTCCGACTGAGTACCCTCCGTTGACGGATGCTCCTAGCGCTTCCTGAGGACTCCAAGTGCTGCAGCAGACACCACAACCACCGCAGACTCCGCAACCGCCGTATCTTGACTGGAGTCTCGCCGTCTTCCTTCCACCCTGGATCAGCTTCTGTCCTCCAGGACTGTGTGGTGAAGACCCCTCCTCCAAGGAGAGCGTGTCAGGAACAAGCTCTTAAAAGAACTAAGTGACTCAAGCTCAGGGGAGCATGCAGAGCATAGCAATCCCCAGTGTGATTATAACAGCTCCCTCCAATAACGAGACAAGGCTACATTTAGAGGGATCAAGAAGAACTGTCAAAACCTTTATTTCCCTTGGGACCAGCCAATAGGGTCACCACAATAACATTGTTGTGAAACCTCAATAAAATCACAAACAGTCAAACCATATCAAGCAACACACAGTGACTTATCACAACACAATGGCACATTTTTAAAGGGGTGGGGGAGACAATATTTAACAGTAAATATCTCACCTGCCTGCAGAATTAGCAATATGCAAATCTACCCGAATATGCAAATGAACCAGTCTTGCAATTCAGGTAGTGCATATTGCTGTTGCTACCAACAGAGGGCACTAGACAAGCTCCATAGCCAAACCCACCTAGTTGGTAGCAAACCTCAGCAATACAAGAGAACAGGCAATACATTACACAGTACACACACACACACTATAAACAATTACATTACACACACCCTGCACCTATAATGGGTACAGGGTGACTAAAACATAAGATAGATAAAGCAGCCTACATAAAGTCTGTCTGAAGGTAGACTATGGGCTTTAAAGCCAAATACATCAAAGAGTCAGTCACAGGGGAGGAGGCTGGCAAGCAGGCCTCTCCAATACCAAGTGGCGAAGGGCACTTCGTCACATTGGTATTAATGTACTGCTGTTACTTTAAACATGAAGAACCAAGCGTATACAGATTACTGTATTTTATCCGAACAAGAGCATTCGTATGCTGGCGGCAAAAAGCCACCAGCATTCATACAGTAGTTTCACGGACAGTGAATTTGCCCACTGTTCGTGAAACGAACAAACTACCAAATGGGAGAACACACACAGGAGGTATTGTGGCTCCCATTAAATATTGCAACATTGTTTCCTATCGGTAATTATAGAGATTCAAGGTGGCCGCCGTTTGGCTACCGACCACGCGGCGGTCGGCCATTTTGGATCCTTTGTTAGCCCAGCGGTATTTGGTCGTCGGGCGCCTGCAACTAAAATCGGCTACTCGACGGCACGAATACCGCTGGACTTCCAGGCCGTTCGGGAGCCCCGGTCTTTCGGTAGTTTCCCCCTAATGTCAATCTGTACTTTGAATGTAACTTGAAAATGTTTCGTGTGGCGTTCGGTTATGCTGGGATCTGAGCGGTACTTTCACGAACTGTGCGCTCAGACCCCAGCTATCTACCGAACGTCCATTCGTTAAATATTTAAGTTATACATTTTCATGTAAAATGTTGGTTTTGCTGCACGGAGGGATAATCCACTTAATGGTATATTCTAGTGGGAGTATCACTCTCGTACACCCGTGCATGATGGGAGAAATGTCCAGGTTAAATTCCCCATGTAGTCCCCTACTGTACAACCCCTGTAATGTCAGTAGGGAAACCTCTTGCGTGGGGAATCCCATAAATACTGTGACCTGTGATTAAAAGCTCAGTTGACTCCGAGCCTGTGTCGTCTAGTTCTTGGGAAGGAAGAATTCTTACAACGCTACCGGGATTATTGTATACTGTATTTATGTACTTGGATTAGGTTATGCTGTTCCTGTTACCCAGCGGAGATATCGTGGATTATACTACCTCTCCACTACCTCTCCACTACAACTTATTCATAATATTTGTTTAAATACAGGTCACACTGTGTGTATTTGTTTTATTTAATATAGGCAAAAAGACACTTTTAAGAAAGAACCTGTAAAATATATATCTATCATATTTATTTATGTGCGCTAGTCACTTTATTCTGTACAATCACATGTTTAAGTGTAAAGAGTGACATTACACTTGGTGATTTTTAGCAGCACTAGACACTTTCTTCTTATTTCAGTGCTGCATTATTTATTCCACTTTACAGTGGTATAATCCCCATTTATGGGACACGTGAGGTAGTGTTGTAAGTAGATATCTCGTCAGATGGGTACCATATGTAATCTAAAAAAAACAATAGTGCTCACTGTGATAAAACCAGGAGTGTATAAAAATACCAAATGGTTACTCACATTTAATTAGGCAGATGCACTGCTCAATGATAGGGTGTAAGTGGTATAATCCCCACCAAAAATGCTTAGTAGTATCTCTCTGGAAAAAAGTAAAACTCAGATGCCAGATAGTAAAATACAAATGGTAACTTACAACAAAGTGGCCAAAATACCTTTATTAAAATATAGATAGTTTACATTTCCACAAAGTTTCTCCCCTTAGGGCTTTCTCAACTGGATAAAAAAATATAACTATTTAAACTATTATAGATTTATAAAGGGATTTTAATCTATGGTAGCACCTATAATAAATCTGACTAAAAATGGAGCTAATCCCAAATAGTAAACATTTGATGTTATAACTGCTTTTAAAACCCTAAAGATATAATTTGCATCAGCTCCCATTTTGTTTCATCCTGACACTAACATACCTCTTCTACTAGAGGTAGATGTGCCTGAGAAAGGTAAAGGAGCAATACTGTCTCAAAGAAAAGTTCCAGATCAACCCTTGCATCCCTGTAGATTTTATTCTAAAAAATAATCTGATACAGAAAAGATACAACTTAAACAGCAGCCCACTCACCCACCAACGGGGAAGACCCCTGCGGGCAAACCGGGATCGGTAACCCGCTTGTTCCGCGACTATGCCGACCGGGTCTCAGAGCATGGGGACTCCAACATGGCGCCGGCGGCGGCCTACCCATGCTCCCAGCCACAAAGCCCAGCGGCATCAGAGTGCTCCACTGACACAACAGATGTGGACATCAAAGAATTATTGAGAAACCTACCCTCCAAAGCAGATCTGGCACAGATGCTGGGGAAAATTGAAGCCGCATTTCAACACAAAATGGAGGGCCTCAGCTCTGATATCCAAAAGGTAGGACACAGGGTACAAGACCTGGAGGACGAGAGGGGATCTTTGCAGACACAGATACAGGACCTAACCACTAAAGTAAATGCCCAAGACAGGCACCTCTCCATGATACAACGGTCACTAGACGACCTAGACAACAGGGGACGGAGAAACAATCTCCGCATAAGGGGGCTTCAAGAGGCAGACAATGAAAATCTGCACGCCCTACTAACCACCCTCTTTAATTCCATCCTGGGCCGCCCGCCAGATACACAAATACTCTTGGACAGAGCACACAGGTCCCTACGGCCAAAGAGTGGGGTAGGTGAAATGCCCCGAGACGTAATATGCCGCATGCATTACTTCACACTAAAGGAAGACATCCTGAAAACTCTAAGGGACACCTCCGCCCCACTGCTATACTTGGGCCAAGAAATCCAAATATACCCGGACCTATCATGGCTCACCCTACAGGCGAGAAGAACCTTAAAACCGGTCACAGACTAGCTGCGACTTCGCAACATCAAATACAGATGGGGCTTCCCATTTGCCCTTACAGTCGCCACTAGAGGATCTGTGTTCACCATCACAACGCACCAAGATGTCGCCCCATTTATAAGGGCACTGAACCTGAACGAAATCCAGGTTATGGACTGGTACTCGTCGGACCCAGCAACCTCCCACAATAAACAACCACGTGATCTGGGAAGGCAATCACAAGCGAAAAAACAGAGAACTGGACAAGCCAGTCCCCAACACCTACGAGAGAGAAGACCTAGAGGAGCCACGGACGACTAACTCCTATGAACGTAGGATACCCAGATGGATCTGCAAAACCCACTTCAACTCAGGAAGTTCACCATCCCAAGATGACAGCTCTAGCATACAAAATCATACGGAAGAAGAGAGAACGTAACCTCACATACCCTCTCAAAGCGACCCTCGACTTAATGGACTAATTGGACTTACTACTGACTCAAGGCAGGACAGGTGAACACCCGCTGCAACCTTGAGCGACAACCCACAACAGTCAGGTTACCGAGCTGGACTCTCAACGCCAGGTCATATGCTCAATGATGTGTTTTTTTTAGTTTTTATTTTTTTGTTTTTTTTAAAAAAAAAAAAAATGTGCATTTACCACATACATGTGTTCACAGTACGTCCACCTGGTAGAGCACTTCCAGATTAATCCTCAGATTGAGACACACAAATAGGGAAACTGCTGAGACAACACACACCAGAGTAAAGGAAAGATAGAGAGAAAAAAAACCAAAAAACAATATATATATATATATACGTCATCTCTTGAGACAATACTTCCAACCATCTAGGCAGTCCTCTGGGACAAAAAGTACCCCCCCCCATAAACTTCACCACAAAGCACTAATACTCCACTACACTAGTATAAGCTTATAAGTCTTTGGCCCCACGGCTTACAAAGTATACTACGACACATATCGAAACACCACAACGAACCAGATACCACTCTTACATGCGGTACCCACCCACCCCACCCTACGCTGTTCTCAATCTACCTAACGGTGTCACGATAAGCTGGCCTTCTGTAGACTCAGGGACATCTCAGAGGCCGACACCAGTCACCATTGTCGCACATAAGCGACTGCACGTACAGTTATACAACGGTACCCATCTTCGTGCTAGGATTAGACCTGGCAAATTGTATATAGTTTAACATTGTTAACGTTATTACTGTTTATGTGTTTTTATTTGATTTTATTTGATTTGATTTTATTGCATTTTATCTATGTACTGAACGGCATTATACATTGCACAGTGTATACATCATCCAATGCCACAAGAGGCCCAAGATACCATGGATCATAAACACCCACAGAGCAGGTCTACAACTCCTCCAGGGGTAGGAACACCCGGGGCTCCAGTCAATATCACGGTCACCTCCCACAATGCAAGGGGTCTTAACACAGCAGAAAAACGACACATGGCACTATCAGACTATCATAGACACAAGGCAGATGTGGTATTTATACAGGAGACACATTTTCGCAAGAACTCCCCCCCTTCCCTTAAATCCAGAACCTACTCCAAAGGCTACTTTAGCAATTATGTGGAAGCCAAATCGAGGGGGGTAGCGATTCTACTATCCTCCCATCTACCTTTCATATACATAGACCAACTCGCAGATGACAATGGCAGGTTCCTCTTTCTTAAAGGACTGATAGGAAGTACAACAGTCACCCTGGTGAACATTTATCTCCCCAATAGGAAGCAAACCCCCGCCCTACGCAAAATACTGAACAAGCTAGATACCTTTAAAGAGGGCCTATTGATAGTAGGAGGCGACTTCAACATCTCCTTAGATGGGACACTAGATACCACCTCCCAGGCCCAACAATACCAAGCATCCTCCAGAACCCGCATCCAGGCACTCCTAGACTCACACCAATTATATGACAGCTGGCGTATCATCAACCCAGCAAAACGCGACTACTCGTATTACTCTCACTCATCAGGCACTTATTCTAGAATTGACATGTTTCTCATCCCTCACCGGTTCCTACACCTATTCCACACATGCAGGTACGCCACGATTACCTGGTCTGACCAAGCCCCGCTATCAATGACCATCACCATCCCATCGCTCCACCCTACTAGATCTCAATGGAAATTAAATGATAGCCTCTTAAACAAACCAGAGATACAAACTCAAATCAGGGAAGGATTGTCTCACTACTTTGACCAAAACACACAACGCGGAACATCATGTCCGATCGTGTGGGAAGCTCACAAAAGCGCCATTAGGGGAACGATCATCCAACTGGCGTCTAATCACAAAAAGCATAGAGAAGCACAGGCAACTAAAATAGCCAATGAAATCAGAACATTAGAAGACACGCACAAGCAGGACTTCTCCCTCACCACATATGCGCGACTACTAGAAAAGAGGACGGAACTTAATTACATCCTAAACACTCGCACCAAATACGCCCTGGCTAAAACAAAAAGCCTCTACTATGCCCAAGGAGGAAAATGTGGAAAAAAAACAACGCGAACGCACATTCATAGCGGCAGTACGCAATAAAGAAGGGAAACTCTCGCATTCAATGACTGACATATCAAAGGCTTTCCACGACTATTACTCAACCTTATACAACCTCCGACATACGGCCCCCCAGACACAGGACATAATGGCGTTCTTAGAGAAGAGAATACACCACTCCCTCCCAAACAACATAAAGGAATCCCTAGATCAGCCCATCTCCACGGACGAATGTGCAGATGTAATTAAACATCTACCACATGGGAAAAGCCCAGGGCCAGACGGGTTCACAGCAAAATATTACAAAACCTTCGCGAAGACACTCATACCCCATTTCGTAAACGCTTTCAACTCGCTGTTACACTCAGACAAGCTCCCACCCCAGGCCCTTAATGCAACAATCACCCTGCTCCCAAAACCGGGCAAAGACCTAACCCAATGCGGCAGCTACAGGCCCATCTCCTTAATAAATGCGGACATAAAAATCTTCACGAAAATCTTAGCCAACAGGCTGCGCCCGATACTTCCGGCATTGGTACACGCAGACCAATCCGGCTTTATTCCGGGCAGAGAAGCCAAGCACAACACCACCAAGATCTTGAACCTTATACACCACGCCAAACGAGCCGGGCACCCCAGTCTGCTCCTGTCAATTGATGCTGAGAAAGCATTTGACAGAGTAGACTGGACCCTGATGCTACAAACGCTTAAACACTTAGGATTTGGGCCGCACTGGCACAAGTGGATTTCGGCGATCTATTCGTGCCCAACCGCCAATGTCCGGATAAATGGACAACTCACTGACCCGGTAGTAATCTCCAACGGTACCAGACAGGGGTGCCCCCTCTTCCCGCTCCTCTTTGTTCTTGTCCTGGAGCCCTTTCTACAGGGGATCCGGGACAACACTAACATCAAGGGCATCCGGGCGGGGACGGAGGAACACAAAATAGCGGCATTTGCCGATGATGTGCTTTTCACCCTGGCAGACCCAGTAGCATCAATACCCCACCTAATGTCAGAAATGGCTACCTACAGTACACTCTCCAACTTTAAAGCCAACATTAGCAAATGTGAGATCCTCCCGATACACATTGAAACACGAGAGAAAGATGCACTACGCAGGGACCACCAATTCACATGGGCGACACATAGAATCAAATACTTGGGAATCAACATCACCAGGGACCTTTCCCAACTATTCGAGAATAATTTCCCCGACCTGACAAGGGCCATAACGCAAGACCTCACCACATGGAACAAGCCACACTTTGGGTGGTTCTGTAGGACGAATATCCTCAGGATGAACGTCCTACCCAGAATACTATACATGCTACAAGTGCTTCCTATAACTATTCCCAAGTCCTGGTTCACTGCAGTCCGAAAAATACTCACCACATTTATCTGGGCTCACAAACCTCCACGAATATCGTACTCACAAAACCAAAAGACAGGGGCGGCCTGGGTCTGCCCGACGTTGAAACATACCACAACGCGATACTGCTATCCAGGATATACAACTGGTCCCTCCCTCAATCCAGGAAACAATGGGTGAACTTGGAAGACTCCTTCTTCAGAGTACCTATTTACACGATACCCTGGCACAAATCGGGGCAAGTACTAATGCTCCACAACCCATATCCCACCATCACACCGACCCTTCGCATGTGGGCGATCACGCGCACGCACAATCTGATGTCACCCTACCCATCGCCACTATACCCTCTAACACACAACCCCCTATTCCAGCCGGGAGTAGATGGCAAATCTTTCCAGGCCTTCCATACAACGCCTTATCTGACATTGGAGAATGCCTTGACCACTGTCGGGGCAAAAGAAACAAAGCCCTTACAAGCGTTTATAGCTAGCCCTACGGCTATGCAAACGTATCAATACAGGCAACTAACACACTTTATACAATCAAAATCCCTAATCCCCAACGGCAGCCGTGAACAGACTAACTTTGAAAAATGCTGTTCCCTCCAATCCATAAGAACAAAACTCATATCAACAATATACTCCCAAGTTCTAGCCACAAGGCCACAACAACTGCCAGCCTTCACTACAACTTGGGAAAAAGAATTAAACCTAGTAATACAACCCGACAAATGGAAAAAAAAATTTAAACAAATACACAAATCCTCAAAAAACACAACCACACAGGAAAGCAACTATAAAAGGATAACGAGGTGGCATTACACGCCCTCAAAACTACACTCCCTATTCCCCGCAACTTCCAAACAATGTTGGCGCTGCCACTCAGCAGTGGGCACCACCTCGCATATTTGGTGGTCATGCCCAGTGATACAAAAATTTTGGACACGCGTGGCAGGCCTGATCCACGCCATACTTAAGATAACTGTTCCCTTGGACCCAGACACATACATATTCCTCCTCACCCCACACGGCATACCGAAACAAACGGCAGCCCTGCTCATACATCTGATAACAGCTGCGAACCAGCTTATTCCAGCCTTATGGAAACAACTAAACCCACCGACCATACGCGAGTGGATACAAAAAGTAGAAAATA
The DNA here is from genome assembly GCA_933207985.1 of Pelobates cultripes. NCBI lineage: Eukaryota > Metazoa > Chordata > Amphibia > Anura > Pelobatidae > Pelobates > Pelobates cultripes. The sequence goes on from OW240912.1 coordinate 164,506,990, forward strand.
CCAGAAGTCTAGAAGAAACGTGCTATGCACTATCAAACCAATACCAACAACACACAGAGACCTGGTACCCATGGACCCAATACCTCCGACAGATCACTTAGAGACTGAGGACACTCCACACCTCCCCCCCTCCCCCTCCCTTCTTCACCTCCCCGGGAATAGGAGCCAGCTCACATACAACCGTAGGGATGTAGGAAAAGGTAGCGGATCCTCAATATCACTACTAACCCTATATACCCAACGCACGGACACAATCTCATAGCTGATCGTGTACTGCCAATTGTATGATTGTATGATTCTATGACTATCCGACTACTGTAACACCTAAGTCCTGTACCATGCACTTTCATGTACCTGTCAAACCTAAGAGATGAAAATGCTGTATAATGTACTGACTTAAAATAAAAACTATAAAAAAAAAAAAAAGATACAACTTTGTAGACAGGGAGTTGCTTGTGTTTTATTTTTCCTTTGGAAAAAAATGGCAAAACCTGTTGGAAGGTACTTTACATCCAATAACTCATATTGGAGAAGCTAAAAGGTTAACGTGTGTGTGTGTGGGTTTTTTATTTTGTTTGTTTTGTTTTTTTGACTCAATTCAGTTTTATGTGTTAACATTCAGACCTGGGCCAAAAAACTCAAAAGCAGATGCTTTGTCTCATCAATACGGACTTCATGTCTGTGCAGAAACCGAAGTGTCCTCTGTTCCTAAACAGCGTATCATTGTCAATAATAGGATCAAGTTATAATCCACTCTTCTCTCTGAGATAGAGGAGAAACAATCCCAAGCACCAGAACTAACACCTGATGGTAAAAATGTTCCTCCTGACCTACAGATGGATATACTTACCTGCTTTGATGACAGTAAAGTTGCTGGGTATTTAGAAGACATATAACCAATTAAATCTGGTGGCCTTCATTACATAATGTAACGGAGCTTCATGTACCCCGGTTGGGTACCTCCCCCAACAGATGCTCCTAGTGTTCACCAAGGACCATCAGCACCACACCGGACACCAAAAACACTGCAGACCCCATGAACCACCACAGTTTGGTTGGGGTCTCACCGTCTCCTACTCACACTGGACCTACGACAAGGATCTAGGTTCCAGTGGTTGAACCTCTTGCTCCAGAGAGTGAAGCAGGAACAGCTCTTAGAAGAGCTAGTGATTATTCAAGGGAGTATGATGAGCATAGCAATCCCTTGTGGCAGTTCCCCCAATAAGAGACAGTACTCAGTATTAAAGGTGAAGTAGAACAGTAGGTTTAATGGAGCATCTGGTCTTTTATACACATTTTCCGACAAGGTTACCGCCTAGGTGGACCTTGTGGGGCACAGGACATAAAATCAACAAGCCAATACAAAACAGTGTGATAATGATAATCCCACATACTGTACACAAACCCTCCCCTCTACTTGGGAGATAATAGAGTAATTAACTCAGTTATCCCCTAGCAAAAAAAAATGTATATATTTTTTTTTCTCAAAGTACTGAAAACACCCCAAAACACATCCCCCTAAATGTTATATCTCCTGGTAGCCCTGATCTGTGTGAACAACATATCCAAAAATCACCCAGATCAGAGCAGGGGTTCAGGAAATTCCTGGCGGTCATATTTGACAGACCGCAAGCATGGCTTCATGCCCAAAACTGTTCCAGAGAATTAGGCTGTGCGGGCGGTCTATTTCCAATAAGTCAAATACTGTTCAAATTACCGAATGAACTGGTGAATGGCAATAGTCTATGTGTGTCCTTGGTTCATGTGTTTAACCCCTTCAGGACAGAGTCAATTGTACACGTTCTGATCAAAACGAAACCAAAAACTGGGATCTGGGATTTGCGCTATGTCTGTTCAACCGTAATTCAGCGCTGTCACATTAAGTGCACCCACACTTATTATATAATTTTGTTCAGGAGAAACAGGGCTTTAATTCATCATTAACTATTCATATATGGAACATAAATTATTATGAATAAAATTTTAAATTGTGTGTGTGTATATGTGTATATATATATATATATATATATATATATATATATATATTTTTTTTATTGTATTTCCGTCTGACATTTTAGCTGTTAATGTCATAATACTGTTAGGTTTTACTGCACAAAATGCACATATTTGTAATCAGCTATGTCTCACGAGTACAACCGTAACCCCCATTAACAGGTTTTATGGTGTTTTGGAAAGTTATAGGGTCAAATATAGAACGTTCCATTTTCAAATTGAAATTTGCCAGGTTAGTAATGTTACCTTTGAGATGGTGTGGTAGCCCACGAATGAGAATTACCCCCATAATGGCATACCATTTGAAAAAGACAACCCAAGGTATTGAACATGGGGTATGTTTAGTCTTTTTAGTAGCCACTTAGTCACAAACACTGGCCAAAGTTAGCCTTCGTATTTGTTTTCGTGTGGGGAAAAAGCGAAAAACTAATATTTGGCCAGTGTTTGTGACTAAGTGGCTACTAAGAGACTGGACATACCCCACTTGCAATACCTCAGGTTGTCTACTTTTGGGGGTAATTCTCATTCCTGGGCTACCATACGCTCTCAAAGGCAACATAACCAATCTGGCAAATTTCAATGTCAAAAAAACGAAATGCAAGCCTTATGTGACTCTCTAACTTTCCAAAACACCACCATAAAACCTGTATGGGGGAAGAGAACCAGCAGGGGTACTGTCTGACACTTTAGACAGTCCCCCTGCTGGCAGATCCACAGCCAGCTTTAGGGGGGGCCCATGTGATCGCTCTTTGAGAGCGATCACAAGGCCCCGGGTGCCTCATTTGCTGGGGAAGGGCTGTCAGGTAGCCCTCCAGAAGAGGATCGTGGCGGAGGTAAGTCCACCGGACCTCCAGGGGCTGCAACGGCGTTCTATGCTGCCGCAACGGCTTTAAAGCCCTTTTAATGCGGGATGGCGTTAAGGGGTTAAATGCACTGAACACCACTGCATTCATATGAAGAGACAAATTGCTGGAAGTCCGAGCGGTGTTCATGTGGAATAGTGTCCGAAAACAGTTCCATTCGTTCAATGACAAAACACCATTGGCCGTTCAGTTTAAGATGGTCATCACCACATGCTCATTCATATGAACGACGACTACCCAGCCGTTCGTTAATTAAGCTGTGGTTAACCATGCAGGGTGGTCGGTTGTTTGGCCATAATCACAGGGCAGGAGGCTGGCAAACAGGCCCCTCCAAAAACCAGTGGCGAGATCACCTTCGCCACACCTAAAGACACCAGAGATAATGTTATGGCTTTTGAAACTTGTGCTAAAACCAAATTACGTCATATGTGGTCTGCTGCAATCATTAGAAATATCAAACAAACCATGGGTTTGTATAACAATAGACTTTATTGTTGATCTACCTAACTGTTAGACAGATTCCCTAAAAATAAAAGATAAGGACTAGCGCTTTTTTTTTTTTTTTCCACAGTAAATGAATGTATAAAGAGATAACTAATACATAAATTAGCTGCTAAACATTCTTGTGACTCCTTCAATGTCACCAATAACTTCAAACAGCAAAAAAAAAAAGAAAAGGTTCCTTAAAGAATGTAGCGCTTAGGAAATGAAAAACAAATTATCACCTTGTAGTGTTTTCATCGAATGTTAAATTCTTATTCAGGTGTCAAATAGGCAGTTTATCTATAAAAGATAATCATACATAGTGTAGATAGTATATAACTGTACATTCATGTATATGGTGTTATTCACTCACAGAGCTCTAGTTGAAATCGCTTTCGGGTCCATATAGGCGACCCACCCCTGCTTGGGATATATGTCTTGTCCTACAGGGAAACAGATAAACCGAAGATAGCGTAGCACAGTCGGTGATAGTTATAATAAAGGTGCCTATCCCAAATGGATACTTACAGACAGTCTAAATTGACTCAATTCTTGAGCGATGTGCAGATTAGGGACTGCACTCCCAAATGTCAAACGATAAATGGAGAACCAAATATAAAAAAAAAAAGATAAATTTATTAACACAATATATAAAAAAATAAATCGGAACTATGTCCAAAATAAAAGCCGGAACACGTTTCACCACAACGTGGCTTCCTCACCCGGATCGATGAGCTGAATATCTTCTGGTTCCCCGTCTCCATTTAAATACCATTCCTAATGACTCATGTGATACGTGTGTGTCCCACACGCACGTCACCACCACTTGCAGGTAGGACGTGTGTGTGTGTGGTCCACACCTCGTTCTCACATCGTAGTCTGATGCGGTCCTCGCCTCATTTTCACATTCGTGTCCTAAGGTGTTGAACCGTTTGTTCAATCGCCCGTTCCATCGGGCTACCTCCATGTTCGAATAATTAAAACATTGTTCCTTACTTAAAAGTTATAACTCTAATCCATACATAATTCATACCAACTAGACAGACATATTTCCAATTCTATTTTCATCATATATAAACTGGGAAGTTGACTTGTAGAATTTTTGCGGTCCGTGATTTCATATGTGGGAAAGGGGGGGAAAAAAAAGGAATAATATCAATTCTTACCATTTGTATAGTCTACCGACATTAGGCAGACTTAACTATATGTTATTCTAAATAAAGCGTGATTTCAATATATAATTTTTTTTTTTTTTTTTTTATAATAACGCTGTACCTGCATCCCTTATATTCACTTTATCGTTAAGAGAAAATAAAAGTTTAGAAGATAACACGAATTGATAACATTCAGAAAATTGTCAAAATCAAACTTATCTTAACATCATTCTATATAAAACATGATTTCGATACATAAAATTATTTTTCTGAAATGTAACATTATATTTTCATTCCACATATTCATTGTAAGGTTGTATCATTACACAATGAGTTACATTTCTCATTAAAAGAATAGCAGGCTGCAGTCCCAAAAAATTATAAATATTTCTTCTATTAACTTTTTTTTTTTTGTAATAATGCATAGGAAATCTATTTAGACACTTTTACAAAAGTTCACATATGGCCTCATATTGTGATTAATAACCCCTTATATTAAATCGGAGAAAAAAAAAATACTAATACGTACTATAGTTGCCTCAAGTTATAAAAAATGACAGTGTTCAAAATTAGAATTGAGCCCATTAGGAATTAGCGTATTTAATTTATAAATCCATTTCATCTCTGATTTTCCTAATTCTCTAATAAAATCTCCCCCTCTCAATTTAATTCTATTTTTTTTCTAAACCCATAAATATTAAGCCTTCAGGGTTTTGGTTATGAAATTTTTTGAAATGACTAGAAACACTGTGCTGTTCGAATCCCTTCTGGATTTTATAAATATGTTCTCTAATCCTCACATGTAGGGGTCTTGTTGTACTGCCCACATAATTTAATCCACAAGGGCAGGTTAAAAGATTAAATTAAATTCTTTGTAAAACATGTCATAAATTGTCTAATGGGTAATTTTGCATTCCCATTTAAAGGTATATCCTTAATTACCCTTCTCTTACATCCAGACTTTTTACAAGATTGACATGAACCACAACCGTAAAAGCCTTTTTCATTTTTAAATATAGTCGAGAGGTCTTTCTTTTCCCTCAAAGAGCTTTGTACCAGGGTATTTTTGAGATTTTTCACACCTCTATAAATCTAGGTTTACTACGGAGGATGGATTTTAAAACAGGGTCTTGTAATAAATTGGCCAATATTTATTCATTCTCTTTATTTGTTGATTCTGAGTATTAAAATTACAGATAAATGGGAGAACTTGTAATTCTGGATCAATTTTTGGTTTATAGACTAACAGGTCTTTTCTATCCTTTTTTTGTTTTATTTCTAATCTTGATTCCTCCAATGTTGACGGATCGTATCCTTTCTCCATAAAATCCGTTTTGATTTTTAATGATTGTCTAGTAGCTAGTTACATCACTACAGTTTTGACAGATTCTAAGGAATTGTCCCTTGGGGGCATTTTCAGCCAGGTGGCAACTTATATTTTCAATAAAACTGTTACAATCTACTGATTTAAAATGATTTTTTGTTTTTATCTTCCCCCTTCAATATAGATATCAAGATCCAAAAAAGTGACTTCCCTCTTACTCCATGTACTCGTTAGTTTTATGCCCCAAGCGTTATTTAAATATTCCAAAAATTTAACTAATTGATTTTCTTCACCTTTCCATATAAATAAAATATCGTCTATGTAGAGGCCATAGAAAACCAAGCTCTCCCCCCAGTCATGACCACCATAAACAAATGATTCCTCCCAGAATGACATGAGTAAATTAGCATAACTGGGGGCGAACTTGGTCCCCATGGCCGTCCCATTGACTTGTTGTAAAAAAAAATATTGTTATACCAAAAGAAATTTGTCAATATAAGTTTGATTCCCTCTAAAATATATTCAATTTGTAATGGTAAAAAATTGTTGGATTGGGTTAAATGTTTAATTGCTCTACATCCAAAAGAATGAGGTATACTACTATAAAGTGCAGATACGTCACAAGTGACTAAAGTGCAATTAGTATCCCAAACCACATTATCTAAAAGATTTAACACCGTTATTGTGTCTTTAATATGTGATTTTGTTTTAAACACTAGTGGTTGAAGTTGAACGTCTATATATTGCGATAACCTGCTTGATATCGCATCTATACCGGCTATAATCAGTCTACCTGGGGGGAGGGGGGGTTGTCCTTATGTACCTTGGGCAAAAAGTAAAATACTGGAATCTTTGGTAACTTAATGTTTAAAAATTGAAACTCTTTAGTATCTAGAATATTCGTATTTAGACCTTTTTCAAAAAATGTTGCAAAAATTTTGTTTATTTCTTCATTTGGGTTCTTACTTAATTTTTGGTAGGTATCTGTGTCTCCCAAGATTCTTTCTGCCTCAGAATCCTAAAAAGATCTAGCCCTTGTTTGCGGGTTTTATAACTAAATCCTGATCCTTCTCTAAGTCTCTCAGTGCTTTTTTTTATTTTTTTTTATTTATTTTTCCATTATGGCTAAATTATTTCTAAACTTATCTTTAGGGGCTATTGATCTGTCATGACCATGGTCTCAAACAAGATTATTATGTTTGAAATCATCTGTTTTGGATAAAACTATTTTTATTTTTCAATGACGTATGTTTGACATTTAGAACATCCACCCAAGATTGAGTCGTCATGGGAGCATTCAGGGATCCTTTGGCAACAGTAATTTTACAACATGACAGGAGGCTTCATATTTTGCATTAACTCTCTTTACTAACTCCACACAGCAGTAAAGAAAAGTGAGAAAACATTAACCAATCAAAAATGCAGTAGGAGGTACAATATTCACAGTGATGAGGCTCCTCCCCCTCTTTCTTTACTGCTCCATCAGCAGACAGGTCAGAGTTTTTGGCTCTTCCCTTTTACTTATTATATTTGCTCTATATTACATTTGTAGTTACTGTATTTCTATGTACTGTATATTTGTATTTACATAGGTAGTTACTATACATCTTCTTATAGACGTTTTACTCTCTGGGACTTTATCCCTTGGGGAGGGGTTTTTTTTTCTCCTTTTGTCCCTTTCTCAGGGCTTTTCCCTTACCCCCCTTTCGTTCCCACGCGGTCCGCCGGCTTTTCCCCGCCGTCGGACCGACCGTTTTCCTCCTAACTGAGGGTAACGCTCACCCTCCTCCACCCGTTCCCCACCTCGCGGCTTCACAGCCGCGCTGTTTTCTACCGCACGGCGGGAAATTACTTCCCGTTTTTTCTCCGGCGGCCATCTTGGATCTCGCGTCTCGCGAGATCCACGGCCGCCATTTTGGGAGCATTGCGGTCTCTTCATTTCGGCACCCGATCACCTCAATACCGGACGCAATCAGGCAGGGGTCCCCAGGTCAGTCAGCCTTCCCATATAAGGTTATAAAACTGTGCATTGGGGTGAGGCCCCATACTGATTATCATTACTGGCTCTCCAGTGTATTTATGTGCCATTTTGCTACATTCAGGGTGAGGCCCTATCATCTAATTACCGCTGCTATCAGGTGGATTTTGTGCCACCTATATATGTACATGCATATATAACTGGGTGAGGCCCAGAAAAAAAACTTTTGCTGCCAGATTTATCATTCTCACCCTGCCGGGGTGCTTATTCCTATTTTATTGTTATTATACATATACACACTACCCTGCTGGGGTTGCCTGGGTACTGCAGGTACCTTTTCACTCACTGGGATTGACCCCTAGCCCAACGTTTACTGTGCTTTCTCTATTACAGCGGTCCTACTCCTATCATTATGGATACACCCCAAAACCCTGCGGATTTCCAAACCATGATCGCGGAAGCCATCTCCGCCTCTATAGAGAAAGCGTTATCCAGGGTTATGACGGCAACTGCCGATCAGGCTAAAAAAGTCACAAAAGCCCAAGCCCATGACTATGATTCTGAGGCTTCAGAATCCCATACGCAGGCCGACTCACGGCCCAGCAAACGCCACTGGAAGGGCGAAAAAGGGGCTGACAACCCGGGCAAAGGCAAGGCACCGGCCAAACGCCACAGGCCAGTCCCACCCACTCCCGCCCACTACTCCTCGGATGAGGGGGAAGAACACACGCGCTCCATGGCCGTGTTGGACGAGTGGCAGGCCGCAGATTCTGATTCACAAGATAATGACTGGGGTTCGGACACAGGATCCCATACGGGCCTCCTGCAGGGCACCTTTTTGGACGACACCCAACTGCCGGATGACCCCACACCGGTCCATGACGAAGGGGACCCCTGGACCCCACGGGCCAGCGTCTATTCGACCCTCGCAATATACGACACCCGCGTTCGGGGGACTGGACCCCCCCGGATCATCTCTCCAAATTTATGCATCGTTGGCTCCGCAAACCCCTGGACAAAACGGTGCGCAACCGACTTCGTTCTGAATGCCCTCGCCCTTCCCTTCCCGACCACGTGGCTCAGACTCCCGAATTCGACCAGGTCATGAACACATTCATGTCTCGGGGTGGCCGTGACCCAAGGAGAGGCGTCGAAAAAGGATTCCACGGAGTTCAGGACAAACTCCTAGACTCCATTGGCCCACTTTCCCGCATCATGTTTTTGGCTGACGATGCTTTTACAAGGGCTGACGAATTTGATGCCAGTATGGTTAAAGAGTGGGCACATGATATACGAGAATGGGCACAGAGGTGCTTCTGTTTCGTGGGCAACACCAATGTAGCCCTCTCCTCTGAGAGGCGTAAAGCAGCACTGCTCCGTATTGACGGAAAGCTGGTGGAATTGGGCACCAAGGAGTTGGGACCGCTTGCACAGGGCAAATTGTTTGGGGAGGCCTTCCTCAAGGAACTGAACAAGCATGTAAACATTTTCACCTCACTAAATAAGGCTCACACTTCCATGAAGCGAGTCTTCAGGGGCCACCCCAGTCGGGGTGTTTTTGGACGGGCTGGCCGCTACAGGGGCCGAGCAGCCAGCCGTTTTTGGCCTTCTGGCCCCCGCTCGCACAGATCCCAACCCTTCTACCCAGAAGTGGGTTTCAGACAGCCCTTCTCCTACACCCGAGGAGCCGACAGAGGCAGAGGACCTCGTAACCGTGGCAGAGCACGCTTCTCCACAGGTAAGCACCTTAGTGTCTCAATGTCCACTTACCCCATGTACTGCAGGTCGTATTGCTCTGTCTTTTCAGAACTGGACAGCCATCTCCACGGACGCATGGATCCTCCAGACGGTTCGGGGCTACGTCATAGATTTCGGGGAAACCCCGTTCCAGACCGCCCCTCCGCACCCCATTCACTGTTCCAAGAAAGATCGCCACTTAATCGATGGCGAACTACGGGAACTCAAGGAAAAAGGAGCGATAGAACCCGCTCACGACCAAAACGGTTTCTTCAGCAACATTTTCCTAGTGAAGAAAAAATCTTTTCCGGACGGTTATAAACCTGAGGGGGCTCAATGCCTTTGTACTGTACAGACATTTCAAGATGGAAGGCATCCACCTTCTACGAGATCTGCTCCAGGACGGGGACTGGTTCACAAGACTGGACCTCAAGGACGCCTACCTCTCGGTACCCGTCCATGCTTCCTGCCGACAATTCCTCAGGTTTCGATGGCAAGGTCGCCCCTGGCAATTCACGTGCCTCCCCTTCGGCCTCAGCTCAGCACCGTGGTGTTTCACCAAACTACTGAAACCAGTAGTGTCTCGACTACGAAGTCAAGGAATTCGGTGCATTATCTACCTGGACGACCTGCTACTGTTCTCCTCAGACAGGTACAGTCTAACGCAACACACACGATATACCACCCGACTCTTCACATCCCTAGGTTTCGTGGTGAACTTCCAAAAGTCAGAAGTATCCCCAACCCAGACTATACAATTTCTGGGTTTCGAAATAGACTCCAAGACCAGCACACTACGGCTTCCGACCTCAAAGATCGCAGCCATCAAGAAGGAGCTACGCAGAACCATTCGCTGCCACACCATTCCACTCCGCAACTTGGCTCGGATCGTGGGCTTACTATCCGCATCTATCCAAGCGATATTCCCGGGCCCGCTCCACTACAGAGCGATGCAACGCTTGAAGGCTTCCTTTCTCCGCCAGAACCCTTCGTACGACCAAACTGTTCCGGTGACGGAGGAAGTCAAGGACGAACTCGGATGGTGGTTGGACAGCATGGAAGCGTGGAATGGCCGAGCCATCTTCGGAAACACGCCCGATATAGTCCTGGAATCAGACGCCAGCCTCTGGGGATGGGGCGCCACCTGCCAAGGCAATTCAACAGGAGGCACTTGGACTTCCCAGGAACTCAACCTCCACATCAACTGCCTGGAACTCCTAGCGGGGTCATTTGCAATCCGCAGCTTAGCGAAAGACCGGACGAATTGCTGCATCCTCCTCCGGATGGACAACGTCTCAGCGGTCCGTTACATCAACAGACTGGGAGGGGCCCGTTCCAGACTCCTTTCGGAGATCACGAAAGAAATATTCCAGTTTTGCCTACCCCGGAACATCTCCCTCATGGCAGAATATCTCCCGGGCGAGACGAACCTGACAGCGGACTGGTTTTCTGGCCATTGGCGGGACAGCAGCGACTGGAGACTGGACCCAATGATTTTTCAGCGCCTCTCGGACAGGAGGGGCCCCCTCCACCTAGACCTCTTCGCATCGCGCAACAACAGGCAGACGGACGAGTATTTCAGCTGGCTACCAGATCCGGAGAGCAAGGCAGTAGATGCTTTTCTCCAACCATGGCCGCTCAAGGGCGCTTATGCCTTTCCCCCATTCGCCATGGTGGCAAGGACGATACAATACCTGAAGACGCAACGCGGGTCTCTGCTCCTCATCACCCCCCTATGGCAGGGCCAACCATGGTTCCCGGACCTCCTAGTATCATCCTACAGGGACCCTCTCCTCATACCGTCCTACCAGACACTCCTCACAGACCCGAGAGGGAACCTCCATCCTCTCATTCTGGAAGACCGCCTTACTCTAGTAGCTTGGACTCTTTCAGGGGCGCCTGGCAAACCGAGGACCTATCGCAGACGGCTCGAGACCTCTTATGGGATTCATGGGCACCAGGAACCAGACGATGCTACCTTGCAGCATGGAATTCCTGGGCCGCTTGGTGCAGTGAACAGAACTTTGATCCCTTTACGGCACCTGTAACAGCCATCCTGAACTTTCTCTCCCATCTGTACTCCATGGGACGGTCTTACCGATCCCTCAACGTTGTGCGCTCCGCGATTTCGGCGGCTCACGTTCCGACCCGGGGGATGCCCGTCGGGAAAGATCCTCTGGTATGCCGTATTCTCAGGGGCATAAGACTCCAGAGGCCTCCCAAACCCAAATACACCCGGTTATGGGATGTGGAGGTCGTTCTCCAGTTCCTTAGGGACTGGCCAGATAACGACAGACTTTCACTCCGACAACTGTCGGCCAAACTAACACTTCTTCTGTGTTTGGTCTCGTTCCGCAGAGTTTCGGACGTGCAGGCTTTCGACATTGACGCCTTTTCGGTCTCCCCCGAGGGAGTTACCTTCCAAGTGTCACGTCGTACCAAATCGGACTCCTCGTCGTTTTTTTACCCCTTTTTCCCTACGGAACCGCTGCTCTGCATGGTCTCCACTCTGCGTCAATACATACAAATCACATCCCCACTTCGGGTCTCATCTTCGGGCCAACTATTGGTGTCTTACGTTAGACCTCACGTACCCGTCTCCACTATCACCCTCGCCAGATGGGTGCGATGGATCCTGTCTCTGGCAGGAGTGGAGGAGACCTTCGGCGCCCACTCCGTTCGCGGTGCGGCGGCCTCGTTGGCTTTCACCGCGGGCGCATCGCTGGCAGACATCCTACGAGCCGCGGATTGGTCACGCGAAGCGACTTTTCGGACCTTCTATTTCCGCCCGAACACGGGGGCAGCCGCGTCTCTCCTTCATCAGCGTTAAAAATGCAAAATATGAAGCCTCCTGTCATGTTGTAAAATTGAAGATTATGCTAGCGTTAGTGTACTTATAATCTTAATTTTAGTAATGACAGGAGGCGAGTATTTTCCCACCCACCACACCCACGAGGGATACGTTCTCACGTGAGTATACCTACACTGTGGGCTTTCACCCCTCTACTATCTTCCTACTCACTCTGCAGGATATCATGTTTGTACCAGGTCTATTTATGTCCCTGTTATCTGTTACTGTCATTCTGCTATGAATGTCTCATTGTCAGTGGAATTTGTATCTGGTCTATTTCATTACTGCAAACAGTTGCAAGATCGGTACCTAACCTTTTCCACATTCTTTTTCAGCATAACTTCAGGATATTGCAGCTCACACTCAGGATGGACACATTTGGACCATCTTCCGGCCTCTAGACCGGTTGGAAAGTTCACCCGTTGGTGCATGTTACAAGACTTTGGATTTATCGAGGGAAATTTGTTTTCTGATGTCGCTTTCGAAAGAGGGGGAGGAGCCTCATCACTGTGAATATTGTACCTCCTACTGCATTTTTGATTGGTTAATGTTTTCTCACTTTTCTTTACTGCTGTGTGGAGTTAGTAAAGAGAGTTAATGCAAAATACTCGCCTCCTGTCATTACTAAAATTAAGATTATAAGTACACTAACGCTAGCATAATCTTCAATTAATCCTCCCTGTGCAGCGAAGAGATGGATTGCCTGGAAAAGTAGTGGCGGCTGGGAACCACATACTTTTTAATTTGTTAAACTGCAATGTCACAGCAGTATTTGAAGGTTCTATATGACTCTCCGATATGAATAGTAGCCCCAAATGTACTTTTTAGCACCAAAGAAATGTGAATTTTTCAAAGTGCGATGTAACTACAGTATTTGAAGGTTCTATTTGACTCTCAGATATAAAGTGTACCACAGGCAGCAAATGTACTATTTAGCACCAAAAAAAATTAATTAGTCAAACTGCAATGTCACAGCAGGATTTGAGGGTTCTATTTGACTCTTAGATATGAAGTGCAAGCAACAAATTTACGTTTTAGCACCAAAAAAGTGAATTTTTCAAAGTGCGATGTAACCAGGTTTTGACGGTTCTATTTGACTCTCAGATATGAAGTGCACGCCACAAATGTACTTTGTAGCACAAAAAAAGTGAATTAGTCAAACTGCAATGTCACAGCAGTATTTAAAAATGCCTAGATGTTGCCCACTGAGCTACCAGAACAGATTTAAAGTAATGTGCTTGGCACACATGCAGTTGCAAGTGCCCACCAAACAAACAAGCATGGTACAAAAATGTAGTATAGCACCCACAAAAATGATCGCTGTAGTTTGCAGATTCAACACCAGAATTCTTTCCTAATCTGTCCCTCACAGCAGCAGTATCCTCTCCCTACACTAATAGGAGCTCATGTAACTCCAACTTACATAGAGGCTGGGTCACATGCTGCACTGGCCAATCAGTCATGCCATTAGTAGGCATGGCTGTGATGGCTTCTAAGGGCACATGAGTCAAACGCTTGTTGATTGGCTGCCCTGCAGCTTTACAAAACGCAACATTAAATTGCCGAATGCTGAACTCTAACCCAAACTGTTACTGAAATGTCCGGGCTCAGGTTCGGGGTCCAAAAATCGTAATGCTCGGTACAAACCTGAACTTTCTAGTTCTGGTTCTCTCATCTCTAATAACCACTACTGAGCACGTATCATGTGCCAATGGCATTTCCTTCACCAAACTTGATTTGAAAGCAAGAGAAAAAAGTGACTAAGTTCCTAGTCTACAAAAATAAGGAAGAAATAAATTCCTAGCATTCTGACTGTAAATTGAACTGATATTTATTTAGAGTTTGATTGCAAGTGATACAATGTCAAAGTGACAGGTGTCTTTGTCAAGTCATGTGGGTGTACAAAAATTGTCACTATCTTTGAAGGTAGAATAAACATAATTGAAATTTATGGAATGCTGAGGATGTATTTCTTGATACAGTGCTGTTTGATCAGCTTTCAAATAAAGCTAAATTTCATCACTTTTTTTTTTTTTTTCCAGGGTAGAAATGTAGCTGTTGTCTTCTGTTGGTGTCAATAAAGGGCTTGGTAAGTGCTTGCCTGCTCAATTAATTTATTGTCGCAACACATAGGCCTTTACATGTTTATCAAATTTTGAACAATTATGTTTAAAATGGTCCTGTGTGTCTGTAAGGACTATTCTTAGCCATTTAATGCAGTGTCTTGAATGTACACATGTTTGTTTTTCTTCTGGGCATTCGCAACCAATTCCACTTGACTCCTATTTTATATTCCTCAATCTTTCTAAATAAAATGCATAAATAAAGCAACACCAAGTCTGTGTGCTCCAGTCATGATTACAAGCTATTGTATCTTTTTCTCAAGCCACCAGACACATTGTTATTAATTCATTTAGTTTATGCTCCCCCCCCCCCCCAATCTAAACCTTTTATTAGCACTTTGTACAATGACCCTTACTCTTCACTCGGACTTCATGTTGAATCAGTGTTCTGCCTACAATATAAATTTCACTACTAATGAACATGGTGTCATCAACTTTTGATGTATGTGACAGATACAGACACAAATTAAAATGATCACAATAAGACAATGTATAATTACTTTGCAATTTATTAAATGATAGAAAATATACATGACATGTATAGAGTGTGAAGATTCTTTAAGCAGAAAATGATAGGTAAAATGAATAAATGCACCTCCTAGATAAACAATCCAAACTTTCCAGATTTTTGTAAAGAATCATGTCCAGGTGAACATACTTACTGAGACAGGGCAAGGCCCAGCATTGTATAAGTCTTTAGTAAAGTCAGCAATGATAATTATTAAACTGAATTAAGATAGCTATTATACCAAAGAAGAATTTAAATATTGGAAAAGTGGCACAGCCTGTTTTCTTTAGATGGTCTGTAAGAATGTTACATGCATAGGCGTGTGCCGGGTACACCCTAATCCCCGCAGCACGCCTCTGGAGTGACACACAGACAGGGAGGAAGGCAGGAGAGGACCCGGGGAGCTCTAGCCAGAAGCTCCGCCGGGTTCCTCTTGTGAGATCTGAGCGTTGCCACGGCAACGCTCAGATCTCGCGAGAGTGAAGTCTAGCCCCGCAGGCTAGAGTTCACTCTCCACTGAACCACCAGGGAAGGCAGCAGCAACAAGGATCCCCCTCCCTACATAAGGTAAGAAAGGAGGGGGGATATTAAGTAATCTGCCCCACCTGGGAAGGCAGCAGCAGTACGGTCCCCCCTCCCTACATAAGGTTATCCCCATATTTGTTAACTAATCTGTCCCCACCTCCACCCCCACAAATCACCCAAACATACAGCCCGCGCACGCACATACAGCGCGCGAGTACCCTCACACAGCGCACCAGTACCCTCACAGCAGTGTATGTGTGTGTGTGTGTGTGCGTACATACATACATATACACGCGGTGTGTGTGTGTGCTTGTGCTTTAGGGTGCACACCCTAATGCAATAGGCTGCGCACGCCTATGGTTACATGAAGCTAACAAACATTAGAGACATGACAAGTAAACAGAGTCCAGGACATGGAAAATCCTGCAAAAATGAAAAGAAAGTTGGTTTAATTTTGATGTACTATTAGATATGTCAATCAAATTCAATGTAAACATTAACTATGTTAAGCATGTGGACATTGTCTATACAGCAGTAAGACTTACCTTTTTATTATTCGTGAACTTTGTAACACTTTGATTTCTCATCTCCTGTTAGAACCCAAGGATGATATACATATTTCTTACAAAACAAATATATGCCAAATAGAAGGTATGCTAATGTATCAAATCAATGAAAGGTTGGGAGGTGGACAATGAACCTTCAATTTACATCTAGTGAATAGAGTAAAATCCAATAAACAATGATGGAACATGGAAGGTTTTATAGCGAGCCATTAAATGTTGAAAACTGCAAGTCCTATGATCCTGTAGTAAGCACTGGTATGATACATTTATTGAAATAGTTGAGAACAACCTGCATTGGCGTGCGCACGGGGTGTGTCGGGTGTGCCGCGGCACGCGCTTTGTGCCTCCCTCCGTGGGCAGGTGAGGGAGATCAAAGATCTCACTCACCTAACCACAGGCAGGGAGGGAGGCAGGAGAGGACCCAAGGAGCTCTTGCCAGCAGCTCTGGCGGGTTCCTCTCACGAGGTCGGAGCGTTACCGCGGCAACGCTCATATCTCGCAAGAGTGAACTCTAGCCCCATGTTGGGCTAGAGTTCACTCTCCACTGGATCACCAGGGATGGCAGCAGCACGGTCCCCCCTCCCTACATAAGGTAAGAAGGGAGGGGGGATATTAACTAAACAGCCCCCACACATTACACTCAAACAGCACACACTAACAGCACCCTCACACATACACACACAGCGCCCGCACGCATCACCCTCACATGTCTGTCTATAGAAATTTAACATTATCAGGATCAAGGAACCAGTACAGTTAATATTTTATTTTTATTAATTTGAATTAACTATTATAAAGAGAGGTACAACTCTTATTTGCTTACTGTCAAGAGCGCCTGATGAATTGTCAGATGCATCTGTAAAACAAAGTTTTGTATAAAAAGAAAAAGTGACATGACAACCATTGAACATATGCAGCCATTAGTAGTGTAACAAAAGGTTTTTGTGGCATTTCTAATCTTTCAGAGTAATTCACCAAGAAATTGGAAGTTTTAGGCCCAAATAGAAAAATCCCTCTAGACTGTTTCCACTTTAGTTATTTTGGCATTAAAGGACAACTAAAGTCACTCAGACTCAATGAAATGGTCTGGGTGCCGTGGCCCTGTCCTTTTAATACTGCAATGTACGCTACAAGGTTAAACACACCTCCAGTGCCTGTCTTCCAGACAGGCCCTTTCTGCTTCTGTGGCTGAGTAAAACTGTCAAGTGATGAGACAGCTCTTAGAAAGCATTGCCAGCACATGCACATCAGGTCCCCAATGCTTCTCTATGATGAGCATTGGATTGGCCATTGGCTCTAGACCTGTAGGATGTTGTGGGAAGCAGAGCGGCTGGCAGTACCAAGGAAATTTGTAATTACATGATTACCGGGTGAATGCCAGCAATTCATGGTTTAGTGAATAACCTTTGATATGTTCCAGCTAAACCGTTTTTAGACAATCAATTTCTCTGAGGTCCAGTTTGTGATAAACATGTCTGGTCAACAATCACTGCAACTTCCAGGAAGTCTGTGTTAGAAGGGTTTGGGATCACTGTATCATTTTAACTGTTTCTAGTGTTAAATGCAAACAGTCAACCTCTATGATAACCATGATATCAATGTTACTTACCCTCTGCACTTAATGTCAACCTAACTTCTGCACTTTTCTGCGATCTAGCTGGAGAATCAGCTTTGACATTACAGGTCTGTAATAAAAAAAAATATAAAAATATATAAATAGTATGCATTTGTGTGCATGAATGTGTGAAGATTCCATAAGTAACAACATGCCAAAGCAACATTTGAGAGAGCGATATATAAATTTACAGAGAAATATATAAATAGTGTGCACATGTGATTCTCTCTTTTATCCACAAATGAAGTATATAGCTTTTAGTGTCTTACTATACAGTTTTGGAGATATTTTAAATATATTTTTTGAAATGATATGGGGATTCATATATATCATAGCAAGACTGGAGCAGTTTTAGGGTTAAATGCTGAAGTTTGGTAAGCTTTCTGATGTAATTGATTAAACTTATGGACTTTATCCCAAAATTGACCTTCCTAATTTGATACATTACTACACACACCAAGGCACAACCTATGTATGCACTATATATAGTAAAATTTATTTTGTGTATTTGGTATAAATTATTCAGGCAACTATTACTCTACGTCATTCAGAGTTTGTTAAATATTTTATTGGATTTGTTATGTTATGTATGTGTATGTAAATAATTTTAACATTGTGGGTAAAATCTTACCGGAACACAGGTGACACTACAGATTTTTACTACTGCACGAAGACTGACAGTGGTCGAGCCAGTATTTTGAAAGGCTTTCATAATGATACGTGCTTCAGTACCATTTCCATTATTTACCACAGACATTAGACCACTAGTAAGACCTCCAGCTGGGCATCTAGAAACAGTAAATAGTTAGTTTTAATAATACCGAGCCAGTTGTCCCACTAAGAAAACCCATATCCAGCTTTACCCACACTTAGAACAATGTGTATGAGTTTGTGTAACTGACTCTTAAGTAGTGATGTACCGAACGGTTCGCTGGCGAACGGTTCGCCGGCGAACATAGCATGTTCGCGTTCGCCACGGCGGGCGAACATATGCGCGGTTCGACCCGCCCCCTATTCGTCATCATTGAGTAAACTTTGACCCTGTACCTCACAGTCAGCAGACACATTCCAGCCAATTAGCAGCACAGCCTCCCTAGCAGACCCTCCCACCTACTGGACAGCATCCATTTTAGATTCATTCTCAAGCTGCATGCTTAGTAAGAGGAGGGAAAGTGTAGCTGTTGTTCATAAGATAGGGAAAAGCATAGCTAGGTTAGGGATAAGGGTATGCTTTTTTATTTATTTATTTTTTCTATGTAATGTAATTGCACTTAGTTGTCTGCCACTGCTGCCAGCTTCTGTGTCAGGCTCACAGTGCATACTGTGCCCATTTCCCCAGTCAGTGCCACCACTTATATCTGGTGTCACAATAGCTTGATTTAAAAACAAAAAACTTTTTTCACTGTTATAGAT
>OW240912.1:164527559-164563888 GCA_933207985.1 Pelobates cultripes
CTTTATCTGGCTAGTAAGTCCCTCTTTACCTTTCTCCTCCTTGTGGTAAGTGCTGTCTTGATTAGTCTCTACCTCGGCGCCGGCTATGCAGAGTGCTGTGTTACCGAGAGACTTCCTGATTCAAAACACTTCAGATACCAGATAACATTATGTTTTCTATGGAAAAAAACATTTATTACGTTGTAATCATGTACAAATTTTTTGAACAGATCATATGCTCTGGCATAGGCTTTTTTAGCATTGAGTGATAAACCAGCCTGTGCAAGCGACCTATTGTGACTTAACAGGGTATGTAGAGCATTATTAGGTCTGTGAACTGTGGAGGTTCTTTGGGTTGTTTGCGGTCGGATGGACTATGAAAAATTCCTGCAAATTAGAACATGAGAGTGCGTCAGCTGTGTTATTCTGAATGCCTGTGAATACAATTTAGACAGAACTGCTGATTTGCCGCTAACCAGGTAAGTTTCCTTACTAAGTTCATGATTGCAAGGGACTGAGAGCGGCTTTCATTAATGATGTTACATGATGCCAGGTTGTCTGAAAAGCACCTAACTGATTTACCTCTCCACTCTTTACCCCATATGTGTGCTGCAGCAACAATCGGAAAAATTTCAAACAGTGCTGCTGTTCTACTGAGGTAGTTTCTGGTGGCCAAGGGTCGTATACCCAGTCATTGCCAAAAATTGCTGCGTAACCTATGGCTCCTGATGTGTCAGTCCAAAATTACTGGGGAATCATCAGAGATGGGGGGGAACGAATAATAACCTGGAATTTCAAGAGTATAGAAATAGATGCCACATTTTTAAGTCGGCTCTAGCTGGTTTGTCTAAGTTAGTTCTGGAATCATCATCAGGGAGACCGTGTAAGAGAGAGAATTTTGGAAATGAATTACCTCCCCTGTGGAATTATCCTCATCGTGAAATTGAGTGACCCAAGAAGTGATTGTAGCTCTTTCCTGGTGCAAGACCCTTGTGAGGTGCAGATATAGATATATGCTAAAACTCTATCTACCTTTTCTTGTGGCAGGCTAGCTTGCATTGAAACTGAATTAAGTGGAACGTAATCTCTGTGTTGGGACTTTCTGTTTTGTCCTGGGCTACCGGAACTCTTAACTCCTCAAATAGTGACAGCATGTGATGTAGGCTGCATAGTGTGAAGTGGTGTGGTTCAATAGAGCGAAAATCATCCAAATAGTGAATGATTACTGAGGTAGGTGGCGGGGTGTTGGCCTCTCGGTGAAACGTATATATAAGATTTAATATCGATTGGCCGTGACAAGTGAGGCCCTAACTATAACCTGATGCAAGGCAATAACTATGCGTTTTGATGACAAATACAATAATTTTTCAATTTTTTCATTTTTTTATTATTTGTATGATTTTTTATATTTTTTTACTTTATACTTTCACATCTATCTCTTATATTTATCAATATTAATGTATGGATCCTTTTTCTCTTTGCATGTGCATTTATATTTACATGATTCTAAACCAGAATAATTATAATATCTCATTTATGTATTGCTCCTCAGACATCAATCTACCCACTGAACGTCATTTAGTATTCTTTCTGGTCATTCTTTATACGGTTTTTATACGTTTCCTATGTTTACTGTGACATATATGACTATTTATTGTATTTTTATATTGTATTGTATTTTTATGCTGCTTAAGATATTTTGTTTTATACCATCTAAGACACTTGTGATATCACACTGCTAAATATGTGCTTTTTAGCAGATCGTGGTTTACAGACATTTTATTACAAATTGGCAATTTCGGACATTCGTATATATATGCCTCCCAGAGCTACACAGCTCATAATGAAGTAGGGCTGAATCCCTACGAAACACGTAAGACAAGCACTGAGCTCATCCAGCCACTATCGGTAAGGTTCTCCGAGCAAGTGTTCCTGTTGTTGCCAACCCCGGACCTACTTGGAACATCACCCCGTGAATACAGAGTGAACACCTCGATGTGAGCTCTGAGGTTGAAACGCACTGTAACACACGCGGTCCTCACCGGCGGGTATGATACAGACATCACCTTCACTCCCACTATCCTCGTCCAACAAGGTCTGGACTTAAGGTCACTTTGCTTCAATTCAGTTCAAGATACTGACTTGCTTTATTCTACAAGAGACAATATCATATCTTTTATATTATATTTTATATAAAAGTATACTATCTGTCATCAGTACCACTAGCCCTGTGTTGCTTTCGCAAGCAGGGTAAGGATACTTATGCTATATATCTTTGGACTCTTTTTATTAGACTTGTTAATCTTTATTGGACTTGCTGATTAACATTTGGAATTTTTATATTATTAACATTTGTATTTATTTTTTTTTCATATATGAGATTCTTAGCGCCTGGATACCAACACTATAGACCATAGTGTTTTTTTCTCCTCTGTTTCTTTAAGGATTGGTGATTCCTTCTTTTTCCAGCTTTATTACTATTTATCCTTATCTATTTATCCTTATTCCCTCACTCCAGTCTGGATATTCTTTTGAATAACAGACTACCTGTATTCTATATATGGTAAAAGGCCATTAGGCCTGAATTTGTGGGAGGAGTTATGGCCCCTATTTAAACTCCTAGCCCCTACTCACCTTTGCCGTTCAAGCTGTTTGTCTTCTCCATAGCAATCAGCACTTCCGGTCCGACATTCTCGACAGAAAATTCAAGCCTCCAGCAGCAGTTCAGTCGCCAGCAGCGTTCCTGCCTCCGACCTTGGTGCCTGCCACCCGACTTCTCACCGGCCTCGGTACCCGGCTTCCGGTCATGAGACCGGCCCGTCCACATAAGCATGACGTGGGAAATAGCGTTCGGCTATTTCCCACGTTCAGGCCTAAAAACGCGGGAATAGGCTCCCTTCACAAAAAACGTACCTGTTCATGCATAATTATCCGTTCTTGTACTTCTGCGGTTTGTGCAGCTAAACAGCCGACCACAGAGTACACTCACTTTCGTTTGTTTCTTACGTGCGGTCTAAACAGTCAATCGCACGATACACTCATGTTCGTTTATTCTTTCGTACGGTGTAAAACAGCCGAGCGCAGGGTACATGACTTTCGTTTGTTCTTTCGTGTGGTCCAATAACCAACCGCAGGCTTCATGTTTTGCATACCATTCCTTGTCGTTCGTTGGTTTTTATCTGAACACAGTCTGTTTTACTTCTTAAATTCACCTATCTGGCACTTACAATGTTAAACATTGTTATACTGTTCGTTCATACGAACGAACTGATCACTTTTCATATTACAACCATTTTTCACCCTATTGTCTAATCTGGTCAAATTAGCATACCATGGATATGTTGTTAATTAAATAGGACACATTTTTCGTATACTCTATGAAACCTACTTAAAGGAACATACAGGGAAAAATACTTCCTAGGAGATTCATACTAAATATCACTCGGCACTATTATTTCACTTTTGCAGGCAATTTAGTTTCACATATTATAATTAATTCCTTTACCTAACTGCACGACTAGTCTTTCTTTTTAACTATGTTTCTCTCATTATTACATTATGTTTTTATCTTTGTTTAAGCATACCAATAGGTTAAGCCCTCACGGTTCCTTTTTCGCCAGGCTCAGTACTGACCATAGGCATGATTGCTAAATCACTGTTTTCCTAAGCTTTATATAAATACTAAGCTTTATTCCAAATACTTAGCCATGTGTATGATTTTAGGCTCATCTACACTTCCTTCAAGCAGACTTCAGGAAGTGTCATCCCACTATCCTGTATTACAGTATCAGGTGTAGTGGTTTACCCGTTGCATTTATCTTCTCCTGAGGCCTCATTCAGCCTCCACAGCCTCAATCAGCCACTTGTCCCCTCCCCCCAGGCAGGTTCTAGCGTCTACAGGGCCACTTTGAAGACCCATCACTACGATCTCAACAACAATCACCTCCTAACCTACTACGATTTCTTGTTGTTTCTACATTTCATTACCTAGACCTGCATCAATACCGCAGTTTCGCCAAGTTTTCTACGCTATCAACCACCAAAAGCCATCCTGGTGTTCTGTATTTCAGAACCAGGTATTGTTAATCTTACTCATTATGATTACGAGTCTCATAAGGCCTTACTCTGCCTTCTTATCATTTCATTACATATTTGGGGGAACCCGGGGCTTGTCTCTAACTATGGACCAACATTCAGGTCCCTCATCTTACACAGGTTCTTACATTACAGTATCATTGATACACACCTCTTCATACGTTTGACATCTTTTTACATACATCATGTATACCAGTGGCACGCCTCAGGCCCACTACTCAAGGTTAGTATCTACATATGTTTGGGTACATCATTCAAGGAGACAAGCCCCATCAGGTTAGAGAACTGGCATCCAGAGATAGGTGCTGGCCTTAGCAACCCAAAGTAAGTGCAAGGCCTACTCCCCACCTCAACACGGAGGTTAGCCCCACGGCAAAAATCATAGTTAGCCACCTTGCTCGCCCTTCTTTAGGGCACAGCTAGGGCTACACGTTTTGAATATCCTACGGTCATCGAGAGGCCAACATCCCGCCACCACATTCAAGTGGCCACAAATTCTTTCGGCCAAAATCATAGGTAGAGCCTCTCACCGCCACTTGGGATTAGGGATGTACCTGTTGTATGCGGAGGATTTCCAACGTCCCATATTCTTAATGATATGTGTTGGTACGTGATTATCGGAACCTGCTATGGCCGCCCCAATATGGAATGAATGGCCAGAGAATGAATGCGGGTTGTGTCCCAGTCAATGTACATATGTATAGCATGAACTATTTGGTGGTTAAGCGTTTCCCTTGAATGACTAATAGTGGGGATTCGGGGTCAGTTGTAAGCTGTGCCTTGACTAAGTTATCCAATATGTGAATTGGACACCACTTGGTAGAGGTAGGGTAATATTTAATCTCTACTAGGGGGCCAGTCTGGCTTGTTTTGGTACGAGAGATTGACAGAATATAGTGGTCATTTACTTTAGTTATTTGTTTCCTCTTAAGGCATGACTTAAAGTCGGATGTCTTCTCCACAGAAAATTCCTTCGGTCTCAGGAAACCGTAAAAGGCTATATAGGCTGCGGATTTGATTATTAGATTAGTGATACTTTCAAAAGGGGTCTCATCTAGTAAATTGGAGATGTTCCTAAATAGTGATAAAAACACACAAGTAATATTATGGCGCTGAATTAGAAAACAACAGTAATTTATAATAAGCATCATTATATACAGTGAAAAAAGCTCAATCATCTATAATAACACAATATAAACAAATAAAGTGTGCTGTGCCTTTAAGACCCCAAATCTTGTATCAGTGGGATCAATTAGTGCAATATATTATATAAATAAAGTGACCAAGTGCATCTGTGTAAAACACACTTATAGATGTATATGAATATAAAAATGATGTTGAATAAAAATCTGTGCAAAACATGTTTTTTAGTGCAATTGGAAATTCTGTGCATTAAATTCTGTGCAATAAAAAAAACAATACTTAGCTTTCCCACTTTGAAATGTGCCCTTAGGCTTCTGTCAGCATTCCAATATATATTTCAAAAAAAGGAGAGAGGGGAAAAATGCACAATCATAGGATAGTATGTTTAAAATATAAAAATATAGAAAACATAATCCAAAACACTCACAAGGGTAGAGCAATCAAGTCTGCTCTAAACTTTGATGGCTTCTCATGCAAATATGCAAGCTGGAAACTGTGGTGAAGATGCAATCCTTTATTGATACTTTCCAATTAAAAACGCTTTATCTAGCTAGTAAGTCCCTCTTTACCTTTCTCCTCCTTGTGGTAAGTGCGGTCTTGATTAGTCTCTACCTCGGCGCCGGCTATGCAGAGTGCTGTGTTACCGAGAGACTTCCTGATTCAAAACACTTCAGATACCAAATAACATTATGTTTTCTATGGAAAAAAACATTTATTACGTTGTAATCATGTACAAATTTTTTGAACAGATCATATGCTCTGGCATAGGCTTTTTTAGCATTGAGTGATAAACCAGCCTGTGCAAGCGACCTATTATGACTTAACAGAGCATTATTAGGTCTGTGAACTGTGGAGGTTCTTTGGGTTGTTTGCTGTCGGATGGACTATGAAAAATTCCTGCAAATTAGAACATGAGAGTGCGTCAGCTGTGTTATTCTGAATGCCTGTGAATACAATTTAGACAGAACTGCTGATTTGCCGCTAACCAGGTAAGTTTCCTTACTAAGTTCATGATTGCAAGGGACTGAGAGCGGCTTTCATTAATGATGTTACATGATGCCAGGTTGTCTGAAAAGCACCTAACTGATTTACCTCTCCACTCTTTACCCCATATGTGTGCTGCAGCAACAATCGGAAAAATTTCAAACAGTGCTGCTGTTCTACTGAGGTAGTTTCTGGTGGCCAAGGGTCGTATACCCAGTCATTGCCAAAAATTGCTGCGTAACCTATGGCTCCTGATGTGTCAGTCCAAAATTACTGGGGAATCATCAGAGATGGGGGGGAACGAATAATAACCTGGAATTTCAAGAGTATAGAAATAGATGCCACATTTTTAAGTCGGCTCTAGCTGGTTTGTCTAAGTTAGTTCTGGAATCATCATCAGGGAGACCGTGTAAGAGAGAGAATTTTGGAAATGAATTACCTCCCCTGTGGAATTATCCTCATCGTGAAATTGAGTGACCCAAGAAGTGATTGTAGCTCTTTCCTGGTGCAAGACCCTTGTGAGGTGCAGATATAGATATATGCTAAAACTCTATCTACCTTTTCTTGTGGCAGGCTAGCTTGCATTGAAACTGAATTAAGTGGAACGTAATCTCTGTGTTGGGACTTTCTGTTTTGTCCTGGGCTACCGGAACTCTTAACTCCTCAAATAGTGACAGCATGTGATGTAGGCTGCATAGTGTGAAGTGGTGTGGTTCAATAGAGCGAAAATCATCCAAATAGTGAATGATTACTGGACATCTGCATTTGTCAAGTAGGAGCCAGGTCAACGTTTCGGCAAAAATATCAAAAATCCTGGGGCTACTTATGGAGCCAAAAGTTAGTCTGGTCGCAAAATAATACTTGTCTTCCCACTAAACGCCATGCAGGTACCAGAGTGATTGATGAATTGGCAGTAATTTGAATGCATTTGTAACATCTGTTTTACTTAACCAAGCTGCTAATGATGCTTCTATGGCATTGTCTATTCTTGAATATTGTAAAGAGAAATCCTCGGACGGTATAAGTGCATTTAAGCTAGGTATCATGGTAGAGTGAGGTGCTGAAAAATCAATGATGAGTCTTTTTTTTATTATTAAACTTCCATGTAGCTATGCCTAGAGGGTTCGTTCTCCAGGAGGTGAAAGGTAAATGGCCCAATCCTGAAACCGTTCTTGATTTCTTTATTGAGGAGTTCCTGTAGACTACTAGGGTCAGTGAGTGCTGACTGTAGGTTGGGGCATTTCAGAATTCCAGTGGGGGGTGCAACAAAACCCATGTGAAACCCATTAGAAAAACCAGAGGTGAGAAATTCTACCAGATCTGAAGAAGGATAATCAGACAGGTAACGTTGCAAATTAGGTATGTTTATTGGTGTAGATGATCTTTTAGGGTACAATCTGTTTGGGCACATTGTTTTAGCATGTGCTCTGTAACAAAGTGAACACACGTGAAGGAGTTTGCAGCCTCCCACATGGAAGTTGTTACAGACTTGAGGTTTGCCAAGAAAAACGATAGGCTTGCCTTGTTTGTCTCTCAATTCTTTTTGGGCCACATTGGTTTGAAACTCGGGGTTGGCATTGCTAGTGGAAGGAATTGCTACATTGCTGGGGCAGAAGTTAACAGTATGTGCTGCTGAGGAACATATTGCACATGATGGTGTTTTGAGACCTGCAAAATGTCTACAAAATAATTCAGTGTCTAACTGGCCCCAGTTGGTAGGTGTATTATATTGGGCCAGTGACGCAGCAGATCTAGATGCAAATGACTTGTGGTAGTCGTAAAAAGCATAGCCTCCGTATTTATACGCTAAGTCTATCAACTTATGTAAATATAAATCAAGTTCCTATGTACAGAGGGGAAAAGCAGAACAAATTACGTCCCTATACAGGCCGAAAGCCAGGACAAATTCAGTAATATTTAACTTTCTGTTCAGTCTCGGGTTTCTAGACTTCATAACTACTGACAAGTCGTCGAACGTGTAAGATCTGTTCTCAATTACTTCTTGTGAAGCTATGAGCAGAGAAGCCAGATTAATGTCTTTCCCTTCTATTATGTCCTGTTTAATGTTTTGGGGAATGAGATGTACTGGGTTGATGATATTGCTACTTTTAGCGGGTAGAGGGTTAGCGTTACCTCCAGGGTTAGGCTCTGGCTGGACTATATTGTCACATCATGTTCTGCAGAGATGTCTGGCTTTGGTTTCTGGTATCCAGTACTCTTTTTACAATTCTTGTTTAGTTTTTCTTGGTTTTTCTGGTTTTCTAGTCTATGTCTGGTTTTATTTATTGCTGGGATTTCTGGGTTCATTTCTGTAATGCGTCCCTGGAATTCCCAGTCTCCAGGTTTCCTTTAAATGTTTGTTTTATGTTGCCACACCCGTTTGTTTTCCATCATTCCCTTTGTTTCAGAGTTCCTGCAGGCAGCTGCTCAAGGCTTCTGCCCTTTCTTGCAGGTAAGTGCTATATATGTCTTCTTTGGTTGTTTTGACCTGCCAGATATGGGGTACATTGGCGTTGTTGGCAGGCTTATGCAATGTATGATCATATAATGTGACTAAATCCCCATGATTTTCATATATAGTACTTAGTTATTTCTCCTCTTGTTTTGCCTATCATATCTTGTCTTGTTTTATTTTGTAATCCCAGTTCATGTACAGTCCTGTCCTGCCCTGTTCTTGTTTTCCTCATGTCTTGTGTACATGTTCTGGGTTCTGCTTTCTGTCCTGCTCTGGTTCTGGGTTCTATTAGTTCTGTCTTGTTTTCATGTTTGGTGACTATCCTAGCCTTGCCTTGTTTCTGTACTGGATACATGTCTGCTGCAGACCCCCCCTATCCAGTTCCTGGGAGGTCTGCATATCAAGCTCCTAGTTCCTGCGATCCGCTCTAGCTGCATCAGGGTTCTGGTATGTGGCCGTGCAAACGCTGGTGCTCAATGCCAGAGGACGTGTGGTTACCCTGCACCAGGCCCTGATAGTCCATTACCATGCTGAAGACTCCTACTTCTCATCAGGCATACTGGGTCCCGGTCCTCGCACCGCTGCCCGGACAGTGTCTGGGTTCCGGGCACCGGACCACCACCATGACATATAGGTACTGGAGTCTTCGGAATGGTTGATCTGTTATTGGATTCCAAATTATCCAATCTGTTTGTTATTTATTGTGGCTATGGAAAACACTAGGGAGGCCATCATGTTGTGCAGTTCTGACATACTATTTTGAATATTATATTCAGAACTAGGGCCGGGTCTTTCATTATCCTCATTTGAATTTAACAGGTGAAAAAGTTCGACTTTCCTGGCTGTGGCAGGAAGGGAATATTCTTCTTTTTAAGTTTGACAGTAATTTTAGGTATTGTCTTGGACTCTGGGCTGGCCAGTAAGGTTTGCCTCGTCTGTGAGCCTGGTCTGGTCGGGGTGCTAGTAACCAACAGGTCATCTCTTTGTATGGAAACGTTAGACATGCTACGGGTGTGATGCAGATAACTTAGTTAATATAGTATCCTTGTGGATATGAAGTAACCCAGTTCACTAGTCTAGTGTCCTAAGGCAAAATTATATTATTCTCACTATCCTAGGTGACGGATGACGCCCTTACTACTTGCCAAGTGGCTTTGAGAGGCTCTACCTATGATTTGGCTCATGGGGTCTTTGTGCCACTGAGGTAGGTGGCGGGGTGTTGGCCTCTCGGTGAAACGTATATATAAGATTTAATATCGATTGGCCGTGACAAGTGAGGCCCTAACTATAACCTGATGCAAGGCAATAACTATGCGTTGGGTCGATTGGGCTTGTACATCTGATCGTGGGGATGAGAGTTGGCCTTGCGGGACCACTCAACTAAAGGCGAAGAGGCCTTTGGAATTGTACCTAATTGGCGAGGGTTTTTTAACCCCTTAAGGACCAAACTTCTGGGAAAAAAAGGGAATCATGACATGTCACATATGTCATGTGTCTTTCGTTACTATCTGTTTTTTTTATATTTACATACATACCTGCTATTGGCCTGTAGGACGTAGTCAGTAAGAAGGACCCCTACTTGTTCCTAAAATATGTCATAATGATTGAGTTATAACCTAAACCCCCAGAAATATGACAAATAACAAGGACAAACCTGGGAAAGAAACTATATGCTAACCGTATATTAATTGGAATAGAGTTGGGGAAGCTTGGACTTGTCCTGGAAGGGCGGTCACTTGAACTAATGTTTGGGGAAACAAATCGTGGCTTGTTTTAATTCACAGTCCTGGTTATAGCAGAAAAGAAATGCAGGGGAAAAAAAATTAAGGTTAGGTAGGTATTAATTTAGAGGCCTGCCCTTTAAATAATGCAGGGTTGGCATTTTTTTAAAGATGGAACCGTTGC
Source organism: Pelobates cultripes (assembly GCA_933207985.1). Lineage (NCBI taxonomy): Eukaryota > Metazoa > Chordata > Amphibia > Anura > Pelobatidae > Pelobates > Pelobates cultripes. Next base: position 164,538,121 of record OW240912.1, read on the forward strand.
AACCAATGTCAGTAATTGTAGTATCTTGTTTGAAAAATAGGAGGGAAAACAAAATGTCATGTAATTGACAAGCTTAACTTATATCACTTGCTTAACTGGCATTGACCGAACAATCAAATGTAAATACATGAACTGCATTTAAGGAACATGACCTTAAACTATGCCGGGATGCACCAGACAGAAATAAATGCTTAGAGCGTAAATTCAATCTCCTAATTATCTCCTAATTAGCATTATTTATATAGTACTATGCAAGAAACACTAGCTTCAGCTTTCAGGGAATGAACCTGCAGGATTTAGCCGAACAGGCTTTAAATGATAGTAGGTTAGTGATTTTATGCAAACATAATAGCCTTAAATATGTATTACAGTACATGAGAGGTATTATATGCCATTCATCTGATTCTATACGAATAACATTGTGAGCGTGGTAAACTGAGCTAATTGACTGACCGGGGAAACAGACGAAAGTTTAAATGAAATGCAGCAGTATTTAACGAAATGGTTTTAACATGACAGTTTCAAACTAATGGAATTTAATGATTCTATACGAATTAAATTGTGAGCGTGGAAAACAGACCTAATTGAACAATCGGGGAAACAGACGAAAGTTTACTCCAAATGCAGCAGTATTGAACAAACGGTTTTAACATGACAGTTCCAAACGAACAGAATTTAAATGAACGTATGTGATTAATGAACTGATCATAGGTGCGTTTGTGTAATTGTAAATAACTTACTTACCTAGTACGTCCTGGACTTACCTGGACCAGCGTTCCGCAGTGATCGCGGTCGGGGGGGACCCCAGCAGTACCCCTCCAGGGCCATGTGATCACCATGATCACATCGCCACAATAGGAGTCTAGGAGCTGTCAGCAAGGGGACTGTCTGAACTGTCAGACAGTCTCCCAGGCTGCTAAAAAGTAAAAAAATTAATTAGACCTGTAAAAAGAGGGCAAAAATTAAGAAAACTATTTCTTTTGCCAGACATACTTTATTTAGAAAGACATTATTTAGACATTTCATGGAAAGCTAATCTGATTTCTTATGTATATGTATATTATAAAATAATTAAAACATTGTATAATGTATTATACATATATAATGCATATATATGATTTCATTATAAGTGTACTTTGAGATATATATATATATATATATATATATATATATCTCAAAATACACTTATAATGAAATCATATATATGCATTATATATGTATAATATATTATAAAATGCTTTATTATAATATATTATACATATATAGGAAATAAAAGCGTGTGTGTGTATACACACACACGTATTATATACACATGTATTATATGTATATGTGTGTATATATTGAAAGGCTTGGTCTGAAGTTGTGGGAAGAGCTATGTGCCTGGGGCTCGTGTCAGCACTTCCAGATAAGAAACATAAGAGCAGGATCGCGGCATTGAGGTCCTCCGGCTCACCATCGGTCTGAACGTGGGCTGACTCCAGATCACCTAGCTGCTGCAGAGTTACTGCTTTCCTGCGCAAACAGTGAGTACAGACGGGTACAGTCTGTATCGACACCCGGGAACACACCAACTCGCCACGGGCACCGGACCAATACATAATTCCCACGCACACTAAGACCCCCCCCCCACAGACTCATCAGGGGCACGGAGGGTAGTGTTATCCCCACATGGTATAACCGCATATCGGCTTCGCCAGCACCTCCCCAGTGGCATGCCGCGGCCACAATGTTTTACAGGGGGTTGGTTTCTGGCCGGCGGCCACACGTTATAGCAATCTCCTTCCACAAACGGCGGCGGTCTGTCTCGTGCCATACAGTATGGTTTTTATCACACACTCTGCCTGCCTCATTAGTCAGGCCGGCAGAGGGTCATAAATGAGCACAGTGCCATGCTCATTACTCTGAGCCACCACGAGGCCACTTAAAAGTGATACTTATTAATCTTGACAGAGGCACAATGGTCCAACACAGGGATATATACAGTTTTGTTAGAGATGGGTGTTTATGTTATGTAGTTCATTAATTATTGGTGATATACATTTTAAAGTAAGCTATAACAGTACTATCCATAATTGTGGAGAGTGTTCCCTTTGCTCCATGTTTGTGTTGCTGTCAGCTATTACTCTAATTTAATTATCCCTCTGCATAGCAGGCTTCTGGTTAATATGAAGTCTGGCATTAGGTTCTCTTCCCTCATTCTCAAGCAAGTTTAGACTCTTACACCTGGTAATCAGAATACAGAGCAGCATACCGCCACCTGGTGGCCTTGTTACATATATCTTCAAATAAGCAGTTACGGTATCCTTTGTAGGTTAGATATATAATGCTGTATCATAAACTATTAAAGGTTCCCTGAAGGCGTTTAGTGCCTTCTATCAGTATGAGGGGCTAGCATTTTCCCCAGTTGCATTCAGTTGTCTATTTTAACCCAGTATTTGTCATTTTTGATCTCTAGGTCTGCTTTTGTGATTCATTGACCTAATCAGAGCTAACGAGTGTTTTGTTCCTACTAATTCGCCTGCTTTTCGCGATTCATAGAACTAACCAGAGGTCACAAGTGTTTTGTTCCTACCAATTGGTACGTGCATTATGTAACAGTTACGCGATTCTTAGTTCATGTATATTACTGCAACCTCAATTATCAAGACATAAGTGTACACAAGGTTCAAACTGTACTGACAAGACAGTTAGGGAACCAACATTAACACTATTGACATGTGTTACAGATACAAAGCACCTGTCACGACACTGCTTAGTTGATTTGCCCTTGTGCAGTACTCACACTCACCACTGTTTCTGTTTGGCACTGTTCCTGATTTCTTTTCATTAAGCACTTCACCTGGTCCTTGTTTAGCACCTATTTAGTTTGGTTTCTCCCCTCACTCCTTGCCAGATCATTACCTTTTGTTTCATGTTTCCCTGGTTTCCTGTGTTCCTGGCTCCTGTGTCCTGTGTTCTCCTGGTCTTCATCCTGTGTCCTCCTGATCCTGCGTTACTGTGTTCTCCTGGTCCTTCGTTACTGTGTTCTCCTGGTCCTTCGTTGCTGTGTCCTCCGATCCAGTGCTCTGGCTCCGTGGTCTCTGATTTACTACCAGCGATCCTGTCCCTGCAGCCTTACTGATTTATTCGTTCTTGTTGTCACTACATTAGTCTTGTGACTTTGGATCTGTGCCCTACCTGATACCTGTGGTAGCTGCACAATCCTACTCTAATACCTTAGGACTGTTACAGTATTTGTTGCCTGCACGATTCGTGCTTATTTTGATTTACAGTGTATATATTTTGTGGCCTTGTCTGTGTATGTATATATTTTGTTTTACTTTCTGCTTTGGTTCCCTGTAAATATACATTTCTTGATTTAACCTATTTCATTTGTGTCTTGGCATTTATTTCTTTGCTATAGTGGTTCCCACATTTTAAAGGGACAGTGCTGCTCCAGGGCAGCACCCCTTCATGTCATTACAGCACCAAGCTTAGACAAACTTGGCACGTTCAATTCATAGATTGCATGGTTCCAAGCTAAGACAACTTGACATGTCTCTTAAAAGTCATAGCCCCCACCCCCCCCCCAGCAGGAAACTCGGACTACCGCGGGGCAGATGCAAGCATACACCTGACCACAGGTATGTTGCTCCCTCATGGTTAAAAAGTTATAGGGAACCTACCATAGATGATTGCATGGCCATCTAGGTAGTTTTCCCAGGCATTCTCTGCCATAGAGACAGTGGTCCCGCAAGGCCAACAACCACCCTCCACGCAAGAGGTAATATGCCCCATGGGCTAAAGCATAGCTAGCCGCCTCGCTTATTGCATAGAAAGGACCTCACTTGTCACACCCTCACCCCAGTCGATTACTTATGTACTTAGAAGCCAACGCGCCAATCATAGGTAGAGCCTTTCGAGCCACTTGGCAACTAGTACGGACCAAACTAGTGAATTATTTCGCCTCTTGGCACTAGCCAGCATACCATCTAAGTCCTCAGTCTTAAACGTATGCCTCCTATATTTTCACCTTGTCCTAGGTGCCAGACGAAGGAGATGATATTTCAATCACCAGTACTCCAGTCAGGACCGTTACCCACACACGCAAGGGTGACACCGGTAACCCATCATCAATAAAATCGTGGACTATCCCCAGCATCACGGCCGAACTACGTAGGCAAAGCATTCCTTTCCCAGTTACGGCCAGGAAAGCAGAACTGTTTAGACTGATACAAGCCAATACCTAGAATACAGATGCTGGGGAAGGCACGAGTGACACAAGTGTTCTCCATGGGGCAGATTAATGATAGGCTAGAGAAACTGAAACTTTCCCACTGTAACACCAGAGCCCCCCACAACCAAAATTGCGTGCTCCTCTCAGTCTCAACCTGGTAATATTACACCCATCAGCTTGGGTCTTAACCCGACCCATATGGTACTGGCGAATCTTAAAAAAGACATCTGTAATGGAGCTTCATGTACCCCGGTTGGGTACCTCTGCCGAAGGATGCTCCTAGTGCTTACCGAGGGCTCTAAGCACTTCTCCAGACACCACAAGTACTGCAGATCCCACAAATCGTTGCAGCTTAGTTGGGGTCTCGCTGTCTCCTACCCACCCTGGACCTACGACAAGGCTCCTGGTTCCAGTGGGTGAACCTCTCTTTCTTCAGAGAGCGTAGCAGGAACAGCTCTTACAAGAGCTAGTGATTATCCAAGGGAGTATGATGATCATAGCAGTCCCTTGTAGCAATTCCCCCAATAAGAGACAAGACTCTAGATTGAGGGTGAAGGAGAACTGAAGGTTTAATGGTACAGGTTGGCTTTATATACAATTCCTCAGGCCAGAGGCACACCCACTGAACCTGATGGAGCACCGCATTACAAACTGTACAGACCAGTAAAACAATGTAACAATGAATGATACTCCCACATATAGTTAACAATCCCTCCCATCTGCCTGTGATATAATTAAGGTAATTAATGCATTAACTTAATTATCCACAGGCAGAAAAAACACACATTTTTATAAAGTACCATAAGTACCCTCAAAACACAACATATCCCCATAAATCTTACATCCCCTGATAGCCCTGATCTGGGTGACCAACATATCCAGAAATCACCCAGGTCAGATCAGGGGTTCAGAAATTTTTATTCGCGGTTTTAGTCCATGCAAACAAGATGGCCGCCACCACGTGTTCGAATGTCCGAAAGTGAGCCTCATAAAAAAACTAGTATAGACCCTTATACTTAATGCCATGCAGGTGCCATAACGACGGGTGAATGAGTAGTAACTTGAATGCATTCACAATGTCAGTCTTGCTAAGCCAGGCGCCTATGCCCACATCATAAACAAGTGCCGATCTTCCTCACTAATGATTATGAAATTTATCAGGAGACTGATGTGGTTGGCAGCCTGTCACCAGTTTTATCTGGTATGCTACCATGTCCCAGGCATTTTTAACATGGCTGCTGACCAGTTATCTTGTTTCCAATTTCAGGCATTCAGAAGGTCCCTACCGACAGCCTCACCACTGGCCACGACCGCCCCCATGCTCCAAGATCTAATTATGGATTAGAAGACTTACTACATTATTGCAAAGGGTTGGCAAAACTTGCATTATCAAAAAACACGCATAGTGCATATGGCAGGGCGTTCTTTTTGTATAAAAGGTTCATGACAGAGCACCACTTTGCCAACTGGTTCGACACTACAACCTTGGTGGCTTTTGCCACTTTTAGCCACCTCAAATTGAAGCGGTCACATAACACCATTAAGTTATACCTCATGGCATTCAACAGGACATGTTCTCAACTTTTCCAAACAACCCAAACTTCATCACATTCTACCCCATCAAAACCATTCTTAAGGGCATATCCAAGGCAAACGGTCCTACTCCACAACGTAGGTTACCAATTGACATACAGTTGTTCAAACGTATGTCAGGCTTACTGAATACAGCACCATTCTAACCTCATACAAACTCCGTCATCAAAACAGCCATATACTTGGCTTTCTATTGCTTTCTCAGTCCATGAGAATTCACTATCAGGGGACAACGCAATGGTCAAAGTTGCCTTTGCACCTCATGCCTTACCAAACAACAGGTCCATTACGTTCTGAGCCTACCCACGACTAAGACTAGTCAGATGGGTCAACCTGTTCTTATCCATTACTACCCCACCGACAATTTATGGTGCCCAGTGAAAGTTTTTGATGCATACCTACTTTCTGTACCCACTCACGCTTCACTCCCTCTCCTGTCACTTCACCCTCACCACTTCTAAATTTATGGTATATGTACGACTATTGTTGACTAGTGATGTCGCGAACCCGAAATTTTCGGTTTGCGAACGGCGAACGCGAACTTCCGCAAATGTTCGTGAACCGGCGAACCGGGTGAACCGCCATAGACTTCAATGGGCAGGCGAATTTTAAAACACACAGGGACTCTTTCTGGCAACAATAGTGATGGAAAAGTTGTTTCAAGGGGACTAACACCTGGACTGTGGCGTGCCGGAGGGGGATCCATGGCAAAACTCCCATGGAAAATTACACAGTTGATCCAGAGTCTGGTCTTAATCCATAAAGGGCATAAATCACCTAACATTCCTAAATCACAATGGATATGGATTGACACCTGACATATGACATATTGACACCTTGACATATGGATTGACACCTGTCCTCAGAGACCCTGATATACACTGACACAGAGCAGAATAGGGACTGTTCCCCCTACATAGGGTCACTTGGCAGATATGGATTGACACCTGTCTTCAGAGATCATGATACACACTGACACAGAGCAGAATAGAGACTGTTCCCCTACATAGGGTCACTTGGCAGATATGGATTGACACCTGTCCTCAGAGACCATGATACACACTGACACAGAGCAGAATAGAGACTGTTCCCCCTACATAGGGTCACTTGGCATATATGGATTGACACCTGTCCTCAGAGCCCCTGATACACACTGACACAGAGCAGAATAGAGACTGTTCCTCCTACATAGGGTCACTTGGCAGATATGGATTGACACCTGTCCTCAGAGATCATGATACACACTGACACAGAGCAGAATAGAGACTGTTCCCCCTACATAGGGTCACTTGGCAGATATGGATTGACACCTGTCCTCTGAGCCCCTGATACACACTGACACAGAGCAGAATAGAGACTGTTCCTCCTACATAGGGTCACTTGGCAGATATGGATTGATACCTGTCCTCAGAGACCATGATACACACTGACACAGAGCAGAATAGAGACTGTTCCCCTACATAGGGTCACTTGGCAGATATGGATTGACACCTGTCCTCAGAGCCCCTGATACACACTGACACAGAGCATAATAGAGACTGTTCCCCTACATAGGGTCACTTGGCAGATATGGATTGACACCTGTCCTCAGAGCCCCTGATACACACTGACACAGAGCAGAATAGAGACTGTTCCTCCTACATAGGGTCACTTGGCAGATATGGATTGACACTGTCCACAAGGACAAGCTGCAGGCTTCCTGGCACGGCCCATACAAGGTGGTAGAGCAGGTTTGTGATACCACCTTTGTGATCGGTGCGGTCACAGGCACGGGAGGCAAGCGCATGCTCCATGTGAACATGCTCAAGCCATACCACGAGCGCACGTAAGAGGTAACCGCCATCTGTGCACCTGCCACTGAAGATTATGATAATTTGCCACTCCCAGATCTCCTAGACCTAGAGGGCCAGAGCGGAGACCTGGGAGAAGTACAGTTAGGAGAACGGTTAGACCCCCAGGAGCAAACCCAGGTCCAAAGACTAATCCAGGACAAGGGGGCCATGTTTTCCAACCTACCTGCGTACAGTCCGTTAACTACTCACAAAGTTGAAACCCTAGACCAGACCCCCCTTCGCCAAACCGCCTATCGCATACCCGAAGCAGTTAAAGAAAATATGCGGAAAGAAATTGAGGAAATGATGCAGTTAGGGGTGATAGAACACTCTGACAGCCCCTGGGCCTCCCCGGTAGTACTAGTACCGAAACGGGACGGCACGACCCGTTTCTGTGTAGACTACCGGAGGCTAAACGATAAAACAACCAAACAACCTCAGACGCCTACCCTATGCCCCGGATAGACAAGTTCCTAGAAAAAAGCAGTACTGAGCCAAGTCGGAGCAGATGGCGGCAAGCAACCCGGGGCTTATCTAAGCCAGAAACTTTTGCCCAGGGAAGTAGATACACTGCCATTGAAAAGGATTGCCTGGCGGTGGTGTGGGCCGTCAAAAAGCTGCAACCTTACTTGTATGGACAACCGTTTACCTTACTCACAGATCACAACAAATTTGGGGCACTGCGCGTGCAATCTAATGTGCCACCAGATAGGAATGGTGTGTTAAGTAGTACTATTCTTATCAGTTTAATCCCTGTTACGTCCCCTATCCGTTAATGTGGAGCAAGACGCAGCAGCAGAAGAGGACTCAGTCGAGGAGGTTATGGAAGAGGATGGAGTAGGAGGAGTAGAGGAGGTGGCAGCAGGCCTGCCTGCAAGTCGTGGCGATGTCACCAACTCCTCTGCAGAGCCACGCATTCCATGCTTGGCAGCTGTCAGCAGGTTTGCCCAATGCGCAGTGTAGGTGATATACCTGCCCTGACCATGCTTTGCAGACCAGATATCAATGGTCAGATGGACCCTTGCCCCAACACTGTGTGCCAGACATGCCATTATTTCCTTTTGCACAATCGAGTACAGGTTGGGGATTGCCTTTTGTGAAAATAAATTTCGTCCGGGTACCAGTGAGTGAGTGGTGGCACTGGGCACAGTATCCACTGTGAGCCTGACACACCCGCTTTGAGACAACTAACTGCTATTCAATCTATAACAGTGAAAAACTTTTTTGGGTTTTTAAATGCAAGCTATTGTGACACCAGATATGAGTGGTGGCACTGGGCAAAGTATCGTTGTGAGCCTGACACACCTGCTTGCAGACAACTAACTGCTATTCAATCTATAACAGTGAAAAAAGTTTTTTGTTTTTAAATGCAAGCTATTGTGACACCAGTGAGTGAGTGGTGGCACTGGGCACAGTATCCACTGTGAGCCTGACACACCAGCTGTGTGAACCGGCCTACGTGTCCTTGGAGGGGCTGCTTGCCCGCCTCTTGCCTTTGGACTATGGACCAGACTTTATGTGAATGTGTTATACCCCAGATAGGAATCCCATGGAGCCCATTCGTATGAAACTGACTGTAAAGACTTTGGCTCCATGGCGATTAAACTGTATTTGTGTGGTCCGAGCGCCATTCACTTAATAATGTGCGCTCAGACCTGAGCTATCTGGGGATATTGAAATGTCTGTGTGTTATGTGTAAAATGTGACTTTATGTATTTTAAAGTGTTTTGTGTCTTTTTGCAACCATGTGCTTAATGGAGTCTTGTGTCTGTCCTGGGAGATAATTGAATTATTTATCTCCAGGATAGAAGACTCTGAAACTGGTTTGGGCCAGAAAGCCATGCTTCATTTAGTCACAAAGGACTTTTTACTAACTTTTGAACCCCTTGTCTGATTTGTGCCATTTTTGAATATGTTGTTCCCCTGAATGGATTGATTGTGAATATGTAATTTTATGTGAATGTGATGTATGGTTTTGGAGTTATGAAAGTTGGGTAGAAAGTATGTTTTAACTGTATGTATAATTGAGTTTCCTCTCAGGATAAGGGGAGGGAATATGTGGGATGTAACTGTGATGTGATTGGTTGTTTTGTAACGCCCTGTGGGCTGTACTATGTTTGTGGATTGGGAATAAAAGAGACTGTATGTGACAGTACAGGGAGTTCCTGTTTTAACCCTCAAAGTGAAGTGTCGTCTCATTATTGGGGGAAGGATTTATGGTATGCTGTTCCAGTTTGACTGCTAGGAGAGTAAACCTATTCGTATGGTTCCTATTCAACTGTCTACAGCATTCATATGCTTGAGAGGATTCATATGCTTCTCCGGTTCGGTGGTTGTGGTGTCTGCAGAGTGCTTGGAGTCCTCAGGAAGCGCTAGGAGCATCCTTCAACGGAGGTACCCAGTCGGGGTGCCAGGCGATCCGTTACATTGGTGGCAAGCGGTGGGATGGCGTCCTAGTGCGAGGTAAAGCAGCTCAGAGACACAGTTCGTTTGGATTTACAAATTGAAGGCGACGCTAGTGTTTATACAGCGTCCCTGTCTACATAAAGATTTGGGAAAATGGGGTTCGTGGATCCTTGGGCACCTCGCACACCTGAGGAAGAGGGTGAATTGGACTGGAGAGATATTGCCCGGCAAGAACTATGGTACAATGCCCTGGAGGAAGTCCAGTATCAACGGCAGCAGCGCCTTCCTGGTGTCGCATACCGGTTGGAGGAACAAATGGCCTGGCGGATGCCGCTTCTGGGAGACCAACCCGGAGGGCAGCAGGTCAGACAACTTGAGTACCTCGTGGAAAGGGAACTGAGCCTTGACGCCTCATACCGGGCACTGTGGTGGTGCACTGTCCAGCCAGAGACATGGAGGGCAGAGGGCATCCAGCCGGAGGGGGAGAACTACACTAGCCCTGGCCTGTTGTGGAAGGCCTTAGCAGAAGACGTCGACTTTGGCAGTCCAGCAGAGTCACGGTACTGGGCTATTTTTTATTACCGGGGTGAGATGGTACAGGGCCCGAGATCTATGGGACTGGGACAAGACCTCCACCGTTTGGCTGCCATGGAACGACAGCTAGAGATGGACTATGTGGAACTACTAAACTCATGTCAGCCACAGGGCATAGACACAGAACAGGAAAACTGGCTGGGAGACCCAGACCTGCCAACCTACAGCTGGGAAAACGCAGCCGAGGTACCCCCTGCTTCACTACCAGCGGCAGCAGTAGGGGACCTCATAGACTGGTCCTGGGAAGACCCACAGATGGCAGGTGGAGATGGGATGGCGGTCTCTCTACCGGCCCTACAGGGATGCTGGGCGGTCGGCCCAGATCTCCAGCGGCAGTGTGTACCCCAGGGAGCAGAAGGTGCAGTCCTTCCTCCCCAGCGGCAGTGTGTACCCCAGGGAGCAGAAGGTGCAGTCCTTCCTCCCCAGCGGCAGTGTGTCCTGCAGGAAGCGGAGACAGTCGGTCTCGCTCCCCAGCAGCAGGGCAATATATTAAAAGGGGAGACAGTTGGTCCCCCTCTCCAACAGCAGAGAGAGTGTCAGGGAGAGGAGCTTGTTATCCCCTCTCCCCAGCGGCTGAAAGTATGTATGGGAGAGGAGCTTGTTACCCCCCCTCCCCAGCGGCAGCGTGTACCCCAGGGAGATGAAGGTGCCGCCCTTCCTCCCCAGCGGCAGTGTGTACCCCAGGAAGCAGAGACCATCTGTCTCGCACCCCAGCCGCAGGACAAAATATTGAAAGGGGAGACAGTTGGTCCCCCTCTCCACCAGCAAAGAGAGTGTCAGGGAGAGGAGCAGGTTACCCCCTCTCCCCAGCGGCAGTCTACAGTTCAGAGAGAGGAGCTTGTTACACCCTCTCTCCAGCGGCAGCCTAACCCACCAAGGGGAGATGTTAAGCCCCACAACTATGCAGATGGGACTGTAGTCTCTGCACTTGCAGCCCCAGGGGCAGGGACGGTCGGTCCTGTCCCCCAGCCACAGAGCAGTGTATCCAGAGGGGAGACAGTCGGTCTCCCCCTCCCCCAACCAGGCTCCAACCAGGCTACTTCAGTGGTAGCGCTGGCACCCCGGCAGAGTACCGCTGGACTCTGCCCACTCAGCAACCCACCAAGGCAGTCTACCAGCCCCCCGCACAGCTGTGGTGAGGCACCTGGACATGGACAAGTTGCTATTTTATCCAGGTGTAGTAACCAGTTATTGTGGGTGGGCTGTATTGCTGTTTGTGCTTCGTGGGTGGGTTGCTGGACTAACCAGGGCACTGACCGGCAGGAGGTCAGATACCCTGTTAGTTTGGATGGTAAAGGGGAGAAATGTGGCGAAACCGGCCTCGCCACGTGTCCTTGGAGGGGGCTGCTTGCCCGCCTCTTGCCTTTGGACTATGGACCAGACCTTATGTGAATGTGTTATACCCCAGATAGGAATCCCATGGAGCCCATTCGTATGAAACTGACTGTAAAGACTTTGGCTCCATGGCGATTAAACTGTATTTGTGTGGTCCGAGCGCCATTCACTTAATAATGTGCGCTCAGACCTGAGCTATCTGGGGATATGTGAAATGTCTGTATGTTATGTGTAAAATGTGACTTTATGTATTTTAAAGTGTTTTGTGTCTTTTTGCAACCATGTGCTTAATGGAGTCTTGTGTCTGTCCTGGGAGATAATTGAATTACTTATCTCCAGGATAGAAGACTCTGAAACTGGTTTGGGCCAGAAAGCCATGCTTCATTTAGTCACAAAGGACTTTCCCTAACTTTTGAACCCCTGGTCTGATTCGTGCCATTTTTTAATATGTTGTTCCCCTGAATGGATTGATTGTGAATATGTAATTTTATGTGAATGTGATGTATGGTTTTAGAGTTATGAAAGTTGGGTAGAAAGTATGTTTTAACTGTATGTATAATTGAGTTTCCTCTCAGGATAAGGGAGGGAATATGTGGGATGTAACTGTGATGTGATTGGTTGTTTTGTAACGCCCTGTGGGCTGTACTATGTTTGTGGATTGGGAATAAAAGAGACTGTATGTGACAGTACAGAGAGTTCCTGTTTTAACCCTCAAAGTGAAGTGTCGCCTCATTATTGGGGGAAGGATTTATTGTATGCTGTTCCAGTTTGACTGCTAGGAGAGTAAACCTATTCGTATGGTTCCTATTCAACTGTCTACAGCATTCATATGCTTGAGAGGATTCATATGCTTCTCCGGTTCGGTGGTTGTGGTGTCTGCAGAGTGCTTGGAGTCCTCAGGAAGCGCTAGGAGCATCCTTCAACGGAGGTACCCAGTCGGGGTGCCAGGCGATCCGTTACACCCGCTTTGAGAAAACTAACTGCTATTCAATCTATAACAGTGAAAAAAGTTTTTTGTTTTTAAATGCAAGCTATTGTGACACCAGATATGAGTGGCAAAGTACACTGGCAGAGGTCTGCAGAGCACACGCTGAAGGAGGCCTGACAGCCGCTTTAAGTACACTGACTGCTATTAGCTTACACTGAAAAACTTTTTTTCTTTGTAAAAGCACGCTATAGAGACACCAGATATGAGTGGCAAAGTACACGGGCAGAGGTCTGCAGAGCACACGCTGAAGGAGGCCTGACACCCGCTTTAAGGACACTGACTGCTATTAGCTTACACTGAAAAACTTTTTTTCTTTGTAAAAGCACGCTATAGAGACACCAGATATGAGTGGCCAAGTACACATGCAGAGGTCTGCAGAGCACACGCTGAAGGAGGCCTGACACCCGCTTTAAGGACACTGACTGTTATTAGCTTACACTGAAAAACTTTTTTTCTTTGTAAAAGCACGCTATAGAGACACCAGATATGAGTGGCAAAGTACACGGGCAGAGGTCTGCAGAGCACATGCTGAAGGAGGCCTGACACCCAGACGCTTGCAGACAACTAACTGCTATTCAATCTATTACAGTGAAAAAAATGTTTTTCTTTTTAAATGTCAAGCTTAAGCTATTGTGACACCAGATATGAGTGGTGGCACTGACTGGGCAAATGGGCACAGTATCCACTGTGAGCCTGACACAGAAGCTGGCAGCAGTGGCAGACAACTAACTGCAATTACATTACACAGAAAAAAAAAAAGCAGCAGACTGATGTTCTAGCCCTAAAAAGGGCTTTTTGGGGTGCTGTCCTTACAGCAGAGATCAGATGAGTCCTTCAGGACTGTAGTGGACACTGTATACCCTAACCTAGCTATGCATTTCCCTATCTAATCAACAGCAGCTACACTTCTCCTCTCACTAAGCATGCAGCTTGAGAATTAATGTAAAATGGATGCTGTCCAGTAGGTGGGAGGGTCTGCTAGGGAGGGTGTGCTGCTAATTGGCTGGAATGTGTCTGCTGACTGTGAGGTACAGGGTCAAAGTTTACTCAATGATGACGAATAGGTGGATCGAACCGCGCATATGTTCGCCCGCCGTGGCGAACGCGAACATGCTATGTTCGCCAGGAACTATTCGCCAGCGAACCGTTCGGTGCATCACTATTGTTGACATGACTCGGCTTGAACGCCAGCAAATATTCTGGACACTCATTTAGGATAGGGGCAGCATCTACTGCCTCAAGCCAAGACATTCCAGTACATGTTATCAAAACCTTAGGCCGCTGGAAGATGTCCTCATAAATATGTATGTACTATGACATGTGCTTTTGTAATAAATATTGTGATGAGAGCAATCTCGCCACATTGCATTGGAGAAGCCTGGTTGCTCGCCTGCTACCTTTGGACTATGGCCCCATGTTAAAAGACATCTTTTTTCCCTGCAGAAAAGATTTATTCGTGCTTTTCTGCCTGGTGTTCGGTAGATTCAATCGAATGAATGACTAGACCACCTGGGAGCTGGAGTGTGCTGGCAATTAGCCTCCCTGAAGCTGCGGTTAACCGCAGCTTAATTGACGGATGCTGGGTGGCCGCCATTCGTATCACGAACACGAGGTCGCTGCCATTTTAAACCCGCGAACGCACAGCGGTGTTCGACGCTCAATTCATGGAACTAAAATCACACAGAGTTTTGCGCGAACACCGCTGAAGCCGTCGACCTCCCTTCTTGTTCGGTGGAAGTACACGAACGGCCGGTGTTCGGTAGTTTTACTTGTGTATGTTATACCCCAGATAGGAATCCCATGGAGCCCATTTGCATGAGAACTGACTGTGTAAAGACTTTGGCTCCATGGCGATTGAACTGTATTCGTGTAGTGTGAGCGCCATTCGCTTAATAATGTGCGCTCAGATCTGAGCTATCTGAGGACATGTTAAATGTATAGTTTTAATGTAATGTGTCTTACATGGTGTATTTTAATAGTAAATCATGTTTTAGTATCCTCACGTGCATAATGGCGATTTGCCTTTGTCTTTGGAGATAATTGAATTACTTCTCAATTATCTCCAAGGCAGAGGGGAGGAAGCATTGTGGGAATATAATGTTGAAAAAAATTCCACAAATCTGAAGAAAGACACTCCAGATAAGTAGATAGTTGCTGGAAATTGGATTCAAATAAATAATATCAAAATATAAAAATAAAAAACACAAAAAATGTTTGTGAATATACCAAAAGAGAGACCGAAAAATATATATATATGATAAATATATAGACCTCCACAGCTATCAATAGCTGTACCTCCCTAATGTCTATGTTGGTTAGTGTCTGATCAGACTTCTGACTTTAATATTATAATCAGTGTCAATGTCTGAATAATATAAAAAAAATATATATATATACAAATATCATAGACATCTATTCTAATTTAACACAGCATTTGTATCAAAATGTCAAATATATGGCAAGCTTGCAACAAAGGTTAAATGTAGTGCTGCTGCCTCATTATCAAATAGTGCTGTGTTAAACATGTAACTAGAGGGGGTGAGAGTAACCTGTTATATACTATTCAACAGGCTAGCCATTAATGTAACTGTATCTGGGATTATATTCATTGCGTAGATACCCAACAGAAACAAAATATCCAGTCCTTGTGAATGAACAATAAAGATAGCAACATTGCCATCCAAAAAAATATATTCAACAGACTGATCGTGGCTGCCTCTGATACTAGATATAGAAACAGGTATATTTGGGTTCCCTCCCCAAATAGTACTAGGAAAGAATATACAGGAGGAAAAGAAAAAAAAGGAAGAACATTTAGTGCGTGCTAATGTGCAGGACCATACTTAGAGTGTTGGTCCCTGCACATGTGACAGTGTGCCCTGTGAAGTGAAGAAAAAGTGGAGAAAACCCGACGCGCGTTTCTGTGCCGCTAAAGTGCACCTTCGTCAGGGGCTAAAAGTTTGATGACGGCTGGGTCACTGTTTTATATGTATCAGAGCTACTGATTTAGAACGTGGACCAATCACTGGTCGGGAAAAACGGCGCCAAAAGAGAATAAACGGAATAATACATTATGCAAATAGACCTTTTTAAAAGGACCAATCAGAAACCAAGTTTCCGCTGATAGCTTTTTTTATACACGGTGACGTGAAATTCAGTAGTTTAACCCTTGCAATGCTGGTAAAGTGAGCTTCTCAGGTTATGAGAAGAATATATTTGTAGCCCGACGGCTATCCTCTATATTATTGTTAATTCATGTAGGATCAGTTATCATTTGAATTCTTCCGATATGTAACCATTGTGTAATAAGCCCTTATGGTTTTCATTAGCCATCTATGGTACGAAGGAGTTAGAAATGCAAAGTCCATACATGTACTAACCTAAAAACTACCAATAGCTTGAAAAACAGAAAAGTACTGATATACCATATTAGGCTAGATGGCAATGCTGTAAAATATATGTGTATATGGAGATACTAGGGATGCAGCAATGTTGTTAAATAAATTACTTCTCAATTATCTCCAAGGCAGAGGGGAGGAAGCCAGGATGCATTGTGGGAATATAATGTGACTGTGTGTCCTATTTGTCTACTTGTCTGTCTTTTGTCACAGTCTCCCATTTGGTCCCCTAGGGGAGTGTCCACCAGGTGGGAGACCTGCATAAATACTGGGCAGGTAGCCCCCATTAAACAGACCACTGCTTGACCCTCAACACGGAGCCTTGTCTCGTCTTTGGGGGGATTTACTGAATGCTGATAGAGACTGATTGCTAGAAGTGTAAGCCGCTTGGATGCTTTTCCTATTCGTCTGCTAGCAGTGATTTGTATGGTTCCAGTTTGTGTGTTTGGAGTGCTATATTGGATGCCGTTCGGGAGTTTGGAGCATTCCCTTATTGGCGGTTCGTGAGTCTGGTGTTCTACAATACCTGTGCCTGCATCTCTGGAAAGGGGGACGAACGCCTAAACGGTTTTTACCCCTTGTGTGCAAAACGGTCCGTTACAAATATCTTTTGAGCAAGATTGGTATTCCTTTTGCACACTTTATTAACAGGCCTACCATCTACGTCGGTATCGGCACACCTCAAACGACTTTGCTTATTAAAGGTAGGTGACTTTATCTCTATTCATTTCATTACTGAAATGGCCCCGAACACATATATATATATATATATATATATATACACACACACACACACACGTATTATATGTGTGCATATATATGTATGTGTGTGTGTGTGTGTGTATATATATACATATATATATACACATACATACATACACATACACACATACACACACTGCTCAAAAAAATACAGGGAACACTTAAACAACACAATGTAACTCCAAGTCAATCACACTTCTGTGAAATCAAACTGTCCACTTAGGAAGCCTCACTGAGTGACAATCAATTTCACATGCTGTTGTGCAAATAGGATAGACAACAGGTGGAAATTATAGGCAATTAGCAAGACACCCCCAATAAAGGAGTGGTTCTGCAGGTGGTGACCACAGACCACTTCTCAGTTCCTATGTTTCCTGGCTGATGTTTTGGTCACTTTTGAATGCTGGAGGTGCTTTCACTCTAGTGGTAGCATGAGACGGAGTCTACAACCCACTTAAGTGGCTCAAGTAGTGCAGCTCATCCAGGATGGCACATCAATGCAAGCTGTGGTAAGAAGGTTTACGGTGTCTGTCAGCGTAGTTTCCTGAGCATGGAGGCGCTACCAGGAGACAGGTCAGTATATCAGGAGACGTGGAGGAGGCCGTAGGAGGGCAACAACCCAGCAGCAGGACTGCTGTAACAGAGTCCACCCGGCTGTCCAGCATATCACCCGTTTACTGGTCACTTGATCCCCAAGACTTCCATGTGAATCACTTATAAAGACGTTTGTGTGGATTTAAAGCATTCGTCTAATTATTCCCCATAGACTGTATTGAACCACTCCATTCGGTGTACGATCTAAAACTACCGAATCACCGGACCACCCTGATGCGAAGTGTGGTTTCAATCTACCTCCTTGTTCGCTTAATTGAATTTCCCATTGTAAAGCACAAACTCGTTGTTAAAGTCCCTGGGTGGCCGCCATTTTGGGAGGCGAACACGTGGCGGCGGCCATCTTAAACTCCCGAACAGCGGTGTTTTGCTGTCGAGTGTCTGGAACTAAAATCGGACACTCGACTAAGCGAACACCGCTGAGACCTCCAGAGCTAGAGAAGAGACTGATAGAAACTCCCGAATGGCTTGCCGTTCGGTAGTTTGAATCCCACGAACAAGGGGATTCATCCGAATGCAAACACAGCTCTGGATAGTATGGAGTTCGGGACTTTTTAGACACAAAAGAGAGACCGACCGCAAGGCCAAAACTCATGGAACTGTTTTCAGCTACTATTGCCTGTGCGGTCGGTCAAAACGCTACACCTCCATAACTCCTGAACCCCTGGTCCGATCTGGGTGATTTTTGAGTATGTTGCTCACCCAGATCAGGGCATACTTAGGGGTGTACCTTATGTATTTGGGGTACATCTTGAACTTGAGGAAATTTGTTTTAATTATGTTAAATGTTTATCTGAGGGGAGGAGATGTGTGGGTTGTACCTTGTACCCGATTGGTTATTGTAATAATTATGGTGGGTGTCTCCCTTGCATGGGAGGATTGCATAAAAGCAGGGGTTGTGTGATTAAAGATCAGTTCTGCTTCTGATACTATGTGTCGTCCAGTGATTGGGAAAGGTGATGGGATTATATTACTGATTGCGCTTGCTACGCTGCTGGATTACTCTGTGTAATGGCACCCTCAGCATAGAAGGGTTAAACCGCCGTTTAGAAGATTTTCCCCTTCAAGAGATACAGGCACAGCTACTGCAGAACACCAAACTCACAAACTGCATACAAGGGAATGCTCCAAACTCCCGAACTGCATACAAGGGAATGCTCCAAACTCATGAACTGCATACAAGGGAATGCTTCAAACTCCCGAACTGCATACAAAGTAGAACTCCAAACTCCCGAACTGGGACCTCACGAATAGCTGCTAGCAGACGAACAGGAAAAGCACCCAAGCGGCTTACACTCCTGGCAATCAGTCTCTAACAGCATACAGTAAATACCCCCAAAGACGAGACAGAGCTCAGTGTTGAGGGTCAAGCAGTGGTCTGGTTTAATGAGGGCTACCTGCCCACTATTTATGCAGGTCTCCCACCTGTTAGACACTTCCCTAGGGGACCAAATGGGAGACAGACTGTGACAAAGGACAGACGTGAACCAATGACAGACACACAGAGGTAAAACATCCCCACAATGCATCCTAACTTCCCTCCCTCTGTCCTGGAGATAATTGGGAAGTAATCCAATTATCTCCCAGAACAGAGGCAAAACTCCATTAACCACATGGCAGTAAGAGACAGTAAAAGACATAAAAATGTATAAAGTTACAACTGTTGCACAAAACATATACATTCTACCTATCCCCAGATAGCTTAGATCTGAGCGCACAAAAGTACCGAATAGTGCTCAGATCCTATGCACACAGTCCAAGCGCTGTGGAGTTAAAGTGTTCACAAAGTCTGTTCTCCATAAGAATAGACTCCACTGGATGGCTATCTGGGGTAATGCTGTCCATACGGTTTAACTACTGAATGAACAGGCATCCGGTTAAATGACCGAATGCAGAAGCAAGAAGGCTTTTAACATGGGGCCATAATCCAAAGGAAACAGGCGAGCAACCAGGCTTCTCCAATGCAATGTGGCGAGATTGGTCTCGTCACATCACACTCTGTCACTGTGGATGTTCTACCTGGGATTATTTACTTGTTCTTGAGCCATACTAGGATATATAGCGGATTTAGTCTGTGGGATATCAGCTCTCTGCTACATTGGTTGGCAGCATTGGGATATAGACTCACAGAAGAACAAATATCAGGAAGGGCAACAGCGCCAATGGATCACGGATGGAGATCGACTACACCACATTAAAGCGATCCACTTTAAAGGATCTTTTGGAAGCAAGAGGTATTGCAGCCAGCAATAAGACAAAGGCAGTCCTGGTTGCTGAAGTCATGGCGGAATACCGAGCAGAGGGCAGTGCAGCTCCGGTATAGAGCAATTCGATGGAAGAACAGGAGCGGTCTGAATTTCAGAGGGAATTACAATTCAGGCTATCATTTTATGGGGAGAATCCACCAACTGAGATAATCTCCAGAACCATGTCAGAGGTGCAGGAGTTTGTACTAAGGTGGAGGGTACAGCCAGCCCCAGAGAGGAACCAGACAGTGGCCATGGTACAGGAGAACAAACCCAAGATACAACGCATTTAAAACCTATATAGAGGTGGAGGAGGATATTGATGCATTCCTCAAGGACTTTAAGAGACTGTGTATCCTGCATAACATAAGTACAGAGGATTGGGTCCCCATTTTAGCAGGCAGACTAACGGGGAGAGCACGAGAGGCCTACCGCACAAGACAAGGAAATAAGGAATCACCACCAGGTCAAGGAAATTACACTGGCCCGGTATGCCATGACACCCGAAGCATACCAAAGGTGGTTCCGGGAGCTTAAAAAGACTGGGAAAGATTCTCATGCTGAGTGGGCTTGTCGACTGCATCGAGCAGCCCTGGGATGGATACAGGCCAGTAAAGTGCAATCCATGGAGGATCTATTAAAGATGGTGCTTTTGGAACAGTTCTACGACTGGCTGGCAACAGAAATACAGGAGTGGGTGAGAGATCGCAACCCTACAACCCTCACCGAAGCACCCCGGAGGGCAGTTGACTACCTGGATGCCCGGAGACACTGAAATCTGCCCCCAACAAGGCAGTCGCAAAACTCTCCATGGCAACAACCCATCCCGCCAGCTGAGCCACATCACCAAGGCAACCTCCACCGCTGGGGACTTCACAGCAATGATTCCGGCCACCCAACACCCTGCAGTGTCATCACTGCCAGTGAGTGGGACACTACAAGGGTACTGTCCACAGCTACAGGACCGGACAACCTGGATCCGACCAGGTCCCCCACCACCACCACGAGCAGCCATTCACTACTATCAGACGGAGACACCAGCTATCTACGGAACACCAGTGCCAGCTACTTCAGTCGAGCAAGGGGAGGTGCTCCATGAGGCGGATCCACTGCAGGCTGAGGCGGATAATTGCCAACATCATCGGCAGACTGTCTACCTGGAGGGGAAGCCAGTATGAGGGCTCCGTGATTCTGGAGCCACCATCACTCTAGTCAAAAGTCACGTGGTGCCCAACAACGCCAAGACCAGCCGGACTATAGCCGTAAGGGTAGCCGGGGGAGCAGTACATTTGAATTGGGGAGCAGGGTCTGGGAATGTGGAGGTGGGGTTGATGCCGCAACTACCTGCCGAAGTCTTGTTGGGGAATGATCTGGGAAAACTGACTTCCGCTTATGAGCCACAAACCCCAACCACTGGAGAAGCACATCCTGTTGCCACCCGCCAGCAGGCCCGCACCCAGGACCACAACTCACACCTGGAGGTTCAGGTAAGAGACCTTGTGACGAAGTGCCCTTCGCCACTTGGTCCTGGAGAGGCCTACTTGCCAGCCTCCTCCCCTGTGACTATGACTCTTTCATGTATCTGGCTTTAAAGCCCCTAGTCTACCTTCAGACAGAATATTTATGTAGGCTGCTTTATTTATCTTATGTTTGAGTCACCCTGTACCCATTATAGGTGCAGGGTGTGTGTAATGTAATTGTTTATAGTGTGTGTGTGTGTAGTGTGTAATGTATTGCCTGCTCTCTTGTATTGCTGAGGTTTGCTACCAACTAGGTGGGTTTGGCTATGGAGCTTGTCTAGTGCCCTCTGTTGGTAGCAACAGCAATATGCACTACCTGAATTGCAAGACTGGTTCATTTGCATATTCGGGTAGATTTGCATATCGGTTGTTTGAGTATCGGGGGATGGGACATGAACGTGAATGCCCCGAGGTCGTCAATTAGGTTGCGGTTAACCGCAGACCGCAACTCTCTGGGTGATCAATTGGAGACACACTCCGCTCTTAGGGTGGTCGGCCATTTGGTTATTAGAAAGGTGACCGGGGTTAAGTGGCGGCACACGCCAGGGGCCGGTTGGTCCGTTGTTCGTATAACAAATGAGTATCAGACAATCAGTTCGGGAGTTGGGTACAAAATTATAGTACCGAAGCAAGGTTCTGGGTGAAATATAAGAATGAACAACGTTTTCTCTGTCTGTAGCGATTTCGTAACAAGACCCTTCCCCTTCTGTAGAGTGTGTTCCTTGCACTCCTCCTAGCGAGTTTGAGGTAGAGGTAGCTATCAACCCCACACTACAAGTTTATAGGGATAAGGTTACCTCTGGCCAGCTCGGCGTGGAGGGGGAGCGATTTGTATGGGATGGGAAACTGTTATACCGGGAAACAGAGAAGAGAGTAGACAGGTCAGACCCGATCACCAGTAGGCAATTGGTGGTACTGCAGCGGTACTGATCAGAGTTGCTCTGGATAACGCATGATATCCCACTATCCGGCCACCTAGGAGTTAGTCGTACCCGGTACCGGTTAACACAGAGTTTCTTCTGGCCGGGGATAAGTCGGGATGTTAGAAAGTATTGCCGCACATGCGACACCTGTCAGAGGGTAGGAAAGAGGGGGGACCGTAGGAAAGCCAAGCTACATCCCTTGCCCATAGTGGAAGAACCGTTCAGTCAGATAGCGGTGGACATAGTAGGCCCCTTAAAAAGAGCTTGTCCCTCTGGCAAGAACTATATATTGACAGTAGTAGACTATGCTACCAGATACCCGGAGGCGGTGGCACTGACCAACATAAACGCAGAAACGGTTGCTGAGGCCCTCATGCAAATTTTCACCCGGGTAGGGTTACTCCGGGAGATTGTCTCGGATCAGGGTACTCAGTTCACCGCATCAGGCCAATAATCAGTGCCCCTTAGCACCCCCAGACCAATGGGCTCTGTGAACGGTTCAATGGGACATTGAAACAAATGCTCCGAACCTTCGCTGAAACTCATCAGGACTGGGAACGGTTCCTACCGCATCTCCTATTTGCTTATCGGGATGTGCCGCAGGAATCCACGGGATTCTCCCCATTTGAATTGTTGTATGGGAGGCAAGTACGAGGTCCTCTGGACCTCATTAAGGAGCATTGGGAGGGAGACCGCAACACTGAGGTTACCCCTATAATACCGTATGTGCTGGAGTTCCTGAACCGGCTGGAGGAACTGACCTGGGCGGTCTGGGAGAACCTTCAGGCGGCCCAGACACGTCAGCGCACCTGGTATGATTGGAGTTGTGACGAGACCAATCTCGCCACATTGCATTGGAGAAGCCTGGTTGCTCGCCTGTTGCCTTTGGATTATGGCCCCATGTTAAAAGGCTTGATTTTCCCCTGCAAAGACATGAAAGCCGGGTCATGTGGTGCTTGCCCTGTTTGAGCGGTGATACCCCAGATAGCTATGCCATGGAGCCCATTCGTATAATGAAAGACTATGGGAAAGACTTTGGCTCCATTGCAGTTGAACTGTATGTGTGTGCTCTGAGCGCCATTCAGTAATAATGTGCGCTCAGATCTGAGCTATCTGGGGATATGTTGAATGTACCTGTTTTGTGCAATGGCTGCACAGTTATATGTTTTTATGTGTTTTATTGTCTTTTGCTGCCATGTGTTCAATGGAGTTTAGCCTCTGCTCTTGGAGATAATTGGATTACTTCCCAATTATCTCCAGGATAGAAGACTCTGTGTGAATGTGATGCATACTTTTCAAGTTATGAATAATGTGGAAAAATTTTATTTCTCTGCTTGTTATAATTACATTACCCATTGTGTAAGGTAATTGTATCACAGGCAGAGGGGAGGATTTTATGTGGGAGTGTCTGAGTGTATTGTATGTGTTTATTGGTTGTGTTCCAAAACCCTGTGGGTGGTACTAATGTGTATATAAGAACAATAAACCCACAGCTCACTGCTTGACCCTCAACACGGTGTTTTGTCTCGTTCTTGGGGGATTTACTGTATGTTCGACTGCTAGGAGTGTAAACCTTTCGTATGGTTTTTCCTATTTGGCTGTTTACAGCATTCGTATGGTTCCGGTTCGGCTGTTTACAGCATTCATATGCTTCTCCGGTTCGGTGGATTGGTGTCTACAGTAGTTGTGCCTGTGTCTCTGGAAGGGAAGATCTTCTAAACGGCGGTTTAACCCTTTTATGCCTGGCGGTGCCGTTACAGGAGTGCCAGGGACCGTAGCTTCCAGGTTGGGCAGAAAGTTTTAATTTTAAAACCTGTCCGGCATGACAAGCTACAGGCCGCCTGGCAGGGCCCTTATAAGGTGCTGGAATGGCGATGTGACACCACCTATATAATTGGTCCGTGTACCGGCTCAGGAGGGCGACGCATGCTCCACGTGAACACGATGAAGCCCTACCAGGAGCGTTCGAAGAGGTGACGGCCATTTGTGCACCTACCTCTGAGGAGTTTGACAACCTTCCCCTCCCCGACTTGCTGGGGGATAGGAAGATGTCTAATGACATAGCAGAAGTCCAGCTGGGGGAGCGGCTGAGTCCACAGGAGCATAGCAAGATACTACAACTGATAAGGGAGAGGCAGGACACCTTCTCCAATATACCTGGCTACACTCCTCTGGCCACTCACCGCGTAGAGACCCTGGGTCAGCTCCAACTGCGCCAAACCCCCTTTCGCATACCCGAGGCGGTACGGGAAAGTATGCGCAAGGAGATCCAGGAAATGCTCCACCTGGGGGTGATTGAACGCTCGGTTAGCCCTTGGGCCTCCCAGGTAGTCCTCGTACCCAAACCGGATGGTACAACCCGTTTCTGTGTGGACTACTGGCAACTAAATGAGAAAACAGTATCTGATGCCTATCCCATGCCCCGGATAGACGAGCTGCTAGACCGGATGGCTAGGGGCCAATACCTCACTACCATTGATCTTTGTAAGGGGTATTGGCAGATTCCCCTAGCTCCGGACACCATCCCCAAGTCAGCGTTTGTCACCCCATTCGGTTTATACCAATTTAAGGTGATGCCGTTTGGGATGAAGAACGACCCGGCTACCTTACAGAGGATGGTGGACCAACTACTAGATGGGTTCCAGGACTACACCTTCGCATATCTCGATGATATTGCCATCTTCAGCAATACCTGGCAGGAGCATCTGGCCCATATAGGAGTGGTTCTAGACAGGATCTGGGAGGCAGGGTTAACGTTAAAATCAGCCAAGTGTAGTATAGGGATGGCCAGTCGGTCATCGCCCTGGCCAAACCTCTTACCAACCTTACCTGTAAGAACCTTCCCCGTCAGGTAACCTGGACCCCAGAGTGTGAGCAGGCATTCCAACAGTTAAAAAATGCACTTGTACATGCCCCTGTCTTGGCTGCTCCTGATCCAGACGATTCCAGGGCCGGACTGGCCCACAGGGATACTGGGAAATTTCCCGGTGGGTCGCGGCATCTGGGGGCTGCACTGCACATATAGGTGCCACCGGATGGCCGGTCCGGTGGCACACTCAGAGGGGGCCGGCCACGTTCCAAGCTGGAGCTGCCGGGCCGGATGGCAGCCTCGCCAATCCAGCGGCACTCCTTTCACTGATGCTGAGGGCTGAAGGAGGAGGGAGTCACTGTGGATGTTCTACCTGGGATTATTTACTTGTTCTTGAGCCATACTGGGATCTATAGCGGATTTAGTCTGTGGGATATCAGCTCTCCGCTACAACCGCTACCTCCGCCTTTGTGTAAGGAGGAACAGGAGCACTGCCAGAACCCTGCAAAATGACCTTCAGCAGGCCACAAATGT
>OW240912.1:164586142-164629989 GCA_933207985.1 Pelobates cultripes
TACTTATGGTACTTTATAAAAATGTGTGTTTTTTCTGCCTGTGGATAATTAAGTTAAAAAACAAATATGAATACCGCACTCAAAAAAGATGATTCTTGTGAAATCTAAACTGTATTGAATTGCAAGAATATTTATTATAATAGTAATTCATAGGTTAATCAAGTAAACCTTAGTGAAGTTCATTCCAATCATATATATACATCGATTATTTACATATATACACACAAAAAACCTCCCTGTGCTGAATTTCATGAACTATATATCTATATACATAGGTTGTGGATCCAAAAAATGCATGAAAATAAAATGTCCAGAAAAATATAGTAAAAAAGGAAAAAAGAAGCAAAAAAGAAAAAAAGAAAAAAAGAAAGAAAAAAAGAAAAAATGAATGAAAAAAAATGTATATATTTTCCAGTCCTATTGATAGTCCAAAATATAGTGCACTATATACTTCATATAATTCATAAATTTATAGATGGATCTCACCAGATACTACAAAAGGGACGAGTGATTACTTTCTCATTGAGCTACAACTCATTTTCACCCATCTTCACTTTGATTCAATATACATCATCTACAAGATCTACCACCCTCTTACTGAATATACTATCAAGTTCACGTGAGATCCATCTATAAATTTATGAATTATATGAAGTATATAGTGCACTATATTTTGGACTATCAATAGGACTGGAAAATATATACATTTTTTCATTCATTTTTTCTTCCTTTTTTTCTTTTTTCTTTTTTTCTTTTTCTTTTTTTGCTTTTTTGCTTTTTTTCTGCCTTTTTTCCTTTTTTACTATATTTTTCTGGACATTTTATTTTCATGCATTTTTTGGATCCACAACCTATGTATATAGATATATAGTTCATGAAATTCAGCACAGGGAGGTTTTTTGTGTGTATATATGTAAATAATCGATGTGTATATATATGATTGGAATGAACTTCACTAAGGTTTACTTGATTAACCTATGAATTACTATTATAATAAATATTCTTGCAATTCAATACAGTTTAGATTTCACAAGAATCATCTTTTTTGAGTGCGGTATTCATATTTGTTTTTGGATTTAGATTAGGAGGTTGTCGTGGGGTTAAACCTCGAATACCTGCACCTTGCATAATTGAGTGCCAACACTTATTGTGTTTTTTGATAATTAAGTTAATGCATTAATTACCTTAATTATATCACAGGCAGATGGGAGGGATTGTTAACTATATGTGGGAGTATCGTTCATTGTTACATTGTTTTACTGGTCTGTACAGTTTGTAATGCGGTGCTCCATCAGGTTCAGTGGGTGTGCCTCTGGCCTGAGGAATTGTATATAAAGCCAACCTGTACCATTAAACCTTCAGTTCTCCTTCACCCTCAATCTAGAGTCTTGTCTCTTATTGGGGGAATTGCTACAAGGGATTACTATGATCATCATACTCCCTTGGATAATCACTAGCTCTTGTAAGAGCTGTTCCTGCTACGCTCTCTGAAGAAAGAGAGGTTCACCCACTGGAACCTGGAGCCTTGTCGTAGGTTCAGGGTGGGTAGGAGACAGCGAGACCCCAACTAAGCTGCAACGATTTGTGGGATCTGCAGTACTTGTGGTGTCTGGAGAAATGCTTAGAGCCCTCGGTAAGCACTAGGAGCATCCTTCGGCAGAGGTACCCAACCGGGGTACATGAAGCTCCATTACAGATGTCTTTTTTAAGATTCGCCAGTACCATATGGGTCAGGTTAAGACCCAAGCTGATGGGTGTAATATTACCAGGTTGAGACTGAAAGGAGCACGCAATTTTGGTTGTGGGGGGGCTCTGGTGTTACAGTGGGAAAGTTTCAGTTTCTCTAGCCTATCATTAATCTGCCCCATGGAGAACACTTGTGTCACTCGTGCCTTCCCCAGCATCTGTATTCTCGGTATTGGCTTGTATCAGTCTAAACAGTTCTGCTTTCCTGGCCGTAGCTGGGAAAGGAATGCTGTGCCTACGTAGTTCGGCCGTGATGCTGGGTATAGTCCACGATCTTATTGATGATGGGTTACCGGTGTCACCCTTGCGTGTGGGGGTAACGGTCCTGACTGGAGTACTGGGGATTGAAATATCATCTCCTTCATCTGGCACCTAGGACATACTGAAAATATAGGAGGCATACGTTTAAGACTGAGGACGTAGATGGTATGCTGGCTAGTGCCAAGAGGCGAAATAATTCACTAGTTTGGTCCCTACTAGTTGCCAAGTGGCTCGAAAGGCTCTACCTATGATTGGCGCGTTGGCTTCTAAGTACATAAGTAATCGACTGGGGTGAGGGTGTGACAAGTGAGGTCCTTTCTATGCAATAAGCGAGGCGGCTAGCTATGCTTTAGCCCATGGGGCATATTACCTCTTGCGTGGAGGGTGGTTGTTGGCTTTGCGGGACCACTGTCTCTATGGCAGAGAATGCCTGGGAAAACTACCTAGATGGCCATGCAATCATCTATGGTAGGTTCCCTATAACTTTTTAACCATGAGGGAGCAACATACCTGTGGTCAGGTGTATGCTTGCATCTGCCCCGCGGTAGTCCGAGTTTCCTGCTGGGGGGGGGGTGGGGGCTATGACTTTTAAGAGACATGTCAAGTTGTCTTAGCTTGGAACCATGCAATCTATGAATTGAACGTGCCAAGTTTGTCTAAGCTTGGTGCTGTAATGACATGAAGGGGTGCTGCCCTGGAGCAGCACTGTCCCTTTAAAATGTGGGAACCACTATAGCAAAGAAATAAATGCCAAGACACAAATGAAATAGGTTAAATCAAGAAATGTATATTTACAGGGAACCAAAGCAGAAAGTAAAACAAAATATATACATACACAGACAAGGCCACAAAATATATACACTGTAAATCAAAATAAGCACGAATCGTGCAGGCAACAAATACTGGAACAGTCCTAAGGTATTAGAGTAGGATTGTGCAGCTACCACAGGTATCAGGTAGGGCACAGATCCAAAGTCACAAGACTAATGTAGTGACAACAAGAACGAATAAATCAGCAAGGCTGCAGGGACAGGATCGCTGGTAGTAAATCAGAGACCACGGAGCCAGAGCACTGGATCGGAGGACACAGCAACGAAGGACCAGGAGAACACAGGACACAGGACCAAGTCACAGTATGCAGGAGCCAGGAACACAGGAAACCAGGGAAACATGAAACAAAAGGTAATGATCTGGCAAGGAGTGAGGGGAGAAATCAAACTAAATAGGTGCTAAACAAGGACCAGATGAAGTGCTTAATGAAAAGAAATCAGGAACAGTGCCAAACAGAAACAGTGGTGAGTGTGAGTACTGCACAAGGGCAAATCAACTAAGTAGTGTCGTGACAGGTGCTTTGTATCTGTAACACATGTCAATAGTGTTAATGTTGGTTCCCTAACTGTCTGCTCAGTACAGTTTGAACCTTGCGTACACTTATGTCTTGATAATTGATGTTGCAGTAATATACATGAACTAAGAATCGCGTAACTGTTACATAATGCACGTACCAATTGGTAGGAACAAAACACTTGTGACCTCTGGTTAGTTCTATGAATCGCTAAAAGCAGGCGAATTAGTAGGAACAAAACACTCGTTAGCTCTGATTAGGTCAATGAATCACAAAAGCAGACCTAGAGATCAAAAATGACAAATACTGGGTTAAAATAGACAACTGAATGCAACTGGGGAAAATGCAAGCCCCTCATACTGATAGAAGGCACTAAACGCCTTCAGGGAACCTTTAATAGTTTATGATACAGCATTACATATCTAACATACAAAGGATACCGTAACTGCTTATTTGAAGATATATGTAACAAGGCCACCAGGTGGCGGTATGCTGCTCTGTATTCTGATTACCAGGTGTAAGAGTCTAAACTTGCTTGAGAATGAGGGAAGAGAACCTAATGCCAGACTTCATATTAAGCAGAAGCCTGCCATGCAGAGGGATAATTAAATTAGAGTAATAGCTGACAGTAACACAAACATGGAGCAAAGGGAACACTCTCCACAATTATGGATAGTATTGTTATAGCTTACTTTAAAATGTATATCACCAATAATTAATGAACTACATAACATAAACACCCATCTCTAACAAAACTGTATATATCCCTGTGTTGGACCATTGTGCCTCTGTCAAGATTAATAAGTATCACTTTTAAGTGGCCTCGTGGTGGCTCAGAGTAATGAGCATGGCACTGTGCTCATTTATGACCCTCCGCCGGCCTGACTAATGAGACAGGCAGAGTGTGTGATGAAAACCATACTGTATGGCACGAGACAGACCGCCGCCGTTTGTGGAGGGAGATTGCTATAACGAGTGGCCGCCGGCCAGAAACCAACCCCCTGTAAAACATTGTGACCGTGCTGGCCGCGGCATGCCACTGGGGAGGTGCTGGCGAAGCCGATATGCGGTTATACCATCTGGGAAAAACACTACCCTCCGTGCCCCTGATGAGTCTGTGGGGGGGGGTCTTAGTGTGCGTGGGAATTATGTATTGGCCCCGGTGCCCGTGGCGAGTTGGTGTGTTCCCAGGTGTCGATACAGACTGTACCCGTCTGTACTCACTGTTTGCGCAGGAAAGCAGTAACTCTGCAGCAGCTCGGTGATCTGGAGTCAGCCCACGTTCAGACCGATGGTGAGCCGGAGGACCTCAATGCCGCGATCCTGCTCTTATGTTTGTTATCTGGAAGTGCTGACACGAGCCCCAGGCACATAGCTTTTCCCACAACTTCAGACCAAGCCTTCCAATATATACACACATATACATATAATACGTGTGTATATAATACGTGTGTGTGTGTGTGTGTGTATACACACACACGCTTTTATTTCCAATATATGTATAATATATTATAATAAAGCATTTTATAATATATTATACATATATAATGCATATATGATTTCATTATAAGTGTATTTTGAAATATATATATATATATATATATCTCAAAGTACACTTATAATGAAATCATATATATGCATTATATATGTATAATACATTATAAAATGTTTTAATTATTTTATAATATACATAAGAAATCAGATTAGCTTTCCATGAAATGTCTAAATAATGTCTTTCTAAATAAAGTATGTCTGGCAAAAGAAATAGTTTTCTTAATTTTTGCCCTCTTTTTACAGGTCTAATTTTTTTTTTACTTTTTAGCAGGCTGGGAGACTGTCTGACAGTTCAGACAGTCCCCTTGCTGGCAGCTCCTAGACTCCTATTGTGGCGATGTGATCATGGTGATCACATGGCCCTGGAGGGCCGGGGTGGCCGGAGCTGCTGTAGGGGGACTGCTGGGGTCCCCCCCCGACCGCGATCACTGCGGAACGCTGGTCCAGGTAAGTCCAGGACGTACTAGGTAAGTAAGTTATTTACAATTACACAAACGCACCTATGATCAGTTCATTAATCACATACGTTCATTTAAATTCTGTTCATTTGAAACTGTCATGTTAAAACCGTTTGTTCAATACTGCTGCATTTGGTGTAAACTTTCGTCTGTTTCCCCGATTGTTCAATTAGGTCTGTTTTCCACGCTCACAATTTAATTCATATAGAATCATTAAATTCCATTAGTTTGAAACTGTCATGTTAAAACCATTTCGTTAAATACTGCTGCATTTCATTTAAACTTTCGTCTGTTTCCCCGGTCAGTCAATTAGCTCAGTTTACCACGCTCACAATGTTATTCGTATAGAATCAGATGAATGGCATATAATACCTCTCATGTACTGTAATACATATTTAAGGCTATTATGTTTGCATAAAATCACTAACCTACTATCATTTAAAGCCTGTTCGGCTAAATCCTGCAGGTTTATTCCCTTAAAGCTGAAGCTAGTGTTTCTTGCATAGTACTATATAAATTAATGCTAATTAGGACATAATTAGGAGATTGAATTTACGCTCTAAGCATTTATTTCTGTCTGGTGCATCCCAGTATAGTTTACGGTCATGTTCCCTAAATGCAGTTCATGTATTTACATTTGATTGTTCGGTCAATGCCAGTTAAGCAAGTGATATAAGTTAAGCTTGTCAATTACATGACATTTTGTTTTCCCTCCTATTTTTCAAACAAGATACTACAATTACTGACATTGGTTGCAACGGTTCCATCTTTAAAAAAATGCCAACCCTGCATTATTTAAAGGGCAGGCCTCTAAATTAATACCTACCTACCCTTAATTTTTTTCCCCCTGCATTTCTTTTCTGGTATAACCAGGACTGTGAATTAAAACAAGCCACGATTTGTTTCCCCAAACATTAGTTCAAGGGACCGCCCTTCCAGGACAAGTCCAAGCTTCCCCAACTCTATTCCAATTAATATACGGTTAGTATATAGTTTCTTTCCCAGGTTTGTCCTTGTCATTTGTCATATTTCTGGGGGTTTAGGTTATAACTCAATCATTATGACATATTTTAGGAACAAGTAGGGGTCCTTCTTACTGACTACGTCCTACAGGCCAATAGCAGGTATGTATGTAAATATAAAAAAAACAGATAGTAACGAAAGACACATGACATATGTGACATGTCATGATTCCCTTTTTTTTCCAGAAGTTTGGTCCTTAAGGGGTTAAAAAACCCTCGCCAATTAGGTATAATTCCAAAGGCCTCTTCGCCTTTAGTTGAGTGGTCCCACAAGGCCAACTCTCATCCCCACGATCAGATGTACAAGCACAATTGACCCAACGCATAGTTATTGCCTTGCATCAGGTTATAGTTAGGGCCTCACTTGTCATGGCCAATCGATATTAAATCTTATATATACCCCGCCACCTACCTCAGTGGCACAAAGGCCCCATGAGCCAAATCATAGGTAGAGCCTCTCAAAGCCATAATATTCAAAATAGTATGTCAGAACTGCACAACATGATGGCCTCCCTAGTGTTTTCCATAGCCACAATAAATAACAAATAGATTGGATAATTTGGAATCCAATAACAGATCAACCATTCCGAAGACTCCAGTACCTATATGTCATGGTGGCGGTCCGGTGCCCGGAACCCAGACACTGTCCGGGCGGCGGTGCGAGGACCGGGACCCAGTATGCCTGATGAGAAGTGGGAGTCTTCAGCATGGTAATGGACTATCAGGGCCTGGTGCAGGGTAACCACACGTCCTCTGGCGTTGAGCACCAGCGTTTGCACGGCCACATACCAGAACCCCGATGCAGCTAGAGCGGATCCCAGGAACTAGGAGCTTGATATGCAGACCTCCCAGGAACTGGATAGGGGGGGTCTGCAGCAGACATGTATCCAGTACAGAAACAAGGCAAGGCTAGGATAGTCACCAAACATGAAAACAAGACAGAACTAATAGAACCCAGAACCAGAGCAGGACAGAAAGCAGAACCCAGAACATGTACACAAGACATGAGGAAAACAAGAACAGGGCAGGACAGGACTGTACATGAACTGGGATTACAAAATAAAACAAGACAAGATATGATAGGCAAAACAAGAGGAGAAATAACTAAGTACTATATATGAAAATCATGGGGATTTAGTCACATTATATGATCATACATTGCATAAGCCTGCCAACAACGCCAATGTACCCCATATCTGGCAGGTCAAAACAACCAAAGAAGACATATATAGCACTTACCTGCAAGAAAGGGCAGAAGCCTTGAGCAGCTGCCTGCAGGAACTCTGAAACAAAGGGAATGATGGAAAACAAACGGGTGTGGCAACATAAAACAAACATTTAAAGGAAACCTGGAGACTGGGAATTCCAGGGACGCATTACAGAAATGAACCCAGAAATCCCAGCAATAAATAAAACCAGACAGACTAGAAAACCAGAAAAACTAAACAAGAATTGTAAAAAGAGTACTGGATACCAGAAACCAAAGCCAGACATCTCTGCAGAACATATTGTGACAATATAGTCCAGCCAGAGCCTAACCCTGGAGGTAACGCTAACCCTCTACCCGCTAAAAGTAGCAATATCATCAACCCAGTACATCTCATTCCACAAAACATTAAACAGGACATAATAGAAGGGAAAGACATTAATCTGGCTTCTCTGCTCATAGCTTCACAAGAAGTAATTGAGAACAGATCTTACACGTTCGACAACTTGTCAGTAGTTATGAAGTCTAGAAACCCGAGACTGAACAGAAAGTTAAATATTACTGAATTTGCCCTGGCTTTCGGCCTGTATAGGGACGTAATTTGTTCTGCTTTTCCCCTCTGTAGATAGGAACTTGATTTATATTTACATAAGTTGATAGACTTAGCGTATAAATACGGAGGCTATGCTTTTTACGACTACCACAAGTCATTTGCATCTAGATCTGCTGCGTCACTGGCCCAATATAATACACCTACCGACTGGGGCCAGTTAGACACTGAATTATTTTGTAGACATTTTGCAGGTCTCAAAACACCATCATGTGCAATATGTTCCTCAGCAGCACATACTGTTAACTTCTGCCCCAGCAATGTAGCAATTCCTTCCACTAGCAATGCCAACCCCGAGTTTCAACCCAATGTGGCCCAAAAAGAATTGAGAGACAAACAAGGCAGGCCTATCGTTTTTCTTGGCAAACCTCAAGTCTGTAACAACTTCCATGTGGGAGGTTGCAAACTCCTTCACGTGTGTTCACTTTGTTACAGAGCACATGCTAAAACAATGTGCCCAAACAGATTGTACCCTAAAAGATCATCTACACC
Organism: Pelobates cultripes; assembly: GCA_933207985.1. Taxonomy (NCBI): domain Eukaryota; kingdom Metazoa; phylum Chordata; class Amphibia; order Anura; family Pelobatidae; genus Pelobates; species Pelobates cultripes. The sequence continues at coordinate 164,594,838 of OW240912.1, forward strand.
AATAAACATACCTAATTTGCAGCGTTACCTGTCTGATTATCCTTCTTCAGATCTGGTAGAATTTCTCACCTCTGGTTTTTCTAATGGGTTTCACACGGGTTTTGTTGCACCCCCCACAGGAATTCTGAAATGCCCAACCTACAGTCAGCACTCACTGACCCTAGTAGTCTACAGGAACTCCTCAATAAAGAAATCAAGAACGGTTTCAGGATTGGGCCATTTACCTTTCACCTCCTGGAGAACGAACCCTCTAGGCATAGCTACATGGAAGTTTAATAATAATAAAAAAAAAAAAGACTCATCATTGATTTTTCAGCACCTCACTCTACCATGATACCTAGCTTAAATGCACTTATACCGTCTGAGGATTTCTCTTTACAATATTCAAGAATAGACAATGCCATAGAAGCCATCATTAGTAGCTTGGTTAAGTAAAACAGATGTTACAAATGCATTCAAATTACTGCCAATTCATCAATCACTCTGGTACCTGCATGGCGTTTAGTGGGAAGACAAGTATTATTTTGCGACCAGACTAACTTTTGGCTCCATAAGTAGCCCCAAGATTTTTGATATTTTTGCCGAAATGTTGACCTGGCTCCTACTTGACAAATGCAGATGTCCAGTAATCATTCACTATTTGGATGATTTTCGCTCTATTGAACCACACCACTTCACACTATGCAGCCTACATCACATGCTGTCACTATTTGAGGATTTAAGAGTTCCGGTAGCCCCGGACAAAACAGAAAGTCCCAACACCGAGATTACGTTCCACTTAATTCAGTTTCAATGCAAGCTAGCCTGCCACAAGAAAAGGTAGATAGAGTTTTAGCATATATCTATATCTGCACCTCACAAGGGTCTTGCACCAGGAAAGAGCTACAATCACTTCTTGGGTCACTCAATTTCACGATGAGGATAATTCCACAGGGGAGGTAATTCATTTCCAAAATTCTCTCTCTTACACGGTCTCCCTGATGACGATTCCAGAACTAACTTAGACAAACCAGCTAGAGCCGACTTAAAAATGTGGCATCTATTTCTATACTCTTGAAATTCCAGGTTATTATTCGTTCCCCCCCATCTCTGATGATTCCCCAGTGATTTTGGACTGACACATCAGGAGCCATAGGTTACGCAGCAATTTTTGGCAATGACTGGGTATACGACTCTTGGCCACCAGAAACTACCTCAGTAGAACCGCAGCACTGTTTGAAATTTTTCCGATTGTTGCTGCAGCACACATATGGGGTAAAGAGTGGAGAGGTAAATCAGTTAGGTGCTTTTCAGACAACCTGCCATCATGTAACATCATTAATGAAAGCCGCTCTCAGTCCCTTGCAATCATGAACTTAGTAAGGAAACTTACCTGGTTAGCGGCAAATCAGCAGTTCTGTCTAAATTGTATTCACAGGCATTCAGAATAACACAGCTGACGCACTCTCATGTTCTAATTTGCAGGAATTTTTCATAGTCCATCCGACCGCAAACAACCCAAAGAACCTCCACAGTTCACAGACCTAATAATGCTCTACATACCCTGTTAAGTCACAATAGGTCGCTTGCACAGGCTGGTTTATCACTCAATGCTAAAAAAGCCTATGCCAGAGCATATGATCTGTTCAAAAAATTTGTACATGATTACAACGTAATAAATGTTTTTTTCCATAGAAAACATAATGTTATCTGGTATCTGAAGTGTTTTGAATCAGGAAGTCTCTCGGTAACACAGCACTCTGCATAGCCGGCGCCGAGGTAGAGACTAATCAAGACAGCACTTACCACAAGGAGGAGAAAGGTAAAGAGGGACTTACTAGCCAGATAAAGCGGTTTTTAATTGGAAAGTATCAATAAAGGATTGCATCTTCACCACAGTTTCCAGCTTGCATATTTGCATGAGAAGCCATCAAAGTTTAAAGCAGACTTGATTGCTCTGAGTGAGTGTTTTGGTTTATGTTTTCTATATTTTTATATTTTAAACATACTATCCCATTATTTTTTTTTTCCCCTCTCTCCTTTTTTTGAAATATATATTGGAATGCTGACAGAAGCCTAAGGGCACATTTCAAAGTGGGAAAGCTAAGTATTGTTTTTTTTTATTGCACAGAATTTAATGCACAGAATTTCCAATTGCACTAAAAAACATGTTTTGCACAGATTTTTATTCAACATAATTTTTATATTCGTATACATCTATAAGTGTGTTTTACACAGATGCACTTGGTCACTTTATTTATGCACTAATTGATCCCACTGATACAAGATTTGGGGTCTTAAAGGCACAGCGCACTTTATTTGTTTATATTGTGTTATTATAGATGATTGAGCTTTTTTCACTGTATATAATGATGCTTATTACAAATTACTGTTGTTTTATAATTCAGCGCCATAATATTACTTGTGTGTTTTTATCACTATTTAGGAACATCTCCAATTTACTAGATGAGACCCCTTTTGAAAGTATCAATAATAATCTAATAATCAAATCCGCAGCCTATATAGCCTTTTACGGTTTCCTGAGACCCAAGGAATTTTCTGTGGAGAAGACATCCGACTTTAAGTCATGCCTTAAGAGGAAACAAATAACTAAAGTAAATGACCACTATATTCTGTCAATCTCTCATACCAAAACAAGCCAGACTGGCCCCCTAGTAGAGATTAAATATTACCCTACCTCTACCAAGTGGTGTCCAATTCACATATTGGATAACTTAGTCAAGGCACAGCTTACAACTGACCCCGAATCCCCACTATTAGCCATTCAAGGGAAACCCTTAACCACCAAATAGTTCATGCTATACATATGTACATTGACTGGGACACAACCCGCATTCATTCTCTGGCCATTCATTCCATATTGGGGCGGCCATAGCAGGTTCCGGTAATCACGTACCAACACACATCATTAAGAATATGGGACGTTGGAAATCCTCCGCATACAACAGGTACATCCCTAATCCCAAGTGGCGGTGAGAGGCTCTACCTATGATTTTGGCCGAAGGAATTTGTGGCCACTTGAATGTGGTGGCGGGATGTTGGCCTCTCGATGACCGTAGGATATTCAAAACGTGTAGCCCTAGCTGTGCCCTAAAGAAGGGCGAGCAAGGTGGCTAACTATGATTTTTGCCGTGGGGCTAACCTCCGTGTTGAGTTGGGGAGTAGGCCTTGCAGGACTGGTGCACTTACTTTGGGTTGCTAAGGCCAGCACCTATCTCTGGATGCCAGTTCTCTAACCTGATGGGGCTTGTCTCCTTGAATGATGTACCCAAACATATGTAGATACTAACATTGAGTAGTGGGCCTGAGGCGTGCCACTGGTATACATGATGTATTTAAAAAGATGTCAAACGTATGAAGAGGTGTGTATCAATGATACTGTAATGTAAGAACCTGTGTAAGATGAGGGACCTGAATGTTGGTCCATAGTTAGAGACAAGCCCCGGGTTCCCCCAAATATGTAATGAAATAAGAAGGCACAGTAAGGCCTTATGAGACTCGTAATCGTAATGAGTAAGATTAACAATACCTGGTTCTGAAATACAGAACACCAGGATGGCTTTTGGTGGTTGATAGCGTAGAAAACTTGGTGAAACTGTGGTATTGATGCAGGTCTAGGTAATGAAATGTAGAAACAACAAGAAAGCATAGTAGGTTAGGAGGTGATTGTTGTTGAGATCGTAGTGATGGGTCTTCAAAGTGGCCCTGTAGATGCTAGAACCCGCCTGGGGGGAGGGGACAAGTGGCTGATTGAGGCTGTGGAGGCTGTATGAGGCCTCAGGAGAAGATAAATGCAACCGGTAAACCACTACACCTGATACTGTAATACAGGATACTGGGATGACACTTCCTGAAGTCTGCTTGAAGGAAGTGTAGATGAGCCTAAAATCATACACATGGCTAAGTATTTGGAATAAAGCTTAGTATTTATATAAAGCTTAGGAAAACAGTTATTTAGCAATCATGCCTATGGTCAGTACTGAGCCTGGCGAAAAAGGAACCGTGAGGGCTTAACCTATTGGTATGCTTAAACAAAGATAAAAACATAATGTAATAATGAGAGAAACGTAGTTAAAAAAGACTAGTCGTGCAGTTAGGTAAAGGAATTAATTATAATATGTGAAACTAAATTGCCTGCAAAAGTGAAATAATAGTGCCGAGTGATATTTAGTATGAATCTCCTAGGAAGTATTTTTCCCTGTATGTTCCTTTAAGTAGGTTTCATAGAGTATACGAAAAATGTGTCCTATTTAATTAACAACATATCCATGGTATGCTAATTTGACCAGATTAGACAATAGGGTGAAAAATGGTTGTAATATGAAAAGTGATCAGTTCGTTCGTATGAACGAACAGTATAACAATGTTTAACATTGTAAGTGCCAGATAGGTGAATTTAAGAAGTAAAACAGACTGTGTTCAGATAAAAACCAACGAACGACAAGGAATGGTATGCAAAACATGAAGCCTGCGGTTGGTTATTGGACCACACGAAAGAACAAACGAAAGTCATGTACCCTGCGCTCGGCTGTTTTACACCGTACGAAAGAATAAACGAACATGAGTGTATCGTGCGATTGACTGTTTAGACCGCACGTAAGAAACAAACGAAAGTGAGTGTACTCTGTGGTCGGCTGTTTAGCTGCACAAACCGCAGAAGTACAAGAACGGATAATTATGCATGAACAGGTACGTTTTTTGTGAAGGGAGCCTATTCCCGCGTTTTTAGGCCTGAACGTGGGAAATAGCCGAACGCTATTTCCCACGTCATGCTTATGTGGACGGGCCGGTCTCATGACCGGAAGCCGGGTACCGAGGCCGGTGAGAAGTCGGGTGGCAGGCACCAAGGTCGGAGGCAGGAACGCTGCTGGCGACTGAACTGCTGCTGGAGGCTTGAATTTTCTGTCGAGAATGTCGGACCGGAAGTGCTGATTGCTATGGAGAAGACAAACAGCTTGAACGGCAAAGGTGAGTAGGGGCTAGGAGTTTAAATAGGGGCCATAACTCCTCCCACAAATTCAGGCCTAATGGCCTTTTACCATATATAGAATACAGGTAGTCTGTTATTCAAAAGAATATCCAGACTGGAGTGAGGGAATAAGGATAAATAGATAAGGATAAATAGTAATAAAGCTGGAAAAAGAAGGAATCACCAATCCTTAAAGAAACAGAGGAGAAAAAAACACTATGGTCTATAGTGTTGGTATCCAGGCGCTAAGAATCTCATATATGAAAAAAAAATAAATACAAATGTTAATAATATAAAAATTCCAAATGTTAATCAGCAAGTCCAATAAAGATTAACAAGTCTAATAAAAAGAGTCCAAAGATATATAGCATAAGTATCCTTACCCTGCTTGCGAAAGCAACACAGGGCTAGTGGTACTGATGACAGATAGTATACTTTTATATAAAATATAATATAAAAGATATGATATTGTCTCTTGTAGAATAAAGCAAGTCAGTATCTTGAACTGAATTGAAGCAAAGTGACCTTAAGTCCAGACCTTGTTGGACGAGGATAGTGGGAGTGAAGGTGATGTCTGTATCATACCCGCCGGTGAGGACCGCGTGTGTTACAGTGCGTTTCAACCTCAGAGCTCACATCGAGGTGTTCACTCTGTATTCACGGGGTGATGTTCCAAGTAGGTCCGGGGTTGGCAACAACAGGAACACTTGCTCGGAGAACCTTACCGATAGTGGCTGGATGAGCTCAGTGCTTGTCTTACGTGTTTCGTAGGGATTCAGCCCTACTTCATTATGAGCTGTGTAGCTCTGGGAGGCATATATATACGAATGTCCGAAATTGCCAATTTGTAATAAAATGTCTGTAAACCACGATCTGCTAAAAAGCACATATTTAGCAGTGTGATATCACAAGTGTCTTAGATGGTATAAAACAAAATATCTTAAGCAGCATAAAAATACAATACAATATAAAAATACAATAAATAGTCATATATGTCACAGTAAACATAGGAAACGTATAAAAACCGTATAAAGAATGACCAGAAAGAATACTAAATGACGTTCAGTGGGTAGATTGATGTCTGAGGAGCAATACATAAATGAGATATTATAATTATTCTGGTTTAGAATCATGTAAATATAAATGCACATGCAAAGAGAAAAAGGATCCATACATTAATATTGATAAATATAAGAGATAGATGTGAAAGTATAAAGTAAAAAAATATAAAAAATCATACAAATAATAAAAAAATGAAAAAATTGAAAAATTATTGTATTTGTCATCAAAACGCATAGTTATTGCCTTGCATCAGGTTATAGTTAGGGCCTCACTTGTCACGGCCAATCGATATTAAATCTTATATATACGTTTCACCGAGAGGCCAACACCCCGCCACCTACCTCAGTAATCATTCACTATTTGGATGATTTTCGCTCTATTGAACCACACCACTTCACACTATGCAGCCTACATCACATGCTGTCACTATTTGAGGAGTTAAGAGTTCCGGTAGCCCAGGACAAAACAGAAAGTCCCAACACAGAGATTACGTTCCACTTAATTCAGTTTCAATGCAAGCTAGCCTGCCACAAGAAAAGGTAGATAGAGTTTTAGCATATATCTATATCTGCACCTCACAAGGGTCTTGCACCAGGAAAGAGCTACAATCACTTCTTGGGTCACTCAATTTCACGATGAGGATAATTCCACAGGGGAGGTAATTCATTTCCAAAATTCTCTCTCTTACACGGTCTCCCTGATGATGATTCCAGAACTAACTTAGACAAACCAGCTAGAGCCGACTTAAAAATGTGGCATCTATTTCTATACTCTTGAAATTCCAGGTTATTATTCGTTCCCCCCCATCTCTGATGATTCCCCAGTAATTTTGGACTGACACATCAGGAGCCATAGGTTACGCAGCAATTTTTGGCAATGACTGGGTATACGACTCTTGGCCACCAGAAACTACCTCAGTAGAACAGCAGCACTGTTTGAAATTTTTCCGATTGTTGCTGCAGCACACATATGGGGTAAAGAGTGGAGAGGTAAATCAGTTAGGTGCTTTTCAGACAACCTGGCATCATGTAACATCATTAATGAAAGCCGCTCTCAGTCCCTTGCAATCATGAACTTAGTAAGGAAACTTACCTGGTTAGCGGCAAATCAGCAGTTCTGTCTAAATTGTATTCACAGGCATTCAGAATAACACAGCTGACGCACTCTCATGTTCTAATTTGCAGGAATTTTTCATAGTCCATCCGACAGCAAACAACCCAAAGAACCTCCACAGTTCACAGACCTAATAATGCTCTGTTAAGTCATAATAGGTCGCTTGCACAGGCTGGTTTATCACTCAATGCTAAAAAAGCCTATGCCAGAGCATATGATCTGTTCAAAAAATGTGTACATGATTACAACGTAATAAATGTTTTTTTCCATAGAAAACATAATGTTATTTGGTATCTGAAGTGTTTTGAATCAGGAAGTCTCTCGGTAACACAGCACTCTGCATAGCCGGCGCCGAGGTAGAGACTAATCAAGACAGCACTTACCACAAGGAGGAGAAAGGTAAAGAGGGACTTACTAGCTAGATAAAGCGTTTTTAATTGGAAAGTATCAATAAAGGATTGCATCTTCACCACAGTTTCCAGCTTGCATATTTGCATGAGAAGCCATCAAAGTTTAGAGCAGACTTGATTGCTCTACCCTTGTGAGTGTTTTGGATTATGTTTTCTATATTTTTATATTTTAAACATACTATCCTATGATTGTGCATTTTTCCCCTCTCTCCTTTTTTTGAAATATATATTGGAATGCTGACAGAAGCCTAAGGGCACATTTCAAAGTGGGAAAGCTAAGTATTGTTTTTTTTATTGCACAGAATTTAATGCACAGAATTTCCAATTGCACTAAAAAACATGTTTTGCACAGATTTTTATTCAACATCATTTTTATATTCATATACATCTATAAGTGTGTTTTACACAGATGCACTTGGTCACTTTATTTATATAATATATTGCACTAATTGATCCCACTGATACAAGATTTGGGGTCTTAAAGGCACAGCACACTTTATTTGTTTATATTGTGTTATTATAGATGATTGAGCTTTTTTCACTGTATATAATGATGCTTATTATAAATTACTGTTGTTTTCTAATTCAGCGCCATAATATTACTTGTGTGTTTTTATCACTATTTAGGAACATCTCCAATTTACTAGATGAGACCCCTTTTGAAAGTATCACTAATCTAATAATCAAATCCGCAGCCTATATAGCCTTTTACGGTTTCCTGAGACCGAAGGAATTTTCTGTGGAGAAGACATCCGACTTTAAGTCATGCCTTAAGAGGAAACAAATAACTAAAGTAAATGACCACTATATTCTGTCAATCTCTCGTACCAAAACAAGCCAGACTGGCCCCCTAGTAGAGATTAAATATTACCCTACCTCTACCAAGTGGTGTCCAATTCACATATTGGATAACTTAGTCAAGGCACAGCTTACAACTGACCCCGAATCCCCACTATTAGTCATTCAAGGGAAACGCTTAACCACCAAATAGTTCATGCTATACATATGTACATTGACTGGGACACAACCCGCATTCATTCTCTGGCCATTCATTCCATATTGGGGCGGCCATAGCAGGTTCCGATAATCACGTACCAACACATATCATTAAGAATATGGGACGTTGGAAATCCTCCGCATACAACAGGTACATCCCTAATCCCAAGTGGCGGTGAGAGGCTCTACCTATGATTTTGGCCGAAAGAATTTGTGGCCACTTGAATGTGGTGGCGGGATGTTGGCCTCTCGATGACCGTAGGATATTCAAAACGTGTAGCCCTAGCTGTGCCCTAAAGAAGGGCGAGCAAGGTGGCTAACTATGATTTTTGCCGTGGGGCTAACCTCCGTGTTGAGGTGGGGAGTAGGCCTTGCACTTACTTTGGGTTGCTAAGGCCAGCACCTATCTCTGGATGCCAGTTCTCTAACCTGATGGGGCTTGTCTCCTTGAATGATGTACCCAAACATATGTAGATACTAACCTTGAGTAGTGGGCCTGAGGCGTGCCACTGGTATACATGATGTATGTAAAAAGATGTCAAACGTATGAAGAGGTGTGTATCAATGATACTGTAATGTAAGAACCTGTGTAAGATGAGGGACCTGAATGTTGGTCCATAGTTAGAGACAAGCCCCGGGTTCCCCCAAATATGTAATGAAATGATAAGAAGGCAGAGTAAGGCCTTATGAGACTCGTAATCATAATGAGTAAGATTAACAATACCTGGTTCTGAAATACAGAACACCAGGATGGCTTTTGGTGGTTGATAGCGTAGAAAACTTGGCGAAACTGCGGTATTGATGCAGGTCTAGGTAATGAAATGTAGAAACAACAAGAAATCGTAGTAGGTTAGGAGGTGATTGTTGTTGAGATCGTAGTGATGGGTCTTCAAAGTGGCCCTGTAGACGCTAGAACCTGCCTGGGGGGAGGGGACAAGTGGCTGATTGAGGCTGTGGAGGCTGAATGAGGCCTCAGGAGAAGATAAATGCAACGGGTAAACCACTACACCTGATACTGTAATACAGGATAGTGGGATGACACTTCCTGAAGTCTGCTTGAAGGAAGTGTAGATGAGCCTAAAATCATACACATGGCTAAGTATTTGGAATAAAGCTTAGTATTTATATAAAGCTTAGGAAAACAGTGATTTAGCAATCATGCCTATGGTCAGTACTGAGCCTGGCGAAAAAGGAACCGTGAGGGCTTAACCTATTGGTATGCTTAAACAAAGATAAAAACATAATGTAATAATGAGAGAAACATAGTTAAAAAGAAAGACTAGTCGTGCAGTTAGGTAAAGGAATTAATTATAATATGTGAAACTAAATTGCCTGCAAAAGTGAAATAATAGTGCCGAGTGATATTTAGTATGAATCTCCTAGGAAGTATTTTTCCCTGTATGTTCCTTTAAGTAGGTTTCATAGAGTATACGAAAAATGTGTCCTATTTAATTAACAACATATCCATGGTATGCTAATTTGACCAGATTAGACAATAGGGTGAAAAATGGTTGTAATATGAAAAGTGATCAGTTCGTTCGTATGAACGAACAGTATAACAATGTTTAACATTGTAAGTGCCAGATAGGTGAATTTAAGAAGTAAAACAGACTGTGTTCAGATAAAAACCAACGAACGACAAGGAATGGTATGCAAAACATGAAGCCTGCGGTTGGTTATTGGACCACACGAAAGAACAAACGAAAGTCATGTACCCTGCGCTCGGCTGTTTTACACCGTACGAAAGAATAAACGAACATGAGTGTATCGTGCGATTGACTGTTTAGACCGCACGTAAGAAACAAACGAAAGTGAGTGTACTCTGTGGTCGGCTGTTTAGCTGCACAAACCGCAGAAGTACAAGAACGGATAATTATGCATGAACAGGTACGTTTTTTGTGAAGGGAGCCTATTCCCGCGTTTTTAGGCCTGAACGTGGGAAATAGCCGAACGCTATTTCCCACGTCATGCTTATGTGGACGGGCCGGTCTCATGACCGGAAGCCGGGTACCGAGGCCGGTGAGAAGTCGGGTGGCAGGCACCAAGGTCGGAGGCAGGAACGCTGCTGGCGACTGAACTGCTGCTGGAGGCTTGAATTTTCTGTCGAGAATGTCGGACCGGAAGTGCTGATTGCTATGGAGAAGACAAACAGCTTGAACGGCAAAGGTGAGTAGGGGCTAGGAGTTTAAATAGGGGCCATAACTCCTCCCACAAATTCAGGCCTAATGGCCTTTTACCATATATAGAATACAGGTAGTCTGTTATTCAAAAGAATATCCAGACTGGAGTGAGGGAATAAGGATAAATAGATAAGGATAAATAGTAATAAAGCTGGAAAAAGAAGGAATCACCAATCCTTAAAGAAACAGAGGAGAAAAAAACACTATGGTCTATAGTGTTGGTATCCAGGCGCTAAGAATCTCATATATGAAAAAAAAATAAATACAAATGTTAATAATATAAAAATTCCAAATGTTAATCAGCAAGTCCAATAAAGATTAACAAGTCTAATAAAAAGAGTCCAAAGATATATAGCATAAGTATCCTTACCCTGCTTGCGAAAGCAACACAGGGCTAGTGGTACTGATGACAGATAGTATACTTTTATATAAAATATAATATAAAAGATATGATATTGTCTCTTGTAGAATAAAGCAAGTCAGTATCTTGAACTGAATTGAAGCAAAGTGACCTTAAGTCCAGACCTTGTTGGACGAGGATAGTGGGAGTGAAGGTGATGTCTGTATCATACCCGCCGGTGAGGACCGCGTGTGTTACAGTGCGTTTCAACCTCAGAGCTCACATCGAGGTGTTCACTCTGTATTCACGGGGTGATGTTCCAAGTAGGTCCGGGGTTGGCAACAACAGGAACACTTGCTCGGAGAACCTTACCGATAGTGGCTGGATGAGCTCAGTGCTTGTCTTACGTGTTTCGTAGGGATTCAGCCCTACTTCATTATGAGCTGTGTAGCTCTGGGAGGCATATATATACGAATGTCCGAAATTGCCAATTTGTAATAAAATGTCTGTAAACCACGATCTGCTAAAAAGCGCATATTTAGCAGTGTGATATCACAAGTGTCTTAGATGGTATAAAACAAAATATCTTAAGCAGCATAAAAATACAATACAATATAAAAATACAATAAATAGTCATATATGTCACAGTAAACATAGGAAACGTATAAAAACCGTATAAAGAATGACCAGAAAGAATACTAAATGACGTTCAGTGGGTAGATTGATGTCTGAGGAGCAATACATAAATGAGATATTATAATTATTCTGGTTTAGAATCATGTAAATATAAATGCACATGCAAAGAGAAAAAGGATCCATACATTAATATTGATAAATATAAGAGATAGATGTGAAAGTATAAAGTAAAAAAATATAAAAAATCATACAAATAATAAAAAAATGAAAAAATTGAAAAATTATTGTATTTGTCATCAAAACTCATCACATTGAGGACAGGAATGTATCTCCCCCTTACGGAAAAACTACTAGTGAAAGCTGGCATGCTACTGGATAAACATAGTAATGACAAACTAGATATGGTAGTACTAAAAAAAGGATATAAATAATAAAAATAAATATAAATAAAAATAAAAGTAAAAGAGAATTGAGATGATAAGAACCAAGAGAGTGGGAACTTCTCTGGTATAAGTGTAAACTGCGCAAAGCAAGTATACTCCCAATATTGTAATGAATGATCCATAGAAATATAATTGCGTGGGGAAAAAAATATATGTATACACTTAATATAGGGTGTGTCTGTGAACAATGTGAAAGAGATGCTTTTTAATACTGCTCCTTTAGAAGAAAGTATCCCTACACTTTCTAGTACAAGACAAAGTAACACTGAAATTGGTTAAGGTAGCACAAAAAAAATACAGTCTAATCACATGTTGATAATAAACATATAAACATTTATTGAATCCTATATGAAGTCTAAAAATATATTTAAAACACAATAACAAAAAAAACCTTGTACAATAATAATGATTGCTATACTGAGTGTGCACACTACTAAGTAATATAGCAAAAAAAAAAAAAAAGAGACTGTGTCAATTAATTAAATATAAGGTAAAATAGAAATATACCATTAAAAAAATAGAATAAAAAAATATGGAAAAATAAAAATGAGTGGAATGGCAGAAAAAACAGAGTACTGTTAAAAAAAAAAAAAGGGGGGTGGAGGGGGGGGGATCAAACCTTGTATAGTTTGCTGACAGCTTACTGTTGGGGATGTGTTTGTGCAGACATCCTTCTGATTACATTTGAAGAGAGTAAGGTCTGCTGCAGCGCTGATTATTGAAGCTGTTACTGCTACAAACTATCCAAGTAGTGAGTGCGGCTGGCTGACTGCCAGGGAGTCCCCTAAATCTGTAGAACTGTTTTGGGCATGAAAGCCACTCTTGCGGTTGGTCAAATATGACTTCCAGGAATTTCCTGAACCCCTCCTCTGATCTGGGTGATTTTTGGATATGTTGTTCACTCAGATCAGAGCTATCCAGGGATGTATTTGTGGGAATATGTTGTTGTTTTGGGGTGTTTCTGTGTTTTGGGTAAAACTGTATATTTTCTGCCTGTGATAATTAAGTTAGCCCATTGTGTTTAGTAATTATATCACAGGCAGAGAGGAGGGTTTGTGTGCCTTAGCTGGGAGTGTCTGACTGTACTGTACTGTGTTGATTAGCTGTTGTAACTTTGTGTCCTGTGTACCACAAGGTCCATGTGGGTGGTAACCTTGTGGAAAAGGTGTATATAAGAAAGTCCTCTGTGAGCATTAAACCTGTACTACTTCACCCTCAATTTAGAGTCCTGTCTCTTATTGGGAGAAGCAGCTACAAGGGATTGCTATGCTCTTCATACTCCCTTGGATAATCACTAAGCTCCTTTTAGAGCTTGTTCCTGCTTCACTCTCTGGGGAAAGAGGCTCACCCACTGGAACCTGAAGCCTTGTCGTAGGTCCTGGGTGGGTAGGAGACGGTGAGACCCCAACCAAGCTGGGGCGGTTATTGGGGGTCATGTGTCTCATCCCACCATGTTTCTGTTATGCCTATTATATCATATTGTTTAGTGTATGCTACTGCCTCTAGTTCCCCCATTTTGTTATACAGGCTCCTTGCATTAGTAAGCATGCATTTAATATTATCATGAGTCATTTGTACCCTTATAATGAGCTAAAGCCCATCTCCTTTCTATCCTATCTCCATTTTCTAGATTGCGTTGACCCTCCCCCTTACTACTAGTTTAAAATCTCCTCCAACCTTCTAGCCATCCTATCCCCCAACACAGCAGACCCTCTTCCGTTTAGGTGCAATCCATCACGACTATACAGGTTGTACCTTGTCCCATCCGATTAGGATTCCCTTGGCTTATTAAGCATAATCCTTATATCGACTGGGCAAAAGAGGAGATATTGGAATGGGGCAAGGACTGTATTGAGAGATGTATGTTGCACATTACTAGGAGAGTGGGCATTATTACAGTACCCACTGATGTGCCTCAGAACCCAGAGGTTCCCATACAGTATTGGGAGGTTAAGGAGGTATTCAGTAAAAATCAGTCCAATATTCTACTTCCTTACAGGTCATATGACTGTTCCATAAATCTATTACCCAGCGCTATGCCACCAAAGGAAGCAGTGTGTGCCTTATCGCCACAGGAGAGTAGAATAATGGAAGAATACATCAAAGACTCCTTAAGTAAGGGCCACATATGTAAATCATCCTCACCTGCTGGTGCAGGCTTCTTTTTGTAGAAAAAAAAAAGATGGAGAGTTACATCCATGCATTGACTACAGGGCACTAAACAAGATCACAATTAAAAATGCCTATCCATTTCCACTCATTTCTGAATGTTGGACAGACTCCAGGGTGCTAAAATCTTTACTAAACTTGACCTCAGGAGTGCATACAATTTGGTAAGGATTAAAAAAAATGCACTAGTGGAAAATGGCATTTAACATTAGAAATGGGCACTATGAGTATCTTGTTATGTCCTTCGGGTTATGCAATGTGTTCCAGGACTTTATTAATGTTGTACTCAGGGACTATATTCATTTGTCCTGGTATACCTGGATGATATCCTTATTTATTCTCATGACCTTCAGACTCACCACAAACAGGTCAAACAAGTATTGCAAACTTTACTTTACAATCAACTTTATTGCAAACTGAAAAAGTGCATTTTTGATCAGACTTAAGTACAAATTCTATTATAAATTTATAACATTTCTGCTTCTGGTTTTCAGATGGACCCTTATAAACTAGAGGCTGTTCTACATTGGCCATTGCCCAATGGACTAAAAGCCACTCAAAGGTTTATTGGGTTTGCCAATTACTACAGAACATTTATTAAAGGGTTCTTTTCTGTGTTAGTCCCAATCACCAATATGACATACAAGGGGGCTAACAGTGCGATATGGTCTAAGAATGCTAAAGAGCCTTTTGAACTTCTCAAACAAAGGTTTGCATCTGCTGATATACTGATTCATCCTAACACCAGCAAACCTTTCATACTGGAGGTTAATGCCTCTGAAACTGGGGTAGGGGCTGTTCTCTCTCAGAGAGAGAGTCAGGACACCCCTTTGTATCCATGTCGGTACTTCTCTAGAAAGTTGTCCCCCGCTGAGCATAATTATGATTTTGGCAATAGTTGTTGCCCATAATATTACTGCTTAAAGAGTGGTGACATCTTTTGGAGGGTTCCAAGAATCCCCTTTTGATCATTACTGACCATAAGAATTTGGCATATATAGGGGACAATAAGCGACTGTCTTCTAGACAGGCTAGATGATCTTTGTTCCTATCTCGCTTCAACTTTCTTATTACTTAAAGACCCAGTCCCAAAAACGTGAAGGCAGACGCCTTGTCTAGACAGTTTGATACTGAATCAGTGCAGGAACAAGAGACGTCCCCTATTGTTCCACCTGAATGTATCATCGCTTCCATTGTCCTTTCATTATCTTCACCTTTGCTTGGTGCCATCATGGAGGTTCAGTCTCAGGCGCCATGCAATACACCGCTATATAAATTGTTTGTTCCATTGAGTGAAAGAGAGAATGTCATGAGGGTGTTCCACAACAACGTTACTGCTGGACACCTAGGCATTAATAAATCCATTTCCACGATCATGATATCATTTTGGTGGGATACTCTCAGGAAAGACGTTAAAGATTATGTGCAGACTTGTTCAGTTTGCGCAGTTTCGAAAGTTCCTCATAAGCTTCCATCTGGCTTGTTGCAACCACTTCCTGTGCCTAGTGTTCCGTGGTTCCATTTGTCCATGGATTTCATTGTGGAACTTCCTAGCTCTAGTGGCTGTACCACCATCCTTATGGTAGTTGACCGCTTTTCCAAGATGATTTTGTTCCACTCAAAAAAGTTGCCTTCCTCTCAATACTTGGTTCTTATTTTTATACGAGAAATTTTCCATCTGCATGGAATTCCTCACAATATTATGTCTGACAGAGGTTCCCAGTTTGTGTCTCGGTTTTGGAAGGCTTTCAATAAGCAGTTGGGCATTGAATTGTAATTTTTGTCCTCTTACCAGCCCCAAACCAATGGCACGGCAGAGAGGGCTAATCAGTCATTAGAATTGTATCTGCATTGTTTTGTTAATAGCATTCAAGATAATTGGTCTGAATTACTACCCTGGGCCAGGTTTGCTAGGAACAATGCTAATCATCCGGTCATAGCGCATTTTTTGTTAATAACGGTCATCATCCTACTGTCCTACCAGCTTTCTTCTCTGACACAGCTATGCCTGCTTTGGATGATCACCTTGCTTCTATTCGTGATACTTGGACCAAAGTTCACTCTGCTCTCAAATCCGCGGCTGATCGTTTCAAATTTTATGCAGATAAACAGTGGGGTGCCAACCCTGTTTACCAAGGTGGGTGAGAGGGTGTGGTTATCATCGTGCAACGTTAAACTAATAGTTCCTAGCATGAAGTTTGTCCCCAGATTCCTTGGTTTATTCCATATTATTACGAGAATTAATCCTTTCTCCTATTCTCTGGCCCTTCCTGCCTCCTTACGTATTCCTAACACCTCTTATGTTTCCCTGCTCAAACCTCTTGTCTGCAATAGGTGTACTGTCCCAAATGTTCCGCGTCCTCCATTGGTTGTTTCTGGAGAGGAAGTGTCTTCCATAATCGATTCCAGATTTTCTCATGGTTCCTTACAGTATTTGGTTGATTGGAGGGGTTATGGGCCTGAGGAGCATTCTTGTGTTCCGGCCTCTAACTTTCATTCTGGCCGCAAGATTCGTTCTTTCCACGCCAAGTTTCCTCGCAAGCCTGGTCCTGTCCGCCCGGTGTTTTCAGGTGGGGGGTAATGTAACATATTCAGCCTCACCTTGCGGCATTTGCACCCAGCGGCCGTGCGTTTCTGTGCCTAACTCCTGCAACATGTTGATGGACGCTGCCCGCTGCGGATCCACGCCAAATTTTATCCCCACATCTGCTGACGTTAATGTAGACATTAGCGTGTGTGTGACATCATGCGGGAGACGCGCGCAGCACGTTCTGGGGTCAAAGGCAGATTTTCAGCCAAGCAAAGCTAAAATAGGCTTATTTAAAAACCTTATGCCTTTTCATCATTGCTCTGTCGTGGTTTCCCTAGTGGTTGTCCGAGAGTGTGTTTCTGAGCGTTTACTTTTGCGTTATAGACTTTGGTTTCGTATTGACTTCCCTGTATTCTGTTATTCCTGACTTCTGGCTTTCCCTTATTGTTGTGTCTCTTTCTGTATCCCCAACCTTGGCAAGTATCCTGACTATTCTGTGGTACGTTAAGTCCGGCCATTCTAAGGCCTGGTAACACGTTAACTTTTAGTACTAGGTGTGACACAATTCTACGTGCTGGATCAACTGGCAATCCTAACAGTACCAAAGTGCAAAATCGGTCCAGTGCTCTCAAAACCCCACAGGTAATATTTCTGAAAATATTACCTTGGAGGTCCTTTTCTTTAGCTTACTTCCTAGTTCCCTGAACTAATTCTTTAGGAACTTCCATTTTCCTCTGACTGTGTCATTGGTACCAATATGGACCAGGACAGCTGGGTCATCCCCAGCCCCTCCCACTAATCCCTCCACTCTGTCGGCAACATGTGTAAGATTATGATCATGAAGTAGAGGATATACATGGATACAGAAGAAGGAAAAGAGATGGCAAGGAGAAGGCATGTTGGTTTTAGGAGAGAGAAATAGAAACATAGAAACATGTGATGGCAGATAAGAACCATTCGGCCCATCTAGTCTGACCAATTTGCTAAATACTTTCATTAGTCCCTAGCCTATCCCACGCATGCTTAAACTCCTTTACTGTGTTAACCTGTAATGCAGGGTTGGTGAAAGGATGCAAAGTTAGGGCAAGTGGATGGTGATTTTGACAGGTAATATAGGGTGAAGGAGAATAGAGAGCAGCGATACCTCAGGTACGGAGATACAAGGAAAGAAAGGAGAGTAAGGGCCATTGAAGTAGGGTAAGTATGTATTTCAGAGTCCATTTGATGTGTATATTTCAGAGTCAATTGTATTATTGGCATACTTGTAAGCTTTTGTCAATTCTTAGTTCTTTTCACCTGGTTTACTTTTTTTCATATACACACTTTTTTATGAACTATAAGTTCCTTTATCTAATGTTTCATTAATTTACTTTACTGGTGTGAGAATACATGGATAACAGAGCAAGTAAGGCATTTGCCTGATAAGATGTAACATAAACAGAAGCAAAGATTATATTGTGTATTATATCTCTGATTTCACGATTAAATCTTTACAATGTAAACAAATATCTAGCAACGAATATTTACAGAATAGCTGAGGACAACATGCTTGCAATAACATGATTTCACCATAACCTTCAAAAGGCCAGTGTGTCCTTATATGGTTTAAACAGGTAACAATTTGTGTGCTTGCCAAGATTCTAGCAATTACTTGTAGGGATTACAAAACATCCCTAGGAAACTATTGTTAAGAAAACTACATCACTGAGATTCAAATAAAACCTCCTCCAGTCACGCACACAAACAAATGAAATCACACGCAATAGTTGATTGTATTATACTTGTGTGTTTAATTTGCACTTCTCACATCACCAAGCACATACATAGTCAACTGTTCAAAAACAAGAAAAAAGCAATATCCGATGTCTATATATTAAAGAAGCTGTTCCACAAACGCTACAATAAAACAGATACAATACACTGTTACAAACAAAAAATTAAAAATAAAAGACCACATACATTATAAATAACCCATGAAAACAACAATATCTATCCCAACTATACATCTCACACAGCGCAAGTAGCTGTAAGTAATAGATCAATAAATTAATATTTATTTCAGGTTATAGAGGACAAAATATTTGTAATTATTCAGTTGTTTATTTTACAGCTCTTATAAAGTGCTTTTATCCATAGCAAATTAAGCAAAAACAACATTGGTTTACAGAATGACAGATATATAATTTGATACATGGATACAGAAGAAGTTGAGAACTCTGCCCCTGGATTTGTAATCAAATGCAGCACCTCCTACAAGCTACTATGTAAGACAACTTTCAATCTAGAGGGATAAAGGAGAAAATGCTGTTAATAAAATAATATACAGTGCATTCAGTGTATTCAGACCTAGTAGCAGAACTAACGTAGAGATGGCTATGGTGAAGGATTTTGTTTGGACCCCCTATCACAAGGATGGCCAAAAGGTAGATCTCCATCCAGGGGCGGACTGACAACTCATGGGGCCCCTGGGCAATAGGAGATCATTGGGCCCCGTGTACCCACCAACTTGCAAGAGACACAAATATACATCACGCACACATGCATGTGTTACAGAAAGAGTTGTAATGTGGGGGTACGGGAAGAAGAGGCTTCAGTGGGGAACAGGAGTCGTAGTGTGTGGGACTGGGGCTGTAGTGGGAAGATAAGGGCTCTAGTGGGGACATTACTCTAATGGGGTGAAAGGCGCTGTAGAGTGGGTATAGGGGTTCAAATTGCAGATAGAGACTGTAGTGTTGGGTGGTTGTGGGGGACAGGGGCTGTAGTGGGGTAGTTTTTCCTCCTGTTAAAAATGATTTTTTTCACGTTTTTGATCTTAATTAGAGTGGGTACTGGTGCAATATTTTTTTTAGGTCCACCTATTGTAAGGATGGAAAAAAAGGTAGATCCCCATCTCTCGTACAACTACCATAATACTTTGCCAAATGGATATCTACCATTTTCCCATCCTTGCAGGGTTGTATTTAGCCCCGAGCAATGTTTGTATGTTTGACTGTAAGCATGTTTTGAATGGAGTATGTGTGTGTGAATTTAGGGGTATATTTGTGTGTACTGTTTGCCTTTGAATGTAGGGGTGTGTCTGTATGTAGTGTTGATATTTGAATGTAAGGGTGTATTTGCTTGTACAGATACACAGGTGCAGATTCACAGATACTTACACACACCTACACAGACACACACATTAACATACAAATTTACAGACACACTCAAACACACATACAGAGAGACACACGAACACACATACAGATACACAGACACACACTAAAATGCATAAAGATATGCACAGACATGCACACACTAACACGCATACAGATACACAAAAACACTAATACGGATACATAGACACACACTAACATACATGCAGATACACAGACACACACTAACACATACACACTAAATATACACACACTAACATACATACAGATACAGACACACACTAACATACATGCAGATACAGACACACATTAACAAAAAAACACATACATACAGATATACACACACTAACATACAGATACACACACACTAACATACAGGCAGATACAGACACACATTAACACATACACACTAACATACAGATACACAGACACACATTAACACATACACACAGATATACACACACTAACATACATACACATACACAGACACACACTAACATACATGCAGATACAGACACACACTAACACATACACACTAACATACATACAGATACACAGACACACACTAACACATACACACTAACATACATACAGATATACACACACTAACACATACAGATACACAGACACACACTAACACATGCACACAGATATACACACGCTAACATACATACAGATACACATACATGCAGATACAGACACACACTAACACATACACACTAACATACATACAGATACA
The DNA here is from genome assembly GCA_933207985.1 of Pelobates cultripes. NCBI lineage: Eukaryota > Metazoa > Chordata > Amphibia > Anura > Pelobatidae > Pelobates > Pelobates cultripes. Next base: position 164,615,577 of record OW240912.1, read on the forward strand.
CAGACACACACTAACACATACACACTAACATACATACATACAGAGACAAAGACACACATTAACACATACACACTAACATACATACAGATATACACGCACTAACACATACACACTGACATATATACAGATAACATGCACACACAGATCACATTACATATATTAACCTACCCCCTGCTTACATACCTTTTTGGTTCAGGGGGCATCTGGCTGAGTGTGATGGGAGTCTGGCTCTCTCCTCGGGTCCAGCCTGTTTATCTCCCTTCTCTCCCTCCTCTCTCGGCTTGTTGGTAAGGGGGAAACTCCCTGTGCATCACGGCATTACACAGGGCTCCTGATCATTGAAGATTGCGGATGGCCCGTGCAAGCGGCGCACGTCGATGGGCGTGCGTGACGTCGACGTTACGCGCCCACGCGCACAGGAATGAAATACTTATCTTCTCCCCCAGACCCTATCTCCACTTCTGGTAAGCACTGCTGGGCCCGAGGGAGGCGTTGGACTCAAGCGGTCAGCGCAAATTGTGTTGTGTGTCTGTGCCAAAGACACACACAAAGGGGCTGGGTAGCGGGCCCCCTACTTCAGCCGGGCCCTCAGGCCCCTGTCTCCATCTGTCGTACAAACCCAATAGTGTTGTGACGAGAGCAATCTCGCCACATTGCATTGGAGAAGCCTGTTTGCTCGCCTGTTGCCTTTAGACTATGGCCCCATGTTAAAAGACATCTTTTTTACCTGCAGAAAAGATGTATTTGTTCTTTTCTGCCTGGTGTTCGGTAGATTCAATCTACCGAACAACCGCACGAATGACTGGACCACCTGGGAGCTGGAGCGTACCGGCAATTAGCCTCCCTGAAGCTGCGGTTAACCGCAGCTTAATTGACGAATGCTGGGTGGCCGCCATTCGTATCACGAACACGAGGTCGCTGCCATTTTAAACATGCAAACGCACAGCGGTGTTCGACGCTTAATTCATGGAACTGAAATCGGACACAGTTTTGCACGAACACCGCTGAAGCCGCCGACCTCCCTTCTTGTTTGGTGAAAGGGCACGAACGGCCCAGTGTTCGGTAGTTTTGTTTGAATGTGTTATACCCCAGATAAGAATCCCATGGAGCCCATTCGCATGAAACTTTGTATTCATGTGGTCTGAGCGCCATTCGCTTAATAATGTGCGCTCAGACCTGAGCTATCTGGGGATATGTTAAATGTATGCTTTTAATGTTATGTGTCTCACATAGTACATTTTAATAGTAATTCCTGTGTTAGTATCCCCACGTGCATAATGGCGATTTGCCTTTGTCTTGGGAGATAATTGAATTACTTCTCAATTATCTCCAGGGCAGAGGGGAGGAAGCCAGGATGCATTGTAGGAATATAATATGACTGTGTGTCCTATTTGTCTACTTGTCTGTTGTAGCGGATGGCCCTGTGCTGTCCTGAGCAATTTATGTACTTCTATGCATTCGTAAAAAAATGGCAAAGTCTATGTATTTGATGTATTGGATTCGTCTGAATGTTAGGTAGTTTCATTCCCTTAGTTTGTTCGAATGAAACTACCGAACAATCAGACCTCCCCTGTGTGAAGTGTGTTCTCAATTACCCGTTGCAACATTGTTGCGAACGGGTAATTGGCAAGTGAAGTAGCCGTCCTTTGTTCTCAGGGGTGGCCGCCATTCGACAAACGAACACGTGGCAGCGGCCATTTTAAAACTCCCGAACAGCTGTGTTTTGCCGTCGAGTGTCTGGAACTCAAATCGGACACTCGACTAGGCGAACACCGCTAAAACCTCCACAAGCCCACACCTCCACAAGATTCAGGCGAACCCTCCCTATCCTCTATAGCTAGAGGCTTTCGTGCAGTTTGTTCCCTTACTCCAGGACCGACCGCAGGGCCCATTCACATGGAACCGCATTCGGCTGTCTCAGTCAGTGCGGTCGGTCATTTTATTCCCTCCATAAATTTCCCAAACCCCTGGTCTGATCTGGGTGATTTTTGGATATGTTGTTCACCCAGATCAGGGCTATCAGGGGGTGTAGGATTTAAAGGGGTACCCCTACGTTTAGGGGTACATCCAGAAACGGGGGGAATTGCTAGACTGGATAAGGGGATTATGATGCAGGCTGAGGGGAGGAGATGTGTGGGAGGTTACCAGGACAGGATTGGCTACTGTACTTATGATTGTAAATCCCTCCCTTGCATGGGAGCATGCTTTAAAAGGACAGTGTGGATTAAAGATTTCAGTTCTGCTCCTGAAACTGTGTGTCGTCCAGTTATTGGGATTGCTGTTGGGATATTGCTGTTATTTTACCTGCTGGAAACCTTGCCTGTGGATTTACTATTTACTAGTTCCTGAGCCTCACTTGGATTACAAGCGGAGATAACCTGGGTAATATTGCATCTCCGCTACATTGGTTGGCAGCGCTGGGATCCAGACTCACAGAGGAACAAGCATAAATGGAGTACGGATGGAGATTGATTTTGCCACACTAAAACGCTCCACGCTAAAAGACCTCCTGGAGGCAAGGGGTATACAAGCCAGCAACAAGAAGAAAGCGGTACTCATTACTGAACTTATGGCGGAGTACCGAATGGATGGCGATTCGGTTCCCGAACAGGGGGATTCGGGAGAAACACCGGAACAGATGGAGTTCCAGAGGCAGCTACAATTTAGGCTGTCCTTCTATGGGGAACACCCTCCAGCAGAGATTATTTCAAATACTATGACAGAGGTCCAGGAATTCATCCTAAGGAAACAGACAACAGCAGCCCCAGAACACAGCTCTGCAGTAAATGTGCCACAAGAAGGTAAGCCTAAGATACCATACCAGGCTTTTAAAACTTATGTGGAGGCAGAGGAAGATATAGACGCTTTTCTGCGGGATTTTGAGAGACTGTGTGCCCTGCATAGAATCAGCGCAGAGGATTGGGTACCTATTTTGGCAGGAAGGTTAACTGGGAGGGCAGCAGAAGCATACCGTACTGTACCCAATGAGGAAATCAGAAACTACAACAAAGTAAAAGAAATTATACTGGCCAGGTATGCTATTACACCAGAAGCATACCGGCGGAGATTCAGGGATTTAAAGAAGGTGGAGAAAGATTCACACGCAGAGTGGGCATGCAGATTACAAAGGGCAGCACTTGGGTGGGTGCAAGCGAGCAAGGCACGGTCCATGGAGGATGTAATCCAGATGATACTGATGGAGCAATTCTATGAGGGGGTAACCAGCGATGTCCAGGAGTGGGTAAGGGACAGAAACCCTACATCCCTCACCGAAGCTGCCAGGAAAGCAGATGAGTACCTGGATGCACGTAGGCAGCAAAAACCTGCAGCTCCCAAGACCACTTTTAAAACCTTTGGAGAGGACCACCTACACCCCAGCCCCACAAAGGCAATTGCCACCACCTCCACCACCCGCTGCACAGCCACGGTTCCGCCAGCCCACGTCTGGCCCCTGTCATCACTGCCAGAAATGGGGACATTATAAGAGGGAATGCCCACAGCTGCGGGACCGTTCCACCTGGATCCGTCCAGGCCCACCTCCACCCCAAGAGCAGCCGCAGCTCACCACTACTTGGATATAGTAGCCACACCATATGGTTCAGCAGTTCCCATTACCACCGTGGAACAGTGGGAAGTACTACATGAGGCAGATCCAGTCCAGGCCAATGCTGATAACCGACAGCATCACAGACAAACTGTATACCTGGAGGGTAAAGCGGTCCAAGGGCTACGTGACTCAGGAGCTACGATCACCCTGGTAAAGAGTCACCTGGTTCCGGATCAGTCGAAATTAAGTAAAACGGTTGCCGTCCGGGTAGCCGGGGGAGCAGTGTACCGGCTACCTACATTGGGGAGCGGGGTCAGGACATGTGGAGGTGGGGTTGATGCCGCAGTTACCGGCGGATGTATTATTGGGGAACGATCTGGGAGGCTCACGTCTGCTTTTGAGCCCCAGACAACCACCACAGGAGAAGCTCACCCTGTGGTCACCCGACAACAGGCCCGCACCCAGGACTACAACACACTCCTGGAGGTTCAGGTAAGAGATCCTTCCCCTTCCCTTGACTGTGTTCCCTGGGCCCCTCCTAACGAATTTGCAGCTGAGATAGTGACTGACCCCATCTTGCAGGTGTATAGGGACAAGGTGACAGCAGACACTCCTGGGGGCGGGGGCGAAAGGTTTATCTGGGACAAACAGCTGTTATATAGGGAGACGGATAAGCAGGTAGACGGGTCAGACCCGATCGTGATGAGGCAGTTAGTGGTACCCCAGCGGTACCAGGCAGAGCTACTCCGGATAGCGCATGACATTCCACTATCTGGACATTTAGGGGTCGCAGGACCCGGCACAGGTTAACGCAAAGTTTCTTTTGGCCTGGAATTAGCCAGGAAGTGCGCAGGTATTGCAACACGTGCGATACATGCCAAAGGGTGAGGAAAAGGGGGGACCGGCGCAAGGCCAAGCTACACCCCTTTCCCATAATCGAGGAACCCTTTAGTAGGGTAGCAGTCGACTTAATAGGACTCTCAACAAAGCGAGCCCATCAGGCAAAAGATTTATCCTGACAGTGGTAGACTATGCCACTAGATATCCAGAGGCGGTGGCCCTTACGAATATACAGGCTGAAACAGTAGCAGAAGCCCTTATGCAGATATTCTCCCGGGTGGGACTTCCCAGGGAGATTGTCTCCGATCAGGGTACCCATATGTCAAGGCTGTCACCAACAGAGTCATAGCATCTGAAGAAGATATAATTGATATACAAGGCAAACTGTCCACCATGCGTGACACTATAAAGATGGTTGAATACCCTCACCAGGCACTTGCTACCAAAAGGGCAGCTATCGAGGATCGGTACAGATGGCACCATGTCAAAATCACTATTTGAGATGCCTGATGGGTACAATCCTGCCTCCACACCTCACCAGAAAGCTATCCTTGGATCTAACCCCCCGACGGCGCCTATTAATACTACACGGGATGTTATAGCCCGCTGGTCCTCTCTCTGTACTCCGAGACAAGACACTTTACAGTTTCAAAAACACTAACCCCATGTTTTAACAGGACCTAACCAGGACCGCGTTCCAGTGGCAGAGATGCCTCAAATCTGTTGCCAGCTCCAAGGTTTCAGAATAGACTATAGATGGGGGTCCTGAGGACTGTATACATGACCACCAAGGGACTGTTTGTAAACTCACCTCACTTGCAGATGCACAACAGTTCCTGAGTGTCACGTATTCATTCGCTTATAAAAATGTGGTTAATGGCATTTACTGTACACACAGGAAAAGTTGTGCCGAGCAGCAACCAAATCCACAGAAGGGTTAATGCTGAGCAGTAATTATGCAAATGGAAACCTGATAACTGCCTTCAGGGTCAAAGGCCAGTTACAGCCTATCAGATCTAGAGGAGGGGTATTTAGGCCCAGTTCTCATCCTGCTCAGTGCCCTGTCGTGGTTTCCCTTGTGGTTGTCCGAGAGCGCATTCTTGATTCAAGTTTCTTCTGGTTTTTGACTTTGGCTTTGATTTTGACTTCCCTGTATTCTGTATCTCTGACTTCTGGCTTTCTCTTATCGTTGTGTCTCTTTCTGTATCCCCTGACCTCGGCAAGTATCCTGACTATTCTTTGATACGTTAAGTCCAGCCATTCTAAGGCCCGGTAATATGTTACCTATTAGTCATCTGTGTGACACAATTCTACGTGCTGGATCAACTAGTAATCCTGACATTACGACAGGGCCATAGATCCTGTAGAATTGTGTAAGCACATAGCTGCTTGCGAGAGAAATCTAGTGGAGAATGATCACCGTATGGATGAGTTTGCCCAGGCTTTCAGTACGCTCCTTACTCAAACAGCGCATCTGCAACCTGCGGCTTCTCTAACTGTGTCACCTTTGCCTAATGTACCTCCTGTAGTACATAAGGCACCTACTATCTCCCTATCTCCTCCCCTGCATTTTGATGGTAATATTCAAGAATGCCGGGGATTTATTAACCAAATTGAGTATCATTTTGAGGTCTCACTGGGATCTTTTCCCACTCACAGAGCTAAAACTGGTTACCTGATGAACCAACTAAAAGGTAAAGCTTTAGCTTGGGCTAATCTGTTATGGGAGAGTAGTGGTAGCATTGCACACAATTACCAGGAATTCCTTGCGGAATTTAAACTTACATTTGAACCATTAGGCAGGGAGGATGATGCCTCCACTGCGCTAATGCATATTAGACAAGGGAACCGGTCTATCTCGGAATATGCCATAGAATTTCGCACCTTAGCTTCCGAGGTAGACTGGACTAACAGCGGATTAATCTCAGCATTTAAGAAAGGATTATCTGAGACTATGTTGGATGAGATTGCTGCCAAAGAACTACCCAAAAAAACTCAATGAGTTTATTACATTTATTATGCTAATTGATAATAGACTCAGAACCATAAATAAAACCAGACGTATGACTTTGCCATTAGCACCTCATTTCTCCAGAACGGTTGTTCCTGACATCTCTATACAGTCCGAACACGAACCTATGCAGTTGGGGGTTACTACACTGTCCGAGGCAGAAAGAAAACATCGGAGAAGAGAGGGTCTATGCATATACTGTGGTGAAAAAGGACATATGAGGAGTACTTGTCCTATAAATCCAGAAAACTACCGCACCTAAGAACCTTAAGGGGACAGGTCTTAGGTGTAATGGATGTGTCCTCTGGGAATAACAATAATAGATTTCTCATTGATATTACGATCATAGTTGACAAAAATAACGTTTCATGCAAGGCCCTGATGGACTCAGGTGCAGCAGGAAATTTCATTGATGTTCATTTTGTTAAAAAAAATGCTATGCCTATCAAGGAGAGAATATCCCCTCTGGCCGTTGAGGCTATTGACGGAAAACCACTCTCTCAACCCTTAATTACCCATGAAACCTTGCTCATTAACATGTCTATTGGTGCCTTACATAAGGAAGATATAATATTCCAAGTTATTGCATCTCCTTCTTGCCCTGTCATATTAGGCTTTCCTTAGCTTAGTAAGCACAACCCTCATATTGACTGGGCTAATGGGGAAATATTGGAATGGGGCAAGGATTGTAATGGGAAGTGTATGTTACACCTCACCAAGAGAGTGGTTACCATTAAATTACCCACTGCTATACCTCAAACCCCCGAAGTTCCCGTACAATACTGAGAGGCTAAGGAAGTATTTAGTAAGAGTCAGTCCAATATCTTACCTCCTCACAGGTCATATGACTGCTGCATAAATCTATTACCTGGCACTATGCCACCTAACGGTGCAGTATATGCCTTATCGCCACAGGAGAGTAAAATAATGGAAGAATATATCAAAAACTCACTAAACAAGGGCCATATACGGAAATCATCCTCACCTGCTGGTGCAGGCTTCTTTTTTGTAGAACAGAAAGATGGAGAATTACGTCCATGCATTGACTACAGAGCATTAAATAAGATTACTGTTAAGAATGCCTACCCTATTCCTCTCATTTCCGAATTGTTTGATAGACTCCAGGGTGCTAAGATCTTTACCAAACTGGATCTAGGAGTGCATACAATTTGGTAAGAATCAAGGAAAATCATGAGTGGAAAACGACATTTAACACTAGATTAGGGCACTATGAGTACCTTGTTATGCCTTTTGGGCTATGCAATGCACCGGCCGTATTCCAGGATTTTATTAATGATGTACTCAGGGATTATATCTATTCTTTTGTCCTGGTTTATTTGGATGATATCCTTATTTACTCCCCTGACCTTCAAACCCACCACAAACAGGTCAAACAAGTATTGCAGTCTTTACTGGAAAGCAAACTTTATTGTAAATTGTAAAAATGCTTGTTTGATCAGACTGAAGTACAGTTTTTGGGGTATAACATTTCTGCCTCTGGTTTTCAGATGGACCCTAAGAAACTAGAGGCTGTTATACAGTGGCCAGTACCTAGCGGACTAAAAGCCATTCAAAGATTTATTGGGTTTGCAAACTATTACAGAAGATTTATCAAGGGGTTTTCTTCTGTAATAGCCCCCATCACCAATATGACACGTAAGGGAGCTAGTAGTACGATATGGTTTAAGGAAGCTAGAGAGGCTTTTGAACTTCTTAAACAAAGGTTTGCTTCTGCCGACATACTGAGACACCCTGACACCAGCAACCCCTTCATATTGGAAGTCGATGCCTCCGAAACTGGGGTAGGGGCGGTTCTTTCTCAAAGGGAGAGTCAGGACACCCCTTTGCATCCTTGTGGTTACTTTTCCAGAAAGTTGTCTCCCGCTGAGCGCAATTATGATATTGTCAACAGAGAATTGTTGGCCATTGTCCTAGTGCTTAAAGAGTGGCGACATCTTTTGGAAGGCTCCAAGGATCCCATTTTGATCATTACAGACCATAAGAAGGGGATGCTAAATGTCTATCTTCTAGATGTAAAGGACTATGTGCAGGCCTGGTCAGTTTGTGCTGTTTCTAAGGTCCCTCATAAGCTTCCTTGTGGTTTGTTGCAACCACTTCCTATAAATAGTGTTCCATGGTCCCACGGTCCCACTTGTCAATGGACTTCATCGTTGAACTTCCAAGTTCCAATGGCTATACCACCATTCTGATGGTGGTTGACTGTTTCTCCAAGATGGCTCATTTTATTCCACTTAAAAAATTGCCATCCTCTCAAGACCTGGTTCTTATCTTTTTACGTGAGATTGTCCGACTGCATGGCATTCCTCACAATATTGTGTCTGATAGGGGCTCTTAGTTTGTCTATCGGTTTTGGAGGGCGTTCAGTAAACAGTTGGGCATTGAAATGTCTTTTTCCTCCGCTTACCATCCCCAAATTAATGGCACGGCTTAGAGGGCTAACCAGTCATTAGAGTTATATCTGCGTTGTTTTGTAAATAGCACTCAAGATAATTGGTCCGAATTACTACCCTGGGCCGAGTTTGCTAGGAACAATGCCACCCATGACTCTTCTGGTCACAGCCCATTCTTTGTTAATAATGGTTGTCATCCTACTGTCCTGCTGGCTGTTTTCTCTGAGACAACTATCCCTGCTTTGGATGATCGCCTTTCTTCTATCCTTGATACTTGGACCAAAGTTCATTCCGCTCTCAAAACTGCAGCTGATCGCTTCAAGTTCTATGCCGGTAAACAGCGGGGTGCCAACCCTGTTTACCAAGTGGGTGACAGGGTATGGTTATCATCGCGCAACATCAAATTGAAAGTTCCTAGTATGAAGTTTGCACCCAGATTCCTGGGCCCCTTTCGTATCCTTCGGAGGATTAACCCTGTGTCATATTCCAAATACCTTTCATGTGCCGCTACTCAAACCTCTTGTTTGCAATAAATATACTGTCTCAAGTGTCCCACCTCCTCCTTTAGTTGTTTCTGGACAGGAAGAGTATGAGGTCTCTTCCATATTTGATTCCAGGTTTTCTCGGGGCACTTTACAGTACTTGGTGGATTGGAAAGGTTATGGACCAGCCGATCGTTCTTGGGCTCCAGCATCTGATATACATGCTGGCCGCAAAATTTGCTGTTTTCACGCCAAGTTTCCTGTCGAGTCTGGTCCTGCACGCCTGATGGGCGTTCTTCAGGTGGGGGGTAATGTCACGTATTCATCGTAAAAATGTGGTTAATGGCATTTACTGTCCACACAGGAAAAGTTGTGCCGAGCAGCAACCAAATCCACAGAAGGGTTAATGCTGAGCAGCAATTATGCAAATGTGAACCTGGTAACTGCCTTTTGGGTCAAAGGCCAGTTACAGCCTATCAGATCTAGAGGAGGGCCCAGTTCTCATCCTGCTCAGTGCCCTGTCATGGTTTCCCTTGTAGTTGTCCGAGAGCACGTTTCTGATTCAAGTTTCTTCTGGTTTTTGACTTTGGCTTTGATTTTGACTTCCCTATATTCTGTATCCCTGACTTCTGGCTTTCTCTTATCGTTGTGTCTCTTTCTGTATCCCCTGACCTCGGCAAGTATCCTGACTATTCTTTGGTATGTTAAGTCCGGCCATTCTAAGGCCCGGTAATATGTTACCTATTAGTCATCTGTGTGACACAATTCTACGTGCTGGATCAACTAGTAATTCTGACACTGAGTACCTTTGGACTGACCACCTCAGCAGAGGAACAGGTCCCAGCCCCGCAGTACAAGTCTGGGATCCCAGCCAGGTGGTATCATTTGTCCCACAGAGTGCTGCATCGACTCAAAGGGGAACCTGACTGCCAATGAGACGGATGTCACTGTGGAAGAGGTCCACGGCTGTGGCTTACATTATCTTACATTTTGATGCCAATAATGTTACACTTATGTCTAGTTGCCGAGTTTTGTTTTAGTTTGATTTTCTTATGTTTCATGTTTTGATGTACTCTGTGCTAACTAAAGCTTGTTGGGAATATGTATATGGAATGAGACTGTCATTATTCTAAGTTATGAGAGTCTCCCACCCTCCCCCCTTCTCCCACGGTTAGGGGTACTCAGACTGTCCATGAGATACCCATAACACATGCTCTATCCAAGCCCATTTTCAATCCATGAGATACCTGTAACGGACCGTTTCAGCACACAAGGGGTTAAAACCGTTTAGGCGATCGAACCCCTTTCAGAGATACAGGCACAGCTACTGCAGAACACCAAACTCCCGAACCGCATGTAAGGGAATGCTCCAAACTCCCGAACGGCATACAATATAGCACTCCAACCTCACGAACTGGAACCATATGAATAGGAAAAGCACCCAAGCCGCTTACACTCCTAGCAATCAGTCTCTATCAGCATTCAGTAAAACCCCCCAAAGACGAGACAAGGCTCTGTGTTGAGGGTCAAGCAGTGGTCTGTTTAATGAGGGCTACCTGCCCAGTATTTATGCAGGTCTCCCACCTGGTGGACACTCCCTAGGGGACCAAATAGGAAACTGTGACAAAAGATAGACAATCAGCAAAATAGGACACACAGTCACATTATATTGCCACAATGCATCCTGGCTTCCTCCCCTCTGCCCTGGAGATAATTGAGAAGTAATTCAATTATCTCCCAGGACAAAGGCAAATCGCCATTATGCACGTGGGGATACTAAAATAAGAATTACTATTAAAATACACTATGTGACACAAGTTACAATAAAACTATACATTTAACATGTCCCCAGATAGCTCAGGTCTGAGCGCACATTATTAAGTGAATGGCGCTCAGACCACACAAATACAGTTTAATCGCCATGGAGCCAAAGTCTTCACAAAGTCAGTTCTCATACGAATGAGTTCCATGGGATTCCTATCTGGGGTAAAGTGCAGTCAGGTACAACTTCCGAATACCGGGCCGTTCGTGAACTTCCTCCTAACAAGAAGGGAGGTCGGCGGCTTCAGTGGTGTTCGCACCAAACTGTGTCCGTTTTTAGTTCCATGAGTTAAGCGTCGAACACTGCTGTGCGTTCGCGTGTTTAAAATGGCCGCGACCTCGTGTTCGGTATACGAATGGCGGCCACCCAGTATTTGTCAATTAAGCTGCGGTTAACTGCAGCTTCTGGGAGGCTAATTGCCGGCACACTCCAGCTCCCAGGTGGTCTAGTCATTCGTGCGGTTGATTCAATCTACCGAACACCGGGCAGAAAATCATGAATAAGTCTTTTCTGCAGGGGAAACAAAGTCTTTTAACATGGGGCCATAATCCAAAGGCAGCAGGCGGGCAACCAGGCTTCTCCAATGCAATGTGGCGAGGTTGCTCTCGTCACAATACCTATAACACATGCTCTATTCATGCCCATTCTCTTGCAGACATACAGTAAGTTTAAGGGCTCCTACCCTATCTATGACCCTCCAGTTAAAACCAACAGCCTGAATAACACCTAATGCCATGTTGTGCCCTGTAACGAAATCCCTTATTAAACAGACCATGCAAACCAGCCTGTTCGGTCATTTGGATGGTTACAGAGTGATTTCGTGCAAATAGCGAGAAAAACAAATGAACTATCGAACCACCCGACCTCCCACTGAGGTCGTGTGGCGCCTATTAACCACCCAGACTGTTGCGGTTAACCACAGACTAATTGGGGAATAGCTGGTGGTCCGCGTTCGTTTACCAACGATCAGCGGTAAATGGCGAGGATTCCCTGGAACTAATTTTGGCTACTTATTTTCTCGAACACCGCTGCTACCTCTTCAAATCCTCGTTCGTATGGTGGAAAAACACACGAATGACGGAGATACTACTTAATTCGTGCGCTGGAAGTATGCGAAAGTGACCGACCCCAGATAGCTACAGTATGGAACTTGTAGTCGGCAACAATCGCACGAACGGCCGGCAAAAGCCAAACTTCAGTCAACGTTTCTGAGAACTGTGTTCGTGGGATCTGAGTGCTATTCGCCTAGAATATGCACCCAGATCCAAGCTATCTGGGGATATGTGGGACTTAAATTTTATGTTATGTAAAATTAAAGTTATAGATTTTTATGCTGTTTTGCTAAAATAAGAAAAGCCATGTTTCTTTCTACCTGGAGATAATTAAGACTATTTTTACTCACTTAAGTTAATTATCTCCAGGATGGAAAAGAGGGAGTGATTTATGTAAAAGGGGAGTGCTTATGCTATAGCCACTGTTATTGGCTACTGTGATACTTTTGTCCCAGTCTTCCATCTGGTCCCCTAGGGGAGTGTCCACCAGGTGGGAGACCTGCATAAATATCGGGCAGGTAGCCCACAGTAAATCAGATCGTTTTACCCCTTCATGAAGTCTCGACTCATGTTTAGTGTAAAGGATCCTTCTATTCGTGCAGCGATGATCCTTGCAGCTTCTCCCGAAATCCAGCTGAAACTAAGTGATTATAACTCCCAATCCCCCAAACATTGTTCAGTAAATGAACGCGGACCACCAGCTATTCCCCAATTAGTCTGTGGTTAACCGCAACAGTCTGGGTGGTTAATAGGCACCACACGACCTCAGTGGGAGGTCGGGTGGTTCGGTAGTTCATTCGTTTTTCTCGCTATTTGCACAAAATCACTCTGTAAACATCCAAATAACCGAACAGGCGGGTTCGCATGGTCTGTTTAATAAGGAATTTTGTTACATGCCCACCTACCCTACATTATGCAGGTCAACTATTTAATCGGTAGCTCCCACAAGTTGCTACCTACACTTCCCACCCCTGATAGGTAAACAGAACACATAAATCTTGCAGAATGCAGCTTACTTGTCTCCCGTTAGTATCATGGCTCTTATCTTTATCTTAAACATGTCACATATTCATCCGCACATAAAAATGTGGTTAATGGCATTTACTGTCCTGACAGGAAAAGTTGTGCTGAGCAACATTACCGTCCTGACAGAAAAAGTTGTGCCAAGCAGCAATCATGCACATGGAAACCTGGTAATTTTTGTGGGGTCAAAGGCCGGTCATGACCAATCAAATCCACAGGAGGGTTCAGCTGAGCAACAATCATGCACACACAATCATGCACACTGCCTTTGGAGTCAAAGGCTGGTTACAGCCAATCAGATCCAGAGGAGGGGTATTTAAACCCAACTCTCCTTTTGCTCATTGCCCTGTCGTGGTTTCATTCCTATGGTTATCCAAAAGTGCATTCCTGATCTTGATTTCTGGTATTTGACTTTGGCTTTGTTTTGATTTCCCTGATATCTGGTATCTTTGACTTTTGGCTTTCCCTCATCTTTGTGTCTGACTCTGTGTCCCTGACCTCGGCAAGTATTTTGACTATTCTTGGAGACGTTAAGTCTGGCCATTCTAAAGTCCGGTTATACGTTATCCTTAGTCCTAGGTGTGACACAGTACTATGTGCTGGATCAACTTGTAGAAGAGGATAAATGTCTAGCTGACTGCTTCAATTAATATTTTTTTTCAGTATTTACAGACGAAAGTGAAGGAAAGGGACCTCAGTTAGCAAAATGGGCAAATGAGTAATTTGTTACAAGTGAGTTTACAGAGAAAGAGGTTTTATTTCAACTGTCAACAGTAAAGACAAATAAGTCGATGGGGCCTGATGGGATACACCCAAATCAATAAAAAATAACTTAGTTGTGTACTAGCAAAACCATTAATTGATTTATTTAACCAATCCTTGTTAATAGGAGTAGTCCCAGAAGATTGGAAATTAGCAAATGTGCCTGTGACAAATAAGCCTATGCCACGAGCTCCTGGAGGAGCCTGCTAGCTAGCCTCCTACCCAAAGATTATGGGTCATGTAACCGACCCTTAAAATACTTGGTTCCTATGTTTACCCTTTTCAGTTCAGGAACCGAACAAACTCACAAATTGCGGACCACCTCTGGGCTTGTTAACCTCTATTAACCTCTCCTGACACCTCCATCATCGTTTCACACGTATCCTAAGTGTTCCATCTTGTCGCACAAATGCAGGCAGTGGTCGCCGAGCGTATGGAACTGAAATCGGACAGACAAACTCGC
>OW240912.1:164630089-164654690 GCA_933207985.1 Pelobates cultripes
GAGGCAAGGTGGGGGGTGGACAGGGTGAGGTGGGGGGTGACAGGGTGAGGGGGGGTCAAAATTTACCTTTTTCCCTGGTGGTCGAGTGGTGGCACTCAGACTCCCTGGTGGTCCAGTGGGGTTATTCTGTCCCTGGTGGTCCAGTGGTGGCAGACTCCCTGGTGGTCCAGTAGGCTCTCCAGTCTGCAGCTCCGCCGGATGCAGAGCTGCAGACCACATGGGGATTGTCTCGCGATCTCCATTCAGAGCGTTGCCGTGGCTCTGATTGGCCAGTGGAGCTGCAGACTGAGGCCGGCTCTCTCCCCGGGCGGACTGACAGGAGGGGCCTCGCACCCGGCGGCACAAAGGGCAAGCCGCCGGGCCCCCTCCTGTGTCGGGTCCTCAGTCATAGACCGAGGACCCGACATGTCAGTCTGCCCTCAGGCGATTTAGGCGGCCGCGAGGCCCCTGACTGCGCGAGGACTTAGGCGGCCGCCTAAATCGCCTAATTAGAGAGCCGCCTCTGCACATACAGATACACAGACACACACTAACATGCATAAAGATATGCACAGACATGCACACACTAACACGAATACAGATACACAAAAACACTAATACGGATACATAGACACACACTAACATACATGCAGATACAGACACACTAACACATACACACTAAATATACACACACTAACATACATACAGATACAGACACACACTAACATACATGCAGATACAGACACACATTAACAAAAAAAACTAACATACATACAGATATACACACACTAACATACAGATACACAGACACACTAACATACATGCAGATACAGACACACATTAACACATACACACTAACATACATAAAGATATACACACACTAACATACAGATACACAGACACACACTAACACATACACACAGATATACACACACTAACATACATGCACAGACACACACTACCATACATGCAGATACAGACACACTCTAACATACATACAGACACACACTAACACATACACACTAACATACATACAGATATTCACACACTAACACATACAGATACAGACACACACTAACACATGCACACAGATATACACACGCTAACATACATACAGATACACATACATGCAGATACAGACACACACTAACACATACACACTAACATACATACAGATATACACGCACTAACACATACACACTGACATATACAGATAACATGCACACACAGATCACATTACATATATTAACCTACCCCCTGCTTACATACCTTTTTGGTTCAGGGGGCATCTGGCTGAGTGTGATGGGAGTCTGGCTCTCTCCTCGGGTCCAGCCTGTTTATCTCCCTTCTCTCCCTCCTCTCTCGGCTTGTTGGTAAGGGGGAAACTCCCTGTGCATCACGGCATTACACAGGACTCCTGATCATTGAAGATTGCGGATGGCCCGTGCAGGCGGCACACGTCGATGGGCGTGCGTGACGTCGACGTTACGTACCCACGCGCACAGGGATGAAATACTAATCTTCTCCCCCAGACCCTATCTCCACTTCTGGTAAGCACTGCTGGGCCCGAGGGAGGCGTTGGACTCAAGCGGTCAGCGCAAATTGTGTTGTGTGTCTGTGCCAAAGACACACACAAAGTGGCTGGGTGGCGGGCCCCCTACTTCAGCCGGGCCCTCAGGCCCCTGTCTCCATCTGTCGTACAAACCCAATAGTGTTGTGACGAGAGCAATCTCGCCACATTGCATTGGAGAAGCCTGTTTGCTCGCCTGTTGCCTTTAGACTATGGCCCCATGTTAAAAGACATCTTTTTTACCTGCAGAAAAGATTTATTTGTTCTTTTCTGCCTGGTGTTCGGTAGATTCAATCTACCGAACAACCGCATGAATGACTGGACCACCTGGGAGCTGGAGCGTGCCGGCAATTAGCCTCCCTGAAGCTGCGGTTAACCGCAGCTTAATTGACGAATGCTGGGTGGCCACCATTCGTATCACGAACACGAGGTCGCTGCCATTTTAAACATGCGAACGCACAGTGGTGTTCGACGCTTAATTCATGGAACTGAAATCAGACAGTTTTGCGCGAACACCGCTGAAGCCGCCGACCTCCCTTCTTGTTCGGTGAAAGGGCACGAACGGCCCAGTGTTCGGTAGTTTTGTTTGAATGTGTTATACCCCAGATAAGAATCCCATGGAGCCCATTCGCATGAAACTGACTGTGTAAAGACTTTGGCTCCCTGGCGATTAAACTGTATTTGTGTGGTCTGAGCGCCATTCGCTTAATAATGTGCGCTCAGACCTGAGCTATCTGGGGATATGTTAAATGTATGCTTTTAATGTTATGTGTCTCACATAGTACATTTTAATAGTAATTCCTGTGTTAGTATCCCCACGTGCATAATGGCGATTTGCCTTTGTCTTGGGAGATAATTGAATTACTTCTCAATTATCTCCAGGGCAGAGGGGAGGAAGCCAGGATGCATTGTAGGAATATAATATGACTGTGTGTCCTATTTGTCTACTTGTCTGTTGTAGCGGATGGCCCTGTGCTGTCCTGAGCAATTTATGTACTTCTATGCATTCGTAAAAAAATGGCAAAGTCTATGTATTTGATGTATTGGATTCGTCTGAATGTTAGGTAGTTTCATTCCCTTAGTTTGTTCGAATGAAACTACCGAACAATCAGACCTCCCCTGTGTGAAGTGTGTTCTCAATTACCCGTTGCAACATTGTTGCGAACGGGTAATTGGCAAGTGAAGTAGCCGTCCTTTGTTCTCAGGGGTGGCCGCCATTCGACAAACGAACACGTGGCAGCGGCCATTTTAAAACTCCCGAACAGCTGTGTTTTGCCGTCGAGTGTCTGGAACTCAAATCGGACACTCGACTAGGCGAACACCGCTAAAACCTCCACAAGCCCACACCTCCACAAGATTCAGGCGAACCCTCCCTATCCTCTATAGCTAGAGGCTTTCGTGCAGTTTGTTCCCTTACTCCAGGACCGACCGCAGGGCCCATTCACATGGAACCGCATTCGGCTGTCTCAGTCAGTGCGGTCGGTCATTTTATTCCCTCCATAAATTTCCCAAACCCCTGGTCTGATCTGGGTGATTTTTGGATATGTTGTTCACCCAGATCAGGGCTATCAGGGGGTGTAGGATTTAAAGGGGTACCCCTACGTTTAGGGGTACATCCAGAAATGGGGGGAATTGCTAGACTGGATAAGGGGATTATGATGCAGGCTGAGGGGAGGAGATGTGGGGGAGGTTACCAGGACAGGATTGGCTACTGTACTAATGATTGTAAATCCCTCCCTTGCATGGGAGCATGCTTTAAAAGGACAGTGTGGATTAAAGATTTCAGTTCTGCTCCTGAAACTGTGCGTCATCCAGTTATTGGGATTGCTGTTGGGATATTGCTGTTATTTTACCTGCTGGAAACCTTGCCTGTGGATTTACTATTTACTTGTTCCTGAGCCTCACTTGGATTATAAGCGGAGATAACCTGGGGAATATTGCATCTCCGCTACATTGGTTGGCAGCGCTGGGATCCAGACTCACAGAGGAACAAGCACAAATGGAGTACGGATGGAGATTGATTTTGCCACACTAAAACGCTCCACGCTAAAAGACCTCCTGGAGGCAAGGGGTATACAAGCCAGCAACAAGAAGAAAGCGGTACTCATTACTGAACTTATGGCGAAGTACCGAATGGATGGCGATTCGGTTCCCGAACAGGGGCATTCGGGAGAAACACCGGAACAGATGGAGTTCCAGAGGCAGCTACAATTTAGGCTGTCCTTCTATGGGGAACACCCTCCAGCAGAGATTATTTCAAAGACTATGACAGAGGTCCAGGAATTCATCCTAAGGAAACAGACAACAGCAGCCCCAGAACGCAGCTCTGCAGTAAATGTGCCACAAGAAGGTAAGCCTAAGATACCATACCAGGCTTTTAAAACTTATGTGGAGGCAGAGGAAGATATAGACTCTTTTCTGCAGGATTTTGAGAGACTGTGTGCCCTGCATAGAATCAGCGCAGAGGATTGGGTACCTATTTTGGCAGGAAGGTTAACTGGGAGGGCAGCAGAAGCATACTGTACTGTACACAATGAGGAAATCAGAAACTACAACAAAGTAAAAGAAATTATACTGGCCAGGTATGCTATTACACCAGAAGCATACCGGCGGAGATTCAGGGATTTAAAGAAGGTGGAGAAAGATTCACACGCAGAGTGGGCATGCAGATTACAAAGGGCAGCTCTTGGGTGGGTGCAAGCGAGCAAGGCACGGTCCATGGAGGATGTAATCCAGATGATACTGATGGAGCAATTCTATGAGGGGGTAACCAGCGATGTCCAGGAGTGGGTAAGGGACAGAAACCCTACATCCCTCACCGAAGCTGCCAGGAAAGCAGATGAGTACCTGGATGCACATAGGCAGCAAATACCTGCAGCTCCCAAGACCACTTTTAAAACCTTTGGGGGGGGACCAGCTACACCCCAGCCCCACAAAGGCAATTGCCGCCACCTCCACCACCCGCTGCACAGCCACGGTTCCTCCAGCCCACGTCTGGCCCCTGTCATCACTGCCAGAAATGGGGACATTATAAGAGGGAATGCCAACAGCTGCGGGACCGTTCCACCTGGATCCGTCCAGGCCCACCTCCACCACCAAGAGCAGCCGCAGCTCACCACTACCAGGATATAGTAGCCACACCATATGGTTCAGCAGTTCCCATTACCACCGTGGAACAGTGGGAAGTACTACATGAGGCAGATCCAGTCCAGGCCAATGCTGATAACCGACAGCATCACAGACAAACTGTATACCTGGAGGGTAAAGCGGTCCAAGGGCTACGTGACTCAGGAGCTACGATCACCCTGGTAAAGAGTCACCTGGTTCCAGATCAGTCGAAATTAAGTAAAACGGTGGCCGTCCGGGTTGCCGGGGGAGCATTGTACCGGCTACCTACAGCAAGGGTACATTTACATTGGGGAGCGGGGTCAGGACATGTGGAGGTGGGGTTGATGCCGCAGTTACCGGCGGAGGTATTATTGGGGAACGATCTGGGGAGGCTCACGTCTGCTTTTGAGCCCCAGACAACCACCACAGGAGAAGCTCACCCTGTGGTCACCCGACAACCGGCCTGCACCCAGGACTACAACACACTCCCAGAGGTTCAGGTAAGAGATCCTTCCCCTTCCCTTGACTGTGTTCCCTGGGCCCCTCCTAACGAATTTGCAGCTGAGATAGTGACTGACCTCACCTTGCAGGTGTATAGGGACAAGGTGACAGCAGACACTCCTGGGGGCGGGGGTGAAAGGTTTATCTGGGACAAACAGCTGTTATATAGGGAGACGGATAAGCAGGTAGACGGGTCAGACCCGATCGTGATGAGGCAGTTAGTGGTACCCCAGCGGTACCAGGCAGAGCTACTCCGGATAGCGCATGACATTCTGCTATCTGGACATTTAGGGGTCAGCAGGACCCGGCACAGGTTAACGCAAAGTTTCTTTTGGCCTGGAATTAGCCAGGAAGTGCGCAGGTATTGCAAAACATGCAATACATGCCAAAGGGTGGGGAAAAGGGGGGACCGGCGCAAGGCCAAGCTACACCCCCTTCCCATAATCGAGGAACCCTTTAGTAGGATAGCAGTCGACTTAATAGGACCCCTCAACAAAGCGAGCCTGTCAGGCAAAAGATTTATCCTGACAGTGGTAGACTATGCCACTAGATATCCAGAGGCGGTGGCCCTGACGAATATACAGGCTGAAACAGTAGCGGAAGCCCTTATGCAGATATTCTCCCGGGTGGGACTTCCCAGGGAGATTGTCTCCGATCAGGGTACCCAGATGTCAAGGCTGTCACCAACAGAGTCATAGCATCTGAAGAAGATATAATTGATATACAAGGCAAACTGTCCACCATGCGTGACACTATAAAGATGGTTGAATACCCTCACCAGGCACTTGCTACCAAAATGGCAGCTATTGAGGATCGGGACAGATGGCACCATGTAAAAATCACTACTTGAGATGCCTGATGGGTACAATCCTGCCTCCACACCTCACCAGAAAGCTATTCTTGGATGTAACATAGCGCTTACCTAACCCCCCGACGGCGCCTATTAATACTACACGGGATGTTATAGCCCGCTGCTCCTCTCTCTGTACTCCGAGACAAGACACCTTACAGTTTCAAAAACACTAACCCCATGTTTTAACAGGACCTAACCAGGACCGCGTTCCAGTGGCAGAGATGCCTCAAATCTGTTGCCAGCTCCAAGGTTTCAGAATAGCCTATAGATGGGGGTCCTGAGGACTGTATACATGACCACCAAGGGACTGTTTGTAAACTCACCTCACTTGCAGATGCACCACAGTTCCTGAGTGTCATGTATTCATCCGCTTATAAAAATGTGGTTAATGGCATTTACTGTACACACAGGAAAAGTTGTGCCGAGCAGCAACCAAATCCACAGAAGGGTTAATGCTGAGCAGTAATTATGCAAATGGAAACCTGATAACTGCCTTCAGGGTCAAAGGCCGGTTACAGCCTATCAGATCTAGAGGAGGGGTATTTAGGCCCAGTTCTCATCCTGCTCAGTGCCCTGTCGTGGTTTCCCTTGTGGTTGTCCGAGAGCGCGTTCTTGATTCAAGTTTCTTCTGGTTTTTGACTTTGGCTTTGATTTTGACTTCCCTGTATTCTGTATCCCTGACTTCTGGCTTTCTCTTATCGTTGTGTCTCTTTCTGTATCCCCTGCTCTCGGCAAGTATCCTGACTATTCTTTGGTACATTAAGTCCGGCCATTCTAAGGCCCGGTAATATGTTACCTATTAGTCATCTGTGTTACACAATTCTACGTGCTGGATCAACTAGTAATCCTGACATTACGACAGGGCCATAGATCCTGTAGAATTGTGTCAGCACATAGCTGCTTGCGAGAGAAAGCTAGTGGAGAATGATCACCGTATGGATGAGTTTGCCCAGGCTTTCAGTACGCTCCTTACTCAGCGCATCTGCAACCTGCGGCTTCTCTGTGTCACCTCCGCCTAATGTACCTCCTGTAGTACATAAGGCACCTACTATCTCCCTATCTCCTCCCCTGCATTTTGATGGTAATATTCAAGAAAGGATTATCTGAGACTATGTTGGATGAGATTGCTGCCAAAGAACTACCCAAAAAAACTCAATGAGTTTATTACATTTATTATGCTAATTGATAATAGACTCAGAACCATAAATAAAACCAGACGTATGACTTTGCCATTAGCACCTCATTTCTCCAGAACGGTTGTTCCTGACATCTCTATACAGTCCGAACACGAACCTATGCAGTTGGGGGTTACTAGACTGTCCGAGGCAGAAAGAAAACATCGGAGAAGAGCGGGTCTATGCATATACTGTGGTGAAAAAGGACATATGAGGAATACTTGTCCCATAAATCCAGAAAACTACCCCACCTAAGAACCTTAAGGGGACAGGTCTTAGGTGTAATGGATGCGTCCTCTGGGAATAACAATAATAGATTTCTCCTTGATATTACGATCATAGTTGACAAAAATAACTTTTCATGCAGAGCCCTGATGGACTCAGGTGCAGCAGGAAATTTCATTGATGTTCATTTTGTTAAAAAAAATGCTATACCTATCAAGGAGATAATATCACCTCTGGCCGTTGAGGCTATTGACGGGAGACCACTCTCTCAACCCTTAATTACCCATGAAACCTTGCTCATTAACATGTCTATTGGTGCCTTACATAAGGAAGATATAATATTCCAAGTTATTGCGTCTCCTTCTTGCCCTGTCATATTAGGCTTTCTTTAGCTTAGTAAGCAAAACCCTCATATTGACTGGGCTAATGGGGAAATATTGGAATGGGGCAAGGATTGTAATGGGAAGTGTATGTTACACCTCACCAAGAGAGTGGTTACCATTAAATTACCCACTGCTATACCTCAAACCCCCGAAGTTCCCGTACAATACTGAGAGGCTAAGGAAGTATTTAGTAAGAGTCAGTCCAATATCTTACCTCCTCACAGGTCATATGACTGCTGCATAAATCTATTACCTGGCACTATGCCACCTAACGGTGCAGTATATGCCTTATCGCCACAGGAGAGTAAAATAATGGAAGAATATATCAAAGACTCACTAAACAAGGGCCATATACGGAAATCATCCTCACCTGCTGGTGCAGGCTTCTTTTTTGTAGAACAGAAAGATGGAGAATTACGTCCATGCATTGACTACAGAGCATTAAATAAGATTACTGTTAAGAATGCCTACCCTATTCCTCTCATTTCCGAATTGTTTGATAGACTCCAGGGTGCTAAGATCTTTACCAAACTGGATCTAGGAGTGCATACAATTTGGTAAGAATCAAGGAAAATCATGAATGGAAAACGACATTTAACACTAGATTAGGGCACTATGAGTACCTTGTTATGCCTTTTGGGCTATGCAATGCACCGGCCGTATTCCAGGATTTTATTAATGATGTACTCAGGGATTATATCTATTCTTTTGTCCTGGTTTATTTGGATGATATCCTTATTTACTCCCCTGACCTTCAAACCCACCACAAACAGGTCAAACAAGTATTGCAGTCTTTACTGGAAAACAAACTTTATTGTAAAAATGCTTGTTTGATCAGACTGAAGTACAGTTTTTGGGGTATAACAGTTCTGCCTCTGGTTTTCAGATGGACCCTAAGAAACTAGAGGCTGTTATACAGTGGCCAGTACCTAGCGGACTAAAAGCCATTCAAAGATTTATTGGGTTTGCAAACTATTACAGAAGATTTATCAAGGGGTTTTCTTCTGTAATAGCCCCCATCACCAATATGACACGTAAGGGAGCTAGTAGTACGGTATGGTTTAAGGAAGCTAGAGAGGCTTTTGAACTTCTTAAACAAAGATTTGCTTCTGCCGACATACTGAGACACCCTGACACCAGCAACCCCTTCATATTGGAAGTCGATGCCTCCGAAACTGGGTTGGGGCGGTTCTTTCTCAAAGGGAGAGTCAGGACACCCCTTTGCATCCTTGTAGTTACTTTTCCAGAAAGTTGTCTCCCGCTGAGCGCAATTATGATATTGTCAACAGAGACTTGTTGGCCATTGTCCTAGTGCTTAAAGAGTGGCGACATCTTTTGGAAGGTTCCAAGGATCCCATTTTAATCATTACAGACCATAAGATGTAAAGGACTATGTGCAGGTCAGTTTGTGCTGTTTCTAAGGTCCCTCATAAGCTTCCTTGTGGTTTGTTGCAACCACTTCCTGTAAATAGTGTTCCACGGTCCCACTTGTCAATGGACTTCATCGTTGAACTTCCAAGTTCCAATGGCTATACCACCATTCTTATGGTGGTTGACTGTTTCTCCAAGATGGCTCATTTTATTCCACTTAAAAAATTGTCATCCTCTCAAGACCTGGTTCTTATCTTTTTACGTGAGATTGTCTGACTGCATGGCATTCCTCACAATATTGTGTCTGATAGGGGCTCTTAGTTTGTCTATCGGTTTTGGAGGGCGTTCAGTAAACAGTTGGGCATTGAAATGTCTTTTTCCTCCGCTTACCATCCCCAAAATTAATGGCACGGCTTAGAGGGCTAACCAGTCATTAGAGTTATATCTGCGTTGTTTTGTAAATAGCACTCAAGATAATTGGTCCGAATTACTACCCTGGGCCGAGTTTGCTAGGAACAATGCCACCCATGACTCTTCTGGTCACAGCCCATTCTTTGTTAATAATGGTTGTCATCCTACTGTCCTGCTGGCTGTTTTCTCTGAGACAACTATCCCTGCTTTGGATGATCGCATTTCTTCTATCCGTGATACTTGGACCAAAGTTCATTCCGCTCTCAAAACTGCAGCTGATCGCTTCAAGTTCTATGCAGGTAAACAGCGGGGTGCCAACCCTGTTTACCAAGTGGGTGACAGGGTATGGTTATCATTGCGCAACATCAAATTGAAAGTTCCTAGTATGAAGTTTGCACCCAGATTCCTGGGCCCCTTTCGTATCCTTCGGAGGATTAACCCTGTGTCATTTTCCAAATACCTTTCATGTGTCGCTACTCAAACCTCTTGTTTGCAATAAATATACTGTCTCAAGTGTCCCTCCTCCTCCTTTAGTTGTTTCTGGACAGGAAGAGGATGAGGTCTCTTCCATATTTGATTCCAGGTTTTCTCGGGGCACTTTACAGTACTTGGTGGATTGGAAAGGTTATGGACCAGCCGATCGTTCTTGGGTTCCAGCATCTGATATACATGCTGGCCGCAAAATTTGCTGTTTTCACGCCAAGTTTCCTTTCGAGTCTGGTCCTGCACGCCTGATGGGCATTCTTCAGGTGGGGGGTAATGTCACGTATTCATCCGCTTATAAAAATGTGGTTAATGGCATTTACTGTCCACACAGGAAAAGTTGTGCCGAGCAGCAACCAAATCCACAGAAGGGTTAATGCTGAGCAGCAATTATGCAAATGGGAACCTGGTAACTTCCTTTGGGGTCAAAGGCCAGTTACAGCCTATAAGATCTAGAGGAGGGCCCAGTTCTCATCCTGCTCAGTGCCCTGTCGTGGTTTCCCTTGTGGTTGTCCGAGAGCACGTTTCGGATTCAAGTTTCTTCTGGTTTTTGACTTTGGCTTTGATTTTGACTTCCCTATATTCTGTATCCCTGACTTCTGGCTTTCTCTTATTGTTGTGTCTCTTTCTGTATCCCCTGACCTCGGCAAGTATCCTGACTATTCTTTGGTACGTTAAGTCAGGCCATTCTAAGGCCCGGTAATATGTTACCTATTAGTCATCTGTGTGACACAATTCTACGTGCTGGATCAACTAGTAATTCTGACACTGAGTACCTTTGGACTGACCACCTCAGCAGAGGAACAGGTCCCAGCCCCGCAGTACAAGTCTGGTATCCCAGCCAGGTGGTATCATTTGTCCCACAGAGTGCTGCATCGACTCAAAGGGGAACCTGACTGCCAATGAGACGGATGTCACTGTGGAAGAGGTCCACAGCTGTGGCTTAGATTATCTTACATTTTGATGCCAATAATGTTACACTTATGTCTAGTTGCCTAGTTTTGTTTTAGTTTGATTTTCTTATGTTTCATGTTTTGATGTACTCTGTGCTAACTAAAGCTTGTTGGGAATATGTATGTGGCATGAGACTATCATTATACTAAGTTATGAGAG
This sequence comes from Pelobates cultripes, assembly GCA_933207985.1. Lineage (NCBI taxonomy): Eukaryota > Metazoa > Chordata > Amphibia > Anura > Pelobatidae > Pelobates > Pelobates cultripes. The sequence goes on from OW240912.1 coordinate 164,641,262, forward strand.
TCTCCCAACCCCCCCTTCTCCCACGGTTAGGGGTACTAACACATGCTCTATCCAAGCCCATTCTCAATCCATGAGATACCTGTAACGGACCGTTTCAGCACACAAGGGGTTAAAACCGTTTAGGCGATCGAACCCCTTTCAGAGATACAGGCACAGCTACTGCAGAACACCAAACTCCCGAACCGCATGTAAGGGAATGCTCCAAACTCCTTAACGGCATACAATATAGCACTCCAACCTCACGAACTGGAACCATATGAATAGCTGCTTGAGGACGAATAGGAAAAGCACCCAAGCGGCTTACACTCCTAGCAATCAGTCTCTATCAGCATTCAGTAAAACCCCCCAAAGACGAGACAAGGCTCCGTGTTGGGGGTCAAGCAGTGGTCTGTTTAATGAGGGCTACCTGCCCAGTATTTATGCAGGTCTCCCACCTGGTGGACACTCCCCTAGGGGACCAAATAGGAAACTGTGACAAAAGACAGACAATCAGCAAAATAGGACACACAGTCACATTATATTGCCACAATGCATCCTGGCTTCCTCCCCTCTGCCCTGGAGATAATTGAGAAGTAATTCAATTATCTCCCAGGACAAAGGCAAATCGCCATTATGCACGTGGGGATACTAAAATAAGAATTACTATTAAAATACACTATGTGACAAGTTACAATAAAACTATACATTTAACATATCCCCAGATAGCTCAGGTCTGAGCGCACATTATTAAGTGAATGGCGCTCAGACCACACAAATACAGTTTAATCGCCATGGAGCCAAAGTCTTCCCAAAGTCAGTTCTCATACGAATGAGTTCCATGGGATTCCTATCTGGGGTATAGTGCAGTCAGGTACAACTACCGAATACCGGGCCGTTCGTGCACTTTCACCGAATAAGAAGGGAGGTCAGCGGCTTCAGTGGTGTTCACACCAAACTGTGTCCGTTTTTAGTTCCATGAGTTAAGCGTCGAACACCGCTGTGCGTTCGAATGTTTAAAATGGCCGCGACCTCGTGTTCGGTATACGAATGGCGGCCACCCAGTATTTGTCAATTAAGCTGCTTCTGGGAGGCTAATTGCCGGCACACTCCAGCTCCCAGGTGGTCTAGTCATTCGTGCGGTTGATTCAATCTACCGAACACCGGGCAGAAAATCACGAATAAGTCTTTTCTGCAGGGGAAACAAAGTCTTTTAACATGGGGCCATAATCCAAAGGCAGCAGGCGGGCAACCAGGCTTCTCCAATGCAATGTGGTGAGGTTGCTCTCGTCACAATACCTATAACACATGCTCTATTCATGCCCATTCTCTTGCAGACATACAGTAAGTTTAAGGGCTCCTACCCTATCTATGACCCTCCAGTTAAAACCAACAGCCTGAATAACACCTAATGCCATGTTGTGCCCTGTAACGAAATCCCTTATTAAACAGACCATGCAAACCAGCCTGTTCGGTCATTTGGATGGTTACAGAGTGATTTTGTGCAAATAGCGAGAAAAACAAATGAACTATCGAACCACCCGACCTCCCACTGAGGTCGTGTGGCACCTATTAACCACCCAGACTGTTGCGGTTAACCACAGACTAATTGGGGAATAGCTGGTGGTCCGTGTTCGTTTACCGAACACGTGGCAATCGCCATTTTGGATTGTCCAACGCTCAGCGGTAAATGGCGAGGATTCCCTGGAACTAATTTCGGCTACTTATTTTCTCGAACACCGCTGCTACCTCTTCAAATCCTCGTTCGTATGGTGGAAAAACACACGAATGACGGAGATACTACTTAATTTGTGCACTGGAAGTATGCGAAAGTGACCGACCCCAGATAGCTACAGTATGGAACTAGTCGGCTACAATCACACGAACGGCTGGCGAAAGCCAAACTTCAGTCAACGTTTCTGAGAACTGTGTTCGTGGGATCTGAGCGCTATTCGCCTAGAATATGCACTCAGATCCAAGCTATCTGGGGATATGTGGGACTTAAAGTTTATGTTATGTAAAAAAGTTATAGATTTTTATGCTGTTTTGCTAAAATAAGAAAAGCCAAGTTTCTTTCTACCTGGAGATAATTAAGACTATTTTTACTCACTTTACTCACAAGTTAATTATCTCCAGGATAGAAAAGAGGGAGTGATTTATGTAAAAGGGGAATGCTTATGCTATAGCCACTGTGATTGGCTACTGTGATACTTTTGTCCCAGTCTTCCATCTGGTCCCCTAGGGGAGTGTCCACCAGGTGGGAGACCTGCATAAATACTGGGCAGGTAGCCCACAGTAAATCAGATCGTTTTACCCCTTCATGAAGTCTTGACTCATGTTTAGTGTAAAGGATCCTTCTATTCGTGCAGCGATGAGCCTTGCAGCTTCTCCCAAAATCCAGCTGAAACTAAGTGATTATAACTCCCAATCCCCCAAACATTGTTCAGTAAACGAACGCGGACCACCAGCTATTCCCCAATTAGTCTGTGGTTAACCGCAACAGTCTGGGTGGTTAATAGGCGCCACACGACCTCAGTGGGAGATCGGGTGGTTCGGTAGTTCATTCGTTTTTCTCGCTATTTGCACAAAATCACTCTGTAAACATCCAAATAACCGAACAGGCTGGTTCGCATGGTCTGTTTAATAAGGAATTTCGTTACATGCCCACCTACCCTACATTATGCAGGACAACTATTTAATCAGTAGCTCCCACAAGTTGCTACCTACACTTCCCACCCCTGATAGGTAAACAGAACACATAAATCTTGCAGAATGCAGCTAACTTATCTCCCGTTAGTATCATGGCTCTTATCTTTATCTTAAACATGTCACATATTCATCCGCACATAAAAATGTGGTTAATGGCATTTACTGTCCTGACAGGAAAAGTTGTGCCGAGCAACATTACCGTCCTGACAGAAAAAGTTGTGCCAAGCAGCAATCATGCACATGGAAACCTGGTAATTTTTGGGGGGTCAAAGGCCGGTCATGACCAATCAAATCCACAGGAGGGTTCAGCTGAGCAACAATCATGCACACGGCCTTTGGAGTCAAAGGCTGGTTACAGCCAATCGGATCCAGAGGAGGGGTATTTAAACCCAACTCTCCTCTTACTCATTGCCCTGTCGTGGTTTCATTCCTATGGTTATCCAAAAGTGCATTCCTGATCTTGATTTCTGGTATTTGACTTTGGCTTTGTTTTGATTTCCCTGATATCTGGTATCTTTGACTTTTGGCTTTCCCTCATCTTTGTGTCTGACTCTGTGTCCCTGACCTCGGCAAGTATTTTGACTATTCTTGGAGACGTTAAGTCTGGCCATTTTAAAGTCCGGTTATACGTTATCCTTTAGTCCTAGGTGTGACACAGTACTACGTGCTGGATCAACTTGTAGAAGAGGATAAATGTCTAGCTGACTGCTTCAATTAATATTTTTTTTCAGTATTTACAGACGAAAGTGAAGGAAAGGGACCTCAGTTAGCAAAATGGGCAAATGAGTAATTTGTTACAAGTGAGTTTACAGAGGAAGAGGTTTTATTTCAACTGTCAAAAGTAAAGACAAATAAGTCGATGGGGCCTGATGGGATACACCCAAATCAATAAAAAATAACTTAGTTGTGTACTAGCAAAACCATTAATTGATTTATTTAACCAATCCTTTTAACAGGAGTAGTCCCAGAAGATTGGAAATTAGCAAATGTGCCTGTGACAAATAAGCCTATGCCACGAGCTCCTGGAGGAGCCTGCTAGCTAGCCTCCTACCCAAGGACTATGGGTCATGTAACCGACCCTTAAAATACTTGGTTCGTATGTTTACCCTTTTCAGTTCAGGAACCGAACAAACTCACAAATTGCGGACCACCTCTGGGCTTGTTAACCCCTATTAACCTCTCCTGACACCTCCATCATCGTTTCACACGTATCCTAAGTGTTCCATCTTGTCGCACAAATGCAGGCAGCGGTCGCCGAGTGTATGGAACTGAAATCGGACAGACAAACTCGCGAACAACGCTGAACTTAGACGAACACCTGCTACTCTCTGTGTTTTACTCATTTTTGGACTCACGAAAGGGACCGACCGTTACTACTTTTCTTATGGAACTATTTTGGTAAGAAGCCACGTGTACGGTCGGTCAAAACTTTACCCAGGTGGCAATTTGGCTGTGTTTGTGGGATCTGAGCGATTTTTAGATATGTTGGGCACTCAGATCCAGGCTATCCGGGGATATAGGACTTGTGAGGGTACCTTGTAATATTGTGTGTGTTTAATATTTTGTGCATTGTACCTCTGTGCCTGGGAGATAATTAGTTTAAGCAAAGTACACTCAATTATCTCCCAGACACAGATACTCTAGGGAAGGTGCTTGTATTGATAGCTATAATCACTACACAGCTGTACTATCTGCAGGAGAGCTGTGATCACTGGAAGCTGGATCCAGGACCCTGTTCCAGGGTGGGAAGCAACGGCAAGACCCCAGCCAAGCTGCGACGGCTAGGGGCTGAAGTGCTGATGGTGTCCCTGCGATAGCTAGGGAGCATGTTTAAATATTTATGTCCCAGTAAAAGATCTACTGATCCTGATTGCCCAAATAGGGATTTTAACTTTTGTCCATATTGGTCTTGTGTAGGGTGGGCGACCTGGGGAAAAACAGTGGATCAAGATATGAATATCCAAAGGTTGCCCACTACACCACACAGTAAATCTATGGAATGTAATCCTGTCCATATGACCATCTCTAATCCACAACATTTTATTGATAAGTTTTGAAATCTATTTGGGTTCCAAATATATGGCACAGGTGTAGATCCAGGGACCATAATATATGTTGGGTACCAGGTGGTCTGCCACAGTGCCCATTCACAAGAAAGGTAGTAGGTTAAAGGTGGGCAACTATAGGCTAGTAAGCCTTACTTCAGTAATGGAAAAAGTGATGAAAACCATGTTAACCCCTTAAGGACGGAGCCAAATGTACACGTTGTGAACGAAACAAAATGTAAACAAATCCTGGCACTTGCGCTACATGTCTGTCCAACCGTAATTCACCTCTTTCATATTAAATGCACCCACCCTTATTATATATCATTTTATTCAGGGGAAACAGGGCTTTCATTTAATATCAAATATTTACCTATGAAACATAATTTAATATGAAATAAATGGGAGAAAATAAGATTTTTTTGATTTTTTTTTTTAGTTCTACATGACATTTTAACTGTCAATGTCTTAATACTGTTTGCTTTTACTGCAATAAAATACACATATTTGTATTCAGCATAGTCTCAAGTGTAAAACAGTACCTCATATGTACAGGTTTTATGGTGTTTTGGGAAGTTACAGGGTCAAAAATTAGCACGTTACATTTGAAATTGAAATTCGCCAGATTGGTTACGTTGCCTTTGGGACTTTATAGTAGCCCAGGAATGAAATTGTGACAGATCCACCTATATTGCTGGTTCATCTGTTTCCCCTTTATTTCGCTGGAATCCCTGTTCGTATGCCCTGTTCGTGAAATTACAAAATGCCGATTGAAACTACCGAACGAACGACCACCCAGGAGAGGAGTGTGCTGCTGGTTAACCTCTTGGCCCCAATTAGAACGTTGTGGTTAACCGCAGACACCTCTCCATTCCATTCGTACGGGTGGTCGTTGTTCGCATGTCGACCACGAGGCAGCGGCCATTTTGGGACACGAGAAAGCGTAGCGGTGTTCAGTACAAATTCTATGGAACTAAAAACGGACACTTTAATCTACCGAACACCGCTGGAAGCTGATGCCCCCCCTTCTATTTCGGCGAGGCATACGAACGCCGGTCTGTTCGGGAGTTTTATGCATTCGTATGGACCTTTACCCAGGTAGCCGTCCCATGGAGTCATTCGTATACCGAAGGACTGGTGAAAGACTTTGACTCCATGGCAATTCGACTAGATACATCGGATCTGAGCGCTATTCGGTGGAAATATGCACTCAGATCCAGGCTCTCTGGGGATACGTTATACGAACTATATTCATTCGGTATTTTCTAAGTTATGTATTTTAATGTATTTTTATTACTGTATTTTAAAATGGCGATGGTCTCTATCCTAGGAGATAATTAGGTTTCTTCCCAATTATCTCCGAGGTAGAGAAGACGGATTTATGGGTAAGATGGGAAGGGCTTATATTGAAGCCACTGCGATTGGCTACTTACAATATGTTTTACAGTCTTCCACAAGGTCCCCTCGGGGGGTGTCCACCTTGTGGAGACCTGCATAAATACCGGGCAGGTAGCCCCCATTAAACAGAACCTTATTTGACCCTCAAGACGGAGCTTGGTCTCGTTTGTGGGGGAATTACTACTGGGACAGCGCTTTCGTTATTTTTAGCTGTGGAAGGCGTTCGACTGTTTTGCTGATCGGGAGTTGCCGTGTTCGTGAACTTCGTTCGGGAGTTTGGCGGTCGGCTGGATATAAACTGCATTTCTGGAGAAAGGGATTATTCACTAAACGGCGGCTTCATCTACCTGGCGGTGAGTGTCTTAACAGAAATTTACACCCATAATGGCATACCATTTGCAAAAGTAGACAACCCAAGGTATTGCAAATGGGGTATGTCCAGTCTTTTTTAGTAGCCATTTGGTCACAAACACTGGCCAAAGTTACCGTTAGTATTTGTTTGTGTGAAAAATGCAAAAAACGACAATCTATGGAATGCAAGCGTCATCCCGAAAGTGATGGAACGCATACAATACCACAGTCTAATCGCGCCGCGTCATTTCCGGTATGACGCATGCATTCCACCGGTGGCATTCCACACCACCACATTGGTCAATATGGCGCCGCGTCACTTCCGGTATGACGCGAGCGCGCCAATTTTGAAACCAGAAAACAGTAAGTGACTGATACTTCACAGATCAGTCCTTATAGTCGTAGTTGTTAATAAACCTCAAAGAGAAAAAATTCAAAATGATAGTGTAGTGTTGTAAGTGCTTAAAAAATATAAATTTTGTGATTTAGTGATTTTGCAGAAGGTCTTGATGGTAAGGTATGTCTTTTTGCTGATGATACTAAGATATGTAACAGGGTAGATTCCAGGAGGAATAAGCCAAATGGCAAATGATTTAGGTAAACTAGAAAAATGGTCAGCGTTGTGGCAACTGACATTTAATGTGGATAAGTGCAAGATAATGCATCTTGGACGTAAAAACCCAAGGGCAGAGTATACGAGGAAAGGGATGTAGGAGTAATTATTTTGGATGACTTAAAGGTAGGCAGACAATGTAATATAGCAGCAGGAAATTCTAGCAGAATGCTTGGTTCTATAAGGAGAGGTTTTAGCAGTAAAAAGCGCGAAGTGCTCATGCTATTGTACAGAACACTGGTGTGACCTCACTTGGAGTATTGTACGCAGTACTGGAGACCGTATCTTCAAAAGGATATTGATACTTTGGAAAGTTCAGAGAAAGGCTACTAAACTGGTTCAACTGGAGAACTAGTTCAAGGTAAAACGTACCAGGAAAGGTTAAAAGATCCTAACATGTATAGCTGGAAGGAAAGACGAGACATGGGGCATATGATAGAAACATTTAAATACATAACGGGAGTCAACACAGTAAAAGAGGAGACTATATTTAAAAGAAGAAAAACTACCACAACTAGAGGACATAGTCTTAAATTAGAGGACCAAAGGTTTAAATATAATTTCAGGAAGTATTATTTTACAGCGAGGGTAGTGGATGCACGGAATAGCCTTCTAGCTGAAGTGGTAGGGGCTAACATAGTGAGGGATATTAAGCATAAGGCTATCCTAGACTTAAGATAAGGCCAGGGCATGGGTGTCCACAAGGTAAGCAAGGTGGGGTAAGGGGAGCACTTGCCCCCCCCCCGGATCTTTTCCGATTGCCTTGAGCCTGCAGGGGCGTGCTGCGGATGGGGGCTCTTTGTCCTCATTAAGGGGTGTTTGGGGAGCGATCTCCGGGTGACCAGCAGGAGGGGAGCAAACTGCACACCCCTCCCCTCCTGCCGCTCACACAAGTAGCGTGACCTAGCAGGCAGTGGTAGGGGAGCATCTGTTACCCTACCCAGTCTGACAGAAAGTGCTCACAGAGAGCACAGAACTGGTTCCTGTCAGTCTGGATAGGGGTCTGCCTGCTGAGCAGGTGAGGCTGAGCGGGCACAGGGGAGGGGAGCTAAACAAGGTAACAGATGGGGAGGGAAGCTAAAGCAGGAAAAAGTGTGCACAGAAAGGGGGCTAAAGAGAGCACAAGGATCAAAAGATCAAAAGATGGCACACAAGGGGAGGGGAGCTAAAAGGAGCAAAAAGGGCATAGAAGATAAAGTGTGGGTAAAGAGGGCATAGGTGGGGAGATGAGCTAAAGGGGACAAAAGAGAGCACAGAAAGTGAAGGGAAGCTAAAGAGGAGACAGGAAAAGAGCAGAATAGGACACAGAAGGTGAAGGGGGCTAAAGATGGTACAGGAGGGGAGTAAAAGAGGGAACAGAAGGTAAAGAGGGGCTAAAGAGGGCACAGAAGGGGAGATGAGCTAAAGGGGTTAAAAGAAAGGGGGCTAAAAAGTGCACAGAAGGAGAAGGGGGCAAAAGAGGGCATGGAAGGTAAGGGGAGCTAAAGAGGGCACAGAAGGGGAGATGAGCTAAAGGATGCAAAAGAGGGCACAGAAAGTGAAGGGAGCTAAAGAGTGCACAGAAGAGGAAGGGGCAAAAGAGGGCACAGAAGGTGAAGGGGGGCTAAAGAGGGTGCATGAGGGAAGTAAAATAGGGCACAGAAGGTAAAGAGGGGCTAAAGAGGGCTCTGATGGGGAGCAAAAGAGGACACAAAAGGGGAGATGAGCTAAAGGGCACAGAAAGTGAACAGGGCTAAAAAGTGCACAAAAGGTAAGGGTGGCTAAAGAGGGTTACAGGAGGGGAGTAAAAGAGGGCACGGAAGGTAAAGAGGGGCAAAAGAGGGAAGAGGAGTGGAGCAAAAGAGCAGAAGGTGAGCAGAAGGGGAGATGAGCTAAAGGAGGCAAAAGGGGCACAGAAAGAGAAGGGGGCTAAAGAGGACGCAAGAAATGATAAAATAGGGCACAGAAGGTAAAGGGAGCTGAAGAAGGTACAGGATGGGAGTAAAAGAGGGCACAGAAGGGGAGATTAGCTAAAGGGGGCAAAAGAGGGCACAGAAAGTAAAGGTGGCTAAAGAATGCACAGAAGGGGAAGGGGGCAAAAGAGGGCACAGAAAGTGAAGGGGGCTAAAGAGGGCACATGAGGGGAGCAAAAGAGGGGAGATGAGCTAAAGGAGGCAAAAGAGGCACAGAAGGGGAGCTAAAGAGGGCACATAAGAGGGGGGCTAAAGAGGGCGCAGGAGGGAATAAAAAGAAGGACACTGAAGGGCAGGGGCTAAAGAGTGCACAGGAGGGGAGGTGGTCAAAAGAAGGATGCAGAATAGGAGGGGGCTAAAGAGGGCATAGGATAGGGGGAAAAGGAAGGGCACAGGAGCGGAGCAAAATAAATGCACATGAGGGGGCAAAGAAGGGCACAAGGACGGGCTGGGGGAAAAAGTCATATAGAGGGCCTGGGGGGGGCACAAAGACACATAGAGGGGCTGTGGGGGACAAAGACACACAAAGGGGCTTGGGGGACAAAGAGACACACAGAAAGGCTGCGAGGGATAGACACACAAAGGGGTTGGGGGAGAAACAGACACACAAAGGGAAAAGAAAGAGGCCTGCCAACCGCAGCAGCCAACCTGCCAGCCAACCTCAGCAGCCAACCTGCCAGACGGCCGCAGCAGCCAACCAGCCAGCCGCAGAAGCCTGCCAGCTACAATAATTAAGGTGAGAAGTGCCAGAATGGGGTGAATGGGGGCCAGAGAAACCCCTCTTCAGGATCCATTATATTTCATTGTAGTCTGTAATGGGGCCTTGAGGGGACTCTTTTTAACATATAGTTTACAAATTTATGCAGTAAATATTCTTGAAAACATAAGGACCAGCTACTGGTGTCAAATGCTCTAGGTGTCCCCCTGTGTGCTCGAGCAGCTTCAAGTCAGACCGGCCGGGAAGAAGAAAAAAGAAGATCCTCTATGGTCTGCTTGTAGAGAGGAAGAGACCCTCACTGTGTGTCTCTTCCTCTCTTCTGGTGCTGCAATGTAAAATGTGCTGTAGGTGCAATATGACGTTGAGGGTGCAATCTGGTGCTCAAGCTGATATTGTTCATGCCACCTAGCCTTTAGCCTTAAATTTAATACTGCCACATGGAGCAGAGCATGGATGTAAATACAGTTATGCCCCTCCCCCCCTGGAAAAATTCCTGCAGACGCCCATGGGCCAGGGACTTAAAAAGTATTTATAAAATTTGGGCAGACTAGATGGGCCGAATGGTTCTTATCTGCCGTTACATTCTATGTTTCTATGTTCTTAATATCTTATGTAGCTTAATAGCTTAATATATTACTTGTTTATTGTATTATTTTCAGCGAAAAAATAAACTTTTTCTTTTTTTTTCTCTCATTGTGCAATTATACCTTTGTTGTAACTCCCAATTTGATTATATGTTGTGTATTACTCATATGCCTCAAATAAAAGAAAGATTGTGAAAGGTTTCAAATGTGTTGAATAGATTTTCCTTAACCAATCGGTGGACAGGATCTGGATTTCCTCATATGGGCAGACCACATGGCTCATCCGAAACAAAGGAGAAAGGAATGTGATTTCAGTTCCTGCATTCCTGCACATGATCATTACATTGATGACAGTATCTTAGCTACGTGCAACTAACTAACTGATACAACATACACGTGTACATACATATGCCACATGGAAATCTCGGCCTATTAAATTTAAATTTCACCGAAATTCCATCACATTCCCCCCTTTGATGCCTCTGATACAAAATTATTCCAGATGCATCACCAATCATAGTTTACCAACACCTCTCAAGTAGCCATGGACCAGAACAGACCTTGTAAGCATCTTAGAATCATCACAAACTCCTTCAGCATTCCAGGGATTCATATCAATAGACAGCCATTATATGAGCAGCTGTCTTTCTTTCTATAGTACTCTCTATGATAGCTATAGATCTGACCACTAATGGAATTAGGCAGGGCAGAAAGAGACATAAGAATATAATGAATACTACTCCTCCTACTAACGCCTTAATCCCTCCAAGCTGTTCATACCAACTTCCAAACCAACTACTAGGATTATACCCATTCCAGACCTGAGTAGGCACATGCATCAGTTTAACCATGTGGCTTGTAAGTTCAGCCACTGCCCGCCCTTCATCATCTATGTGCAAACAACAGTTGCTGAGATTAAACTTTCCGCATACACCTCCCTCTACTGCTAATAAGTAGTCCAGAGCTAATCTATTTTGATAGATGGCTGATCTCATCCGAGTATTTTGTTTAGCTAGAAGATTAAGTGCTTGAGCTGTCTCATTAGTGATAATCTCAACCACTGCCTGTAGTCTTATAATACGGTTGAGCATATATATTGGGGTTCTATATCCATAAGTACCATCTTCTGCCCAAGTAGCCAGTCCATAATAATTAATAATGCTTTGGGGAGGCCACTCATCATCTTCCCAGCTACCTATATTCAAGGATGCTCGCTTCTTTTTATGATTTACATCATAAACCTTAACTCCCAAGGTCTCTCCTGTCTCAATTGGCAACAAGAAGGAGGATAGTTTGAGCATATCTAATACACATGCCCCTTTCCAATCTTGTGGTAACTCTGAATATGCTTTCTTACCACAGATCCAATATAAATTCGCTGGGGCTTTCCAATTAGATGTACCAGATAAGTCAAACCATACCTTTTTAAATTGGTGTAATTGGCAAACAGATTAGTAGGCTCTGAGACATTTGAAGCTGACCACCAAGTAGTATCTTTAGTATCGGCATTATAGGCCTTCTGTCCTAGACATGTTAACTCGCCAACAGGTGTGGTATACAATGGCCCTTTCCTGGCTAAACATACATGACCTATAATAGAGGTTTTTAACCGCCACTCTGATTTACCTCTAGTACTTACTTGATGATCAGACTGAGAAAATATTTGTTGTTCATCTGTCTCAGAACCAGGGTACCATACTTCCTTTGCCTCCCATGGCCACTGGTCTCCCATATTAGTACCTCCAAATACAAATCAATTCGTTACATTAAGACTACCCGCAATACTCTCAGCCAAATCAATAAATAGGTTCATTAACATTATGGGGAATTTTATCCTCAACACTCATCTCCTCATAGAAGGAATGAAAAACGTGATGAGTTTGAGTTGTTATCGTCTCAGTTTCAAGTCCTACATATATTATGGTCCCTGGATCTACTCCTGTGCCATATATTTGGAACCCAAATAGATTTCCAAACTTATCAATAAAATGTTGTGGATTAGAGATGGTCATATGGACAGGATTACATTCCATAGATTTACCGTGTGGTATAGTGGGCAAACTTTGGATAATCATATCTTGATCCACTGTTTTTCCCCAGGTCGCCCACCCTACACAAGACCAATATGGACAAAAGTTAAAATTCCTATTTGGGCAATCAGGATCAGTAGATCTTTTACTGGGACATAAATATTTATCATTAAATCCATAAGTTTGTTCCCATTTAAGATTGCCACATACATTCCAAGGTTTTCCACTGCCCAAGATCGCCTTACATGCATCATATAGTAGAATGCCCGTAGAATGTATGGTATTTATCACAGTCCTATTTATCAAGGTCCCCTGGGAGTTACTGTTGGGGAATTGGGGATCAAAACATTTAAGCTCTCCTGATATTGGTTTGCACACACTGTAATCTATATCTAAATATCTACACTTAGATACAGATCCCCTACGCTCATACTGTGAGTGCCAAATGAGAGTCTTAATGCAGCTAACACAACTCTGTATGTCCTCACCTTCACCTTCCTGAAAAATCACAAAAATGCCTAAACACATAATATAACATATTATTCCAGAAGTCCTCATTTCTACTCTTCGACCGTGCAACGGCACCTCAGCTTCCCGATTGTGAGGGCTGCAAGGATTGTCGTTCTTCTGATCCTCACTTTCCTTCACAGAGGTTCCTTCAAGACACTCTGGCTATGACACATCGGTAGGTGGTCAGGCTTTATTATGGCCGTCAAAACACCTACTTGCTGATCTATGTTGTTACTTTCAACTAAGATGTCCCAATATCTCCTCGTATTATTTCTAACTCTGACTGAGTTACCTGCTTTAACCAGATCTTGCAAGGATTTTCAGGATCTGGAATAGCTTGCCAAGAATCTGCCACTGGTTTAACCCTAGAATGATGAATCCACTAAGTCACTTCTGCCACCTTTACAGCTGTTGGAGTAGATAAAAGAACAACATAAGGACCTCTCCACTTTGGACCTAATGGAACAATATTACATTCTTTTATCCACACTTAATCTCCCGTATGATAGGAATGGACAGGTGGATATATGTTCACAGGTAACC
>OW240912.1:164678910-164726369 GCA_933207985.1 Pelobates cultripes
GGGCTCCTCCGATGTCAGCCAATGGGGAGAACCTAATGCGCATGTGCAGCAAATGTAGGACACGCATAGGGCCTTCCCCAATGTTTTCAGCTGCAGGGTAAAGAGGACTGGGCCACTGCTCCCAAACCACTTTGTTGAGATGAAGTGGTCTGGGTGCCTATATTGTCCATTGGAGTTTACCTCTAGTGCTTGTCAGTATGACAGCCACTAGAGTTGCTTCCGTGCGGAACAGGAGTTTCTGTTTCCTGTAACCGGCCGGACTGACAGGAAGTGCACACTCAGTGTGCACCTTCCTATCACTCCGGCCGGCCACCGCGGACCGGAGTGCAGCTCGGCCACGCTACAGGGGAGGGGAGAAGCTGCAGCCGCCTGAGGCTCTTAACAGAGCGCTCAGGCGGCTGCAGCATTTAAAGGGCCGGCCCTGCAGCGGCCGGTCATAACAGAATGTAGGGCGGCCTGGGGGGCAATTGCCTCCCTGCCCCCCGGCCCAGCCCACCCCTGGTGTGAAGTATTTGTGTTTAAGTGAAGGGGTGTGTTTGTATATGTTTTTGAAGTTTGAATGCAGGGGTGTGTTTGTAATATTTGTGTTAGATTGCAGGAGTGTGTTTGTATGTTGTACTGGTGTTTGATTACATGGAGTATTGACATACACTACCACATACATACATACACAGATATGCATGCACATTAACACACAGATACATATAAATATACCGACACATACACACAAATTTTCACATACACACTGACACATACACACACCTTAACACATGCATACATGTTTAAAGAAACAGTCCATTCACAATAACCACTACAGCCCACTAGAAGCAATTCTCTTAATTGAAGTGTCCGTTAGTCCAGAAAAGGTTGGGAACCAGTTCTCTAGATAAACCTGTAAACCTCTTAGAGCACCTTCCCATGATATTAATCATCCATCCAATAATGGCTATAAACTGATAAATTCTAGATGCTTATATTAACCCCTTCAGCCAGTGGTGTATCCTGGTTTTATGCTGCCCTAGGTATGACAAAACTCAGGAGCCTCCCACCCGCCCTGCCGCCCCCCTTCTCCCGCCATCCCCCCTTCCCCGCCTTCTAAATACACACATTCACTGACAGACACGCATACACTAGCTAACAGACATACACACACTTACTAACAGACACATACATTCACTAACAGACACGCATACACTCTCACTAACAGACACAAACTAACAGACACGCACACTAACAGACATATATTCACGCATACACTAGCTAACAGACATACACACACTTACTAACAGACACATACATTCACTAACAGACACACTCACTCACTAACAGACACACACACACACTCACTCACTAACAGACACACACACACATTCAATAACAGACACACACACTCACTAACAGACACACCCACATTAACACCCTCACATTTATTTTTTAAATTCAATCCCCCAGCCTTCTTACCTTTGGGAATGCTGGGGGGATTCTCCTTTTCCTTGGGGTCCAGTGGGGCTGCTGGGCGGCCGGCCGTTGACTGCAGGCAGCGAGGGAGCACTGATCCTCCTGTTCAGCTCCCTCCCGCGCCGCAGAGTGATGCCGGGAGCTGGAATATGACGTCATATTCCGGCTCCCGGCATCACTCTGCGGCGCGCGAGAGAGCTCACAAATCAGTGCTCCATCGCCTGCGCTGCCCATCTGCCTGGATTGTCAGTTAGCCGCCAGTCTAACAAGACATTTGTCTGGAAAGTGCCGCCCAAGGCAAATGCCTTGTTTGCCTCGCGGCTAATACGTCCCTGCCTTCAGCACAGATGGCAAGTCAGCTGTCACAATATCAATAGACAGGGCCGATCCTGGGGTCACTGCCTGGGTGCAAGAATATTTTTGGTGCCCCCCCAGTGGGTGTGACTATATTGCTAACCTATCCCCTTTACAAACATAACACTTCTAACCACACCCAATTTCTATGGAAACCACACACCCTCAACCCAGGACACATCACCGACTCCCTACAGTGCCAGCTATGCTCCCAAAAAGCTTATTAGTGCCATATTTGTGCCCAGCTTCCCAGTGCTGCCTGCCCACATACAGCTTCCCAGTGACATCTTTGTCTCAAAATAGCTAATCAGTGCCATCTCTCTGTCCCAATATATATTATATAATTAGTGCCACTTTTGTGTCCAAATAGCCATTTTTGTGCCCAAATCGCTGACCAGTGTCATTGTTGTCTCAAAATTACTAATCAGTGACATTTCTTTTTCCAAACAGCTTACCGGTGCCATCTTATCAGCTGGTAGTGTTTTTGTATGAACTGTGTGTAAGCTGGGTGTATTTTGCAGAGAGTCAATGTATTTGTAATGCAGAAATGTATTTACAGATGTGTGAATTCAAATAAATATTTGTGTATAATAGTAATGTGTGCAGATGCAGTTATTGAATATTTGTATGGAATGTATTTGTAAATGAAAGACTATTTGGAAGACGCGTGTGTATGTTTGTATGTATGAGTATGTATGACATTACTGTGTGTGCCCGCATTGTTGTTTTTAGCAGTATGTTTGTTTATTTTTCTGAATGTACCTGTGTGACTTATCTCACCATTCCACTTTTCTTTTTCCACCTTTGACTCTATCCCATCCCCAGGGGTATTGCTCTGTGGACTAGGGAATTCAGCCCAAAAATAAATTTGATAACCCCTCCTATAGTTGACATTAAGCTTGCCCAATAATCCACCTCAGCTGCACCGTAAAATAATTTTTTAAATCCTCCCCACCCCCACTCCTCACCAAAAGCATGCACACCAAAACACGACCACATCCATTATGCTATGCAGTGTGTGTAGTGAATAGTGTCTGAGTGTGTGCTGGGGATGCAGTGTGTGTCTGCTTCTGTGCAGGGAATGCAGTGTGTCTCTATGTGTGTGCAGGGAATGTAGTGTGTCTCTGTGTGTGTGCAGGGAATGCAGGGTGTGTCAGTGTGCTGGGGATGTGGTGTGTGTGTGCACAGGATGCAGTGTGTTTTACATTTTTAATGTTAATCGAAGCCCCATGGAGTCTAATCTATTTCTACCACCAATTCCTATGTGTGTCTCTTTTTCCCCCTCACTTCTGTGTGTCTCACCCCCCAGCCTCTCTGTGTGTCTGTTCATCCCCGCAGCCTTACTGTGTGCCTCTTTGTCTCTCCCATCCCCTTTGTGTGTCTCTTTCTCCCCCAGCCAATTTGTGCATCTGTTTGTCCCCCAACTCCTTTGTGTGCCCTCCTTTCCCCCTTCCCCAGCCCCTCTGTGTCTCTTTGCCCCTCAAGTGCTTTTTGTCCCACCAGCTATTCTGTGTGTCTATGTACCCCCCAGACCCTTTGTGTGTGTCTCTATGTGCCCTCCAGCCCCTCTGTGTGTGTCTCTATGTCCCCTTATGTAGCCCCCTCCTCTTTTGGCCTCTTCCCTCCTGTGCCCTTATGTAACCCCCTCCTGTGCCATCTTTAGCCCCTACCCTACCTGGGCCCTTATGTAACCCCCTTTCTGTGCCGTGTGTAAGAATATTAAATAGTTAACTTGTTTATATGTATTTTATGCTTTTATAAGGTTTATAACATGATTATTGCTGACTGAAGGGATATTGAATACTTAAAGTCAATATACGACAATCATATGCTGACTGTGACAGACTAAGGTATTTCTTCTATAGGATGTAAGACAATGCTAAATTTCAGGATGTCTTGCCCATTCCGATTTTAAGGATATTCTTTTCCAGACGTATGCAAAAGCTTATCTTTCCATTGTCAGAATAACGTAATACAAGGAAGTAATAAATCTTATAGTCTGTACTGTATTTGCATATACCATGGCTAATGTAAGCAAACTATGTATAAAAGCCAGCTCTGGAATACACTCATTTGAGAGTCTTGTAAAGCTGTTGTCCGTGTGTTATTGCTTACAAATGATTCTCCATCAACGTTGATTATGGTGACCGAGGGATCGAGAACCGAGGGGATTAGAGTCCATTACAACATTAACCCTTTCAGCTTGGTGTCTAGAAGTGGGATAGATAGAAGTTGGATCAGCAAAACCATTGCGGTGAGTAGCCTTTTTGTGTCTTATTTGACGCTGATTGTCTATGACCCCAGTTTGGTTCAGTAAGACTGTATCCAGTAGATAGGAAAGGTGTAAGGACTCTAGTTATATTGAGACTATAAGAGGTCTCCGGTTTATTAGACATTTGGTCTAAATATATAGGGTTTTGGTAACCCAGGTTAGTATCTAAGATAGATACAGGGTATCTCAGGTAGATACAGGTTTTGAGACCATAAGAGGTCTCCGGTTTATTAAGTCTATAGGTGTTCTGAGCAGCATGGTTTGTAGATTTATAAGTATAACCCAAACTTCTCTTTCTCCCGGTCACCTTTGTTTGTCTTAAGTGTTTTTTGTGGGTGATTGTTTGTCTATATTGGGGACACACTTTGGTAAGTTAGTAGTGTCCCCACTCTGAGTCAGCAGTATGGGAAATGTGAGTTCATGTCCTGAGTGACCAATATATGTATGTATATATGTGTATATGTATATATATGTGTGTGTATATGTATATGTGTATATATAAGATAGCAGTACTTTTAAACAAATGGAGGTTTTAAAAATACATAGGGATTAAGGAGAGAACGCAGGTAACTTGTTTTTCTTTGGTTTTTACCATATATTGGGGCTGATGTGTACTGTAGTCCTTGCTGCTGTCCAGTAGTGATGGGAGTGAGCGTAGGACTTATCTTTCTGCAAGATAGCAGTACTGTATATTAGAAAAGAAATGACTCACAGGTTGTACCTGATAGACCTACTTAAATCTTTTTGCTTTATTCTTTCTGTCGCATAGAAGTATAAGTTTATTACTCTGTTTTATTGTAAGTTATTTCACATGGGATCTATGTGCCTGGTATGATTGTTGCTTTAAAAATACTATAAGCCCACTACACTTTCTATGAGAGTGGGATAGTGTAAATGTGTTGCATTGTTTGCATGATGAGCTCAGTATATTTTATAACTGAGACAAAAAGTCACTTCATTAGTATTTGAAAGTTAATTCCCCATATGGGATTAATTGTATAGAAACACCAATCAGCACATCTTCCCTGCCCTGTGTGTTTGTTGCAAAGGATCCATACTAAATATGATTTATGTTTGAAAATAACAGAGCAACATTTACATTTTCAGCGGTCCAACACATGCTTTATTTTGCACTGTAAACTAACCTTTTTATTGCAACAGATTCTTTTAAATGATCCAGTGTAATAACTACTGCTTGTGTCTTCTATGTCTCACATTATGTGTTCTTTTAAATTGTGGTATATAGCCTGGATCAGAAATCATGGACAAAGGTTTTTTACCTGTGTTACTAAGGGCTCTTGGAGACTGACCGGTCTAAAGGTTTGCCATGCCTTTAAAACATGGTATAGTATAAATTTTTTAAGTCTCTGAGAGTTCTGAAAGATTCTGGTGAAACCATGTCTGTTTAATCTGGTCCAGATGTTTGTTCAATTTCTGTAAGATTTAAGTTGATGCAGCATCATCTCAGATTAGTTAATGGTAGTTTTATACAAATAGTTGAGTTATGAGCGCGCTATATAAATGGATCCTTTCTTTAAATACAATACTATAGTAGATTAAAGTAATGAAGTTAATTAAGAAAATGTACACATAAGAATCCCTAAAATAAATCTAAACTAAAATTGGTATACCTTCCAATAATATGTTCTGAATACAGCTGTTAACTGTTTATTCTGTGTAAATGGTGACTGTGATAATGTGTGATAAGTGTGCAGTTTAACTTGAAAGTAGTTTAATTTATATGTTGCTGTATTGTTTTAAATTATATGTGAATCAGTTTGTCACAGTCTAGTGATACTGATAAGAATGACAACCAAATAACCTAGCAAATAACTGTTTTATTAGTTGTTGAATACTAGCGTTTTGGCCAAGAATAGTTGGAGATTTGGAGGTGTTAGTTTAAGATTGCTTTTATATTGTGTCTATCCGTGTTTCCTAGGAGGGAGACAGAGTGTGTAGTTGTGTGCCCATAAATGTGATTTCTGTATTGGCATATCTGCTGGGTACCCATTATGTGTTTCTACAAAGATATTGTTTTATGAGATGACTAATATTACATGGGATGCTGAGTATGAGTTATATGGTTTGAAATGAATTGGTGATTATGAGCTTAGTACTTCAGTAAGATGTGCTAAAATTTGGAACAAGGTGGAAGCTGAAATGTTGGGATTATGGAAGAATAGGCAGTCTATATTCACTGCTTTGGCATATAAGCAAGATGCAAAGGAAGAGATTGGTAATATGATTTTTGTAAAGAAATTTTACAAGTGTTGGAAGGATGAGGCAGGTTTGATGTCTGGAGATGATATAGATATCTTTAAAATACAATCATGCCTTGGTAATATGTTGCCACAGTATTCTTTGCTTGTGAAACAATTGATTTCAGACTGGGACAATTTGGATAGCTCAGATTTTCTTACCAAGGTTATAGAAAAGGAAAATGCAGGTTGTTCTGAATTAAGAAAAGATTTAGGAAAGTAAGGTTGCTTATTATGCTCAGGGATTGCCACCTACACAGGCTGAGAGCGAGGATGGGATGGAGCACATAAAGCCCGTGGAAGGGGTGGTCAAAGAGGGGCAAGGGGATGGAGACAGGGAAATCAGGGTTATAGGGGCAAGGGTAACCAAGGAGGAATAGACAGGAACACTTGTTTCAACTGTGGCCAATATGGCCACTGGAGGAATGAGTGTCCACACCCCAGGAAACCCCAGGAAACCCCACACACCCCAACAACCCCACCTTTCTCAAAATATGCCCTGTAGGCAAGAACAACACCAGACCCACTCCCAACACCACTGGCCAGCATATTGCTTAGTTCAGGACTTTAGAGCCCTGAATAGTTTAATTGTGCCCATTTCACCCATTGTCCCTGATGTGACATCCCTCATTACAGCCATTCCACATGATGCCACTTGCTTCACTGTCATTGATTTAAGTAATGCATTTTTTTCTATACCTATTGATCAAGAGACACAGCTACTTATGGTTTTTACTTTTTGAAGGCTGTCAGTTTACCTGGACACACTTACCCAAGGCTATGTGGATTCCCCAGCTGTTTATTCGTTGGTACTCCAACATACTCTAAACAACATGGACCACCGGTCATGGTTCTGTCCTTTTTGCAAAATGTTGATGATTTGTTGTTATGTAGCCCTAGCTATGAGGCAAGCACTGTGGATACTGTCAGCAACTGTAGGTCACAAGGTTGTTAAACACAAAATGCAATTGTGTAAATCAAAGGTTGAATACTTAGGTTTTGTTCTGGCTTCAGGCACCAGACAATTGAGTCCAAAACGTATTGAGGTCATTCAGAGGATTCCTACACCCACTACTCGGAAGGAGTTGCTCACCTTCCTCGGCATGATTAATTACTGCCACCAATGGATCCCTGAATGCTCCCATTATAACTCAATCCTAAGGGAGGCTGTACGTTCTGACAGCCCTGAAAATGTCTGCTGGTCACCAGACATGCTAGCTGCATATATTGCCCTTACAGTTGTTATTGTGCAAGCCCAGGCTTTAGGACTACCTGTGTATTGTAAACCATTTCATTTGTATGCTTGGGACAATTGTAAAACCATGGCCAGAGTCTGTGCACAAGAGCAAGGAGGCGGTATGCGTCCCATAGCATTCTTTTCCAAAGTAGTTCGAGCTCCGGTAAAGGGTATGCCGGCGTGTCTCAGAGCATTGATAGCATGTGCAATGGCTGTTGAAACTGCTACTACTATCACACTAGGGCATCCTACAATACTTCATGCCAGTCACCAGGTCACTCAGCTGATGACAAATCTCACCACACAACACATGACAGCCCAGCGCTTCAGTGGTTATGAGATTTTTTTTTTTTTTTTTTTAAATACCCAGAATCTGTCTTTTGGATTAAACAAGGTTTAGAGAAAGATCAAAATGATCTGTTCTCTAAAGAGGGGAGAATAGGCATACTTGAAGAATAGGCATACTTGAAGCAAGCTGATTTATTTTCATCAGTCAGGCACATAGCAAGCACCATTCAATTCTTCATGAATTCATTTTATATTAGGAATCTCAGGCAGCATGTACAGTCTTTTGTAAGATCGTGTGAACACTGCTCTTTTTACACACTTACAGATTGATTTTATTCATGTAATTGGTAAGAAACAGCAATACTTACTGGTCATAGTTAATCAGTTTAGTAGATGGCATGAGGCCTTTGTGATATCTAGGGAAGATGCTAGTGAAGATTATTGTTACTGAAATTATTCCCAGGTATGGCTGCCCTCTGCAGATTGGCTCTGATAATGGCCCGGTATTTGCAAGTAGGGTTGCCCAGGAACTTGCTAAATTCTTGCAAGTTACCTGGCAGTTTCATATACCCTATCATCCACAGAATACAGGGGTAGTTGAAAGGATGAATAGGACTATTAAGGAAAAGCCCAGAATTTACCCAGGAACATGGGTAAATTGGACTAGATATCTACCAGCTATTTTAGCTGAGATAAGAGTGATTCCTCACAAGGTGACTAAATTATCTCCATTTGAGATTTTGATGGGATGACCTTTTCCCACACCCTGGGCCAGGGAACCGCTTGTTATAATGTCTGTGGATTTTACAGCTAATACAAGAACAATATGTACAGGAGTTGTTGATAAAACTGAATGGTATGTATGACAATGTTTCTTCGCAGTTTTCCCTTACCTTCACAGGAACCTACTCATTCATACCAGCCCGGTGACAAGGTGTATATCCGTCAGCTGAACAGGACCAAGAAAGGAGGATACCCTTTTGGACCACCTGCTACTGTGATTGCTGTACCCAGAACCGCTGTCCTCACAGATTCCCATGACATCTGGATTCACGCATCCCGAGTGAAGCTGTGTCCAAAGAGGGGAACCAAGGAAGACAACACCACTCCTCGCTCGGAAACAGAAGAATTTCTCCTCAGCGAAGCATCATGGCTTTTACACCATATCGTAGATTGAGAGGATCATACGTACCTGAGACCAAGATTATGTTGTGCGCTATGCTTTCTGGAGTTGTTATACTCCCTCTGATATTGTTCCTTGAATGCCATTATGAGTACAAGTCAATGGCAAGTTCTGGAAAAAGACTCTGACATGATGAACAATTCTTCAATACCCCCAGCCCAATTAGGCCTTAGCCCCTCATCTAGCATTCGTCACACACGCCCCCTCAAGAACCTTTCTCCACCACCTTTCTATCAGCATGTAATATGCAATCATTCATTCACTGAACGCATTTGGATGAATTGGACAAATAGTAACCCTTATAAGTACCAGTTACCCATATGAAATGTGTCTACAGCTAATGAAACCGATGCATTATGTTTGTTTGAAGGTTCACAGAAAATTGTTAGATCTTATAACGCAGAAATGTGCACAGTTAAGGTTGCATATCAATGTAAACAGACAGGCCTTATTACTTTTAATAATGATTATATAACTGGTATCATTAATTGGAAAAGGGGACAAATGTTAGTCATTATGAACGACACTACAATTGAGAACTATACACTACCTTATATTTTTACACCTTATTACTGTCCTTTATCCTCTACCATAGAACCAAAAGTCAACAACGACACACACACACACACCTATTCCGTCCACATGTATTAATACAACTGCCTTCTTACAAGCTGTACATGTGTCATTAAAAATCACTACTCCTGTTGTAACATTATGTAACACAACAAACAAAAGGCAGAAAAGGGAATGGTATGACACACTGTTAGATGGTGCTGGAACCACTATGAGTATACTAAATAGTTATAGATATGGAGACCCTCAAGAATAAGTTAAACACAGCCAGTATGCATATAGGGACTGGTTTCCATGCTACTGCAAACTGGGCTCCAATTGTTGTTAAATCACAGGTTATAGGATTGGATTTAGATAAATCAATGTATAATTATTTAGATAATTTAACTGTTGCAACTATGAAATTCACTACAGGTCTAAGTAACTGGAGTACTTGTGCCATCAGGTATTTATGGATACAACAACAAGGATTGGCATTAGAAAACACACTAATGATTCCTAAACTAGAGAAGATTAGAGGAAAGCGTAACCTCACAGATAATGAATGGTTACTTCTAAAACCCCAATCCACTAAATGCAATAGATGGTTAACTGGTAATGTTTCACATTTTTCATGCTCATGCTATTTTACATTATATCATACA
Source organism: Pelobates cultripes (assembly GCA_933207985.1). Taxonomy (NCBI): domain Eukaryota; kingdom Metazoa; phylum Chordata; class Amphibia; order Anura; family Pelobatidae; genus Pelobates; species Pelobates cultripes. The sequence continues at coordinate 164,689,178 of OW240912.1, forward strand.
TCATCAAAGGATGTTAAATTAGCTTGTCAATTTAACACATTACCAGTACCAGTTTATGATCTTTTTGCCAAGAATTTAACCTGGTGGGCACCCACATACACAGGGGACTATATTTTCCCAAAGATAACACACACAGGTAGCCACACATATCCTAAAAGGAGAACTCCTTAAGGTGAGTTCACAAATTCAGAATGATTTAGCCCATCATTGGTACAATGCTTTACTGGTTGGTCCCCTACTGGATCCCAGATAATGAAATCATTCTTCTATCATTTTGTTATTATAGTCCTGATTTTATTGTGTATGATTTTATATAACTGTCACCTTAGTTGTACATTGAGGAAGTGAGTACAGAAATGAATCCATAATGCAGAACAGAAACAATTAGAAATTCTCCTCTCTGCCACTGGAGGGTATCAACCCATCTTTAAACTGGGCCTTAGGAATTACCACATGGGAATCGAGGTGAAGAAATTAATGAAAGTCCCGCAGGGAGTGACTAGCACCCCTGAAAATACCATGTGGAAGTTTCTCTGTCCTGGTAAGATTTTATCGATAAGATGAGCAATTGTTTTATTGCTCAAAGAGGGGAATGTAAGAATATTAAATAGTTAACTTGTTTATATGTATTTTATGCTTTTATAAGGTTTATAACATGATTATTGCTGACTGAAGGAATATTGAATACTTACATAATATGCTGACTGTGACAGACTAAAGTATTTCTTCTATAGGATGTAAGACAATGCTAAATTTCAGGATGTCTTGCCCATTCCGATTTTAAGGATATTCTTTTCCAGACGTATGCAAAAGCTTATCTTTCCATTGTCAGAATATCGTAATACAAGGAAGTAATAAATCTTATAGTCTGTACTGTATTTGCATATACCATGGCTAATGTAAGCAAACTATGTATAAAAGCCAGCTCTGGAATACACTCATTTGAGAGTCTTGTAAAGCTGTTGTCCGTGTGTTATTGCTTACAAATGATTCTCCATCAACGTTGATTATGGTGACCGAGGGATCGAGAACCGAGGGGATTAGAGTCCATTACAACATTAACCCTTTCAGCGGGGGGTGCATGAGTTTTGACATGCCTAGGGCAGTACATATCTAAAATACACCACTGCCAGTAACCACCAGTATTGAAGCCTTCTGATTATTTATGCTGTCTCAGCCACATTGGCATATCTGTTCTAACATGCACTGCAAAAATAAGGAGTTATAAAAAAATTTTTTTTAAAAACCTTGGGATTAGTTTTGCTCTCTTTGATTATCATTTTTTCATTTTGAAGTTTATTGAATCTAATTGCCTTTTTGCATTCAAAGGCTTTGAATGCCCTTTTCTTATTTTTAATCTCTTAATTCACTTTCCCACTAAGCCACATTGGTTTCAATTTGCTACTTTTATATTTTTTACCCAATGGTACATACTGAGTAATGTACTTTTCTAATATTTGTTGGAAGATATTCCATTTATCCTCAGTGTTTTTTTCACTAAAGAGTTTATGCCAATCAATATATTGTAAAGTTCCCCTTAACTTATTATTTGGCCATTTTAAAATTATTTGTTTTATTATACCCCATGTGCTTTTGTTTTTTTTAGTTTATTTCAAAGGACACTATATTGTGATCACTATTTCCCAAGTGCTCACCTACTTGAATGTTTGTCAAAAGATCAACGTTGTTTGTTAGAACCAGGCTTGTTTGTTAGAACTAGAACAATTCACACCCATCAGTTTAGGCACACTAAAACTGATTTTTTATAATATAATGCAAGTAGAAGTTACTATGATAAAAATTAATAGTAAAAACAGGAATACAGTGGTGCTGTGAGCAGCGGGTATCCAGTGTCTAACATCTTACAGAGACCCAGACTTCCTCCGATCTGGCCAGCAGGAGGGAGTTATAAAGATCTTCTGGTCTGCAGTATATTGACCTGATACTTCAAGCTATACATTTGGAAGCTTCAGAGAGTGCAAGTTTGATTCTATCTATTTTTTACTGACCGTGTCTATCTTTAATAAATGTTAATAGAAAGTACCCTGTCTCTGTCATAATGTGCTGCACGGATTTTACTCTGTGTCAAATTGATACATACACTGTATCATTCATGATTTATGTACTGGTTTTCTCATATAAAATGGTATTAGATTGATACTATATTATTATTTTTAGCTTTGCCAGATTTATCTTCTACTTATACCATAGTAGGTAAATAGAGGGGTTGGTGGAATATCAGTACTTGCAATTGTAGTATGTGGCTGCTGAAACTTCCCAAAAACCAGAGTCTCTTCTTTTCTGGTGGTACTATGGCTGTGGATAGTAGGATCAGGGAGCAGCACCTATGAAGGAATTCCCACGCTCAGAGCAATATGGAGGAGGGAAGGAAAAAGACACGGATATAGTGTAGCATGTTGAGATCTTAAGTGACGTAAATGAAGGGAAAGGAATTGCACTTCCAATTTTCTGGAGCCTATACTCAGCTCCAGATATGTGCCCCTGGACGGTACAATCCCCACCTATGGATATGTAGATGATCCTTGGATGTCCTCAAAAGGATTAGGGTATTAGGGTATATCTCCTTTCCAATGGCAGTAGGCCGGTATTCAAACAGTTGGTGATATATACAAAAAGGATAAAAACACAAAATAGTGCTCTCTGGATAATACAAAATAAAATGATAAAAAATGGAGGTATACTCACAAGTGAAGAGCAAATAGGATATTGCTCAATATATGTAGGCGTAGGTGGTATGATCCCCAACAAGGATATCACTCCTTGAGTCCTCCAGGAATTATATTATTTAAAAAATAAAATAAAATAGAATAAAAGGATAGGCTTAGAGGCTCCAATAGCATAAATGGGCTATCTTTATTGGAGATAAAAAAAAACGATAACATAAAACAGCTTTAAAAAACACTAACGAAAATTGCAAAGTGCAATTCCCATCACTTAAGATCTCAACATACTACACTATATCTGTGTATTTTTCCTTCCCTTCTCCATATCGCTCTGAGCGTGGGAATTCCTTCATAGGCGCTGCTCCCTGATCCTACTATCTACATCCATAGTAGGTAATTAGTCTGAAATCAAGCTGATACAATGTTATGTTATTAATTGACCACTAATATTTCCAGTTTTATTTAGTTCTTATTAATGTCCCATTTAGTATGCAGTTTTGATGTTTAGGACATATCTTTTTGGATTTTACTTGTGCATGAGCATCTAGTTTTCATATCCCCCAGTTTCACCATTTAGTACATCTCAGCTTTGTCATTTTCCCCACTTCTATTCTATCTCCATTGTATTCCTGTTTTTACTATTGATTTTCATCATAGTAACTTTCACTTGCATTTTCTTATTTATAGCTTCAGGTGGTAGCTATTTTTTCAGTGAGTCAGTGGTTATAGTAGTCCATTTCAAGTCTTTACCCTATTTTATAGGGTTTTTCAGGTGTTTTTCAGGTGTTATCCTGCTCATTAGTGTGTATACTATTCTATTGATTCTTTATAATGATGGTAAGTTTGTACATTAAACGCAGCCATGCTACCAACTCATTGCCCCCACCATTCATTCAATTCATTTCCCCCAACCACACTCCCCAGTTAATTGCCCCCAGACATCCCCAGCTTTTATTTGTCTCTAAATACCCCCTTGACAGGCAGGACACAGGTTTCATGTAGAAGGACGGACAGACTGTCTGAGACAGACAGAAGAGAGAGGGGCGGGGAGGGCTGTTAATCGATTAATGCTTTTTGGTTTTCACTTGACTACAATTTAAAGTTTAGTGAATAAACTGTAAGTCCTATCTGCAGTTATGGTATTGACACATGCTTTCTGTATTTTTCCTGGGTTCTTGGGTATCGTGTTCTCTTTCTGTTTGCAGGACAGATTGTCCATGTATTAGAAGAGCTTGTTTCCAATGAGTAAATGGATTGTGGATCAAGTATCATACCATCCTACTATCACTTATTCTATAATAGGGGAATTAGCACATGACATACCAGAGGGGACATCATTTGAGCAGCAGCAATCAGCAAGTTTAACAAAGCAAGAAACATGAAAGTCATTTTTGTCATTTTCGTTTCCTGCTGCTTCTTCCACACAGGTATATTACTAATATAAAACCAAAACTGAATAATTCAGCTATTAAAATTGCAGCTGATAGATGTATCTATTGTTATAGTTGGTTAATATATTGTTATATTTTTTTTTCAACACAGTAGTGCTGCATTGTAAATTTGGGCATACTGATACAAAAGTAAAACAGTGCGACAGACCATTATAATTGTGGATGGATGGATGGATGGATGGATGGATGCATGAAAGAAGAGTCTGGTTCAGTTTAGTGAATCAGGCTGTGTGCAGCAAATGGTGGAACATGCATGTATGGAGCTTGCCACTCATTTTCCCGAAGAAAAAAATACCAGTGCTTGATAAAAGGGCACTCTCTTCATCATAAACTTTGAAAAAAGAGAGACATTTTAAATAATAACTCAAATTTATGTTATGTTTAAAGCTGCCATGTTCAGTGTTCCAAAAGATGGCTTGTTTTGTGGGATCAATCTAACATACACTGAAACTGATCAAATACATACATTTTCCTTCACAGGGATTTCCGGGTGCTCAGGTAAGATATAATTACTAATTGTTAATTATATTTTTCAATGCTAAATTACAGAATTAGAAGGATTTTTTTTCCCCTTTAAAATTGTAATTACAATAATTTATATAGTGCCAATATAGAATGCAGTGCTATACAATAGGTATAGCAAGACAAACAATTACTGCTAACAAAATATGTTTTACTACAATGCATACATACCTGCAGTTATAAAGAGGTACATATCTACATTTTCACACAAAAAGTATCTTATACGAGTATATAAAGGGGTAACCTGTCTTATATGAGTATAAAAAGACCATGTGGGGTCAAAACGTTGCTGTTTTTGCCCCAATAAAGCTGCTATTTTTGTTATTCCGGAGTGCCTGAACCATTATTTATTCTGCATATTTTGAAAGGGAGGCCTGGCCAGCCCTGGCTTCAGAGCACCTGGGTCACTTGGTGAGTGCGGTATCCAGTACATCTCTACTATAAATATTAGCCAGGCACTATTCCATTCCCATTCTCAGGATAAAGGGAAGATTTGCAGATTAGGAAAAAGAAGAGAGTCCATCCATTTTCTAAGGGTTTTCTGTTAAAGTGGCCTTTCGAGTGATTTGAACAACAATTGACATTTAAGTAAATTGCATTTTGTTTGTCATCAAACAAAAAGAATACATATTTAGCAAATTAATATTTACACATAACTGTAATTCGCATATTTATGACAGTAATAAAGCCTATGTATAATGTATGTTACAGTAACTTGAATTTCTGGTTCACCTAATGTGAATTTCTTGTACTTTAATTTCAGCACCACAGGGTGAGTGTCATTCTTCAGTGACCTTGAGAGAATGCAGAAATCTACCTGTTATCATGGAAGTGGTGAATTGTCTTAATAAGAGAATATCATATAACATTGTTGAAAGAATTTGAGACTGAATAACTAGGATTAATTCAGATAAGATTTATTTTATTAGCTGAAGCCTACATAATGCATACAAAACTGACGATAGTGTTGACCATTTGGCTACAGGTTGGATTGTGTATATATAAGTTTATTTGTAACCCAAACTTGCTTTAGACATACATGGGTTTGGTTGTATGATACCACTTATTAGTTTATCATTGTGTTGACTGCATTTAACAATTAGGCAGTCTAATCAGTTTCTCAATTAAAAACACTTTTCCATTACAAGTTAAAGGGACACTATAGTCACCAAAACAACAATAGCTTAATGAAACAGTTTTGCTATATAGATCATGAAGACTGCATTAAAAGTCATGTTTAAGTGTTTGCAGATGACACCAAACTTTGTAAAACAATACAATGTGAGCAAGATATTACCTTGCTGCAGAGGGATTTAGATAGACTGGGGGACTGGGCACTCAAATGGCAGATGAAATTTAATGTTGAAAAATGCAAAGTTATGCACTTCGGCGTAAAGAATACACAAGAACGTATACCCTTAATGGAAGCGAATTAGGGATAACAACACATGAAAAGGACTTGGGAATTGTTATAGACAACAAACTATGCAACAATGTGCAATGTCAATCAGCAGTGGCCAAGGCCAGTAAGGTATTGTCATGCATGAAAAGGGCATTCATTCTCGGGACAAGAATATAATTTTGCCTCTTTATAAATCACTGGTAAGACCCCATATTGAATATGCTGTGCAATTTTGGGCACCTGTTCTAAAGAAGGATATTATGGCACTAGAAAAAGTGCAGAGGCGGGCTACAAAACTAATAAAAGGAATGGAACATATCGGCTATGAAGAAAGGTTAACAAATTTAAACCTATTTAGTTTAGAAAAACGTCGCCTGAGAGGGGATATGATAACATTATACAAATATATTCGGGGCCAATACAAACCACTGTGTGGAAATCTATTCACAAACCGGACTTTACATAGGACACGAGGCCATGCGTTTAGACTGGAAGAAAGAAGATTTCGTCTAAGGCAAAGGAAAGGTTTTTTTACTGTAAGAACAATCAGGATGTGGAATTCTCTACCTGAAGAAGTGGTTTTATCAGAGTCCATACAGATGTTCAAACGGCTACTAGATGCATACTTGCAAGAACAGAATATTCAAGGATATAATCTTTCAATGTAGGGTAATAACTGCTTGATCCAAGGATAAATCTGACTGCCATTCTGGGGTCAAGAAGGAATTTTTTCCTAGCTTGTTGCAAAATTGTGCTTCAAACTGGGTTTTTTTGCCTTCTTTTGGATCAACAGCAAAAAACAAATGTGAGGTAGGCTGAACTTGATGGACGCAAGTCTCTTTTCAGCTATGTAACTATGTCCCTGCAGTCTCACTGCTCAATTCTCTGCCATTTAGGAGTTAAATCACTTTGTTTATGAACCATAGACACCTCCCTGAATGTGACTTGCACAGCCTTCATAAACACTTACTGTAAAAAGTAATCTGATGTTTATCCTTCCTTTATTACAAGTTCTGTTTAATTTAGATTTTCTTATCCCATGCTATGTTAATAGCTTGCTAGAGCCTGCAAGAGTCTCTTGTATGTGATTTAAGTAAAATTTTCAGAGCAAGAGATAATATTGTTTAAGGTAAATTACATCTGATTGAAAGTGAAAACTGTTTTTTTCATGCAGGCTGTGTCAACCATAGCCAGGGGAGGTGTGGCAATTGCTGCATAAACAGAAACAAAGTGATTTAACTCCTAAATGGCAGTGAATTGAGCAGCGAAACCTGAGAGGCATGATCTGCACACTAAAACTGCTTCATTGGGGGGCGGGGCCTGACAGCCAAGATGGCTAGACGTGTTTGTCACAAGCTCCTGCTACACTAAACTAAACTGCCTGAAAAACTAAGGCAAACCTGGAGAAAACCGACCCTAGGCAACCAGAAGGTCACCCTAAACACCCTTGACTACTCCCTAAGCTTGAATCTGGGTGACCCGACGGCAGCACACAGTGCTACAGCTTGCGGCCTATTACGGTCGACGACCTGGGTGTTGGGGGAGGCGGCCGATCTCCCAACCCCGGGCTCCAAGATGCCACAGGAATCTGCACAGCCCTGTTTCCCCCCCTTGGACCGGCGGGGGATATCCCGGTCCCTACAGGGTGCAACCTCACCTCAGCAGGGCCAACAAGTCGGAGCAAAAACCCTGGAGCCACATGGCCTCCAAAGATGGCGGATGACAAGCACCCCTCACGAGCACATACAAATCCAAGGAGTGATCGGGAGATTGAGCCCATCGAGGCCTCCTTTGAAAAGTTCTGGCAAGCATTCTGGCTCCACCTGAAACTCCGGGCACACCGGCTACCCACTCATGCGAAACACGAACAACCGGCAAAGAAGGCTGCGGTACTGCTATACAGGCGCAAGGCCTGCTCCACGCGGAAGTCAGCCCGACGCCCACAAGCCCAGAGAAGCCCCCGACTAACTGGGGCCCGACCCCGGCGACACTCAAGAACACCTCTCCGAGTACCAGCCTCACAGCAAAAGCAGGAATCTCCCCAGCAACACCGCTCTCAAAGACTGGACCCAGCTGGAAACTGGGAGCGATCTGCACCACAGCTCAAGAGAGGTCACCCACACTCCCACGCCTCACACCTGCAAAAGGACTTACCTCTAGGGGCACCATGGAGGCCTTTTGACCAGGCACACACGAAGCTCCACACTCAGCCCCGACATCGGGCCAACGACGCCCCCGGGCAGGTCACCCCCAAGATGGACAGGTCTGTACACCCTGTGGGCATAGGCTGAGGGGGATGAATTAAACGGCTTACGGTGCTGGGCCCCAGCCTATACGTTAGGCACCCTCAGGGACGTTATTACAGATGACAACCTACATCCCAGACACCTAGCTCGCAACATGTGTCCCTGCTGAACTGTGATCAACATACCATACCCTGCATTGCGCACTCTACCTGCTAGTACATACACTCAGCAAGCTTAATCAGTGACTAGCGGTCTTTTGTAGCATATATTCTCATGCCTTGTATATCTTTACGTGCCAGAATATGAATAGAGATGAGCATTGTGCAGTCCCAATGGCGTTATTTACCTTAACTTTACACAACATGCAGACACCCACGCCATGGGACAGTCGAACAGGATACTACATAGCAGCCTGTGTCATACCTGGTCAACACATACCATAGTCCTGAAACACGAATACATGATCGCACACCATACTGACACTAACGTAATTAATACACAATTGTTAAGCGTTAATCGTTCTCACTTGTTTTAATTATTTTTACGCTGCAAGTATAATCGTCTACTTAAGCTGGTTAAAATTATAAAAATGTGCAAATTCTTATGCCACTATATAATGTATGTTAACTCTGCAATACGCTGTTGTGGCGTCTGTTGATCTCTTGTACCATCCTGCACAACAAAAATAAAGAAATCAAAAAAAAAAAACTGCTTCATTAAGCTAAAGTTGTTTAGGTAACTATAATGTCCCTTTAAATGAGTTGTTTTAACAATCAGGTTTTAATTAGATATTTTTGTGGTGACCACATAAGCAGCACTATGACATTGAGATGTAGTGCTAAAACTCATAGGCGTGCGCAGCCTATTGCATTAGGGTGTGCACCCTAAAGCACAAACACACGCCGCATGTATATGTATGTGTGTGTGTATATATATATATATGCACACACACATACATACACTGCTGTGTGTGTGTTTGCTGCATGAGGGTGGTTTGAGGGTGTTGTGTGTCTAAGGGTGCGGTGTGTGTGTTTGTGTGTGTGTAAGGGTGCTGTGTGAGGGTGCTGTTTGTGTGCTGTGTGTGTGAGGGTGTTTGTGTGTGTGTGTGTGTGTGTTTGTTTGTTTGTTAGGGTCCTGTTAGTGTGCTGTGTGTGTGAGGGTGATGTGTGTGTGTTTGTGAGGCTGCTCTTTGTGTGCTATGTGTGAGAGGGTGCTGTATGTGCGAAGGTGCTGTTTGTTTGTGTGTGGGTGCTGTGTGTGAGGGTGCTGTGTGTGTGTGTGTGTGGGTGCTGTGTGTGTGTGTGTGTGGGTGCTGTATCTGTGTGTGTGTGGTGTATGTGTGTGGTGTATGTGTGTGGTGTATGTGTGTGAGGGTGCTGTATGTGTGTGGTGTATGTGTGTGTGTGTGTGCTGTGCATGTGTGGGTGCTGTATGTGTGTGTGTGTGTGTGTGTGTGTGTGCTGTGTGTGTGTGGGTGCTGTATGTGTGTGGGTGCTGTATGTGTGTGCTGTATGTGTGAAGGTGCTGTGTGTGTGTGTGTGCTGTATGTGGGTGCTGTATGTGTGTGGGTGCTGTATGTGTGTGCTGTGTGTGTGGGGGTGCTGTATGTGCTGTATGTGTGTGGGTGCTGTGTGTATGTTTGTGCTGTGTGTGTGTGTGTGTTCTGTGTGTGGTTGCTGTGTGTCTGGCTGTATGTGTGTAGGTGCTGTGTGTGTGCTGTATGTGTGTGGGTGATTGTGGGGGTGGAGATGGGGGTACATTACTTAATATCCCCCGATCCCTTCTTACCTTATGTAGGGAGGGGGGATCGTGCTGCTGCTTTCCCTGGTGGTCCAGTGGAGAGTGAACTCTAGCCCCTATGGGGCAGCAATGCTCAGATTTTACGAGAGGAACCCGGCGGAGCTGCTGGTTGAGGTCCCAGGGTCCTCTCCTGCCTCCCTCCCTGCTGCAATGGGGAGGGAGGCTGAGAGCAGAGCCGGCACTCGAATAGCGCTGGCTCTGCATGAGCCGACAGGGTAGATCTCCCCTGCCGGTCTCACTCCATAGGCGTGCCGCGGGGATTAGGGTTTGCCCAGGCACACCCGGCACACCCCGTGCGCACGCCTATGCTAAAACTGTGGACTGTAATAGTAATTCTTAGCACGATTTTAAACTCATTTATTACTTTGAGGTTGGTGAAATAAATACCATTACATTGGGTAAAAATAGCATCCCTTAATTATCTGCTAATTCAGTTAAACAGCCTCTTCCTGAGCTATTTATGTTTCTGAGAATTGAAAAGCACAATGTAAAAATAAATCATTAAACTGAATATTCATATATTAATCCTAGTGTTCAAATATGTCTATGAGTTTAGAAATTATCTAGAATGATCAACTACATTCTATTCAAGAACCCTGATGTTCACTATGCTGTCTTACTAGGTTTACATAAGTAAATAAATAAACTAGAATTAAGAAAAAAACTTTTATTTATATATATATATATATATATATTTTTGTGTTATAGAAAGCCGTAATGACAGTATATATATCTTATATAACTTATACCGTATGATAGCGTACAAAAATATAAACAGTTGGTTGTGGTGTGCCAAAACAGATGATGCAGTAGGCATGTAATAAAGAGGGCCCACCCTGGGTATTGTTGTTATCAAGGGGAGCGGTGGGAGGGATAAATCGCCAGAACCATCAATGGTAATGAGGAGGGGTCTGGCGATCCTTAAGTAGGGAAATCATGCTCCTCCCACAACTACAGGCCCAGCCTTCCATTTGTGTTCAGGGCATGGAAAGCTGTAATGACAGGATATATTTTATATAACTTATACCTTATGATAACATGCAAAAAATATAAATAGTCGGTTGTGGTGTGCCGAAACCGATGATGCGGTAGGCCTGTAATAAAGAGGGCAAAAAAAGTATACCTTGCAAGATTTTATTCAGCCTACAATGGCATTCATATAGCATATATCACATATTCATGTTACAAAATGCTTTACATATTTCCTGTATTGGATGAGGTATGTATCTGGTATAAGTTGATGAATTCCACCGTCCCAATGTCTTGATAATATGTACCGGTATGTTTCTGCTGGAAGCAGTGGTGGCTACTCCAATGTGGAAGGAGTGTCCTGAGTAGTGGGATAGATTAAGACCTAACTTAGTCAGCAATACTCTAATATACAGCATGCATTTACTGGTAGTGAGAGCCTTACCATGTAATGTGAACAGAAGTTGGTTTGGAGACCCTGGAATAGTGTTTAGGAAGTTATCTAGGACTTGTACTGGGCACCATTTGTTGCTGGTAGGTTAATAAGGTATCTTTACCAGCTGGTTCACTGGTGTGGCTTTTGTATGTTTGAGGGACAATATGTAGTGGTCCTGTATTTTCACAATTTGGGGTCTTTTAATGCCATCTTGGGAAGTGATGTTAGTGGTGCTAAACTCTTGGGGTCTAAAGAACCCATAGAAAGCTAAGTAGATAGTGGTTTTAGTGACATTATTGGTGTGTGATTCGAAAGGGGTTGTACCCATGAAGTCTGATAATGATTTGAAGAGTTGACTATGAATGGGTGATCTAGAAGATGTTGGCATGGATTTTGAGTTTTTAATGCCTTTAAGTATGGTTTGATTTGGTGAGAAAATAGAAAACTGTGGTTGTTTGGCCAAAGTGTAAGTATATGGTGTTGTATCCCTGTTAGATATAATATGATGGTGTTGTATGATAATTTGAATTTATGGTGGCAAAAAGAAGTGAAGGCTACAATAGTTTCCATTGAATATTTATTTACAACCTAAAAAGTCCAACAAGAATTTGTTATAAACATGAAAAGCCCTGTCATATGACTTCCTAGTATTATCAGACAAAGCTAGCCGTGAAAGGAGTCTGCCATGCATTAACAGATCTCCAAATTCAATGTCATGTCCTGCCATGATGGAGCCGGTGTAGCCACTAGGGCTGCTGTTGGTAATGCATTGTGGAATTCCTGAAATTGAGAGCGAGATAAATGATCAGCTGCTACGTTCTGAATGCCAGGAATATGCACACATACCAGGAAGAAATTATAGTTGGCTGCAAGCCAAGTCAATTTCCTCAGAAAGCTCATGATGGTCAGAGATTTAGAACAACCTTTGTTAATTATTTGGCAGGTTGCTAAACTGTCCGAACAACCTCTCACCGCTTGACCTGACCAAGCTGTTCCCCAAGCTACTGCAGTAACTATGATAGGGTAGAGCTCGAACAGGGCAGACGTGGTGAAAAAACCTGGTACATTATATGCTTCCATAGGCCAAGCCCCCCAAAGCCATATTTCCCCAAAAATAGCTGCAAAGCCTGTGGTGGCCGCTACATCGGTGAAAATAGTGAGGGAGTCAGAGATAACTAAAGGGATAAACATGCTTTTTCCATTCCATTTTCTGAGAAATTCCTGCCACATGCGTAAATGCGCTGTAGCAGGCCCGTCTAGTGTAATGCGGGAAATATCCAACTGAAAGCAGGGAAACAGATTGAGCAGTCTAGATATAAAAGCCCTGCCCTGTGGGATAATTTTCATGGCAAAGTTGAGGGAGCCTAGTAAAGACTGTAGTTCTGAACAATTACAGGATTCAGCAGAGAGATATAAGTTGATGTTAGATAGGATGCACTCAAACTTATCTCTAGGCAAACTGACAAGCATGTTGACCGAATCTAGCGTGACACCAAGAAAATGAATCAATGTGTCGGGTACTTCTGTCTTTTTAGGGGAAATGGAGACCCCTAGGTATTGGAATAGCTGGATTGTGGTTCTTAGGCTACTAGGTGGGAATAAGTTACTCTCAATAGTCAGGAAGTCGTCCAAATAGTGAATGACTGTGGGGCATCTATTAAGCAGTAGCCAGCATAACATCTTGGCGAAGGTATCAAAAATCCTGGGGCTACTCTTTGCACCAAAAGTGAGATGAGTAAAAAAGTAATAAGAACCTTGCCTCTTAATGCCATGTAGATGCCACAAAGAAGGGTGTATTGGGAGGAGCTTGAAGGTGTTAATGATGTCAGTCTTAATTAGCCATGCCCCCTTCCCTGCTGTAAAAATTGTGTCAATGGTGTTATCAATAGTAGCATACTGCAGGGAAAATTCCTCTGAAGGAATGAGAGAGTTCAGACTGGGTGTTGTGGAAGAGTGGAGAGCAGAGAGGTCGACAATCAACCTTTGCTTTGCTGAACTTTTACCAGAGATCACCCCAATGGGGTTAGTTCTCCAAGCAGAGGAAGGTGGGGAAGTAGAAAACCTTGATCCAATTCAATCCGTAACAGATTGTTAACTGATATTGGATTGGCGAGGGTGGATAGTAGGTTCTTACATTCCACAATGCCGAAAGGCATGAAAATGATTCCTGTATGGAACCCTTCCGTGAATCCTGACACCAAAAACTCTACCAAGTAGGGTGAGGGGTGGTTATGCAGTAAGTCGGCAAAATAATTCACATTAATTGAGGCCATGTAGGGTTTGGGAAACAATTTATTAGGACACATTGTTTTGGCATGTGCCCTGAAACAAAGAGAACACACATTCATTAACCGGCATGCGTTAAATCCACAGGAACCTGCATTGAAGTTATTGCAGATCTGGGATTTACCAAGGAACACAATAGTACGGCCGAGCTTGTCCTTAATCACTCTCTCAGGTTTAGCTGAGGGAATAGGAAAAGGAAAGCTGCTCCCAGCTCAGGGGTATTAGGACATAGGTTCGTGGCATGTGAGGATGAAGAGCAAACTCTACAAGCTGGGGACCTGAGGCCCACAAAAAGTGCCTGCAAAATAGTTCTGAATCCAACTGGCTCCAGTCTGTCTGAAAATTAAACTGAGCCAGAGCCGCAGATGCCTTCGCAGAGAATGATTTGTGGTAATCATAAAAAGATGTACCACCATATTTATGCCCCAGGTCTTGTGTAAATATAGGTCAAACTCCTCTTTGCATTCCGGATAAACTGAGCACACCACGTCCCTATAAATCCCAAAAGCCAGGACGAACTCAGGGATAGACAACTTCCTATTCAACCTGGGGTCCCTAGCCTTTAGTACAACCAACACATCACCATAGGAATAAGTCTTATTTTCCAGGATGTCTTGGGAGTCTTGAAACTAGATTGATGTCCTTACCTTCCAAGATATCCTTCTTAACATGTGCTGGTACCATATGAGCTGGGTTAATGATATTAGGATTTTGTGGTGGACCAATGAATTTACCAGTCAGGGTGCCTGAGAGACCAGTAGGTTCTGGAGTAACCAATCCAGATGATGTCACTGGCCTATCATTAGCATCCAACCGGTCAAGCCTATCCGTCCCAATGAGGACAGGACTGATGATAGTATGGCCTGGAGGTTGGGTGACTGGGCACTACTGAAGCCCTCACCAGCCCCGGTATTATCCGTGTAGGTGTTCAGTAATCTAAATAACTCTGTTTTCCTAGCAGTGACAGGGTAGGGTATATTCCTGCATCTTAAATCAGCCGTGATCCTGGGTATGGTCCAGGACCTGAGAGAAGACAGGCTGGCATTGTTCCCTCCTTGAGATGGAGAGATGGACCTTGCAGGAGTACTGGGAATGGACAGATCCTCAATAGCTTCTGATAGTTCAGCCATGCTAGAATAGGACAAAAGATTCATAACCAAAGTGACAGCAATGTACTGGCTAGCTTATCTAATGCCAAGCGGCTAAGAAATTATCTACAAACGGGAGAGGGGAGCCCTCGCTAGTTGCCAAGTGGCATGAGAGGCTCTAGCTATGTGTTGGCCCGAGGGGATTTTTGAAGCCACTGATGTTGTGGCAGGGTGGTGGCCTCTCGGTGACCAGTAAAGCAAAAGACAGCATGGGAGTGACAGGGGAGGCCTTCTCTATACCACTATGCTACCACTAAAAACTCCAAAGAAATCAAACAGGAAATCAACAAAGTAGCAGACAGATTAACCACACTGGAAGAGAAAATCAATTCCTTTGAGCAAGATCATAGAAAAGCTGCAGAAAAGTTTTTACAGCTAGTGTTGAGAGTTAAAAATAGGGATCAAAAAGTAATTGATTTAGAAAAAAAAATCAAGACAATCGAAAATAAGGATGAGAAATATACCACAGGAAATTGAACCCAACAACTTAGAGGCCTTTGTTATAAATTTCTTAAAAGATCTTTCACTTGATACAGAAACGTTTGAATCAAAAATTGAGAGAATACACGGTCTACAAAAAACAAAAGATATAGATGAATCCAAACCAAGACATCTAATGATGAAGTTTTTGGTCCATTCCTTTAAAGAGAAATGATTAAAAGTGTATAGAGAGCACCCAACAAAAAGCTCAGAATGCAAGAACATTATAATATTAAAAGATCTCTCCTATCAAACAAGAAGCTGACGTAACACTTTTACTGCAAAAATCTCCATATTAAAACAGAACAATGTCAAAATTCAGATGGGGTTTCCCGGTCTCTAAGAGTTTTTTGGAATTTGAAAACATTTTTGGACTCTATTAAAAGTCTTGACAAATGGATGAAAGCTGAGAAACTAATTTAGGGCCTCAGAAAGACTTGGAAATAAGATTTATTTTTTTTATATATGTACACATTTTTGAAGTGCCTAAATGATTTGTGTGTGTCCTCTCTCTCTCTCCCCTCTCCCGCCTTGCGCGATGTGCTGGGATGGTGGGGCGAGATGGGAGGAAGACTCACCAGAGTTTTTGGGGACATAAAAGTGATAATAATTAATAAGTAATGATAGGTAAAACACATAAACATTTTAAGTGGTTGTAAAAGAGAAATAGATATGATTAAACACTAAAATAAATAATTACACTTAGACACTTTTTTAGGGGGAATATATACATTTTGAAATTATAAAATTGACATAGAAAAAGGATATAAGAGTGGCAATGCATTTAAATAATTAATTTGCAAAATATGGTGTTATGAAATTATATTGTACTAATAATTTGTTCAAACTAAATGGGGAATATGGTGTGCCCTCTCTATCTTTCCCCTCTCCCTCCCGGTGTGAGGCGCTGAGAGGGTGGGGGGATGGTGGAAGGACACACCAATTTCGAAGAATACACTAATTTCTGATGATATAGAAATGTCACTGTAATAAATGATCAATGATGCATGATTGATAAAGCACATAAACACTTTAGATAGTTGTAAAAGTGGAATAGAAGATATTAACCACTAGAATAAATAATCTATTATGTATGGTAATCCACTTCGACAATTATTTTTTTTTTTTCTTCTTCAATGTTTAAAGTAAATCTGAGTAAAAGGAATATAATTAAGAGCTTAGAATAAGACTAGACTCAGACAAAATTCGTAGAGACAAACATATTAAATAGGTCTCAAATTTTTCTGCAGTAAGAATGCTCCCCCTACCTCCCTCTGAACGTCACTATAAATGATGGTATTGCAAAACTGGGTAATTTAAATTTTGTTTGGATGGAACCAGCAAAGGGTGCTGAGTTCCTTTTTCCTTATGGACTGGGTTTTGTTTCATCTCTATGGAGAGGTGGAAATACATGTTGGTTTTGTTGTAATATGTCTTTGTATGGTCGCATTGAGGGTCACGGTGGATCGGCGGGGTTATTTATTAAAGAATGGTTAGATTAGCATCAATCAATGTACAGAGATTAAACTCCCCACAAAAGAGATCCATAGTTCAAGACTTTTTGATAAAAGAGCATACTGACATTGCTTTCTTGCAAGAGACCCACTGGAAACAGACACAAAAAACATCTTTAAGGAGGGACACGTTTTCATTTATTATTTAGTGCTTCAAATCCAGATAAAAAACTAAATGGGGTTGTAATACTATTCTCACGACATTTAAAAGTTAAGATTATTTATCAATATTTAGATCCCCTGGGACAATATCTAATACTAATATGTAGGATTAATGAGGTGATACATATGTTAACTAATATATACCTCTGCACCAGTATGCTTTTTTTAATTCTTTATTTTTGTTGTGCAAGAATTTACAACAGTGTCTGTGTAGCCACAACAGCCGTAACAGACGCAGTCACATATAACATAGTAAAACATCTTCGTGGCATAAGTTTACTCAGCACGTTTTTGTAATTTAGTGAACAGGAAAGACAACCTTAAGCAGTGTACGGTTCAACACATGTGTGGGCAAAAGCGTTTAAGTAGCTAGGTCACATGTTGGATTACGCTTTTATGTGAGGTATACAGTATTTGTGGGTGTCGGTGTATATGTATCGCTTGGGGCCTATCTGCTAAGCAGCAGCTTAATAACATTTCACAAAACTAAACCAGCTAAAGTATAATATTGGCATAAGTCTGGGCTGATCTTGTGTGAGTAATTAAATATTAAGCAGGAGCAGACGTTAGCTGAGGTATAGTGTAGGACAAAAACATAGCTGATCTTATGGTGCTCCAGCAATATTTGTGGGTACAGGAGCATATATCTCGCTTGGGGCCTTCCTGTGAAACAGCAGTTTATAGACATGGCGCAAAGCCAAACATACTAGAAGTACATTAGTTGCTTAAATCCTGGCTAATCTTAGCTTGTGTATTCATATTATACAATTGCTGAACTCTGGCCTTACGCCCCCAAATCGCTCCCAGTCCTTGTGGGTCTCTGCGAAGGTTCGAGGATTTGTTTCAATGTACCATTGAACAGTTCGCAAAGCCCATTAGTCTGGGGGTGGTAAGGGGCACTGATAATAGGCTTAATGCCACAGATCCTCCAGAGGTGCTGGGTGACTTCCGCGGTAAATTGGGTACCCTGATCCGAGATAATCTCCCTGGGTAACCCCATCCGGGAGAAGATCTGCATGAGGGCATCCGCTACCATTTCTGCGTGGATGTTGGTCAGAGCCACCGCCTATGGATATCTAGTGGCATAATCTACCACAGCTAGGATGTATCTCTTGCCTGAAGGGCTAGCTTTCCTGAGGGGGCCTATTAAATCTACGGCTATTCTACTAAAGGGTTCCTCAATTATGGGTAGGGGGTGTAGTTTCGCCTTTCTTCTGTCTCCCCTTTTTCCTACCCTCTGGCACGTATCGCACATGCTGCAATACTTGCGCACTTCCTGGCTGATCCCTGGCCAAAAGAAACTTTGGGTCAGTATGTACCTAGTGCGACTGACCCCTAAATGTCCGGATAGCGGAATATCATGCGCTATCCGGAGTAACTCTGCTCGGTACCGCTGCGGCACCACTAACTGCCTCATAACTATCGGATCTGACCCAGCTATCTGCTTGTCAGACTCCCTGTATAGAAGCTGCTTGTCCCAGACAAATCTCTCTCCCTCCCCCCGGGTGAGTCAGTGACAACCTTGTCCCTATATACTTGCAACGTATTGTCAGTTATTACTTCGGCTGCGAATTCATTAGAGGGGGCCCACGGGACGCACTCTAAGGAAGGGGAAGGGTCTCTTACCTGAACCTCCGGGAGTGTGTTGTGGACCTGGGTGCGGGCCTGCGGTCTGGTGACCACAGGATGAGCTTCCCCTGTGGTGGGTATCTGGGGCTCAAAAGCAGACGTGAGCCTCCCCAGATCATTCCCCAACAAAACCTACGCTGGCAATTGCGGCATCAGCCGCACTTTCATGTTTCCTGACCCCGCTCCCCAATGCAAATGAACCCTTGCTGTGGATAGCCAGTACACCGCTCCCCCGGCTACCCTGACGGCTACAGTTTTGCTGGTCCTGGCCTTATCCAAGTCCAGGTGACTTTTTACCAAGGTTATAGTGGCTCCTGAGTCACGTAGTCCTTGGACCGCTTTACCCTCCAAATACACAGTTTGTCTGTGGTGCTGACGATTATCAGCATTGGCCTGTACTGGATCAGCTTCGTGGAGTACTTCCCATTGTTCTATGGTTGTGATTGGGACTGCTGAGCTATATCGGGTTGTGTTCTCCTCCTGGTAGTAGTGGGCGGCTGCTCTCGGTGGTGGTGGTCCTGGTCGGATCCAGGTGGACCGGTCTCTAAGTTGTGGGCATTCTTGCTTGTAATGACCCCACTTCTGGCAGTGGTGACAGCAGTTGGCGGGGTTGGTAGTTGTCGTGGTGGGGGTACTGTGTTGTTGGGGTAGCTCCCCCCCCGACTGGCCTTATAGTGGTTTTGATCACTACTGGCTTTTGTTGCCTCCGAGCATCCATGTAGTCATCATCCTTTTTAGCTGCCTCTGTAATAGATGTGGGGTTACGGTCTCTCACCCACTCCTGCAGGTCTGTGGGTATCCCGTCATAAAACTGTTCTAGCAGCAGCATTTGTAATAGGTCCTCCATGGACCGTGCCTGGTTCGCTTGCACCCATCCGAGGGCTGCCCATTGTTAACTGGCTAGCCCATTCTGCATGCAAATCTTTATCCGCCTTTTTCAATTCCCTGAAGGGCCTCCGATACGCTTCTGGGGTAATAGCATACCCGGCTGTAGTCCCTGATTTCCGTATCTGGTATGGTACGGTAGGCTTCAGCAGCTCTCCCTGTTAACCGTCCTGCCAAGATGGGGACCCAATCCTCCCTATTTATTTTATGCAGCATACACAATCTCTCAAAGTCCTTGAGGAATGCGTCTATATCCTCTTCAGCCTCTACATACATTTTAAACGCCTGGTAAGGAATTTTTGTCTTACCCTCTTGTACTGTAGATACTGCTGTGCTTCTCTCTGGTGTTTGTGGCCGCATTATAAATTCCTGGACCTCTGTCATTGTCTTGGAGATGATTTCTATCGGTGGGTTCTCCCCATAAAATTACAGTCTGAATTGGAGCTGTCTTTGGAACTCTGCCTGCTCCGTTCCATTTGTTTTATCCCTCTGTTCGTTGACCGAATCCTCATCTGTTTGGTACTCTGCCATTACTTCCGAAATGAGTGTTGCTTTTATTTTGTTGCTGGCTGGAATACCTCTTGCTTCCAGAAGATCTTTCAGTGTGGATCGCTTTAATGTGGAGGTAATCAATCTCCATTAAGCCTTGTTCCTTTGTGAGTCTGGATCCCAGCGCTGCCAACCAATGTAGCAGAGATCTAGTATTCCACAAGTTATCTCCGCTTAAGATCCCAGTGAGGCTCAGGAACAACTAGTTATAAATCCATAAGGCAAGGTTTCCAGCAGGTAAAATATTATAGCACTATCCCAACAGCAATCCCAATGACTGGACGACACACAGCATTAGGAGCAGAACTAAACTTTTATTCACACAGTGGCCTTATAAAGCATGCTCCCATGCAAGGGAGGGATTTACAGTAATTATTACAGTGTCCAATCATATTCGAGTAACCTCCCACACCTCTCCTCCCCTTAGCCTGACTCATAATCCCCTTATACTGTACACAAATTCCCCCAGTTTCTGGATGTGCCCCTAAACCTGGGGGTACCCCTTTAAATGTCACATCCCCTGGTAGCCCTGATCTGGGTGAGGAACATATCCAAAAATCACCCACTCTGTGGAGGTAATAAAAAGACCGACCGCGCTGGAGAGGACAGCCGAAATTGGTTCCATGAGATGGGGCCCTGCGGTCGGTCACAGTACAAGGGAACAAACTGCACGAATTGCTAGTGTTACAGAGATCAGGGAGGGTTCGCATGAATCCCCTCGTTCGGTTGTTTCTTTCTACCGAACGGGGGGTCATTCGGTAGTTTGGAAGCGAATACAAGGCTAGTGTGGAGGTCTCAGCGGTGTTCGCCTAGTCGAGTGTCCGATTTGGGTTCCAGACCCTCGACGGCAAAACACCACTGTTCGGGAGTTTTAAAATGGCTGCCGCCACGTGTTCGTTTCCCGAATGGCGGCCACCCCGAGAACAAAGTACCCACTGCATAGATTGTCAATTACTGGTTCGCAACATTGTTGCAACTGGTAATTGAAGGCACACTTCACACTGGGGAGGTCTGACTGTTCGGTAGTTTCATTCCCATAATTGCTAGAATGATTCTACAGAACAATCAGACGAATACTGCATACATTTCCTCATATAACATTGCAATTTAACCGAAGACATTAAAATACATGAAATTTCCAGGATAGCCCAGTGCCATCCGCTACAAAGTAAATTATATGTTCCAGTATACATTCGTGAGAGTTCAATTGGGGCACAGAGAGCTGTGTGACAGATGGTACTATGCCTGGCTTTGAGTCTTAGTCCCTTTGGGGGTCAGCCGATGCCTTGTTGGGGCTGTGTATGTGCCCCCTGTGGTAGTCGGTGCAGCTGGTGCGATCTCCTCAGTGTGAAGGAGCTGATATCCCCTGGGCTATGCAGTGTTGCTGTGGGCGCTGAGTGTAGCTCCAACCAAGCTGTGTGTCGGGTAAGGTTTGCCTGTCTTGGGCTGGGGTAGCTCTGTATGTACCTTCCTGACGCGGTCACCTCCCCTGGTCCTGCTCCCCTCTGCTTCACTTGCCTTATCTGCGGAGGTCTTATGCTTAGCTTAGGCGGTCCCCCCCGTTTCACTGCCTTGCATGGGGGGTGCGAATACTTGACCCTCCGCCGCCGTCCAGATTCCGTTTTTTGGGGCCTTGTGACTAGCCTCTGCCCCCTGCCGGTTCTGGTTAGCGTCACCCTTGTGATACATCTGTTCTTGGGGCTGCGCTGCTGTTTGTCCCCGTCTGGCCTCCTGTAAGGTGCGCTGTGGTGAAGTCTGGAGTGGTTCTTCAGACTCTGAGGCTCTCATGCGGGCTTCCAGGGACTCCCAGAAAATAGCGAAGATGCTGTTCAGCCCCATCTCCGTTTCCCGCCATGCGTCGGAGGTGTGGGAGGCTTCCGCCATATCAAAGACCGCTGGGTCGGTTGGTTTTGGGCTCCATGGAGCCGATTCTGGCCGATTGCTTTGCCAGGGAGTCGGTTGGGGGTAGACCGGGATAACCCCACCGGTGCAGAGGGGGGGACGAGGGCTTGCAGCCAGATTCCAGGCATGGCATTGCAGCTGAGGAGCGGCCGTCTCCCCTGCACCTGCCATGCTTGTAGGCCTCATTGTGAGTTGTGCTCAGTTTGTCGCTGGAGAGTTATCGTTCTCTTCCCCTCGGTGTCTACTCTCGAGTGGTAGCTTTAAATTCACAATTAAGTGCCTGTGTGATGGTGAAATTTAGCGTTAAGTGCCGAGTTTAGCAGGAGCTGCTGTGGTGAGCTTCCTCACAGCTCTGCGGTCAGGCCTCGCCCCCCCACCAGTATGCTTTTTAAGGAAAATTTTGGAAAAAATAGAAGAGATTAAGATGGGTCTTAGTATCATAGGTGGAGATTTTAATTGTGTAATGGATGCTTATGAAGATAAAAAAATTCTATCAAATAAAAAAATGAGTAAAACCTGGATTAAGGATAATACATGGTTGGATCATAATATAGTATATTTGGAATTGAAAGATGAAAATGGAAAAGGAAACAGATCGACCTGGAAATTAAATGATTTTCTGTTAAAAATCTGAAAAGTAAAGAAATAGTGGCTAAATGGATAGAAAATTTATTAGAAAACTATTAAACCAGAGGATACATCATGGACCAATAGTTTGTGCATATTTAAATCCCTTATAAGGGGTTAATTTAATAAATTGAAAGCGAAAACTATTTTTAAAAGTGATTTATCGCTATCTGAATTGTACATTTGATGTTCTGGTACCTCTAAAGAAAATAAAATTAATCCCTCCTATGATAAATTATCTGATCTAATTAAAATACAAGAAAAAAATTAAATCCAAAACTTAGAGAAAAAAATTGTGATTAATTTGTCTAAATTAAAAATGAGCTATTATAACAATAATAATAAGGCGAAAAGATTTATTTCAAATAGGCTAAAAAAATCAAAAGGCTAATAATCGAATTTCCAAAAGTATAGAATGTAATAGACCAATATATAATCCAACTTTTAAATCCTTTTATAGTTCATTATATAATCTAAAAAATGGAGATAAAGAATTAATAGAAAAATATCTTCAGGCTAGTACACTCCCAAAACTGTCCAAAACTCAAACAAAAAACTTAAATAAGAGCATTACAGAAGAGGAATTAGCTAGGGCAATATCCAGGGGCGGACTGACCGGTCGGGCACTTCGGACACGGTCCGAGGGCCCGGCCGGGAGGTGGGCCCGCCGCCAGGGCCACCATCAGGGGGCCCGGCGGCAGGGCTGGATTGGGGGCGGCATTTGGGAACTGCAGGTGCCACCGGGTGGCCGGTCCGGTGGCACACTGTGAGGGGGCCGGCCGTTTCATGCTGCAGCCGCCGGACCGGGTAGCAGCCTCGCCGGTCCGGCAGCATTCCTCTCCCTAACACTGAAGGAGGAGGAGGAGCATGTGTCTATCATGCTCCCTGCGGTTCCCACAATTCCCAGCACAGGATGTGGGAACCGCAAAGGAGCATGACAGAGAGACATGCTCCTCCTCCTCCTTCTTCTTCAGTGTTAGTGAGAGGAATGCCGCCGGACCGGCGAGGCTGCCACCCGGTCCGGCGGCTCCAGCATCAAACGGCCGCCCCCAGACTTGAGCAAGGGGGGAGAGGATGTGGGAGGGGGGAGAGATAAAGAGGGGGGAGAGGATAAAGAGGGGGAGAGATAAAGAGGGGGGGAGAGAGATAAAGAGGGGGAGAGATGGGGGAGGGGGGGAGATAAAGAGGTGGGGGAGGAGATAAAGAGGGGGAGATGGGAGGGGGAGAGATAAAGAGGGGGGAGAGATAAAGAGGAGGAGAGATTGGGAGGGGGGAGAGATAAAGAGAGGAGGAGATAAAAGAGGGGGAGAGATGGGAGGGAGGAGATAAAGAGGGGGAGAGATGGGAGTGGGGGGAGAGATAAAGAGGGGGGAAGGGAGATGGGGGGAGGGTGAGAGATAAAGAGGGGGGAGAGGATAAAAAGGGGAGGAGATAAAGAGGGGGGGAGAGACAAAGGGGGAGAGGATGGGAGGGGGAGAGATAAAGAGGGGGGAGAGATGGAGGGGGGGAGATGGGGAGGGGGGGAGAGATGGGGAGGTGGGGGAGGAGATAAAGAGGGGGGGAGATGGGGAGGGGGGAGGAGATAAAGAGGGGGGGGAGAGATGGAGGGGGGAGATGGGGAGGGGAGAGATAAAGAGGGGGGAGAGACAGGAGGGGAGAGATGGAAGAGGGGGGAAGGAGAGATGGGGAGGGGGGAGAGATGGGTGGGGTGGAGAGATGGTGAGGGGAAGGGAGAGGATGGTGAGAGTGGAGAGATAAAAGAGGGGAGAGATGGGGGAGGGAGAGATGGGGAGGGAGAGATGGGGATGGGGGAGAAAGAGGGAAGAATGAGACACAGAGGGAGAAAGCGGGGGAATAGAGAGATGGGGAGGGGGGAGACAGAGAGGGAAGAATGAGACACGGGAGAAAGAGGGGGAATAGAGAGATGGGGAGGGGGAGAAAGAGACAGAGAGGGAAGAATGAGACACGGGGAGAAAGAGGGGGAATAGAGAGCTGGGGGAGGGGGGAGAAAGAGAGGGAAGAATGCCCCCCCTCCCCTGTCCGCAGGCACCGTGCGGGCAGGGGAGGAAGAGAGGACCTGGGAGCTCACCCTGCAGCTCCTCTGGGTCCTTCTTGCGCGAGCACAGAGCGTTGCCGCGGTTACCATGGCAACGTTACTGCTCTTGCGAGAGTCAACTCTAGCCCTGGAGCTACGGGCTAGAGATCACTCAACACTGTAACCCCCATGGATTCCTGGTGGTCGCAGTGGTGAGAGTGAACTCTAGCCCCATAAACACACTGCCCCCACACACACACCATACACATTCACACACTGCCCCCATACACACCATACACATTTACACACATTGCCCCACACACACACATACACTGCCCACCCATATACACACAGACCCCCATACACAGCCCCCCATACTAACATTGCCACACACATACACTGCCCACACACCCTACACATTCACACACTACAACCCCACATACACACTGAACCTTTCACACACATTGCACCACTGCTCCTATTCCCTACTACAGCCTCATATACCAGCAGACCCCAGGTAAGTTGTCAAACTGTTCTTAAACGGTTTGACTACTTACTCTGGAGCAGTAGTGGTTATTGTGCATGGATTATTTCTTTAAATAATCTACAAGTGCCCCAGTAGCCAGCCAGCCAGCCAACCCACAGGCTGGCCAGTAGCCAGCCAGTTAGCCAGCCCACAGGCCAGTAGCCAGCCCACAGGCCTACAGCAAGCCACAGGCTTACAGCCAGCAAGCCCACAGCCTGCCAGCCGCAGCCTGCCAGCCACAGCCAGCAAGCCGCAGCCTGCCAGCCGCAGTCAGCAGTCAGCAAGCCACAGCCTGCCGGCAGTAGCCAGCAAGCCCACAGCCTGCCAGCCGCAGCCAGCAAGCCCACAGCCTGCCAGCCGCAGCCAGCAAGCCCACAGACTGCCAGCCAGCAACAGTAATTAAGGTAAGAGGAGCCAACTTGGCTTAGGTATCAGCGAGCTATGTTGTGTTGCTATATTGTGAATAGGAACCAGAGTGTTGGAGAGACCACCCTCCAGGCCCCATTAGACTCTAGCCTCTGCTAGAAATCCCCTCCATGGCCCATTAGCCCTCAATTGTAGTTTCTACTGGGGCCTGGAGGCGACTGTTTCCAGCAGGGGATATCTAATGGACGCTGAGATGGCCTCTGTTAGAAAGACCCCCTTCCAAGCCTTTTAGACTCCATTGTAGTCTCTAATGGGGCTTGGAGGGGATTCTATCTAACACACTCTCTAAAGGACACTGAGATAGCCTCCGCTAGAAAGACCCCCCTCCATGGCCCATTAGCCCTCAATTGTAGTCTCTACTGGGGCCTCAAAGGGCTTATTGCCCTTTTGTTCCTTGTGTCTAAAGATTGTGTAGGGTGTGGCTGGAGGCGGTGCATGGAGGCGGGACAAGGGTGGCGCTTGCTGCAGAGTATGGTTGGGGCCTGTAAGGGGGCCCTTGATTTATTTTGCCCGGGGGCCCTGAGGGTTCTCAGTCCGCCCCTGGCAATATCTAGATTGGAAAGACAAAAAACTCCGGGACCAGACGGATATATTGGTCTTTTCTATAAGAAATTTTGCAATCTTTTTCTTCATCATTTGGTAGGAATGTTTAATGAAGCAATCCAAAAATGAACATTTCCAGAGGAATTATTAAGTGCCAATATAATACCAATATTGAAGCAGGGCAAGTGTCCTACTAAAATGGAAAATTATAGGCCTATCTCACTCTTAAATAATGACCTGAAGTTATATGCATCAATACTGGCAGACAGACTTAAGAAGGTCATAGTCAACATTATACATCCTGATCAGGTTGAGTTTATTGCAAATAGAACAGCTAATATGAACTCTAGAAAGATTTTGAACATTTTGGGTCTAGTAAATAGAACTCCCATGCTGCCCTGTCAGTGGATGCAGAGAAGGCCTTCGACAGGGTCGACTGGAAATATTTCAGACTGACTTTAAAAAGAGTAGGCATAGATGGATGAATGCACAAGGCTATAATGGCCCTTTATAAATCACCATCAGCCAGAGTTTTAGGACAAAACATCTGATCTGATTTGTTCCCAATTTTGAATGGAACACGTCACTTTCCCCATTGCTCTATATAATTTCTAAAGAACCATTTACATGTAGGATTAGGGAAAATAAAAATATTAAAGGAATTGTATTACAATCACTAGAATAAAAAATAAATCTATATGCAGATGATACATTGATCACACTAACATATATAATTAAGTCATTGGAACATTTAATGGTAGAGTTTACTGAATATTTTGAAGCTTCTAATTTGATTAACATAGAGAAATCAATTAGTATGGGCTGTAATTTAACAACAAAGGTAAAAATTGCAATTAAAACCAAATATGGCTTTGTATGGTCTAAAAAAAAGCAATAAACTATCTAGGAGTAAAAATAGCAAAAAAAATCAAACTTGTATGGAAATTATTTTTTTTAATTATTAAAAGCCACAAATCATACCCTGGAAAAAAACTGGAAAAATGTGGAAGTATCATGGATAGGTTCAGCTAATATAATTAATGCATATCTATTACCTAAATGGCTATATTTATTTCAAATGCTCCCTCTCAAAATGCCAGATAGTTGGTTGAAGATGATACAAAGGAGTTTTAATCAATACATTTGGAAGGGGAAACAACCAAGATTAAATCTTCCATTACTTTCTAAAAAAAAAGAGAAAGGTGGTCTAAATTTCCCTAATATTAAGTATAACTATTTTGTAAGTATAGTTACTCATATATATAATCTTCAGCTGGACACAGAACTTGAGAGAAACTGGTATGTGATGGAAACGAATAGTCTGAATAAATCTAATGTATTTCAAATAATATGGACTTGTTATCCTAAACTCCTACCTAATAATGAAAGTTATATTTTAAAACATTTCAATGAGACTTGGGATTCTGTTAAAAAAATTCCTAGATATTAAGGGAAAGATTTTAAGCTTTATGCCATTGGAGGTACTGGAGGCCAACTTGGAAAATTTAGCCTTAACAAAATGGAAAAGATGTAATATATATACTATAGAACACCTAATAGAAAATACTAAAATGAAATAATTTTCGGATTTAATAATAGAGTTTAATCTCCCTTCATCTCAGCTTTTTAACTACCTAAGAGTAAAGTATACATTGAAGCAACAATTAAGGTTTAGTAAAACAGGAATAAATGAAGATTTACGTAGTATTTTTATAAGCATTGCATATGATCAAAATGAATAAAAATGAGGATCATATTAATGCTTTAGTAAAATGGGAAAATTAATTAAATATTCAAATCACAAATATAGAATGGTCATATTCCCACAAGTTTCCCCTGGTTGCTGGAGATGCCACCAACACAAGTGCACGATAACTCATATCTGGTGGACGTGCCCAGAAGTGAAAAAATTCAGGACACGCATCTCAGGCTTGATACAGGTAATCATGGAAGAAACAATTGCACTCATACCAGACACCTTTATATTTCTCCTCCCACCCCACCACATACCCAAAACGAAGGTGCAACTACTAACACACTTAATCACGGCAGCTAACCGACTAATTCCACTGTTCTGGAAAAAACCCAACCCACCCTCTATCAGGGACTGGATTCAGAAAGTAGAATCCATGAGAAATATGGAAGAACTCTGCTATTCATTCTCTGGGAAATACTCCGACTACACTGACACATGAGCCAGGTGGTGCGAATTCATGCAAAACGCATCCCCCCCAGGCATGAGTTGACAAACGGGCGCGACGATAAGGAATCAGGCCCTAAGTCACAGCAACCAGGCAAAAGTACTAAGCAGCGATAATAAGTTACCTGAACCAACAAACAGCACAGAGGTTAGTGCAAACCATACTACTCGATAATATCCCAAAATTGGTCGACACAAGACATCGACATGCGCTGAAGGTATCACCCTATACATAACAGTACACCGGGATATCTGGACACATTCACACCTATCCTTGTCAGACCAATCAAAATGTCTATAAACTGCTGCTTACCAGGTAGGCCCCAAGCAAAATATATGCTCATAGACCCACAAACACTGCTGGAGCACCATAAGACCAGCCATGTTTCTGCCTTGCACCACTTCTCAGACAATGTCTGTACTGCTTACTACTTAATTACCCACACGAGGTCAGCCCACACTTAAGCCAATATTATACATTAGCTGGTTTAGTTCTGTGAAATGTTATTAAGCTGCCGCTCAGTAGATATGCCCCAAGCGATAAACATGCACCAACACCTACAAATATTGCTGGACTACAACACTGTATACCTCACAAGAAGACGCAAACCATCATGGGACCCTGCTACTTAAATGCTTTTGACCACACATGTGCTGAACTTTACACTGCTTAAGGTTGTATATCCTGTTCACTTTTTTATAAAAACGTGCTGAGCTAACTTATGCCACGAAAATGTTATAACGTTCTAAAAGAATGCATCTGCTATAGCTGTTGTGGCTACACAGACACTGTTGTATATCCTTGCACGACAAAAAAAATTTAAATAAATAAAATAAAAAATATAGAATGGTATAAATCATTAACCCCTTCAGGACAGAGTCAATAGTACACGTTCTGATCAAAACAAACTGTAAACAAAAACTGGAATTTGCGCTATATGTCTGTTCACCCGTAGTTCACCTCTTTCATATTATATGCACTTACACACTTATTAGATATCAGTTTGTTCAGGAGAAATGTAAATTTAAAAAAAAATCTGTAGTTCCGCCTCACATTTTAGCTGTAAATGTCATAATACTGTTAGCTTTTACTGCAAAAGTAATGGATTCAGCAAAGTCTCACGTGTATAACAGTAGCCCCTATTAACAGTCTTTACGGTGTTTTGGAAAGTTAAAGGGTCAAATATAGCCTATTCCATTTTTCAGTTTTTTCACATTGAAATTTTCCAGATTAGTAATGTTACCTTTGAGACCGTGTGGTAGCCCAGGAATGAGATTTACCCCCACGACGGCATACCATTTGCAAAAGTAGACTACCCAATGTATTGCAAATGGGGTATGTTCAGTCTTTTGTAGTAGCCACTTAGTCACAAACACTGGCAAAAGTTAGCATTCATATTTGTTTTTGTGTGAAAAAAGCAAAAAAACTAATATTTGGCCAGTGTTTGTGACTAAGTGGCTACTAAAAATGACTGGACATACCCTATTTTCAATGCCTTGGGTTGTCTACTTTTGCAAATGGTATGCCATCATGGGGGTAATTCTTATTCCTGGGCTACCATATGGTTTTAAAAGGCAACATAACAAATCTGGCAAATTTCAATTTGAAAAAAATGAAATTCAAGCCTTATATTTGAGTCTCTAACTTTCCAAAACACCATAAAAACTGTGCATAGGGGGTACTGTTATACTTGGGAGACTTCACTGAACACAAACATAAGTGTTTTAAAACAGTAAAACATATTACAACAATAATATGGTCAGTAAAAGTGCCGTTCGTGTGTGAAAAATGCAAAAAACGTAACTTTTACTAAAAATATTGTTGTAATACCAGTTATCATTTTGAAACACTAATATTTATGTTCAGCGAAGTCTCCCGAGTAAAACGGTACATGTACAGGTTTTATGGTGTCCTGGAAAGTTACAGGGTTAAATATAGTGCTTGCAATTCAAATTCTCTGCACTTTTTGACTGGGTTGTGAGGCATGTCAATCAAATTTTAACTAATTAAATCACATAATTATGTTAAAATATTACTTAAATATACACGTAGAATTTTAATATATATACTTATATATGTATTTAAAGTCTACGCGTACACTTATGTAGTTATTTATGTTATTATATATATTTATCTGTATATATATATATATTTGCGGTTATTTGTATTTTATATATAGATATATATATATAGAATGTCATTCTAAGTGTATTTTGTTACCAATATATATATATATATATATATATATATATATATATTTATTTATTAATAACAAAATACAGTTAGAATGAAATAACATGTATATATAATTTATTTTAATTTTTTTTAATATTTAATTTATTTATTATTGTAATTATACGTGTATATATAAATATAAAATATATATATAACGTCATTCTAAGTGTATTTTAATACTAATATATGTACTTATATTAACATTAAAATACACTACGTATGACGTTACATATATATAAAATGTATATATTATACATAATATATATATATATATTATATATATATAGAGAGAGAGAGAGAGAGAGAAATACATTTTAATTAATTTTAAAAATGTTTATTTATTTTTTACTTTCCCATTAGCAGGGGTACTGTCTGACATTTCAGACAGTCCCCCTGCTGGCAGATCCACAGCCAGCTATAGGGGGCCATGTGATCGCTCATTTGCCAGGGGAGGGCTGCCTGGGCTGTCAGGCAGCCCTCCAGAAGAGGATCGCGGCGGAGGTAAGTAAATTTCACCTCCTGGGGGCTTCAGCTGTTACGGAGTTCTTTGCCACCGCAACGGCTTTAAAGCCCATTATAATGGGGACGGCATAGAACGCCGTAACGGCGTTAAGGGATTAATAGAGACAAGGAAAGCTATTCATTATATATGCTTGCAGGAGACTCAATTTAAACTTATTAACAAGTGGTATCTGGTACCTTAAAGGATAGCTAGAATGTTGATATGTTGACTTTGTCATGATTTCTGTTGGAGGTGTGAAAAGAGTAGAGGTTCATACATACATATCTGGTGGAGCTGTACTGAAATAAAGACGCAATGGAAAAAGATTTTTGTTCTTATATATAAAATGATAGAATATAGACTTAGGATTGTGCCGGAGGTAGCTTTATTACATTTGAGATGACCTAAATTAAAAAAGATGGAAAGAAATTTCATTATACTTTGTTTTGTAGCTTTTAAAATTCTAATAGCCAGAAACTGGAAAACTAAATACATCCCAGTATGGAAAAGTATAATAAATTCATTATTATTCCAATTACGAATGGAGCTGGCAATTAATGAACACTGGAGTCCCCTGTACAAGCAATTGATATCGTTTAGATAGAGTAAAGGATAATAGCCATTAGAACCCGCCGATCCACTTTGGGACTCACTCAATGTGATACATATTGTTTGATAAATGTTTGTATTTATGTCTGATATATGTTTAATATATAGACATAATCTAATTTAAATGAACTGAATTGTATGTTATTTGTACATGTCATATAAAGAAAACAATTAATAAAAATAATTTAAAAAAATAAGATCCTTGAGAAAGACATGTGAGCACCAAAACAAGCATCAGTCTTAGGCAGATAATATGTGTGGATTCACTCACTGATTGGGGAAGCCCTTAGGACAGTGATGGCGAACCTTTTTGAGCCCGAGTGCCCAAATCGCAATACATGCCAACTTTTTTTCTCCTTAAAGTGCCAACACGGCAATTAAACCCAAATACTGAGGTTTAAGTTTAGAAAAAACAACTCGTACTGTTGTCCGAACTAATAACTTTTGTTTTAAAAGAACACAGAGAGTTCAATGATACAAATTTTAAATAATGATATAAATAGATAAAATTAAGCTTATATTTATTAGTATCTCCAACAAATGCAATACATACACAGACAGACTGCTGAATACATACACACAGTCTGCTGAATACACACACACAAGACTGCTGAATACAGAGACTGATGAATACACACACACACACAGACTGCTGAGTACACACACACACAGACTGCTGAGTACACACACACAGTCCGCTGAGTACACGCAAACACACACAGACTGCTGAATACACACACACACACACACTGCTGAATACACACATACTGCATTGAGGTGGGGGGTGCTGTGTGTGTGGGGGGGTGCGTGTGTGTGTGAGTGCTGTGTGTGTGGGTGCTGTGTGTGTGTGTGCGTGTGTGTGTGAGTGCTGTGTGTGTGTGTGAGTGCTGTGTGTGTGTGTGAGTGCTGTGTGTGTGTGCTGTGTGTGTGGGGTGCTGTGTGTGTGTGTGTGTGGGGGTGTATATGTAAGGGTGTGTGGGGGTAGGGGTACTGCTGGGAGGGTAGGCACTGCTAGGGGAAGGGTACTGTGTGTGGGGGTAGGGGTACTGCTGGGGAGTAGGGTACTGCTGGGGAGAGGGCACTGCTGGGGGCAGGGGTACTGCTGGGGGGCAGGGGCACTGCTGGGGGTAGGGTGCCTGCTGGTGTAGGTACCTGCTAAGAGGGTAGGGGTACTGCTGGGGGTAGGGTACTCTGGGGGTAGGGTACTCTGGGGGTAGGGGTACTTGGGGCGGTAAGTACTTAATAAAAGTGGGTACTGCTGGGGAGGTAGGGTACCGCTGGGGGTAGGGGTGCTGGGGGTACCTGTGGGGAGAGAGGGGCACCTGCTGTGGGGTAGGGGTACCTGCTGTGGGGGATGGGGGTACTGCTGGGGGGGTAGGGGTACTACTGCTGTGCTGGGGGGGTAAGGGTGCTGTGTGTCAGTATCTTCCCCCCCCCCTCCTTCTTACCTTTAATGAAGTAGGGGGGGGACGACGACACAGCCATCCCTGGTGGTCCGGTGGTGGTAAGCACTGCAGGGGGAGGGATCTGTGATGCAGCTCCCCTGTCCTCCCGCGCAATGCTATGTGGAGCGTTGCCATGGTAACGCGCGGCAACGCTCCACACAGCATCGCGCGGGAGGACAGGGGAGCTGCTTCCTGAGCCCTCCCCCTGCCTCCCGACCCGGAAGCAGAGTAGGCGCCTGCCGTTTCGGGCAGGCAGGTGCCTACTCTGCATTGATGGCGAACCTGTGGCCGCGTGCCCACAGAAAGGGCCCGGCGTGCCACCTGTGGCACGCGTGCCATAGGTTCGCCATCACTGCCTTAGGATAATAGAGTTTCAATTACCTCTAGTTACGGGACGTTACTGTTTAAATGTTGATTAGTGAGGGTGATTTAGAGAGGAGAGCAACGTATATCATAAATGTATATGCTTTGGAAGATATAGATTAAGGCATCATTTGGGAAGCTCATGTACTTTAAATTAACCCCTTAAGGACCAAACTTCTGGAATAAAAGGGAATCATGACATGTCACACATGTCATGTGTCCTTAAGGGGTTAATCTTTATTAGGTTTTCTCCTTTGTCTATACTCTATGTACTTGGTCTCAAGGTATCAGTATACTTAGTACTTTACCGAGTCGATCTATTTACTAGTTTTGATCAGTTTAATTTGACCTACCCTCACCCCATCCAAATGAAATTTTATATGGAATTCTGTCCCAGTCTATTTTTGTCTTAGTTTCTCTCTCACATCTTTCCTTTGGTAATATGTGTACAGTGAACTCATTGTTCATCTATGGAGCTCTGTCTCCTCTTTTCTGTGATCTCCCTAAAAGTATGTCATAAATATGTCATAAAATATCATGGTATATCAATACTATACTGCCATCTAGTGACTAAACAGGTTAATTTACACATTAATACTTGTGCTTTTTTCATCTCTACTTTGTATTTCCCAGCAACCAGGGACACATTAAAGGACCACTCCACACGTAAAATAATGTTTTTTTTTTAAAAAACACACTGTTTAGTAGATATATCCTCAATTAATACATGCATGTGTTAATTGTGGATATATCTTTAAAAAGCTTGCAAAAGCTGGAAGATTAACACTAAGTCTAGGCATTGGATAAACTTAGACTGTATCCTTCCAGCGATCAGTTATTTGCTTTAGAGTTGAGATGTATGGCACAATCTAAATAGTTTTTTTATTTGTGTTTCTTATTTTCTCTTTTTTACTTTTTTATTTGTTTTCCTATGCACAATGAGTCACTCAGTATAGTCTTTTGTTGCATATTAATGACCCTATTTGATGGAATTCTTCCTTCCTTATCACCATCTCATAAAAGTATTTTTCTTTTTATGTTTTTACCAAACTGCATATAACATGTAGTTGTCGAATTGCTTTAAATTTTTGTTTGTTTTGCCCAGTTTTAATTTGAAGACCTTCTTTCGTCAGTCTTCATTCTTCACTCTAAACATTGCAAAATTTTTACTAACCATAATAAAAGTGTGCTGCAATAAAAATAAAATTAATGACTCCAACTGATTGGCTAGACGGCTTGAAAATAAAGTTTGATAAATAAAGGCTTTGTATATGCCCCACGACATGAAATCCTTCAGTACACTGTGATTGAATAGCCAACTGATCACGGACTAATCCTGTGCAAAGCAACATTCTTGTAAGGTTTGTCAATTAATATACTAAATGTCCTAGTCTGGAATTGTAAGTACAGAGTGAATCAAAAGTCAGGAATTGTATGAATAACTGCAAGGTGCTTCATTTTACAAATATTTGGGTGGTAACAGGCTTTTGGCTCACCATGCAGTTTTTGTGTATAACATACAGGGGATATCACTGCTCCTCAAGGCACTTTCATGACACACCTTTACTTTGTCATGAATGGTTTAAGGTCCTAATTGATGATTTATTTCACATGTGATCATTATGAAATTACCAAATTAATTATTTAGGACCTAATCTGCCTATTTGAAGTGCTCCAGTCCTTTGACCCTCCTTTTACCCATTCATCCTTCTGAATTCACTAGGCCACAACAAATGTTATTATAGGAGTAAACTACACCAAAGGAAGGAATAATCAAATTAATTTAGATGTTTTTTGCTTTTAAAAATGTTTCTTACAGATGAGGACAAATATCGTCAGGCATGGCCATTGACATGGAGGAATGACCAGATCTGATAACTTCTTTCTTTCCACAGATATTCTCTGCTCCAGCTGTACAAATAAGAACTGCACTGGAGAAAACTGCTACTGTACCTCAGAGGGTAGTGGAAGTGGTGCTGATCCCTGTATAGAAGATGACTCCTGCTTGCTCCCTGATTCTCACTGCTGCCCAGCAGACCTTGTATTTGATAATGCTACTAAATGCTGCCATGGTGAGCTACAAAAACTACCCAATGACAAATGAACTATAGACGTCTCAGGCATGCTCACAATTTGAAAATTTAGTACACAGCAAAAACTGCAGAACGTTTTCCTATGTCATGAACTGGAATAATGTTGTGCTACGATGCTGGTGCATCAAGTGTAGTTCAAACAAAAACTTAACATGCAGTGTCCTATGAAAAAAGATATAACTTTTAAACTATGTGCTGTGACAAACCACTTTCTACTTTTAATTTTTTTTAAATGAGCCATGTGTATTTGTTCTATAGTTTTATTTTAAATTGTAGGGTTATTTGATTTTATTAATGCATTGTTTCAGAATTTGGCAACTTAATAGATAGCTTCATTTAGAACAAAACAAAAATGGTTGCAATCGCATGCTTAAAGGGATTCTGTAGTGCTAGGAATACAAATATGTATTCTTAACACTTTAGTTCCCTCTTGTCCCCTCCTCCCTCACGTCCTTCCGTCCAGTATATAAATGGTTACAAAGAATTCTTTATTTACTCACGCGATTTCGCACCAATATCCATTAATTAAATTGTTCAATATTAAATTGTGGCCTAAGGTTAAATGAAATTTAGCCAAACTTGCATACATCACTGTGAGCCATGAGGGATTGCCCTGTAGTGGTCGCTTCTGCTTTGCAGATCACAGATCACTTGTCATTTTGGGTCTCGAAGGTTGCAGGTAAAATTATAAGCATCAGGATTGCAAGATAATAAATAATAAGAATAAATTAGGTTTGCAAGAATAATAAACCACATAGAGGAAAGACCAGTTTCTTATAGTCATTCCCCCTATGTGTCCAATCAATTAGCAGGCAGTGCCTAATTTCTTGGCTCTGAGCATGTCACAGCATCATTAAATAATACATGGTCAAATTGGTCAGCATAAAAAAGCACAGATAGCGTGTGTAGATGACACTGCAAAGCTTGTTAGATCATTGTGGAGGAACCAACCTCGCCACTATGTTCTGGAGAAGCCTGGTTGCTCGCCTGCTGCCTCTGGACTATGGTCCCATGTTAAAAGCTTCGTTTTTCCCCTGCAGAAAAGCTTGTTCGTGCCTTTCTGTCTGTGTGTTTGGTAGATTTAATCTACCGAACCAACTCACGAATGAATGGACCACCTGGGTAAGGAGTGTGCCAGTGATTTACCTCCCAGAAGCTGCGGTTAACCGCAGCTTAATGGATGAACGCTGGGTGGCCGCTGTTCGTATAGCCAAACACGTGGCAGCGGCCATCTTAAACTCCCGAATTGCCAGCGGTGTTCAGCTCCAAACCTGTGGAACTCAAAATGGACAGTTAAACGAATGAACACCGCTGAGCTGCCGACCTCCCTTCTCCTGCCTTCAGTTGTTTAGCCGAACGCCGGTCCATTCGGTATTTTAATGTGTGAACAGTGTTACCCCAGATAGCCATGCCATGGAGCCTATTCCTATATGTGAAAAGACTTTGGCTCCATGGCGATTGAACTGTATGTATGTGATCTGAGCGCCATTCAGTAATAATGTGCGCTCAGATCTAAGCTATC
>OW240912.1:164728972-164969567 GCA_933207985.1 Pelobates cultripes
ACAAGTGCCGAACCAGCCGCCACGCTTATCCCTGGAGTCACTACTGGGCAGCTCCCCGGCAGCTCCCCGGTGCACCATTTCCATGGTGCTGCCGGAGTGCTCCAGTACCATGGGCCGCCGGTCTCAAAAACCTGAGGGTAGACCCCTGAGCATACTTAAAGTGACGTGCAATGGGACTGTTCATACACTCCGATCTAAAGATGAAGCCCCTGCACTGCTGATCACCATGGGTCTCCTGACATTGACCCCAACACGAACTGATCCAGCCCAAGCACCAGCATGGGATTCGACTACAATTGAGCCATTTACACCGAGATCCGGCCCTACACCCTCCTGTGTGACCTGATTACATGGGCGAATGTCATGGGTCTCACCATCCTTGGGATTCCCAGGGCCTGGAACTGGCGCTTTGCTCTACAGACTGACACAATAACCTTACCTGTTTACTTTTATGTTTGTTCATGTGTTACCCACTCTTTTCTATGTCACACACTGCTTGGTCCTTTCGATACAAGAACATTTCCCAACTCTGTAGCGACACAGCCCTCATACCTATAGGTAGGTGTTATGCCCACACTTCATGTCCAGTATACTTTTTTTAAATTGTGCAAAAACTGATTTATGCTACTAAGATGTTTTTGTTATTAATGTTTATTAACCAAAAAAAAAAAAAGTGCAACCTTATCACATGCCGAGAACCAGTAACCAGGGGTGTATTTCCCATGAGGCTAACAAGGCATTTGCCTTGGGCGGCACTTTTAGGGGGCAGCAAAAAAAGCCGCCTCCAAAGCGCCCTGGCAGATGCCCTGTTAGCCTCTTTTATGGGTGGCTCAAGAGCTGGCCAGCTTGCCACCTCAGGGCCCCCTGAGGCTTTAAAATGCTCCCAGTGTGGCCAGGGGTGGTCAGGGTGCGAGAGAGCCCTCTGAGCTCTTCCTGCTCAGCCCCCTTACTCCCCGCAGTAATGCTGGGAGCCGGGATTTGACATCACCCGGCTACCGGCATCCACTGAATGGGGAGTGAGTGTGTGTCTGTCAGTGAATGTGTGTGTCTGTCACTGTGTGTGTGTGTGTGTGTGTGTCTGTCAATGAATGTGTGTGTCTGTCAGTGAATGTGTGTTTGTCTGTCAAAGTGTGTCCGAGTGAGTGTGTGTGTGTCTGTCAGTGTATGTCTGTGAGTGAGTCTGTATCTGTTAGTGAGTGTGTGTCTGTCAGTGAATGTGTGTATAGGCTCTAGTCTGTCAGTGTGTATCGGTCAGTGAACGAATGTCACTGTATGTGAATCTGAGAGTGTGTGCCTGTCAGTGAATGGATGTGTCAGAGTGTGTCTGTCAGTCAAACTGCGTGTTCATCTTAAACAGGTAGGGGCAGGGCAAATTTAGATGGGGCGGGGGGTGCTCGAGTTTTGACATGCCTAGGGCAGTACATATCTAAAATACACCACTGCCAGTAACCACCAGTATTGAAGCCTTCTGATTATTTATGCTGTCTCAGCCACATTGGCATATCTGTTCTAACATGCACTGCAAAAATAAGGAGTTATAAAAAAAATTTTTTTAAAAACCTTGGGATTAGTTTTGCTCTCTTTGGTTATCATTTTTTCATTTTGAAGTTTATTGAATCTAATTGCCTTTTAGCATTCAAAGGCTTTGAATGCCCTTTTCTTATTTTTAATCTCTTAATTCACTTTCCCACTAAGCCACATTGGTTTCAATTTGCTACTTTTATATTTATTACCCAATGGTACATACTGAGTAATGTACTTTTCTAATATTTGTTGGAAGATATTCCATTTATCCTCAGTGTTTTTTTCACTAAAGACTTTATGCCAATCAATATATTGTAAAGTTCCCCTTAACTTATTATTTGGCCATTTTAAAATTATTTGTTTTATTATACCCCATGTGCTTTTGTTTTTTTTAGTTTATTTCAAAGTACACTATATTGTGATCACTATTTCCCAAGTGCTCACCTACTTGAATGTTTGTCAAAAGATCAACGTTGTTTGTTAGAACCAGGCTTGTTTGTTAGAACTAGAACAATTCACACCCATCAGTTTAGGCACACTAAAACTGATTTTTTATAATATAATGCAAGTAGAAGTTACTATGATAAAAATTAATAGTAAAAACAGGAATACAGTGGTGCTGTGAGCAGAGGGTATCCAGTGTCTAACATCTTACAGAGACCCAGACTTCCTCTGATCTGGCCAACAGGAGGGAGTTATAAAGATCTTCTGGTCTGCAGTATATTGACCTGATACTTCATGCTATACATTTGGAAGCTTCAGAGAGTGCAAGTTTGATTCTATCTATACTTTTTACTGACCGTGTCTATCTTTAATAAATCTTAATAGAAAGTACCCTGTCACTGTCATAATGTGCTGCACGGATTTTACTCTGTGTCAAATTGATACATACACTGTATCATTCATGATTTATGTACTGGTTTTCTCATATAAAATGGTATTAGATCGATACTATATTATTATTTTTAGCTTTGCCAGATTTATCTTCTACTTATACCATAGTAGGTAAATAGAGGGGTTGGTGGAATATCAGTACTTGCAATTGTAGTATGTGGCTGCTGAAACTTCCCAAAAACCAGAGTCTCTTCTTTTCTGGTGGTACTATGGCTGTGGATAGTAGGATCAGGGAGCAGCACCTATGAAGGAATTCCCACGCTCAGAGCGATATGGAGGAGGGAAGGAAAAAGACATGGATATAGTGTAGCATGTTGAGATCTTAAGTGACGTAAATGAAGGGAAAGGAATTGCACTTACAATTTTCTGGAGCCTATACTCAGCTTCAGATATGTGCCCCTGGACGGTACAATCCCCACCTATGGATATGTAGATGATCCTTGGATGTCCTCAAAAGGGGGTCTCCAGTATAGGGTATATCTCCTTTCCAATGGCAGTAGGCCGGTATTCAAACAGTTGGTGATATATACAAAAAGGATAAAAACACAAAATAGTGCTCTCTGGATAATACAAAATAAAATGATAAAAAATGGAAGTATAATCACAAGTGAAGAGCAAATAGGATATTGCTCAATATACGTAGGCGTAGGTGGTATGATCCCCAACAAGGATATCACTCCTTGAGTCCTCCAGGAATTATATTATTTACAAAATAAAATAAAATAGAATAAAAGGATAGGCTTAGAGGCTCCAGTAGCATAAATGGGCTATCTTTATTGGAGATAAAAAAAAAAACGATAACATAAAACAGCTTTAAAAAACACAAAAGTCCAATTCCCATCACTTAAGATCTCAACATACTACACTATATCTGTGTATTTTTCCTTCCCTTCTCCATATCGCTCTGAGCGTGGGAATTCCTTCATAGGCGCTGCTCCCTGATCCTACTATCTACATCCATAGTAGGTAATTAGTCTGAAATCAAGCTGATACAATGTTATGTTATTAATTGACCACTAATATTTCCAGTTTTATTTAGTTCTTATTAATGTCCCATTTAGTATGCAGTTTTGATGTTTAGGACATATCTTTTTGGATTTTACTTGTGCATGACCATCTAGTTTTCATATCCCCCAGTTTCACCATTTAGTACATCTCAGCTTTGTCATTTTCCCCACTTCTATTCTATCTCCACTGTATTCCTGTTTTTACTATTGATTTTCATCATAGTAACTTTCACTTGCATTTTATTATTTATAGCTTCAGGTGGTAGCTATTTTTTCAGTGAGTCAGTGGTTATAGTAGTCCATTTCAAGTCTCCCTATTTTATAGGATATCCCTATTTTGCAGGTGTTATCCTGCTCATTAGTGTGTATACTATTCTATTGATTCTTTATAATGATGGTAAGTTTGTACATTAAACCCAGCCATGCTCCCAACTCATTGCCCCCACCATTCCTTCAATTCATTTCCCCCAACCACACTCCCCAGTTAATTGTCCCCAGACATCCCCAGCTTTTATTTGTCTCTAAATACCACCTTGACAGGCAGGACACAGGTTTCATGGAGAAGGACGGACAGACTGTCTGAGACAGACAGAAGAGAGAGGGGCGGGGAGGGCTGTTAATCGATGAATGCTTTTTGTTTTTTTAGTTGACTACAATTTAAAGTTTAGTGAATAAACTGTAAGTCCTATCTGCAGTTATGGTATTGACACATGCTTTCTGTATTTTTCCTGGGTTCTTGGGGTATCGTGTTCTCTTTCTGTTTGCAGGACAGATTGTCCATGTATTAGAAGAGCTTGTTTCCAATGAGTAAATGGATTGTGGATCAAGTATCATTCCATCCTTCTATCACTTATTCTATAATAGGGGAATTAGCACATGACATACCAGAGGGGACATCATTTGAGCAGCAGCAATCAGCAAGTTTAACAAAGCAAGAAACATGAAAGTCATTTTTGTCATTTTCGTTTCCTGCTGCTTCTTCCACACAGGTATATTACTAATATAAAACCAAAATTGAATAATTCAGGTATTAAAATTGCAGCTGATAGATGTATCTATTGTTATAGTTGATGTTAATATATTTTTATATTTTTTTTTCAACACAGTAGTGCTGCATTGTAAATTTGGGCATACTGATACAAAAGTAAAACAGTGCGACAGACCATTATAATTGTGGATGGATGGATGCATGAAAGAAGAGTCTGGTTCAGTTTAGTGAATCAGGCTGTGTGCAGCAAATGGTGGAACATGCATGTACGGAGCTTGCCACTCTCTCATTTTCTCGAAGAAAAAAATACCAGTGCATGATAACAGGGCACTCTCTTCATCATAAACTTTGAAAAAAGAGAGACATTTTAAATAATAACTCAAATTTATGTTATGTTTAAAGCTGCCATGTTCAGTGTTCCAAAAGATGGCTTGTTTTGTGGGATCAATCAAACATACACTGATCAAATACATACATTTTCCTTCACAGGGATTTCCGGGTGCTCAGGTAAGATATAATTACTAATTGTTAATTATATTTTTCAATGCTAAATTACAGAATTAGAAGGATTTTTTTTTACCTTTAAAATTGTAATTACTATAATTTATATAGTGCCAATATAGAATGCAGTGCTATACAATAGGTATAGCAAGACAAACAATTACTGCTAACAAAATATGTTTTACTACAATGCATACATACCTGCAGTTATAAAGAGGTACATATCTACATTTTCACACAAAAAGTATCTTATACGAGTATATAAACGGGTAACCTGTCTTATATGAGTATAAAAAGACCATGTGGGGTCGAAACGTTGCTGTTTTTGCCCCAATAAAGCTGCTATTTTTGTTATTCCGGAGTGCCTGAACCATTATTTATGCTGCATATTTTGAAAGGGAGGCCTGGCCAGCCCTGGCTTCAGAGCACCTGGGTCACTTGGTGAGTGCGGTATCCAGTACATCTCTACTATAAATATTAGCCAGGCACTATTCCATTCCCATTCTCAGGATAAAGGGAAGATTTGCAGATTAGGAAAAAGAAGAGAGTCCATCCATTTTCTAAGGGTTTTCTGTTAAAGTGGCCTTTCGAGTGATTTGAACAACAATTGACATTTAAAGGGACACCGTAGGCACTGTATCTGCTTCATCTCATTAAGCTGGTTATAGTGTATGGAGTCCCCTGGTGCCATCATTTCTTTCAGCATTAAACAGTTTTTAATGTTGTAATGTTTTAATGCTAAACAAGAGACCACGGCAGTCCATCCCCTCTGTGCTGCTTTGGCTAATAAGGAAGTATTACCCTGAGCAGCAATGGGCAGCTGTGATTGGCTGAGAATGTCAGCTGACTGCTTTTAACCTGTCAGAGCTCCAGCTGACGGTATGAATGGGTATGACAACAAGGAAGTGTGTAATCTCTGCCTTAGCTACACAAACAGAAGGGGCCGGCCTGTGGGTGGCCAAGAACTCTTATTTTGTGGCATACTGCACAAGCATGGTGCAACACTGAATGGAGGGACAGTGCCAGGGCACTCCAGGCACTATAACCAATTCAAAGAGACAAAGTGGTTATAGTGACTACAGTGTCCCTTTAAGTAAATTGCATTTTGTTTGTCATCAAACAAAAAGAATACATATTTAGCAATTTAATA
Organism: Pelobates cultripes; assembly: GCA_933207985.1. NCBI lineage: Eukaryota > Metazoa > Chordata > Amphibia > Anura > Pelobatidae > Pelobates > Pelobates cultripes. The sequence continues at coordinate 164,735,037 of OW240912.1, forward strand.
TTTACACATGTAACGGACCGTTTCTCTCACAAGAGGATAAAAACCATTTAGGCGATAATCCCCTTTCCCATAGACCAGCAGCTATTGCAATCACCAACCTCCCGAACTCCAAACTGTACGAATCCCCAACTCACGAACAAGAAATACACGAACTCTGGAAGCAGCCGAACAGGAAAAGCAATACGAACGGCTTACACTCCTGGCAGTCAGCACACAATCCAATTCCCCCAATAACGAGACGACACTTCGTTTTGAGGGTTAAGCAGAATCTCCAGATTTATTCACACAGCCTCCTTTTAAGACATTCTCCCATGCAAGGGAGGGATCCACAACAATTAGTACCCCAGCCAATAATGTACCAGTTACCTCCCACACATCTCCTCCCCTTAGTGTGACACATAATCCCATTAATACAGACACAAATTCCCTGGGATACTGGATGTACCCCTAAACATAGGAATACCCCTTTAAATGTTACATCCCCTGGTAACCCTGATCTGGGTGAGACACATATCCAAAAATCACCCAGATCGGACCAGGGGTTCAGGAATTATAAAGGGTTAAAGTTTTGACCGACTGCATGGCAAAAGTATCCGAAAATAGTTCCATGTATTTTGGCCCTGCAGTCGGTCACAGAAAAGGGAATCAAACACACGAATGGCCTGTGTTACAGAGCTTGGGGAGGATTCGTATGAATCCCCCTGTTCGTGGGATCCTTTCTACCGAACGGCGGGCCGTTCGGTAGTTTCTGCACGAATTGCTGGAAGTCTGGAGGTCTCAGCGGTGTTTGCTTAGTCGAGTGTCCGATTTTAGTTCCAGACACTCGACGGCAAAACACCGCTGTTCGGGAGTTTAAGATGGCCGCCGCCACGTGTTCGTTTCACGAATGGCGGCCACCCAGAGGACACAACACACAGTACACATATAGCCAATTACCTGTTTGCAACATTGTTGCAAACGGTAATTGGAGGCACACTTACTCCCGGGTGGTCTGGTTGTTCGGTAGTTTCACCCAATATAATGAATGAAGTGATTCTACCGAACAATCAGGGAATGCTGCATTCACATAACACTTTACACCGAACACATAATATTAAATACAGCCTGAATGCAATTTGCTACACAGTCTTAAAAGGCATTATTCCTAACAGGCAGAATATGTTCACGGAGGGCCCTTAAAGGGCCAGTAGCAGCAATATAAAAATGTCACATGCCCAAATATTGCATACAAAAGTACGAATTCACAAGGGGGCCATAGTCAGATGGCAGGAGGCTGGCAACCAGGCTTCTCCAGTGCATAGTGGCGAGGTTGGTTTCGCCACACTTCTCCCCTTTACCAATCAGACTAACAGGGTATCTGACCTCCTGCCGGTCAGTGCCCTTGTTAGTCCAGCAGCCCACCCACAAAACACAATCCGTAATACAGCCCACCCACAATAACTGGCTACTACACCAGGGTAGAGTAGAACTTTGTCCGTGTCCAGGTGCCTCACCCTGGCTGCGTGGGTGACTGGTCAGCGTACTGGGTGGGTTGCTGAGTGTACAGAGACCAGCGGTACTCTGCCCTGGTGCCAGCACTACCATGGGAGCAGTCTGGTTGGAGCCTGGTTGCTGGAGGAGAAGGCAGACTGTCTCCCCTTTGCCTAAACAGTCCTGCTGCTGGGTGACAGGACCGACTGTCCCTACCCCCGGTGGTGCATGTGCAGCGACTACTGTCCCATCTGCACTGTTGTGGAGATTACTGTCTCCCCTTGGTGGGCTAAGCTGCCGCTGGGGAGAGAGTGTAACAAGCTCCTCTCCCATACATACTTTCAGCCGCTGGGGAGAGGGGATAACAAGCTCCTCTCCCTGACACTCTCTCTGCTGTTGAAGGGGGAGACCGACTGTCTCCCCTTTCAATAATTTGTCCTGTTGCTGGGGAGAGGTGATAACTGGTTCCTCTCCCTGGAACACTCTCTGCTGTTGGAGAGGGGGACCAACTGTCTCCCCTTTTAATATATTGTCCTGCTGCTGGGGAGCGAGACCGACTGTCTCCGCTTCCTGCAGGACACACTGCCGCTGGGGAGGAAGGACTGCACCTTCTGCTCCCTGGGGTACACACTGCCGCTGGGGAGGAAGGACTGCACCTTCAGCTCCCTGGGGTACACACTGCCGCTGGGGAGGAAGGACTGCACCTTCTGCTCCCTGGGGTACACACTGCCGCTGGGGAGGAAGGACGGCACCTTCAGCTCCCTGGGGTACACACTGCGCTGGGGAGGAAGGACTGCACCTTCAGCTCCCTGGGTACACACTGCCGCTGGGGAGGAAGGACTGCACCTTCAGCTCCCTGGGATACACACTGCCGCTGGGGAGGAAGGACTGCACCTTCTGCTCCCTGGGATACACACTGCCGCTGGGGAGGAAGGACGGCACCTTCAGCTCCCTGGGATACACACTGCCGCTGGGGAGGAAGGACGGTACCTTCAGCTCCCTGGGCACACACTGCCGCTGGGGAGGAAGGACTGCACCTTCAGCTCCCTGGGACACACACTGCCGCTGGGGAGGAAGGACGGCACCTTCTGCTCCCTGGGGTACACACTGCCGCTGGGGAGGAAGGACGGTACCTTCAGCTCCCTGGGATACACACTGCCGCTGGGGAGGAAGGACGGCACCTTCAGCTCCCTGGGGTACACACTGCCGCTGGGGAGGAAGGACGACACCTTCTGCTCCCTGGGGTACACACTGCCGCTGGGGAGGAAGGACGACACCTTCTGCTCCCTGGGGTACACACTGCCGCTGGGGAGGAAGGACGGTACCTTCAGCTCCCTGGGATACACACTGCCGCTGGGGAGGAAGGACGGCACCTTCACCTGGGACACACACTGCCGCTGGGGAGGAAGGACGGCACCTTCTGCTCCCTGGGGTACACCTTTGAGTCCCCGTAACGCACTCTGCCTCCGGATAGGGCGGCTGATACCTTTGGCTGGATCTGCCATGAACTCCAGGTACTCGTCTACCTGGCTCCTTACGAACTGCACGTATTTCTCCGGGGGGTTGGGTCCAAAGAAAGCCAGCCGCATAGCAAACTCTCTGTCATACTGCTCCTGAGTGTAGCTAGGTGCCATGCTTGCGCTGCTGAAGTTGGTTCTTTTGTCGATAGGGTCGCTGTACGTGTACTGGCGTTGCCCTCACTTTGTAATCCAAGGAATGGTGTTGCCCTGTAGCTGTCTTTCTGGTTGTAGGAACGATCCCGCCGCTTGCCACCAATTGTAACGGACCGTTTCTCTCACAAGAGGATAAAAACCATTTAGGCGATAATCCCCTTTCCCATAGACCAGCAGCTATTGCAATCACCAACCTCCCGAACTCCAAACTGTACGAATCCCCAACTCACGAACAAGAAATACACGAACTCTGGAAGCAGCCGAACAGGAAAAGCAATACGAACGGCTTACACTCCTGGCAGTCAGCACACAATCCAATTCCCCCAATAACGAGACGACACTTCGTTTTGAGGGTTAAGCAGAATCTCCAGATTTATTCACACAGCCTCCTTTTAAGACATGCTCCCATGCAAGGGAGGGATCCACAACAATTAGTACCCCAGCCAATAATGTACCAGTTACCTCCCACACATCTCCTCCCCTTAGTGTGACACATAATCCCATTAATACAGACACAAATTCCCTGGGATACTGGATGTACCCCTAAACATAGGAATACCCCTTTAAATGTTACATCCCCTGGTAACCCTGATCTGGGTGAGACACATATCCAAAAATCACCCAGATCGGACCAGGGGTTCAGGAATTATAAAGGGTTAAAGTTTTGACCGACTGCATGGCAAAAGTATCCGAAAATAGTTCCATGTATTTTGGCCCTGCAGTCGGTCACAGAAAAGGGAATCAAACACACGAATGGCCTGTGTTACAGAGCTTGGGGAGGATTCGTATGAATCCCCCTGTTCGTGGGATCCTTTCTACCGAACGGCGGGCCGTTCGGTAGTTTCTGCACGAATTGCTGGAAGTCTGGAGGTCTCAGCGGTGTTTGCTTAGCCGAGTGTCCGATTTTAGTTCCAGACACTCGACGGCAAAACACCGCTGTTCGGGAGTTTAAGATGGCCGCCGCCACGTGTTCATTTCACGAATGGCGGCCACCCAGAGGACACAACACACAGTACACATATAGCCAATTACCTGTTTGCAACATTGTTGCAAACGGTAATTGGAGGCACACTTACTCCCGGGTGGTCTGGTTGTTCGGTAGTTTCACCCAATATAATGAATGAAGTGATTCTACCGAACAATCAGGGAATGCTGCATTCACATAACACTTTACACCGAACACATAATATTAAATACAGCCTGAATGCAATTTGCTACACAGTCTTAAAAAGGCATTATTCCTAACAGGCAGAATATGTTCACGGAGGGCCCTTAAAGGGCCAGTAGCAGCAATATAAAAATGTCACATGCCCAAATATTGCATACAAAAGTACGAATTCACAAGGGGGCCATAGTCAGATGGCAGGAGGCTGGCAACCAGGCTTCTCCAGTGCATAGTGGCGAGGTTGGTTTCGCCACAACACATAACTGTAATTCGCATATTTATGACAGTAATAAAGCCTATGTATAATGTATGTTACAGTAACTTGAATTTCTGGTTCACCTAACGTGAATTTCTTGTACTTTAATTTCAGCACCACAGGGTGAGTGCCATTCTTCAGTGACCTTGAGAGAATGCAGAAATCTACCTGTTATCATGGAAGTGGTGAATTGTCTTAATAAGAGAATATCATATAACATTGTTGAAAGAATTTGAGACTGAATAACTAGGATTAATTCAGATAAGATTTATTTTATTAGCTGAAGCCTACATAATGCATACAAACCTGACGATAGTGTTGACCATTTGGCTACAGGTTGGGTTGTGTATATATAAGTTTATATGTAACCCAAACTTGCTTTAGACATACATGGGTTTGGTTGTATGATACCACTTATTAGTTTATCATTGTGTTGACTGCATTTAACAATTAGGCAGTCTAATCAGTTTCTCAATTAAAAACACTTTTCCATTACAAGTTAAAGGGACACTATAGTCACCAAAACAACTATAGCTTAATGAAACAGTTTTGCTATATAGATCATGTCCCTGCAGTCTCACTGCTCAATTCTCTGCCATTTAGGAGTTAAATCACTTTGTTTATGAACCATAGACACCTCCCTGAATGTGACTTGCACAGCCTTCATAAACACTTACTGTAAAAAGTAATCTGATGTTTATCCTTCCTTTATTACAAGTTCTGTTTAATTTAGATTTTCTTATCCCATGCTATGTTAATAGCTTGCTAGAGCCTGCAAGAGTCTCTTGTATGTGATTTAAGTTAAATTTACAGAGCAAGAGATAATATTGTTTAAGGTAAATTACATCTGATTGAAAGTGAAAACAGTTTTTTTCATGCAGGCTGTGTCAACCATAGCCAGGGGAGGTGTGGCAATTGCTGCATAAACAGAAACAAAGTGATTTAACTCCTAAATGGCAGTGAATTGAGCAGTGAAACCTGAGAGGCATGATCTGCACACTAAAACTGCTTCATTAAGCTAAAGTTGTTTAGGTAACTATAATGTCCCTTTAAATGAGTTGTTTTAACAATCAGGTTTTAATTAGATATTTTTGTGGTGACCACATAAGCAGCACTATGACATTGAGATGTAGTGCTAAAACTCATAGGCGTGCGCAGCCTATTGCATAAGGGTGTGCACCCTAAAGCACAAACACGCCGCGTGTATATGTATGTGTGTGTATATATATTGTGTGTCTAAGGGTGCTGTGTTTGTGTGTGTGTATGTAAGGGTGCTGTGTATGAGGGTGCAGTTAGTGTGATGTGTGTGAGGGTGCTGTTTGTGTGCTGTGTGTGAGGGTGTTTGTGTGTATGTGTGTGTGTGTGTTTGTTTGTTAGGGTCCTGTTAGTGTGCTGTGTGTGTGAGGGTGATGTGTGTGTGTTTGTGAGGGTACTGTTTGTGTGCTATGTGTGAGAGGGTGCTGTGTGTATGATGGTGCTGTATGTGTGTGGGTGCTGTGTGTGTGTGTGGGTGCTGTGTGTGAGGGTGCTGTGTGTGTGTGGGTGCTGTATCTGTGTGTGTGTGAGGGTGCTGTGTGTGTGTGTGTGTGTGTGTGTGTGGGTGCTGTATGTGTGTGTGTGCTGTGCGTGTGTGGGTGCTGTATGTGTGTGTGTACTGTGTGTGTGTGGGTGCTGTATGTGTGAAGGTGCTGTGTGTGCTGTATGTGGGTGCTGTATGTGTGTGGGTGCTGTATGTGTGTGCTGTGTGTGTGGGGGTGCTGTATGTGTGAAGGTGCTGTATGTGTGTGCTGTGTGTGTGTGTGCTGTATGTGTGTGGGTGCTGTGTGTATGTTTGTGCTGTGTGTGTGTTCTGTGTGTGGGTGCTGTGTGTCTGGCTGTATGTGTGTAGGTGCTGTGTGTGTGCTGTATGTGTGTGGGTGATTGTGGGGGTGGAGGTGGGGGTACATTACTTAATATCCCCCTATCCCTTCTTACCTTATGTAGGGAGGGGGGATCGTGCTGCTGCTTTCCCTGGTGGTCCAGTGGAGAGTGAACTCTAGCCCCTATGGGGGAGCAACGCTCAGATTTTACGAGAGGAACCCGGCGGAGCTGCTGGTTGAGGTCCCCGGGTCCTCTCCTGCCTCCCTCCCTGCTGCAGTGGGGAGGGAGGCTGAGAGCAGAGCCGGCACTCAAATAGCGCTGGCTCTGCATGAGCCGACAGGGTAGATCCTGAGATCTCCCCTGCCCGTCTGGCTCCATAGGCGTACCGTGGCGTTTAGGGTGTGCCCAGGCACACCCGGCACACCCCGTGCGCACGCCTAAGCTAAAACTGTGGACTGTAGTAGTAATTCTTAGCAGGATTTTAAACTCATTTATTACTTTGAGGTTGGTGAAATAAATACCATTACATTGGGTAAAAATAGCATCCCTTAATTATCTGCTAATTCAGTTAAACAGCCTCTTCCTGAGCTATTTATGTTTCTGACAATTGAAAAGCACAATGTAAAAATAAATTATCATTAAACTGAATATTCATATATTAATCCTAGTGTTCAAATATGTCTATGAGTTTAGAAATTATCTAGAATGATCAACTACATTCTATTCAAGAACGCTGATGTTCACTATGCTGTCTTACTAGCTTTACATAAGTAAATAAATAAACTAGAATTAAGAAAAAAAACTTTTATTTTTATATATATATATATATATATTTATATATATATATATATATTTATGTTATAGAAAGCCGTAATGACAGTATATATCTTATATAACTTATACCTTATGATAACATACAAAAATATATAAACAGTTGATTGTGGTGTGCCAAAACAGATGATGCAGTAGGCATGTAATAAAGAGGGCCCACCCTGGGTATTGTTGTTATCAAGGGGAGCGGTGGGAGGCATACATCGCCAGAACCATCAATAGTAATGAGGAGGGGTCTGGCGATCCTTAAGTAGGGAAATCATGCTCCTCCCACAACTACAGGCCCAGCCTTCCATTTGTGTTCAGGGCATGGAAAGCCGTAATGACAGGATATATCTTATATAACTTATACCTTATGATAACATACAAAAAATATAAATAGTCGGTTGTGGTGTGCCGATGCGGTAGGCCTGTAATAAAGAGGGCAAAAAAAGTATACCTTGCAAGATTTTATTCAGCCTACAATGACAGTCATATAGCATATATCACATATTCATGTTACAAAATGCTTCACATATTTCCTGTATTGGATGAGGTATGTATCTGGTATAAGTTGATGAATTCCACCGTCCCAATGTCTTGATAATATGTAATGGTATGTTTCTGCTGGAAGCAGTGGTGGCTACTCCAATGTGGAAGGAGTGTCCTGAGTAGTGGGATGGATTAAGACCTAACTTAGTCAGCAATACTCTAATATACAGCATGCATTTACTGGTAGTGAGAGCCTTACCATGTAATGTGAACAGAAGTTGGTTTGGAGACCCTGGAATAGTGGTTAGGAAGTTATCTAGGACTTGTACTGGGCACCATTTGTTGCTGGTAGGGTAATAAGGTATCTTTACCAGCTGGTTCACTGGTGTGGTTTTTGTATGTTTGAGGGACAATATGTAGTGGTCTTGTATTTTCAAAATTTGGGGTCTTTTAATGCCATCTTGGGAAGTGATGTTAGTGGTGCTAAACTCTTGGGGTCTAAAGAACCCATAGAAAGCTAAGTAGATAGCGGTTTTAATGACATTATTGGTGTGTGATTCGAAAGGGGTTGTACCCATGAAGTCTGATAATGATTTAAAGAGTTGACTATGAATGGGTGATCTAGAAGATGTTGGCATGGATTTTGAGGTTTTAATGCCTTTAAGTATGGTTTGATTTGGTGAGAAAATAGAAAACTGTGGTTGTTTGGCCAGAGTGTAAGTATATGGTGTTGTATCTCTGTTCGATATAATATGATGGTATTGTATAATAATTTGAATTTATGGTGGCAAAAAGAAGTGAAGGCTACAATAGTTTCCATTGAATATTTATTTACAACCTGAAAGTCCAACAAGAATTTGTTATAAACATGGAAAGCCCTGTCGTATGACTTCCTAGTATTATCAGACAAAGCTAGTTGTGAAAGGAGTCTGCCATGCATTAACAGATCTTCCAATTCAATATCATGTCCTGCCATGATGGAGCCGGTGTAGCCAATAGGGCTGCTGTTGGTAATGCATTGTGGAATTCCTGAAATTGAGAGTGAGATAAATGATCAGCTGCTACGTTCTGAATGCCAGGAATATGCACACATACCAGGAAGAAATTATAGTTGGCTGCCAGCCAAGTCAATTTCCTCAGAAAGCTCATGATGGTCAGAGATTTAGAACAACCTTTGTTAATTATTTGGCAGGTTGCTAAACTGTCCGAACAACCTCTCACCGCTTGACCTGACCAAGCTGTTCCCCAAGCTACTGCAGTAACTATGATAGGGTAGAGCTCGAACAGGGCAGACGTGGTGAAAAAACCTGGTACATTATATGCTTCCATAGGCCAAGCCCCCCAAAGCCATATTTCCCCAAAAATAGCTGCAAAGGCTGTGGTGGCCGCTACATCGGTGAAAATAGTGAGGGAGTCAGAGATAACTAAAGGGATAAACATGCTTTTTCCATTCCATTTTCTGAGAAATTCCTGCCACATGCGTAAATCCGCTGTAGCGCCCGTCTAGTGTAATGCGGGTAATATCCAACTGAAAGCGGGGAAACAGATTGAGCAGTCTAGATATAAAAGCCCTGCCCTGTGGGATAATTTTCATGGCAAAGTTGAGGGAGCCTAGTAGAGACTGTAGTTCTGTACAATTACAGGATTCAGCAGAGAGATATAAGTTGATGTTAGATAGGATGCACTCAAACTTATCTCTAGGCAAACTGACAAGCATGTTGACCGAATCTAGCGTGACACCAAGAAAATGAATCAATGTGTCGGGTCCTTCTGTCTTTTTAGGGGAAACAGGGACCCCTATGTATTGGAATAGCTGGATTGTGGTTCTTAGGCTACTAGGTGGGAATAAGTTACTCTCAATAGTCAGGAAGTCGTCCAAATAGTGAATGACTGTGGGGCATCTATTAAGCAGTAGCCAGCATAACGTCTTGGCGAAGGTATCAAAAATCCTGGGGCTACTCTTTGCACCAAAAGTAAGACGAGTAAAAAAGTAATAAGAACCTTGCCTCTTAATGCCATGTAGATGCCACAAAGAAGGGTGTATTGGGAGGAGCTTGAAGGTGTTAATGATGTCAGTCTTAATTAGCCATGCCCCCTTCCCTGCTGTCAAAATTGCGTCAATGGCGTTATCAATAGTAGCATACTGCAGGGAAAATTCCTCTGAAGGAATGAGAGAGTTCAGACTGGGTGTTGTGGAAGAGTGGAGAGCAGAGAGGTCGACAATCAACCTTTGCTTTGCTGAACTTTTACCAGAGATCACCCCAAAGCAGAGGAAGGTGGGGAACTGAATGGTCCAAGCAGAAAACCTTGATCCAATTCAATCGGTAACAGATTGTTAACTGATATTGGATTGGCGAGGGTGGATAGTAGGTTCTTACATTCCACAATGCCAAAAGGCATGAAAATGATTCCTGTATGGAACCCTTCCATGAATCCTGACACCAAAAACTCTACCAAGTAGGGTGAGGGGTGGTAATGCAGTAAGTCGGCAAAATAATTAACATTAATTGAGGCCATGTAGGGTTTGGGAAACAATTTATTAGGACACATTGTTTTGGCATGTGCCCTGAAACAAAGAGAACACACATTCATTAACCGTCATGCGTTAAATCCACAGGAACCTGCATTGAAGTTATTGCAGATCTGGGATTTACCAAGGAACACAATAGTACGGCCGAGCTTGTCCTTAATCACTCTCTCAGGTTTAGCTGAGGGAATAGGAAAAGGAAAGCTGCCCCCAGCTCAAGGGTATTAGGACATAGGTTCGTGGCGTGTGAGGATGAAGAGCAAACTCTACAAGCTGGGGACATGAGGCCCGCAAAGTGCCTGCAAAATAGTTCTGAATCCAACTGGCTCCAGTCTGTCTGAAAATGAAACTGAGCCAGAGCCGCAGATGCCTTCGCGGATAATGATTTGTGGTAATCATAAAAAGATGTACCACCATATTTATGCCTCAGGTCTTGTGTAAATATAGGTCAAACTCCTCTTTGCATTCCGGATAAACTGAGCACACCACATCCCTATAAATCCCAAAAGCCAGGACGAACTCAGGGATAGACAACTTCCTATTTAACCTGGGGTCCCTAGCCTTTAGTACAACCAACACATCACCATCGGAATAAGTCTTATTTTCCAGGATGTCTTGGGAGGCAATCAGTAGTGTAACTAGATTGACGTCCTTACCTTCCAAGATATCCTTCTTAACATGTGCTGGTACCATATGAGCTGGGTTGCCTGAGAGACCAGTAGGTTCTGGAGTAACCAATCCAGATGATGTCACTGGCCTATCATTAGCATCCAACTGGTCAAGCCTATCCGTAATGCGTCCCAATGAGGACAGGACTGATGATAGTATGGCCTGAAGTTTGGGTGACTGGGCACTACTGGAGCCCTCACCAGCCCCAGTATTATCCGTGTAGGTGTTCAGTAATCTAAATAACTCTGTTTTTCTAGCAGTGGCAGGGTAGGGTATATTCCTGCATCTTAAATCAGCTGTGATCCTGGGTATGGTCCAGGACCTGAGAGAAGACATGCTGGCATTGTTCCCTCCTTGAGATGGAGAGATGGACCTTGCAGGAGTACTGGGAATGGATAGATCCTCAATAGCTTCTGATAGTTCAGCCATGCTAGAATAGGACAAAAGATTCATAACCAAAGTGAGAGCAATGTACTGGCAAGCTTACCTAATGCCAAGCGGCGAAGAAATTATCTACAAACGGGAGAGGGGAGCCCTTGCTAGTTGCCAAGTGGCATGAGAGGCTCTAGCTATGTGTTGGCCCGAGGGGATTTTTGAAGCCACTGACGTTGTGGCAGGGTGGTGGCCTCTCGGTGACCAGTAAAGCAAAAGACAGCATGGGAGTGACAGGGGAGGCCTTCTCTATACCACTATGCTACCACTAAAAACTCCAAAGAAATCAAACAGGAAATCAACAAAGTAGCAGACAGATTAACCACACTGGAAGAGAAAATCAATTCCTTTGAGCAAGATCATAGAAAAGCTGCAGAAAAGTTTTTACAGCTAGTATTGAGAGTTAAAAATAGGGATCAAAAAGTAATTGATTTAGAAAAAAAATCAAGACAATCGAAAATAAGGATGAGAAATATACCAGAGGAAATTGAACCCAACAACTTAGAGGCCTTTGTTATAAATTTCTTAAAAGATCTTTCACTTGATCCAGAAAATTGAGAGAATACACAGTCTACAAAAAACAAAAGATATAGATGAATCCAAACCAAGACATCTAATGATGAAGTTTTTGGTCCATTCCTTTAAAGAGAAATTATTAAAAGTGTATAGAGAGCACCCAACAAAAAGCTCAGAAACAAGAAGCTGACGTAACACTTTTACTGCAAAAATCTCCATATTAAAACAGAACAATGTCAAAATTCAGATGGGGTTTCCTGGTCTCTAAGAGTTTTTTGGAATTTGAAAACATTTTTGGACTCTATTAAAAGTCTTGACAAATGGATGAAAGCTGAGAAACTAATTTAGGGCCTCAGAAAGACTTGGAAATAAGATTTTTTTTTTTTTATATGTACACTTTTTTGAAGTGCCTAAATGATTTGGGTGTGTCCTCTCTCTCTCTCCCCTCTACCTCCTGGCGCGATGTGCTGGGATGGTGGGGCGAGATGGGAGGAAGACTCACCAGAGTTTTTGGGGACATAAAAGTGATAATAATTAATAAGTAATGATAGGTAAAACACATAAACACTTTAAGTGGTTGTAAAAGAGGAATAGATATGATTAAACACTAAAATAAATAATTACACTTAGACACTTTTTTAGGGGGAATATATACATTTTGAAATTATAAAATTTACATAGAAAAAGGATATAAGAGTGGCAATGGATTTAAATAATTAATTTGCAAAATATGGTGTTATGAAATTATACTGTACTAATAATTTGTTCAAACTAAATGGGGAATATGGTGTGCCCTCTCTATCTTTCCCCTCTCCCTCCCGGTGTGAGGTGCTGAGAGGGTGGGAGGATGGTGGAAGGACACACCAGTTTCTAAGAATACACTAATTTCTGATGATATAGAAATGTCACTGTAATAAATGATCAATGATGCATGATTGATAAAGCCCATAAACACTTTAGATAGTTGTAAAAGTGGAATAGAAGATATTAACCACTAGAATAAATAATCTGTTATGTATGGTATTCCACTTAGACAATTATTATTTTTTTTTCTTCTTCAATGCTTAAAGTAAATCTGAGTAAAAGGAATATAATTAAGAGCTTAGAATAAGACTAGACTCATACAAAATTCGTAGAGACAAACATATTAAATAGGTCTCGAATTTTTCTGCAGTAAGAATGCTCCCCCTACCTCCCTCTGAACGTCACTATAAATGATGGTATAGCAAAATTGGGTTATTTAAATTTTCTTTGGATGGAACCAGCAAAGGGTGCTAAGTTCCTTTTTCATTATGGACTGGGTTTTTTTTCATCTTTATGGAGAGGTGGAAATACATGTTGTTTTTGTTCTAATATGTCTTTGTATGGTCGCATGGAGGGTCACGGTGGATCGTCGGGGTTATTTATTAAAGAATGGTTAGATTAGCATCGATCAATGTACAGAGATTAAACTACCCACAAAAGAGATCCATAGTTCAAGAGTTTTTGATAATTTTTTTGACACTGGAAACAGACACAAAAAAACATCTTTAGGAGGGACACGTTTTCATTTATTATTTAGTGCTTCAAATCCAGATAAAAAACTAAATGGGCTTGTAATACTATTCTCACGACATTTAAAAGTTAAGATTATTTATCAATATTTAGATCCCCTGGGACAATATCTAATACTAATATGTAGGATTAATGAGGTGATACATATGTTAACTAATATACCTCTGCACCAGTATGCTTTTTTTTTAAATTCTTTATTTTTGTTATGCAAGAATTTACAACAGTGTCTGTGTAGCCACAACAGCCGTAAGAGACGCAGTCACATATAACATAGTAAAACATCTTCGTGGCATAAGTTTACTCAGCATGTTTTTGTAATTTAGTGAACAGGAAAGACAACCTTAAGCAGTGTACGGTTCAACACATGTGTGGGCAAAAGCGTTTAACCCCTTCTGACCGGAGGGTGTACAATTATGCCCTATTTTAGGCGGCTCTAAACGTCGCCGGGAGTAATTGTACGCCCTCCGGTTTTTGCCTACTTACCCGGTCGCCGGGAGCCCCCCCGCGGCAGATCCTCCTCCTCCGGTGCCCCCCGGCCATGTGAGAGTGGGGTCCTTGCGAGGAACCCACAATCACATGGCCGGGTAGGCTGCCTCCTGCATTGCCAGCAGGGGGGCTGCCTGTAATGACAGGTGGTCCCCCTGCTGGCTGAAAATAAAATTAAAATAAAATGTATTAGTGTAAAAAAAAAATATATATACTTAGATCATATATATATATTTTATATATATATGATCTAAGTATATATACACACATATACATACACACACGTACACCGTCTAGGTGTATTTTACTATTAATATATATATAATTATATATATATATATATATATATATATTTATTAAATTACATGTAGACTGATACTGATTAAATATATATATAATTTTTGTTATATATATATTTATATATAATATAAAAAAATTTAATATGTAAATACATTAAAAAATAAAACTAAAAAATAATTTTAAAAAAATAATTAAAAAATATATAGATGTGTGTTATTTCATTCTAACTGTATTGTGATATTAATATATATATATCAAAATACACGTAGAACAAAATAATATATATATATCTACATACTTAAATATATACGTATATATCACTATATATACCTATATATAAATAAAAATATTTTTTAAAAAGTATATAGATATACACATATAGATTCACATACATATATATATACATATATTAATTCTACATATATATTTATGTAATATTTTTAAATTATTAGGTATCTTAATTAATTACAATTAGAGGGACCTGCCTGACAACCCATGCCGAAAGTAAAGGGAATTTAATTTGCTAGCACTATATTTAACCCTTTAACTTTCCAAGACACCATAAAACCTGTACATGGGGGGTACTGTTCTACTCAGGAGACTGCGCTGAACACAAATATTAGTGTTCAAAACAGTAAAATGTATTACAACGATGATATCGCCAGTAAAAGTGAAGTTTTTTGCATTTTTCATGCACAAACAGCACTTACACGGACGATATTATTGCTGTGATACTTTTTACTGTTTTGAAACACAAATATTTGTGTTCAGCGAAATCTCCCGAGTACCACAGTATGCCTCATTTGTTTATGGTGTTTTCAAAAGTTACAGCGTCAAATATAAGGCTTGCGTTTCATTTTTTTCACATTACAATTCGCCAGATTGGTTACGGTGCCTTTGAGACCCTATGGTAGCCCGAGATTGAAAATTACCCCTATGATGGCATACCATTTGCAATAGTAGACAACCCAAGGTATTGCAAACGGGGTATGTCCAGTCTTGCGTTTCATTTTTTTCACATTACAATTCGCCAGATTGGTTACGGTGCCTTTGAGACCCTATGGTAGCCCGAGATTGAAAATTACTCCTATGATGGCATACCATTTGCAATAGTAGACAACCCAAGGTATTGCAAACGGGGTATGTCCAGTCTTTTTTAGTAGCCACTTAATCACAAACACTGGCCAAAATTGGCGTTTTTTGCATTTTTCACACAAACAAATACTAACGATAACTTTGGCCAGTGTTTGTGACCAAATGGCTACTAAAAAAGACTGGACATACCCCATTTGCAATACCTTGGGTTGTCTACTATTGCAAATGGTATGCCATTATGGGTGTAAATTTCATTCCTGGACTACTATAAAGTCTCAAAGGCAACGTAACCGATCTGGCGAATTTCATTTTCAAATGTAACGTGCTATATTTGACCCTGTAACTTCCCAAAACACCATAAAACCTGTACATAGGGGGTACTGTTTTACACGTGAGACTTTGATGAATACAAATATGTGTATTTTATTGCAGTAAAAGCAAACAGTATTATGACATTGACTGTTAAAATGTTATGTAGAACTAAAAAAATTAAAATAAATCTTATTTTCTCCCATTTTTTTCATATTAAATTATGTTTCATAGCTAAATATTTGATATTAAATGAAAGCCCTGTTTCCCCTGAATAAAATGATATATAATAAGGGTGGGTGCATTTAATATGAAAGAGGTGAATTACGGTTGGACAGACATGTAGCGCAAATGCCAGGTTTTGTTTACATTTTGCTCCCTCCTTTAGGGGTTAAGTAGCTAGGTCACATGTTGGTTTACGCTTTTATGTGAGGTATACAGTATTGTATTCCAGCAGTATTTGTGGGTGTCGGTGTATATGTATCGCTTGGGGCCTATCTGCTAAGCAGCAGCTTAATAACATTTCACAAAACTAAACCAGCTAAAGTATAATATTGGCATAAGTCTGGGCTGATCTTGTGTGAGTAATTAAATATTAAGCAGGAGCAGACGTTAGCTGAGGTATAGTGTAGGACAGAAACATAGCTGATCTTATGGTGCTCCAGCAATATTTGTGGGTACAGGAGCATATATCACGCTTGGGGCCTACCTGTGAAACAGCAGTTTATAGACATGGCGCAAAGCCAAACATACTAGAAGTACATTAGTTGCTTAAATCCTGGCTAATCTTAGCTTGTGTACTCATATTATACAATTGCTGAACTCTGACCTTAACCCCCCCCCCCCCTGTGCTCCTCTGGGCAAGCAGACCAAAAACAAAATAGGAAGCAAAAGAAGTATGTAGCTCTGCCTGCTCCGTTCCATCTGTTGCATCTCTCTGTTCGGTGACCGAATCCTCCTCTGTTTGGTACTCTGCCATTACTTCCGAAATGAGTGTTGCTTTTGTTTTGTTGCTGACTGGAATACCTCTTGCTTCCAGAAGATCTTTCAGTGTGGATCGCTTTAATGTGGAGTAATCAATCTCCATTAATCCTTGTTCCTTTGTGAGTCTGGATCCCAGCGCTGCCAACCAATGTAGCGGAGATCTAGTATTCCACAAGTTATCTCCGCTTAAGATCCCAGTGAGGCTCAGGAACAACTAGTTATAAATCCATAAGGCAAGGTTTCCAGCAGGTAAAATAATATAGCAATATTCCAACAGCAATCCCAATGACTGGACGACACACAGCATCAGGAGCAGAACTAAACTTTTATTCACACAGTGGCCTTATAAAGCAAGCTCCCATGCAAGGGAGGGATTTACAGTAATTATTACAGTGTCCAATCATACTCGAATAACCTCCCACACCTCTCCTCCCCTTAGCCTGACTCATAATCCTCTTATACTGTACACAAATTCCCCCAGTTTCTAGATGTACCCCTAAACCTGCTTGGTACCCCTTTAAATGTCACATCCTCTGTGACGAAGTGCCCTCGCCACTTGGTCCTGGAGAGGCCTGCTTGCCAGCCTCCTCCCATGTGACTATGACTCTTTCATGTATTTGGCTACCATAAAGCCCCTAGCCTACCTTCAGACAGACTATTTATGTAGGCTGCTTTATTTATCTTATGTTTTAGTCACCCTGTACCCATTATAGGTGCAGGGTGTGTGTAATGTAATTGTTTATAGTGTGTGTGTGTGTACTGTGAAATGTATTGCCTGCTCTCCTGTACTGCTGAGGTTTGCTACCAACTAGGTGTGTTTGGCTATGGAGCTTGTCTAGTGCCCTCTGTTGGTAGCAACAGCAATATGCACTACCTGAATTGCAAGACTTGTTCATTTGCATATTTGGGTAGATTTGCATATTGCTAATTCTGCAGGCAGGTGAGATATTTACTGTTAAATATTGTCTCCCCCACTCCTTTAAAAATGTGCCATTGTGTTGTGATAAGTCACTGTGTGTTGCCTGCTATGGTTTGACAGTTTGTGATTTTATTGAGGTTTCACAACAATGTTATTGTGGTGACCCTATGGACTGGTCCCAAGGGAAATAAAGGTTTAGACAGTTCTTCTTGATCCCTCTAAAAGTAGCCTTGTCTCGTTATTGGCGGGAGCTGTTATAATCACACTGGGGATTGCTATGCTCTGCATGCTACCCTGAGCTTGAATCACTTAGCTCTTTTAAGAGCTTGTTCCTGACATGCTCTCCTTGGAGGAGGGGTCTTCACCACACAGTCCTGGATGCTGGAGGTTCGTACAGGGTGGAAGGAAGAGGTCTTTCCCACACAGTCCTGGAGGACAGAAGCTGATCCAGGGTGGAAGGAAGACGACGAGACTCCATTCAAGATACAGCGGTTGCGGAGTCTGCGGAGGTTGTGGTGTCTGCTGCACTGCTTGGAGTCCTCAGGAAGCGTTAGGAGCATCCTTCAACGGAGGGTACTCAGTCGGAGTACAAGGAGCTCCGTTACATCCCCTGGTAGCCCTGATCTGGGTGAGGAACATATCCAAAAATCACCCAGATCGGACCAGGGGTTCGGGAAATCTGTGGAGGTAATAAAAAGACCGACTGCGCTGGAGAGGACAGCCGAAATTGGTTCCATGAGATGGGGCCCTGCGGTCGGTCACAGTACAAGAGAACAAACTGCACAAATTGCTAGTGTTACAGAGATCAGGGAGGGTTTGCATGAATCCCCTCGTTCGGTTGTTTCTTTCTACCGAACGGGGGGTCATTCGGTAGTTTGGAAGCGAATACAAGGCTAGTGTGGAGGTCTCAGTGGTGTTCGCCTAGTCGAGTGTCCGATTTGGGTTCCAGACACTCGACGGCAAAACACAGCTGTTCGGGAGTTTTAAAATGGCCGCCGCCACGTGTTCGTTTCCCGAATGGCGGCCACCCCGAGAACAAAGTACCCACTGCATAGATTGTCAATTACCGGTTCGCAACATTGTTGTAACTGTTAATTGAAGGCACACTTCGCACTGGGGAGGTCTGACTGTTCGGTTGTTTCATTCCCATATTTGCTAGAATGATTCTACCGAACAATCAGACGAATACTGCATACATTTCCACATATAACATTGCAATTTAACCGAAGACATTAAAATACATGAAATTTCCAGGACAGCCCAGTGCCATCCGCTACACTGCTCCCCCTTGCCCACAAGCCGGCATACACAGTCTGATCCAGCACAGATCGGCTTGGGGATGTCCGGGGGCTCACGGATCACTTCTCTAGGTCAGTTTGTCTCGACAACCCGTCAGCATTCCCATTCTGTTTGCCCGAGCGGTACTAAATATTAAAGTCAAAGAGCTGCAGTGCCAAGCTCCAGCACAGCAGCCTGGCATTGTCCCCAGCCACCCGGTTCAGCCATACCAACGGGTTGTGATCCGTGAGCAATGAAAAGGGCTGTCCATACAAATACGACTGCAGTTTCTTTAGGGCCCACACCACAGCCAGGCATTCCTTCTTGATGGCGGCGTAGCTTACTTCTCTGGGTAACAACTTGCGACTGATGTAAGCCACGGGATGTTATCCGCCATCGGCCCCGACTTGGCTCAGTACTGCCCCCAATCCAAACATAGAAGCGTCTGTGTGAACAAGAAAGTGTTTAGTTGGATTGGGAGCTGCCAAGACAGGGGCATTGATAAGTGCATTTTTCAGATGTTGGAATGCCTGCTCACACTCCGGGCTCCAGGTCACTTGGCGGGGAAGGTTGTTACGGGTCAGGTCGGTGAGGGGTTTGGCCAGGGCACTATAATTGGGGACGAACTTTCTATAATACCCGGCCATCCCTAGAAACACTAACACTTGAGTCTTAGTCCTAGGGGTGGGCCACTGGGCTACGGCCTCTACTTTGGCTGGTTCGGGTTTCTGCTTGCCACAACCCACTCTATGTCCCAGGTATTGTACCTCGGCCATCCCTATACTACATTTGGCCGGTTTCAGCGTCAGACCAGCCTCTCTAATCCTGTCTAGAACCGCTCCTATATGGGCCAAGTGCTCCTGCCACGTATTGCTAAAAATGGCAATATCGTCCAGGTAGGCACAGGTATAGTATCATCCAGGAGTCGGTCCACCATTCGCTGGAAAGTAGCCGGGGCGTTTTTCATCCCAAATGGCATGACCTTTATATGGTACAAGCCAAATGGGGTGACAAAGGCCAACTTAGGGATTGGCCCCTGGCCATCTGGTCTAGTAGTTCGTCTATCTGGGGCATGGGATAGGCGTTGGACACGGTTTTCTCATTCAATCTCCTGTAGTCCACGCAGAAGCAGGTCATACCGTCTCGCTTTGGTACGAGTACTACAGGAGAAGCCCAGGGACTGTCCGAGGGCTCAATCACCCCAGTTGGAGCATCTCATCGATCTCCTTGCGCATATTCTCCCTCACTGCTTCAAGGATGCGGTAAGGGGTCTGCCGCATGGGGAGTTGCCCTGGGGTCTCTACCCAGTGAGTTGTACCTCGATACGCTCCTGTGGGCTAAGTCGGTCTCCCAGTGCAACCTCCCCTAAATCTCCAGACAACTGACCATCTCCCAGCAGGTCTGGGAGAGGCAAGCTGTCAAACTCGTCAGAGTTGGGCGCGCATATAGCGGTTACCTCCTCGGAGCGTTCCTGGTAGGGTTTCATCATGTTCACATAGAGCATGCGTCGCCCTCCAGTCCCTGTGCAGCGGCCGATGATATACGTGGTGTCACATCTCTGTTCCACCACCCTATATGGTCCCTGCCAGGCGGCCTATAACTTGTCATGTCGGACAGGTTTTAAAATCAAAACTTTCTGCCCGACCTGAAGGCTACGGTCCCTGGCGCCCCGATCATACCATGTGCGCTGGCGGGTCTGCGCCGCCTGCAGGTTTTCTTTTACTGTCCTGGTCAACGCTTCCAGGCGGTCTCGGAATGCCAACACATATGGTATGATGGGAGTGCCGTCTGCGCTCCGGTCTTCCTCCCAATGGCCTCTAATGAGATCTAGGGGCCCCCTTACTCTTCTCCCAAATAACAGTTCAAACAGGGAAAACCCAGTTGACTCCTGTGGCACTTCCCGGTAAGCGAAGAGGAGGTGCGGCAGAAATCGCTCCCAGTCCTTATGGGTCTCTGCGAAGGTTCTGAGCATTTGTTTCAATGTACCATTGAACAGTTCGCAAGGCCCATTAGTCTGGGGGTGGTAAGGGGCACTGATAATAGGCTTAATGCCACAGATCCTCCAGAGGTTCTGGATGACTTACGCGGTAAATTGGGTACCCTGATCCGAGATAATCTCTCTGGGTAAACCCATCCGGGAGAAGATCTGCATGAGTGCATCCGCTACCATTTCTGCGTGGATGTTGGTCAGAGCCACTGCCTCTGGATATCTAGTGGCATAATCTACAACAGCTAGGATGTATCTCTTGCCTGAAGGGCTAGCTTTCCTGAGGGGGCCTATTAAATCTACGGCTATTCTACTAAAGGGTTCCTCAATTATGGGTAGGGGGTGTAGTTTCGCCTTTCTTCGGTCTCCCCTTTTTCCTACCCTCTGGCACGTATCGCACGTGCTGCAATACTTGCGCACTTCCTGGCTGATCCCTGGCCAAAAGAAACTTTGGGTCAGTATGTACCTAGTGCGACTGACCCCTAAATGACCGGATAGCGGAATATCATGCGCTATCCGGAGTAACTCTGCTCGGTACCGCTGCGGCACCACTAACTGCCTCATAACTATTGGATCTGACCCAGCTATCTGCTTGTCAGACTCCCTGTATAGAAGCTGCTTGTCCCAGACAAATCTCTCTCACTCCCCCCGGGTGAGTCAGTGACAACCTTGTCCCTATATACTTGCAACGTAGGGTCAGTTATTACTTCGGCTGCGAATTCATTAGGGGGGGACCAGGGGACGCACTCTAAGGAAGGGGAAGGGTCTCTTACCTGAACCTCCGGAAGTGTGTTGTGGTCCTGGGTGCGGGCTTGCTGTCTGGTGACCACATGATGAGCTTCCCCTGTGGTGGGTGTCTGGGGCTCAAAAGCAGACATGAGCATCCCCAGTTCATTCCCCAACAAAACCTCCGCTGGCAATTGCGACATCAGCCCCACTTCCACGTTTCCTGACCCCGCTCCCCAATGCAAATGAACCCTTGCTGTGGGTAGCCGGTACACCGCTCCCCCGGCTACCCTGACGGCTACAGTTTTGCTGGTCCTGGCCTTATCGGAGTCCAAGTGACTTTTTACCAAGGTTATAGTGGCTCCTGAGTCACGTAGTCCTTGGACCGCTTTACCCTCCAAATACACAGTTTGTCTGTGGTGCTGACGATTATCAGCATTGGCCTGTACTGTATCGGCTTCGTGGAGTACTTCCCATTGTTCTATGGTTGTGATTGGGACTGCCGAGCCATATGGGGTCGTGTTCTACTCCTGGTAGTAGTGGCCGGCTGCTCTCGGTGGTGGTGGTGGTCCTGGTCGGATCCAGGTGGACCGGTCTCTAAGTTGTGGGCAGTGGTGACAGCAGTTGGTGGGGTTGGTAGTTGTCGTGGTGGGGGTACTGTGTTGTTGGGGTAGCCCCCCCCCCGACTGGCCTTACAGTGGTTTTGATCACTACTGGCTTTTGTTGCCTCCGAGCAACCATTTAGTCATCAGCCTTTTTAGCTGCTTCTGTAATAGATGTAGGGTTACGGTCTCTCACCCACTCATGCAGGTCTGTGGGTATCCCGTCATAAAACTGTTCTAGCAGCAGCAGCATTTGTAATAGGTCCTCCATGGACCGTGCCTGGTTCGCTTGCACCCATCCGAGGGCTGCCCGTTGTAATCGGCAAGCCCATTATGCATGCAAATCTTTATCCGCCTTTTTCAATTCCCTGAAGCACCTCCGATACGCTTCTGGGGTAATAGCATATCGGGCCAGAATGACTTCCTTTACCCGGCTGTGGTCCCTGATTTCCGTATCTGGTATGGTACGGTAGGCTTCAGCAGCTCTCCCTGTTAACCGTCCTGCCAAGATGGGGACCCAATCCTCCCTATTTATTTTATGCAGAATACACAGTCTCTCAAAGTCCTGGAGGAATGCGTCTATATCCTCTTCAGCCTCTACATACATTTTAAACGCCTGGTAAGGAATTTTTGTCTTACCCTCTTGTACTGTAGATACTGCTGTGCTTCTCTCTGGTGTTTGTGGCCCTCTTTGCCGCATTATAAATTCCTGGACCTCTGTCATCATCTTGGAGATGATTTCTATCGGTGGGTTCTCCCCATAAAATGACAGTCTGAATTGGAGCTGTCTTTGGAACTCTGCCTGCTCCGTTCCATCTGTTGCATCCCTCTGTTCGGTGACCGAATCCTCCTCTGTTTGGTACTCTGCCATTACTTCCGAAATGAGTGTTGCTTTTGTTTTGTTGCTGACTGGAATACCTCTTGCTTCCAGAAGATCTTTCAGTGTGGATAGCTTTAATGTGGAGTAATCAATCTCCATTAATCCTTGTTCCTTTGTGAGTCTGGATCCCAGCGCTGCCAACCAATGTAGCGGAGATCTACTATTCCACAAGTTATCTCCGCTTAAGATCCCAGTGAGGTTCACGAACAACTAGTTATAAATCCATAAGGCAAGGTTTCCAGAAGGTAAAATAATATAGCAGTATCCCAACAGCAATCCCAATGACTGGATGACACACAGCATTAGGAGCAGAACTAAACTTTTATTCACACAGTAGCCTTATAAAGCATGCTCCCATGCAAGGGAGGGATTTACAGTAATTATTACAGTGTCCAATCATATTCGAGTAACCTCCCACACCTCTCCTCCCCTTAGCCTGACTCATAATCCCCTTATACTGTACACAAATTCCCCCAGTTTCTGGATGTACCTCTAAACCTGGGGGTACCCCTTTAAATGTCACCTCCCCTGGTAGCCCTGAGGTGAGGAACATATCCAAAAATCACCCAGATCGGACCAGGGGTTCGGGAAATCTGTGGAGGTAATAAAAAGACCGACCTGGAGAGGACAGACGAAATTGGTTCCATGAGATGGGGCCCTGCGGTCGGTCACAGTACAAGGGAACAAACTGCACGAATTGCTAGTGTTACAGAGATCAGACAGGGTTCGCATGAATCCCCTCGTTCGGTTGTTTCTTTCTACCGAACGGGGGGTCATTCGGTAGTTTGGAAGTGAATACAAGGCTAGTGTGGAGGTCTCAGCGGTGTTCGCCTAGTCGAGTGTCCGATTTGGGTTCCAGACACTCGACGGCAAAACACCGCTGTTCAGGAGTTTTAAAATGGCCGCCGCCACGTGTTCGTTTCCCGAATGGCGGCCACCCCGAGAACAAAGTACCCACTGCATAGATTGTCAATTACTGGTTCGCAACATTGTTGCAACTGGTAATTGAAGGCACACTTCACACTGGGGAGGTCTGACTGTTCGGTAGTTTCATTCCCATAATTGCTAGAATGATTCTACAGAACAATCAGAGGAATACTGCATACATTTCCAGATATAACATTGCAATTTAACCGAAGACATCAAAATACATGAAATTTCCAGGACAGCCCAGTGCCATCCGTTACAAAGTAAATTATATGTTCCAGTATACATTCGTGAGAGTTCAATTGGGGCACAGAGAGCTGTGTGACAGATGGTACTATGCCTGGCTTTGAGTCTTAGTCCCTTTGGGGGTCAGCCGATGCCTTGTTGGGGCTGTGTATGTGCCCCCTGTGGTAGTCGGTGCAGCTGGTGCGATCTCCTCGGTGTGAAGGAGCTGATATCCCCTGGGCTATGCAGTGTTGCTGTGGGCGCTGAGTGTAGCTCCAACCAAGCTGTGTGTTGGGTAAGGTTTGCCTGTCTTGGGCTGGGGTAGCTCTGTATGTACCTTCCTGACGCGGTCACCTCCCCTGGTCCTGCTCCCCTCTGCTTCACTTGCCTTGTCTGGAGAGGTCTTATGCTTAGCTTCGGCGGTCCCCTCCGTTTCACTGCCTTGCATGGGGGGTGCGAATACTTGACCCTCCGCCGCCGTCCAGATTACGTTTTTTTGGGCCTTGTGACTAGCCTCTGCCCCCGCCAGTTCTGGTTAGCGTCACCCTTGTGATAGATCTGTTCTTGGGGCTGCGCTGCTGTTTGTCCCCGTCTGGCCTCCTGTAAGGTGCGCTGTGGTGAAGTCTGGAGTGGTTCTTCAGACTCTGAGGCTCTCATGCGGGCTTCCAGGGACTCCCAGAAAATAGCGAAGATGCTGTTCAGCCGCATCTCCATTTCCCGCCATGCGTCGGAGGTGTGGGAGGCTTCCGCCATATCAAAGACCGCTGGGTCGGTTGGTTTTGGGCTCCACGGAGCTGATTCTGGCCCATTGCTTTGCCAGAGAGTCGGTTGGGGTAGACCGGGATAACCTCACCGGTGCAGGGGGGGGGGACGAGGGCTTGCAGCCAGATTCCAGGCATGGCATTGCAGCTGAGGAGCGGCCGTCTCCCCTGCACCTGCCATGCTTGTAGGCCTCATTGTGAGTTGTGTTCGGTTCGTCGCTGGAGAGGTATCGTTCTCTTCCCCTCGGTGTCTACTCTCGAGTGGTAGCTTTCAATTCACAATTAAGTGCCTGTGTGACGGTGAAATTTAGCGTTAAGTGCCGAGTTTAGCAGGAGCTGCTGTGGTGAGCTTCCTCACAGCTCTGCGGTCCGGCCTCGCCCCCCCACCAGTATGCTTTTTAAGGAAAATTTTTGAAAAAATAGAAGAGATTTAGATGGGTCTTAGTATCATAGGTGGAGATTTTAATTGTGTAATGGATGCTTATGAAGATAAAAAAATTCTATCAAATAAAAAAATTAGTAAAACCTGGATTAAGGATAATACATGGTTGGATCATAATATAGTATATTTGGAATTGAAAGATGAAAATGGAAAAGGAAACAGATCGACCTGGAAATTAAATGATTTTCTGTTAAAAATCTGAAAAGTAAAGAAATAGTGGCTAAATGGATAGAAAATTTACTAGAAAACTATTAAACCAGAGGATACATCATGGACCAATAGTTTGTGCATATTTAAATCCCTTATAAGGGGTTCATTTAATAAATTGAAAGCGAAAATGATTTTAAAAAGTGACTTATCGCTATCTGAATTGTACATTTGATGTTCTGGTACCTCTAAAGAAAATAAAATTAATCCCTCCTATGATAAATTATCCGATCTAATTAAAATACAAGAAAAAATAAATCCAAAACTTAGAGAAAAAAATTGTGATTAATTTGTCTAAATTAAAAATTAGCTATTATAACAATAATAATAAGGCGAAAAGATTTCTTTCAAATAGGCTAAAAAAATCAAAAGGCTAATAATCGAATTTCCAAAAGTATAGAATGTAATAGACCAATATATAATCCAACTTTTAAATCCTTTTATAGTTCATTATATAATCTAAAAAATGGAGATAAAGAATTAATAGAAAAATATCTTCAGGCTAGTACACTCCCAAAACTGTCCCAAAACTCAAACAAAAAACTTAAATAAGAGCATTACAGAAGAGGAATTAGCTAGGGCAATATCTAGATTGGAAAGACAAAAAACTCCGGGACCAGACGGATATATTGGTCTTTTCTATAAGAAATTTTGCAATCTTTTTCTTCATCATTTGGTAGGAATGTTTAATGAAGCAATCCAAAAATGGACATTTCCAGAGGAATTATTAAGTGCCAATATAATACCAATATTGAAGCAGGGCAAGTGTCCTACTAAAATGGAAAATTATAGGCCTATCTCACTCTTAAATAATGACCTAAAGTTATATGCATCAATACTGGCAGACAGACTTAAGAAGGTCATAGACAACATTATACATCCTGATCAGGTTGGGTTTATTGCAAATAGAACAGCTAATATGAACTCTAGAAAGATTTTGAACATTTTGGGTCTAGTAAATAGAACTCACCTTCCCATGCTGCCCTGTCAGTGGATGCAGAGAAGGCCTTCGACAGGGTCGACTGGGAATATTTCAGACTGACTTTAAAAAGAGTAGGCATAGATGGATGAATGCACAAGGCTATAATGGCCCTTTATAAATCACCATCAGCCAGAGTTTTAGGACAAAACATCTGTTCTGACTTGTTCCCAATTTTGAATGGAACACGTCACTTTCCCCATTGCTCTATATAATTTCTAAAGAGCCATTTACATGTAGGATTAGGGAAAATAAAAATATTAAAGGAATTGTATTACAATCGCGAGAATAAAAAATAAATCTACATGCAGATGATACATTGATCACACTAACATATATAATTAAGTCATTGGAACATTTAATGGTAGAGTTTACTGAATATTTTGAAGCTTCTAATTTGAAGATTAACATAGAGAAATCAATTAGTATGGGCTGTAATTTAACAACAAAGGTAAAAATTGCAATTAAAACCAAATATGGCTTTGTATGGTCTAAAAAAAAGCAATAAACTATCTAGGAGTAAAAATAGCGCAAAAAAATCAAACTTGTATGGAAATTATTTTTTTTAATTATTAAAAGCCACAAATCATACCCTGAAAGACTGGAAAAATGTGGAAGTATCATGGATAGGTTCTGCTAATATAATTAATGCATATCTATTACCTAAATGGCTATATTTATTTCAAATGCTCCCTCTCAAAATGCCAGATAGTTGGTTGAAGATGATACAAAGGAGTTTTAATCAATACATTTGGAAGGGGAAACAACCAAGATTAAATCTTCCATTACTTTCTAAAAAAAAAGAGATAGGTGGTCTAAATTTCCCTAATATTAAGTATAACTATTTTGTAAGTATAGTTACTCATATATATAATCTTCAGCTGGACACAGAACTTGAGAGAAACTGGTATGTGATGGAAACGAATAGTCTGAATAAATCTAATGTATTTTAAATAATATGGACTTGTTATCCTAAACCCCTACCTAATAATGAAAGTTATATTTTAAAACATTCGAATGAGACTTGGGATTCTGTTAAAAAATTCCTAGATATTAAGGGAAAGATTTTAAGCTTTATGCCATTGGAGGTACTGGAGGCCAACTTGGAAAATTGAGCCTTAACAAAATGGAAAAGATGTAATATATATACTATAGAACACCTAATAGAAAATACTAAAATGAAATAATTTTCGGATTTAATAATAGAGTTTAATCTCCCTTCAACGGGGCTTTTAACTACCTAAGACTAAAGTATACATTGAAGCAACAGTTAAGGTTTAGTAAAACAGGAATAAATGAAGATTTACGTAGTATTTTTAACCAAAACAAAGTTTTTAAAGTTCTCTCCAAAGCATTGCGTATGATCAAAATGAATAAAAATGAGGATCAAATTAATGCTCTAGTAAAATGGGAAAATTAATTAAATATTCAAATCACAAATATAGAATGGTCATATTCCCACGAGTTTCCCTTGGTTGCTGGAGATGCCACCAACACAAGTGCACGATAACTCATATCTGGTGGACGTGCCCAGAAGAGAAAAAATTCAGGACACGCATCTCAGGCTTGATACAGGTAATCATGGAAGAAACAATTGCACTCACACCAGACACCTTTATATTTCTCCTCCCACCCCACCACATACCCAAAACGAAGGTGCAACTACTAACACACTTAATCACGGCAGCTAACCGACTAATTCCACTGTTCTGGAAAAAACCCAACCCACCCTCTATCAGGGACTGGTTTCAGAAAGTAGAATCCATGAGAAATATGGAAGAACTCTGCTATTCATTCTCTGGGAAATACTCCGACTACACTGACACATGGGCCAGGTGGTGCGAATTCATGCAAAACACATCCCCCCAGGCATGAGTTGACCAACTGGTGCGACGATAAGGAATCAGGCCCTAAGTTACAGCAACCAGGCAAAAGTACTAATAAGTTACCTGAACCAACAAACAGCACAGAGGTTAGTGCAAACCATACTACTCGATAATATCCCAAAATTTATCGACACAAGACATCGACATGCGCTGAAGGTATCACCCTATACATAACAGCAGACCGGGATATCTGGACACATTCACACCTATCCTTGTCAGACCAATCAAAATATCTCTAACCTGCTGCTTACCAGGTAGGCCCCAAGCAAAATATATGCTCATAGACCCACAAACACTGCTGGAGCACCATAAGACCAGCCATGTTTCTGCCTTGCACCACTTCTCAGACAATGTCTGTACTGCTTACTACTTAATTACCCACACAAGGTCAGCCCAGACTTAAGCAAATACTATACATTAGCTGGTTTAGTTCTGTGAAATGTTATTAAGCTGCCGCTCAGTAGATATGCCCCAAGCGATACACATGCACCAACACCTACAAATATTGCTGGACTACAACACTGTTTACCTCACAAGAAGACACAAACCATCATGGGACCCTGCTACTGAAATGCTTTTGACCACACATGTGCTGAACTTTACACTGCTTAAGGTTGTATATCCTGTTCACTTTTTTATAAAAACGTGCTGAGCTAACTTATGCCACGAAAATGTTATAACATGTTCTAAAAGAATGCGTCTGCTATAGCTGTTGTGGCTACACAGACACTGTTGTATATCCTTGCATGACAAAAAATAAATAAATAAATAAATAAAATAAAAAATATAGAATGGTATAAATCATTAACCCCTTCAGGACGGAGTCAATAGTACACGTTCTGATCAAAACAAACTGTAAACAAAAACTGGAATTTGCGCTATATGTCTGTTCACCCGTAGTTCACCTCTTTCATATTATATGCACTTACCCACTTATTAGATATCAGTTTGTTCAGGAGAAACAGGGCTTTCATTTCATATCAAATATTTGTATATGAAACATAATCTATTATGAATAAAATAAAAAAAAGGTGAGAAATTTAAATTTAAAAAAAAATCTGTAGTTCCGCCTTACATTTTAGCTGTAAATGTCATAATACTGTTAGCTTTTACTGCAAAAGTAATGGATTCAGCAACGTCTCACGTGTACAACAGTAGCCCCTATTAACAGTCTTTACGGTGTTTTGGAAAGTTAAAGGGTCAAATATAGCCCATTCCATTTTTCAGTTTGTTCACATTGAAATTTTCCAGATTAGTAATGTTAACTTTGAGACCGTGTGGTAGCACAGGAATGAGATTTACCCCCATGATGGCATACCATTTGCAAAAGTAGACTACCCAATGTATTGCAATTGCAATGTAATTACGGAGTTCTATGCCACCGCAACGGCTTTAAAGCCCATTATAATGGGGACGGCATAGAACGCCGTAACAGGGTAAGGGATTAATAGAGACAAGGAAAGCTATTCATTGTATATGCTTGCAGGAGACTCAATTTAAACTTATTAACAAGTGGTATCTGGTACCTTCAAGGATAGCTAGAATGTTGATATGTTGACTTTGTCATGATTTCTGTTGGAGGTGTGAAAAGAGTAGAGGTTCATACACACATATCTGGTGGAGCTGTACTGAAATAAAGACGCAATGGAAAAAAGATTTTTGTTCTTATATATAAAATGATAGAATATAGACTTAGGATTGTGCCGGAGGTAGCTTTATTACATTTGAGATGACCTAAATTAAAAAAGATGGAAAGAAATTTCATTATACTTTGTTTTGTAGCTTTTAAAATTCTAATAGCCAGAAACTGGAAAACTAAATACGTCCCAGTATGGAAAAGTAAAATAAATTCATTATTATTCCAATTACGAATGGAGCTGGCAATTAATGAACACTGGAGTCCCCTGTACAAGCAATTGATATCGTTTAGATAGAGTGAAGGATAATAGCCATTAGAACCCGCCGATCCACTTTGGGACTCACTCAGTGTGATACATATTGTTTGATAAATGTTTGTATTTATGTCTGATATATGTTTAATATATAGACATAATCTAATTTAAATGAACTGAATTGTATGTTATTTGTACATGTCATATAAAGAAAACAATTAATAAAAATAATTAAAAAAAATAAGATCCTTGAGAAAGACATGTGAGCACCAAAACAAGCATCAGTCTTAGGCAGATAATATGTGTGGATTCACTCACTGATTGGGGAAGCCCTTAGGATAATAGAGTTTCAATTACCTCTAGTTACGGGACGTTACTGTTTAAATGTTGATTAGTGAGGGTGATTTAGAGAGGAGAGCAACGTATATCATAAATGTATATGCTTTGGAAGATATAGATTAAGGCATCATTTGGGAAGCTCATGTACTTTAAATTAACCCCTTAAGGACCAAACTTCTGGAATAAAAGGGAATCATGACATGTCACACATGTCATGTGTCCTTAAGGGGTTAATCTTTATTAGGTTTTCTCCTTTGTCTATACTCTATGTACTTGGTCTCAATGTATCAGTATACTTAGTACTTTACCGAGTCGATCTATTTACTAGTTTTGATCAGTTTAATTTGACCTACCCTCACCCCATCCAAATGAAATTTTATATGGAATTCTGTCCCAGTCTATTTTTGTCTTAGTTTCTCTCTCACATCTTTCCTTTGGTAATATGTGTACAGTGAACTCATTGTTCA
Source organism: Pelobates cultripes (assembly GCA_933207985.1). Classification (NCBI taxonomy): domain Eukaryota; kingdom Metazoa; phylum Chordata; class Amphibia; order Anura; family Pelobatidae; genus Pelobates; species Pelobates cultripes. The sequence continues at coordinate 164,766,152 of OW240912.1, forward strand.
TCTATGGAGCTCTGTCTCCTCTTTTCTGTGATCTCCCTAAAAGTATGTCATAAATATGTCATAAAATATCATGGTATATCAATACTATACTGCCATCTAGTGACTAAACAGGTTAATTTACACATTAATACTTGTGCTTTTTTCATCTCTACTTTGTATTTCCCAGCAACCAGGGACACATTAAAGGACCACTCCACACGTAAAATAATGTGTTTTTTTTTTTTTAAACACACTGTTTAGTAGATATATCCTCAATTAATACATGCATGTGTTAATTGTGGATATATCTTTAAAAAGCTTGCAAAAGCTGGAAGATTAACACTAAGTCTAGGCATTGGATAAACTTAGACTGTATCCTTCCAGCGATCAGTTATTTGCTTTAGAGTTGAGATGTATGGCACAATCTAAATAGTTTTTTTATTTGTGTTTCTTATTTTCTCTTTTTTACTTTTTTATTTGTTTTCCTATGCACAATGAGTCACTCAGTATAGTCTTTTGTTGCATATTAATGACCCTATTTGATGGAATTCTTCCTTCCTTTTCACCATCTCATAAAAGTATTTTTCTTTTTATGTTTTTACCAAACTGCATATAACATGTAGTTGTCGAATTGCTTTAAATTTTTGTTTGTTTTGCCCAGTTTTAATTTGAAGACCTTCTTTCGTCAGTCTTCATTCTTCACTCTAAACATTGCAAAATTTTTACTAACCATAATAAAAGTGTGCTGCAATAAAAATAAAATTAATGACTCCAACTGATTGGCTAGACAGCTTGAAAATAAAGTTTGATAAATAAAGGCTTTGTATATGCCCCACGACATGAAATCCTTCAGTACACTGTGATTGAATAGCCAACTGATCACGGACTAATCCTGTGCAAAGCAACATTCTTGTAAGGTTTGTCAATTAATATACTAAATGTCCTAGTTTGGAATTGTAAGTACAGAGTGAATCAAAAGTCAGGAATTGTATGAATAACTGCAAGGTGCTTCATTTTACAAATATTTGGGTGGTAACAGGCTTTTGGCTCACCATGCAGTTTTTGTGTATAACATACAGGGGATATCACTGCTCCTCAAGGCACTTTCATGACACACCTTTACTTTGTCATGAATGGTTTAAGGTCCTAATTGATGATTTATTTCACATGTGATCATTATGAAATTACCAAATTAATTATTTAGGACCTAATCTGCCTATTTGAAGTGCTCCAGTCCTTTGACCCTCCTTTTACCCATTCATCCTTCTGAATTCACTAGGCCACAACAAATGTTATTATAGGAGCAAACTACACCAAAGGAAGGAATAATCAAATTAATTTAGATGTTTTTTGCTTTTAAAAATGTTTCTTACAGATGAGGACAAATATCGTCAGGCATGGCCATTGACATGGAGGAATGACCAGATCTGATAACTTCTTTCTTTCCACAGATATTCTCTGCTCCAGCTGTACAAATAAGAACTGCACTGGAGAAAACTGCTACTGTACCTCAGAGGGTAGTGGAAGTGGTGCTGATCCCTGTATAGAAGATGACTCCTGCTTGCTCCCTGATTCTCACTGCTGCCCAGCAGACCTTGTATTTGATAATGCTACTAAATGCTGCCATGGTGAGCTACAAAAACTACCCAATGACAAATGAACTATAGACGTCTCAGGCATGCTCACAATTTGAAAATTTAGTACACAACAAAAACTGCAGAACGTTTTCCTATGTCATGAACTGGAATAATGTTGTGCTACGATGCTGGTGCATCAAGTGTAGTTCAAACAAAAACTTAACATGCAGTGTCCTATGAAAAAAGATATAACTTTTAAACTATGTGCTGTGACAAACCACTTTCTACTTTTAATTTTTTTTTAAATGAGCCATGTGTATTTGTTCTATAGTTTTATTTTAAATTGTAGGGTTATTTGATTTTATTAATGCATTGTTTCAGAATTTGGCAACTTAATAGATAGCTTCATTTAGAACAAAACAAAAATGGTTGCAATCGCATGCTTAAAGGGATTCTGTAGTGCTAGGAATACAAATATGTATTCTTAACACTTTAGTTCCCTCTTGTCCCCTCCTCCCTCGCGTCCTTCCGTCCAGTATATAAATGGTTACAAAGAATTCTTTATTTACTCACGCGATTTCGCACCAATATCCATTAATTAAATTATTCAATATTAAATTGTGGCCTAAGGTTAAATGAAATTTAGCCAAACTTGCATACATCACTGTGAGCCATGAGGGATTGCCCTGTAGTGGTCGCTTCTGCTTTGCAGATCACAGATCACTTGTCATTTTGGGTCTCGAAGGTTGCAGGTAAAATTATAAGCATCAGGATTGCAAGATAATAAATAATAAGAATAAATTAGGTTTGCAAGAATAATAAACCACATAGAGGAAAGACCAGTTTCTTATAGTCATTCCCCCTATGTGTCCAATCAATTAGCAGGCAGTGCCTCATTTCTTGGCTCTGAGCATGTCACAGCATCATTAAATAATACATGGTCAAATTGGTCAGCATAAAAAAGCACAGATAGCGTGTGTAGATGACACTGCAAAGCTTGTTAGATCATTGTGGAGGAACCAACCTCGCCACTATGTTCTGGAGAAGCCTGGTTGCTCGCCTGCTGCCTCTGGACTATGGTCCCATGTTAAAAGCTTCGTTTTTCCCCTGCAGAAAAGCTTGTTCGTGCCTTTCTGTCTGTGTGTTTGGTAGATTTAATCTACCGAACCAACTCACGAATGAATGGACCACCTGGGTAAGGAGTGTGCCAGTGATTTACCTCCCAGAAGCTGCGGTTAACCGCAGCTTAATGGATGAACGCTGGGTGGCCGCTGTTCGTATAGCCAAACACGTGGCAGCGGCCATCTTAAACTCCCGAATTGCCAGCGGTGTTCAGCTCCAAACCTGTGGAACTCAAAATGGACAGTTAAACGAATGAACACCGCTGAGCTGCCGACCTCCCTTCTCCTGCCTTCAGTTGTTTAGCCGAACGCCGGTCCATTCGGTATTTTAATGTGTGAACAGTGTTACCCCAGATAGCCATGCCATGGAGCCTATTCCTATATGTGAAAAGACTTTGGCTCCATGGCGATTGAACTGTATGTATGTGATCTGAGCGCCATTCAGTAATAATGTGCGCTCAGATCTAAGCTATCTGGGGATATGTTGAATGTACCTGTTTTATGCAATAGCTGCACAGTTATATATTTTTATGTATTTTATTGTCTTTTGCTACCCTGTGGCTAATGGAGTTTTGCCTCTGTCCTTGGAGATAGTTGGATTACTTCCCAATTATCTCCAGGATAAAAGACTCTGTGGAACTGGTTTTGGGCAGAAAAGCCATGCTTCATTTGGTCATAAAGGCATTCGATCTAACTTTTGACCCACTGGACCAATTTGTATGATTTTGACGTATGTTTGTATTTGGAGTATGCAAAAATGTATCTGAAAATGTAAGTGAATGTGAATGTACACTTTTAAAGTTATGAATAATGTGGAAAACTGTATTTCTCTGCCTGTGATAATTACATTAACCCATTGTGTAAGGTAATTGTATCACAGGCAGCTCTTTCTGTTCCTGTTTGACCCTCAACACGGAGCCTTGTCTCGTTCTTGGGGGTGGGGGATTTATTGTATGCTGTTCCAGATCGACTGCTAGGAGTGTAAACCTTTCGTATGGTTTTTCCTATTCGGCTGTTTACAGCATTCGTATGTTTGAGAGCATTCATATCCTTCTCCGGTTCAGTGGATTGGTGTCTACAGTAGCTGCCTGTATATCTGGAAGGGAATATCTCCTAAACGGCTTTTACCCCTTTTATGCCTGTGGGTGCCGTTACAATCATGGTATCTCCTTAGTCGGTCATTGTTGATGGATTTTATAAAAAAAAGCTATCTTTTTAGATACTTCAAGTACCATGTTTGGGGATGCAGTATGATGAAAAATACAGTATAAACTTTTTTAAAAAACTAAAATTACTTGCACACTATCCTAAATCCCTGTGTACATTTGAATAGCTGGAGGTTTTTTGTTTTTACTCCAATGACTATTAAAGTGTATGCTCACCTGTCATGTCAAGGCAAAATCTCTTAGGCAAGTCCTAAACTAGCAAATCACCTTGCTTCTGTAAGCCTCAAGACAAAATCTCCCATGAGAAAGAGAGGGGTATTTTATAACCTCCATACACCTATTAACCCTTAATAGGGAACACTTGGGGTGGGTAACAGCACTGTAACAGTTGTGTAATACAAAAACAAATACAAACACACAAAATTAAACCCTGCGCTCAAACTCCCACTACTCTTGAGCAGCAGTAATGGCTATAGTATTCATTATTCCAAATACATAGCATTGGTTTATGTATTTGAGCCAATGAATATAATGGTTCTGGGAGTTTGAGTGCAAGGGCTTAGTACTGTGTGTTTATAAGTTTCACTATAGTCCATACTATGTGTGGAACAGAAAAGCTGCATCCAAATTACAGTGTAACAGTGACTTCAGATAGGTGTCTTGAGCGAGAAAAAATTGCCCTCTTTGGATATTGCTTTTCTGAGTAATTTTTATTTTTAGTATTGAGAGCATTATTGCATGTGACATGAGTCATGAGCACTATTGCTAGTAGTGACATCATGTTTATTTGATTGTTTTTTATATTGACTACTAATTCATTTCTATGAATACATGTGTTTGGAATTAGGAGGCAGCAGTGTATTGGTAGGGAAGCATTTTATGTCTGTCTAACCAATTTTACTTTTATATATTTCCATTTTTTCTTAGAACAAATTATACAAACAAGAGAGCGCAATAGAATAATATTTAAAAAAATACAGATATAAAATAAAATATTTGTAATTGAACTGCTTAACAGCACCAGAATCTCCCAAATTCTAACTAACAATAAAATGGTAAACATGAAGTGTAAGCGCTTAGTAGATGGTGAAATTTGGGTACCGAAAGCAATGTTTGGGTATTTAAAGTGTAAAGTTTCTGTCCAAAAGTTCTGGTTTTGGGTATCAGGGGAGAAAATTTTGTCAACTGTAGTGATTAGTATGCAACAGTATCCAACTTTTTAGTAGTATGTTCACTTCTATATCCAGTCTTTTATATTGTATCCACATTGAAGATAATAGAGAGATGGAGACATAGCATGATACAATTTATTTAATAATATCCCCTTAATCCCCTTAATAAGAACTCTTACAAGATAATGATGTGGTGCTCGTCTCAAAGTACCACTAACAAAACATGAGGTACGGTACAGTATGCAGAAAACTTTCAGGGTTGCCGCTTCGTGGGTTCACCGCTGCAGTCAGCTCAGTGCACTTGAGCTGTGTGCGGTAGCTTTTTCCTCTGAAAAACACCAACCCTTCCTCCTGCTGGAATAAAGTCCGTACTTCTCAGGATGGCAGGCTAAAATGACGGCAACACCATCAACGCGTTTCGCCCCTGTAAATGAGGCTTTCTCAAGATGGTTTTCTGCAAACTGTACCGTACCTCATGTTTTGTTAGTGGTACTTGGAGACGAGCACCACATCATTCTCTTGTAATAGTTCTTATATAGGGGATTAAGAGGGATATTAATAAATAAACTGTTATGTCTCCATCTCTCTATAATTTTTAAGGTGGATACAACATAAAAGATTGGATACAAAAGTGAACATAGTACTAAAGAGTTTTCAAACTTTTGCACAGAGTCTTTACACTTGTTTAAATACTCAAACATTGCTTTGGGACATATCTACTAAGCGCTTACACTTTATGTTTACCATTTCCATTTTCTTGCATGGTAATTAATGCTCCTTTTCCGCTTCATTTTCAGCTCCTGTGTTGAATGTCACTCCTATGAGTAGTAGTAATGCAGGTAATGTTTAACTAACAAAAGGACACCTAATCTAAACATATTCTTCCAGTACACAGAATATTCTGTTTCCATTATTTATTTATTCTCAGGAAAATATTACACATATTTACTATTCTTATGGCATAAAACATAATATTCGCATATCGTTACTTTACAGCAACAAGTGTTAAATTACCTTAGCTCTTTAAATTTGCACTATACTGTATTCTGGCAATGCTAATGAACAGTCTACAGCTAATCAGGATGGGAGAGAACATTGATTACATCATTGTTTACCCTAGACAATCCATAGTGCCTGCTTGTAGTGGAACTGGTTGACAGTATGTCTCTCAGAAACAGTTTTGCGGGGGTTGAAGCTAAATTATAGAATATGAAAACTTTGAGACGGGAAAAAAGCTTAGGACTTGTCCTTTGGTAAATGCACACTTAGGCCTCTTACAGAGTTATTTAAAAAAAAATTGCAAGAGATGAAGTCCATTTTAAGAAAATGTAAAGTGAAATTTAGGGCTAGAGTAGCCGAAACTGAAAGCACAGCTGACTTAGAAAATGTTTGAATTTACATTGAATTTTCATTTTAGTGAGCAGTGCTGCAATGGAATGCCCTGCCAGTATGGTGTGAGCAGGATTAAATCACTGCTCACAAATGAAGCCTCAGGTATCAATGGATACCTGGAGCTGCCCTTTGTGTGCAAGAGACATTTTTAGTGACCCCAGACTTTTTGATGAGCTGTTTGCAGCACTGGAAGTAAGCTCTGCAAGCAGCTCTTTAAATAGGCATTTACCGTATATACTCGAGTATAAGACGAGTTTTTCAGCACATTTTTTGTGCTGAAAAAGCCCCACTCATCTTCTACTCGAGTCACTGTCTGTATTAAGGCAACTTACATTGCCATAATACAGACCAGGACCTCCGGGCTCATTACAAGCCCGGCGGTCCTGTTGGGGGCTTACTTACCTTTACAGCAGCTCATGTCAGCTCCCTTCTCCTCCATTCCGGTCAGCTCCAGTGTAAGTCTCGCGGCACTGCGTACATACACACACTGCATTCATACACACTGCATTCATACATACACACACACACACACTGCATTCACACACACACACACTGCATTATATACACACACTGCATTATATACACACACACACACACACTGCATTCATACACACACCCTACATTCATACACACACACTGCATTCATACACACACTGCATTCATACCCACACACACACTCTGCATTATACACACACACACACACACTGCATTCATTATATACACACACTGTAAATAAATATTCAATGAATATAATTTTTGGGGGATCTAATTTTATTTTGAAATTTACCAGTAGCTGCTGCATTTCCCACCCTAGTCTTATACTCGAGTCAATAAGTTTTCCCAGTTTTTTGAGGTAAAATTAGGGGCCTTGACTTATATTCGGGTCGACTTATACTCGAGTATATACGGTAATTGCATTTGTAAAGATTGCAGTGTGATCAGAGTTAACTCTTAGTCAGCTGGGGCAAGTTTTAGTGGCCGTAGACTAACCCATGAGCTCAAAGTAGCACTGGAATCAGTTCTGCTTAGAGCCCTTTAAGTTCATTCATAAAACTGCAGTTGAGGGAGATTGCTGCAGGCGATTCAGGGAGACCCCTTCCCAGGATCTGAACCAAGTATGACCGTTGCTGGACTTGCCAGCTGCCCAGCACCAATCACAGTGCCAACAGCTGGGAAACAGGCTCCATTCATAATTACAGTAAGGGTAATTAGGAAAACGGCCAGTAGATGGCAGTCACACACCACTATCTACTGTTTTAAATATCACAATTGACATTAGTAGGTTACTTTCCTTAGGGTTAGGGTTATATTTAGAGGTAAGAGTGGGGCAGGGTTAAAGTTCATGTTAGGGTATGTTTATGGTTAGGTTTAGTTGTAAGGTTTTGGTTAGCATTAGGGTAAGGTAAGGGTTAATACTGTTTTAGAGTTAGAAATAGTGTAGGGTTAAGGTTAACGGTAAGATTAGGGCAGGCATACAGTTAAGGTTAGTGTAAGCAATAATTGTTAGTGGGGGTATACGGTTAGTGTTAACTGTCAAAGATTAATTTAAATACTAGACAAATAAGGCATTTGATAATCAGGGCTGACATATGAATCTATTTTGAGTTCTTTCAAATTAGTTACACTGAATGAGTAAAAATGATTAAAGCAAAATGTAATGTTGTGTTAGGTATAGATATATAGGATATTAAATGAAGGCACACATAAAGGGAAAATCCTTTAATTATGGTGGAACAAACCTAAAGCTAAAATGAAAGGTTTTGTTTGGTTCAGAACTTGAACAATTGCTTCCGTCCTTAAAGCGGCACTGTCATGGCCGAATCCTGTTTTTTTTTTTTTAACCCCCCTCCCGACTCCACTACATTTAACTGACCCCCTACTCACTCCCAAATGTCCCTAAGCCCCCCATATTACCTATTTTTAATCTTTATTTTCTGCCCCGATCTATATTCAGGGCGCCGCCATCTTTATGTAGGTGGGATACGTCATCTGCCAACACTAGATAGTGCTGTGAGATTCCCGCACATGCCCAGTTAAACACTTGGGCATGCGAACGGGAATTTCATCTATTTATTCATTAGTCAGAAAGACGAATGAATGAATGGAAATATCAGACGAACAAACAAACACCGAATATCAGTGTTCATTTGTTCGTGCAGTTTATTACAAGGAGGAAGCTACCGGCATGCAGCTCCCTCCTTGTAATATGTAAAGATAGAAGCGGCGGGGAGCAGTGCTCCCCGCCACTTCATAAGTCTCCCATGTACAACCTCACTCTATGGGGGTCAATATGACCCCCATAATAGCATAAGGGAGATTAAAATCTCCCGAATGCCCCTACTCGCTATACCGCAAGTAGGGGCATGTCTACTAAACAGTGAGCAGCCTGTGGCTGCTCACTGTTTAAAAAAACAATCCTACTATCCGGCCCCCACCCCTGCCCGGTGGGTGGGGGCCCTAAATAACAATAAGGGGGGGACATATTGTCCTTTCTCCCCCCTGGCCCCCACCCCTGAGTGGTGGGTGGTGGTCATAAAGATAATGAGGGGGGACTTACTGTCCTCTTCCGGCCCCCACCCCTGCGCGGTAGGTGGGGCCATAAAGATAATAGGGGGGACCTACTGTCCTCCCCACGGCCCCCACCCCTGCGCAGTGGGTGGGGGCCATAAATTACAATGGGGGAATCTACTGTCCTCCCCCCCCCGTCCCCCACCCTTGAGCATTGGGTGGGGGCCATAAAGATAATGAGGGGGGAGGACCTACTGTCCTCCCCCATCTGGCCCACACCCTTGAGCAGTGGGTGGGGGCCATAAAGATAATGGGGGGACACCTACTGTCCTCCCCCCACCGGCCCCCACCCCTGCGCGGTGGGTGGGGGCCATAAATTACAATGGGAGGACCTACTGTCCTCTTCACACCGGCCCCCACCCTTGAGCGTTAGGTGGGGGCGATAATATTAATGAAGGGGGAGGACCTACTGTCCTCCCCTGGCCCCCACCCCTGCGCGGTGGGTGGGGGCCATAAATTACAATGGGGGGGACCTACTGTCCTCCCCCCCGGCCCCCACCCCTGAGTGGTGGGTGGAGGCCATAAAGATAATGGGGGGGGACCTATTGTCCTCCCCACCCGGCCCCCTCCCCTGGGCGGCGGTTGGGGGCCATAAAGCTAATGAGGGGGGGACACCTACTGTCTTCCCCCCACCGGCCCCCACCCCTACACGGTGGGTGGGGGCCATAAATTACAATGGGGGGACCTACTGTCCTCCCCCCCAGCCCCCACTCTTGAGCCGTGGGTGGGGCCATAAAGATAATGAGGGGGAGGACCTACTATCGTCCCTCGGCCCCCACCCCTGCGCGGTGGGTGGGGGCCATAAATTACAATGGGGGGACTTACTTTCTCCCCCCCGGCCCCCACCCCTGAGCGGTGTGTGGGGGCCATAAAGATAATGGGGGGGGACCTACTGTCCTCCCCCCACCGGCCCCCACCCCTGCACAAAATAAAGATTAAAAATAGGTAATATGGGGGGCTTTTGGGGGTGACTAGGGGGTCAGTTAAATGTAGTGGAGTCAGGAGGGGGGTTAAAAAAAAATGGGATTCGGCCATGACAGTACCGCTTTAAGGACGGAAGCAATTGTCCAAGTTCTGAACCAAACAAATCCTTTAATTTTAGCTTTAGGTTTGTTCCACCATAATTAAAGGGTTTTCCTTTAAGTGTGCTTTCATTTAATATCCTATATATCTATACCTAACACAACATTACATTTTGCTTTAATAATTTTTACACATTCAGTGTAACTAATTTGAAAGAACTCAAAATAGATTCATATATCAGTACTGATTATCAAATGCCTAATTTGTCTAATTTGTCTAGGTGGGGGCCATAAATTACAACTGGGGGGACCTACTGTCCTCCCCCCTTCCCCCCCCCGGCCCCTACCTTTGAGCGGTGGGTGGGGGCCATAAAGATAATGGGTGGGGGGACCTACAGTCCTCCCCCCCCAGTGTGGGCACTAAGACAAATTCCCCCCCCCCCCAAGCCCCTAGTCACCCACCCGAAAAAAAGTTACCCCCTACCTACTCCCCTCACCCTAAAAAATAGTGAGGGGGGGACTAACTAACCTGTAAAGAAAAATTAAACTTACCATTTGACGTCTTCTTTTTTCTAAAATCTTAATTTGTCAGCCCCAAAAAAGGCCAAATAAAAAACCATCATACCCGTCGAACTTAAAATAAAATAAAAAACCGGAGCGCAAAAGAAACTACAGATGAAAAAGAAAAAACCCGAGCACAAAAAAAAATAATCCTTTTTCACCCATGGAGGGCTCCGCGCAGACTGAGCTCTGCAAGGCGGGGAAAGGCTTATAAAGCCTTCCCCCCCCCCCCTTGCAATTAGGCTAAGAACACTCTGATTGGTTGGTTTAAGCCAATCAATCAGAGTGCTCTTTGTCATTTTACACAGCGTGGGTCCTCCCCCCTCATTATTTTTATGGCCCCCACCCACTGCTTAAGGGTGGGGGCTGGGGGGGAGGACAGTAGGTGTACCCCCATTGTAATTTATGGCCCCCACCCACCCACACAGGGGTGGGGGCCGGGGGGAGGACAGTAGGTCCCCCCCTCATTATCTTTATGGCCTCCACCCACCGCCCAGGGGTGGGGGCTGGGGGGAGGAATGTAGGTCCCCCCCTCATTATCTTTATGGCATCCACCCACCGCCCAGGGGTGGGGGCCGGGGGGAGGACTGTAGGTCCCCCCCTCATTATCTTTATGGCCTCCACCCACCGCCCAGGGGTGGGGGCTGGGGGGAGGACTGTAGGTCCCCCCCTCATTATCTTTATAGCCTCCACCCAACGCCCAGGGGTGGGGGCCGGGGGGAGGACTGTTGGTCCCCCCCTCATTATCTTTACGGCCCCCAGCCACCGTGCAGGGGTGGGGGCCGGGGCTGGACAGTAAGTCCCCGCTCATTATCTTTATGGCCCCCACCCACCGCTCAGGGGGGGAGGACAGTAGGTTCCCCCCTCATTATCTTTATGGCCCCCACCCACCGCTCAGGGGAGGGGGCCGGGGGGATGAAAATATGTCCACCCCCCCCCCTCATTATCCTTTAGGGCACTAGGGCTTTTTTTTTTTACAGTGAGCATTGGCTGCTCACTGTTTACTAGACATGCCCCTACTGGCGGTATAGTGAGTAGGGGCTGAATTTACTAATACTAAGTAATCTTTACTTAGTAAATGTGGCTGAAAGACCAATTTAGGACTTTCAGCCTTTTAGTAGATAACTCCCTAATACCGTGGGAAGTAGGAAGTTATCTACTAAGCGTCTGCAAGATGCAGCCGCGGCAATGAATAGGATCGGAGTTTCATTCATTCAAATGAAATTCCGATACAAACAAAGTCCCGAATTGCGTTCTAACACGAATGGAGAAACTGTTAGAACGCAATTCGTCAGTTTTGCCGGCGTCCTGTCTAAGTGACAGGAAGCATCGCGGGAACAGGGAGGAAAGGTAAGGATTGTGGGAAAATTGCTGTGACCACCGGAAACAAAGCTCACTTTGCTCCTCCACTGGAAACCTCCATAAGAGAAATAGTCCCTACTTTTTCTTAAGTTTTAAAGAAAACTAGAGCAGACAGGAAGAAATAAAGAACAGATCTTGAGAGAGGGAGAGAAGAGGAATCGACTGGGGAAAGTTAAGTTCGGCATGACAGTGTCACTTTAAGTTGTTAAAAAATTAAATGAAATAAAAGCATGTGTAAGTCAAAATGACCCCCACATTAGTATGTGAAGTTTTAAACCTGCAAGCAGGGCCAGATTAAGAGCCCAGTGGGCCTGGTGGTGACAATTATGATGGGGCCTAATTACAGAATCTTATCGACCAAAAACACTAAAACAGTCATACCTCCCAAGTATCATGTATGTGATGGAGACGGTGTTGGAGGGAAACTCAAAGGATGCAGCTATAAGAATACTCATACTCTGTGCTAATCTCTCTCTAATTTATGCTTTCATCTTTCAAGAAAATCCATACCCCCTAACAGCAGTGTCCAGTGAAGCAGGAAGTCAATGGGCGGGGTAAAAGGGTGGGCCACTGACGCAAATCACGTGACCAGAACTGCCAAAAGGGGCGAGCATGCCCAAAAAGGGGGCATGTCTGTCCAAAGAATTGGACGCCCAGTCCCCTAGTCTTCCAGGGTCTCAGTGTCCTCATTTCTCCCTGTGTCCCCATGTCTCAGTGTTTCCCTTGTCACTAGGATACTAGGGGACACTGAGAGACATGTGGACACTGAGAGGCATGGGGACACTGGCACACACTTGGGGACACTGAGAGGCATGGGGACACTGGCAAACACTTGGGGACACTGAGAGGCATGGGGACACTGGCACACACTTGGGGACACTGGCTGGGAGACATATGGACACTGGGAGACATGGAGACACTGAGACACTAGGGACACTGGCTGGAAGATATAGGGACACTGGGAGACATGTGAGACACTAGGCACACTGAGACACTAGGCACACTGGGAGACATGTGGACACTGGGAGACAGATATTTGGGGACAATGAGACTCTAGGGACACAGAGACATGGGGACACAGACACTGGGAGACTAGGGGACACTGGGAGCCGCGGGGACAGTGAGACACGAGGGACATTAGCTGGGAGACATGGGGACACTGGGAGACATGGAGACACTGTGTTCCTAGTGTCTCCCAATGTCCCTATGTCTCACAGTGTCCCCTAGTGTCTCAGTGTCCCCATGTTTCCCTGCTGCCTTTCCCCCCCATCCTTCACTTCCCTGAGCTGTTGTCTGTCTGCAGACTGGGAGCTGCTGTCTGAACAGGATGTGCTGTGTAGCTGCTCCCCTGTGGATCAGTGAGTAGAGAGATGCAGGGATGCTGTAACTTCCTCTCTCCACACACAGTGACCCCTACTGGCTGGTGCTGATATTGCAGAGTAATCTCCATTTATACTGAGAAAAATATCTGCATTTGTAATGCCGGTATTACTGCAATACCGGCACGGCCAGGCAGCCTCAAATACCGGCTGTGCTGGTAAAATACCAGTCAGGTGGCAAACCCAAGAGTGGTGTGTGTTTTAAAAAAAAAAAACTTTTTTTTTTAATGGGCCTATTCCATGGGCCTGGCCTGGGCCTGGAGCTGCAGCTCCATCAGCCCCTATGGTAATCCGGCCCTGGCTGCAAGTGGGGGCATGTCCACTTAACAGCAAGCAACCAGTGGGGACTTCTATTTAAAAAAATGAGGGGTGGACAGATCACTATTCACCACCCATACACTACCCATGGCCAGTGGGTGGGGATCCATTAAAATAAAAAGCAAGGAGGACAAACTGTGTCACTCTCCTGGCCCCATGCAGGAGCCAATCAATAAATAAAATGCTTCCACCTTTGGTGAGTGGTTAACGAGCTTAAATTACAAAAAGCTGGGGTGTGGACCTAATGTTTAGGTTGGTGTTTAGGTTAATGACAAATATGCACAGAATTTACATTAGCCATGAGTAACAATGCTGCCAGAACAAACTAAAATGCTTCACATACAGACCCAAGCACCATGGCCACTTCAAAGCAATGAAATATTCATAGAGCTTGGAGTATTTTTTTAGCTTTACAACATTTGATTCACAAATGTATAAACTCCATGGTTTAAGCTCAAAAGGAACAGAAACAAATACATGTTAGCATTTATTTATTATAAATAATAAATGTGTAGGAAAATGTGAGTTGTGTGCATTTATCCCCTAGATTACATTGTTATTTTATATCTTTCCAGCATTAATTATCCTAGTCATGCTCTGGTATCTAATGTGAAAGCAGCAGAAGACAAGCCAAGATCCATCTTCCTGCTCTTGAGAGACATATACATTTTTAAATGGTTTTCATTAATTAAAATTATATTTTGCATGATAATGTAATGGATATGCATAGCATAAGATAATTTATAGCATGATAGATAATTTATAAAACAAAATATACATATAAATTGTGTTTTTAACACTATAGGGTCAGGAATACATGTTTTTATTCCTGACCTTATAGTGTTCCTTTAAGTTCCATTTGATTGGGTAGTATTAACAATATTCCAGAACATATCTGAAATGTAGAATAATCTAATTGTATCCTTACTATTAAACTATCTTGCTGCTATACTCATTATTAATTGCATTGCAATGTAATTGTGCCATTTCCCAACCAATATATTCTGTGTTCTTTGAAAAATAACTTAGTGTTGCAATCCAGTCTGCAAAGAAAAGTAATGTACATTTTTAATTGTATTCACATTTTTTTGAAAATGTGTTTTTTTGTAAGAGTGACTGCTTAAAATTTATATAAAAAATAAAAACTATTCTATTGAACCAGACAGAAGTCTGTAAAAATATGCTGTAATATTTTTAATACTTACTGTAACTGTAATTTTCATTTGTCATACCAGTTTGACACTAATTCAGTTTCCAGAGTTTTTTTTTTAATTGTTTGCATAAATAAATACATAAATAAATATTCAAATATGGATGTATCAATATGTGGTCTTAATTGATTTACACATTTGCATAAAGGATTGTGCAAATCCCTTTTTTAGCTATTGTTTCTAAAATGGTTAAGCATCAAACATGCATTGAGTGTTATTTACTAAGCAGTAAGTTGTTGTGGGTTTACAACCAACTTGCAAACTTTCATCTAAAAATAGTAAAATTAGAAATTTTCTGAAAAAAATAGACATTTTTACATTTTTGCTATTTTATACCAAGAGTTTCTCAATTCTCCACAAGTCAGCAGTGAATAAATAATTATTATTTGCACAGCTCCTGCACTGATTCACTAAAGGGAATTAATATGGGAAAACTGCCACCTTCTTTTTAATACATATCATAAACAGAGAAGCTCCACCTCAGCCTGATGACCTTCGGTTAGCAGTAGTCCTGAAACCCTCTAGCAGTTAAAACCAGAAAGTACCTGATGATCCACTATGGTGTTTCAGACTTTACCATGCATTTCTACAGGTACCCTAAGAAATGGATGCTGTTTTAAACATAGAGTAAAAAAAATAAAAGTATGAGTTACTGGTCTTTTTGATCAAAACTGGTTTGGTTTAATAAAAACGTTTTATCGTGTTTGATCCTGATGAACGTTTATGCTCTAAACTGAAACACTGACTGAAACCGCATATGGTATTTGGTTATGAACTAGCAGATCAACAGATCATTGGATGCATATGCCTATTATCTTGTGTTGCCCCAAAGACGTATTTCCCCCATATCTCCATCCATGGGCGTCCGCAGGGGGGGGCAAGAGGGGGCACTTGCCCCCCCCCCCCCTGGATTTTTCAGCTTGTGCTGCTATTTTTGGTTTGTGTGAGAATACACTGCAATACCGGCGCTGGCCAGTATGTGGCGCTGTGAATGTTAAAAAGCAGGAAGCTACAGCTTATCCCTGCCTCTCTCATGGGAAACCGCAGGGGAGCAGCACAGAGGCAGCCTACAGAACAGGTAAGTGAGGGATGGGGGGCACTATTACCCCCCCTCACCACCCTCAGCATCACCCCCCCTCCACTATTACCCCCTCACCACCACCCCTCACTATTACCCCCTCATCATCACCCCCCTCACCACCCTCAGCCTCCCCCCCTACCACTCTCACCATCACCCCCTCACTATTACCCCCTCACCACCCTCAGCATCACCCCCTCACTATTACCCCCTCACCACCCTCTGCATTGCCCCCCTCAGCATCTCCCCCCGTCCCCCCTCTCACACCCTCAGCATCAGCCCCCTCACTATTATAAGGACTCCAAGCACTCCACCAGACACCATCAGCACCGCAATCCCCTCGTCCAGCGTTACAGCTTGGCTGGGAACTCGCCGTCTCCTACCTACCCTGGACCGACGACAAGGCTACAGGCTCCAGTGGGTGAACCTCTCTTCCCCCAGAGAGTCAAACAGGAACAGCTCTTAAGAGAGCTTAGTGATTGTAGCCCAGGGGAGTATACAGAGTATAGCAATGTTGAGGATAAAACAGGAACTGAAAGTTTAATGGCACACACTGGTCTTTTATACAAGTTTTACAGCAAAGGTGACGCCCAGGTTTAACCTAGTTGGGCACCGAATACAAAACATACAAGCCAATAAAAACAGAGGTTTACATTCAGACACTCCCATACAGTGTACATAATCCCTCCCCTCTGCCTGTGATATAATTAAAGGACCACTATAAGTTTGTTTTCCTGGCACTATAGTGTTACTAGGTCCCCCACCCTCTTGGTCCCCCTTCCGCCAGGCTGAAGGGGGAGGAAGAGGTTAAAGGCTTAGCTTTCTCCAGCGCCGGGCTCCCTCGGCGCTGGGGACTCTCCTCCTCCTTCCGACGTCATCGGCTGAATGTGCCTGCTTTTTGGAGCTTTCCTTTCCTATGGACGCTGGCGTCTTCTCACTGTGAAAATCACAGTGAGAAGCGCGGAAGCGCCTCTACCGGCTGTCAATGAGACAGCCAGTAGAGGCTGGATTAACCCATATATAAACATAGCAGTTTCTCTGAAACTGCTATGTTTGCAGCAGGCAGGGTTAACCCTAGAGGGTATACAAATAAAATGAGTTCTCATGCAAGAGGATTTGCAGAGAAATAGAGGGAAAGGGACCTAGTGTAAAAAGCTCTAAAACTGGATAAAAAATAGGAATCCACCAAAAACCTATAGAGACAGTGTATATAAAATATGCTACACTAGAATAGTAACAGCAGAAATCCAGGAGCTAATTCATAAATGGGAGGAAGTGACTGCCCTGCTCACTCCTCCCAGCAATCACACAGAGCCCGCACAGGAGGAAAGACAGGGAGTCAGAGTGGGAACTCTGACTCCCACCAGCCTGAGCCACCACTGGACCCCAGGGAAAGTCACCCTCCTGTACCTAAAAGGTAGGAAACAGGAGGGTGACTAAAATATTTTGTATATGTGTGTGTTTGTTTGTATGTATGTATGTGTCTGTCTCTGTGTGTGTGTGTGTGTGTGTCTGTATGTATGTGTGTGTCTTTGTATGTATGTCTGTCTGTATGTATGTGTGTCTATGTGTATGTGTGTGTGTGTGTCTGTCTGTGTGTGTGCCTCCAGACCTGCTGGAGAGGTTACTTCTGATCTTTGAATACGTGTGTAATGTGCATGACCACTATAGGGGTATTTTTACCTCCAGATTTTAGGTTACTACCTGTAAGGATTTGCACCTTATAAATTGAATTGCACCTATCATACCTCCATTTACTTCATAGTACAGATCTCTCCTATGTGACACTACTATCGATACAATTTTGCTACCCAGGCAAGAGAGGTTAACACTATTCGTAACATTGTATGGATCTCTGTGAATACAGGTAGACTTACATCAATTACCTCTTGTTTAGAGACAAATTTACTCCTACTTTGAGACATTTAATGAGCATGGCACTCTACAATTATCCCAGCAATTAATAAAGGATTTTTCCCATATAAGTTAGCACTGGTTATATGTGAGGGCATTGTCTTTCAGTTCTCTTTTCAATATGATGTTCCTACATTTTTAATTGTTATTTTGGGGTTTCTTTAAACGTATAATTAAACTTGAAGCTCTAAATTAAAAAAAGGCTATCCAACATCCTTTGGTTTCCTCTTGTGGAACAACTTTTTGTCCTGGAGAGCTGTTGAGAGCAAACATTGTGCCCATCCCAAAAGCAGATAAAGACTTAGAAAATATTGGCAACTATAGACCTATTTTATTAATCAATACAGATATTAAAATAGTATCCTCCATTGTAGCTGACAGATTAAAAATAGTAATACCACGACTCATTAATAATGACCAAGTTGGATTCATACCAGGGAGGTCCTCAATTAGCAACCTTAGGAAAATAATAAACATACTGGAAGAAGCGGACAACAGTGCAACCCCTCTAATGTTTCTGTCAATACATGCAGAGAAAGCATTTGACAGGGTTGGATGGGGTTTCATGTTCGGCACTTTAAACCAGTTCGGAATCACTGGACCAATCTCACAAGCCGTGTCAGCTCTCTACAGCTCTCCATCAGCTGAGGTAATAGGCTCAGGATTTACATAACAAAATGTTAACATCAAAAATGGGACCAGACAAGGGTGTCCGCTCTCCCCCTTATTGTATATAATGGTGCTAGAACCCTTAGCGATTTTAATAAGACAAAACAAAAAAAAAATCAAGGATTCACAAATTCGCTAGGACAAACTAAATTAAATATTTATGCAGATGACATCCTACTAAAGTTAGAAGAACCAAACATCTCGGTCCCAGAACTACTAGAGGACATAAACAACTACTCCAAAGTCTCAGGATTGAAAATAAATCTGGAGATATTGACATTTATAGCTAAAAATATGAGCAAAATGACAATTAAACTTCTTGTACAAGATACTGGGCTCCCCGAAAACAGCGATAGGCTAAATTATTTGGGTATCACTATAACTACAGAGCTAAAAGATTTAATAGAAGCAAATTTTCCACCTCTATTAAAACAAACTAATAAAAATTGAAGGGATTGGTAAAGCATGGGCTTTTCATAGTCAGGCAGGATTAACATCCTAAAAGCATATGTTTTGCCAAAATGGCTGTACTTGTGGGAAATGATTCCTATTAATTTCCCAGAAAACTGGCTGTCCTTACTACACTCCTTTTTTAAATTCATTTGGGGGGTAGGAAACCAAGAGTCAAATGAAATGAAAGTGCTGGCTAGATCAAGACAGGATGGAGGCTTGAAGTGCCCAGAAGTTTTGCAATGCTATCAGGCTAGTAGACTTTTCCATATAATGCTTACACAAAGAAAGGCGGCAACCCAAGAAGTATGGTATAAAATGGAAAAAAGCTAAAACTGGGGTTGGAAACTTATTCACATTATTTTGGGTTGTTGAGGCAAATAAAAAATTTATCAGAGAGGCACAAACCAAAGCTCAGATACTCAAAGAGCTAACGATGGTGGGATAAATTTACAAGCAAGAAAGGACTCAGAAATAAAATAATAGATACGCTCCCATTCGCAAGTATTTCAGATATGTTAGAAAATATAAAAACAGATATATGGACGTTAGAGGGGATAAAGGAATTCAAAAACATAATAGTGGAACATAATCTCAAACCTTTCAACCAAATTATGAAGGAATTTAACATTCCCTCCAGTGAAACATTTAATTATCTGTGAATCGAGAGCTTCTTAGCAGAACACCTCTATAAAAACAAGGGGGAGAATACCATAAACCTTATACACCTATTTGAACTAAAGAATTATAAAAATCTACTGGCAAAATGTGCTAAAGTTGTATACAGACGAAGACATGATAAACTGATAGCACTGATCAATAAATGGGAAAAATAACTACAAGTACATATAGAAGATAAATTCCTTAAATAAATTAAATAAAAATAAACACTGCTTAAACCTTACAGAAACTCAATTAAAACTATATAAAAATGGTACTTAACACCGAAACGCTTAAATAGAATCTTCCCAGAGCTATCAGACAGATGCTGGAAATGCAATATTGGTGAAGGTAATATGATCCATATCTGGTGGCAGTGCACACCTATTGTTGTGGACAAAATATTAACTCTACTAATTGTTTTGTTGTAAAATGTCTATTTACTCTGCATAGCTATAATAAATATTAATATTAATCATAAGCTACAAAAGATGGCCGCTAGGGAGTTTCCCCTGTCATCAACTAACACCCTCAATTAACAAGATGGCGCTGGAATCTGGAGGAGAGCTCCATGACGTCAGTGACGTCACACCCGGTAGGATGATCAATTGATGAACCACTTAACACCTAACCAATTATTGATGTATTTTCCTCTGTTATCTATAATTATGCATATGATGTATTACTGCTTTATAAGGGGCCTACCAGCCCCTCGGAATAAACATTCCTGATTTTTCCATTAACCTAGAAACCTGTGTCTGGTGGGAATTATTCAGGAAGCATGCATGCACAAATAACCATTTTGGAAAGGGGCAGATACACAAATTTATCAAACATTTGTTTTGATCCACGAAACCTATAAACAGGTTTTGGAAAGAATTAAGATAATTTATCAAATAACGGAAATGATATTACATCACAAACCTGAAGTGGTTCTACTAAACTTGCACTGGACAGATATGACAAAAATAACAACAATGTTGATATTACACATAATTACAGCATCTAATTTACTTCTAGAATGAAATTGGAAAACAGAGACAATCCCAAACATCAACAAACTGATAAAACAAGTTA
This sequence comes from Pelobates cultripes, assembly GCA_933207985.1. Lineage (NCBI taxonomy): Eukaryota > Metazoa > Chordata > Amphibia > Anura > Pelobatidae > Pelobates > Pelobates cultripes. The sequence goes on from OW240912.1 coordinate 164,786,828, forward strand.
TATGACAAGCAAGAATGGAAAGGGGTATCCTTGTGAATTTAGGAAACAGATACAAGCAAATAGAAGATTGGGATACATGGATAAACCAAACCGGATGATACACTAGGCCACCTTTGCTCTACATAGTGACCTTTTCTCTGTTCTAATTTTTTATTTTCTTCTTTTTTTCCTTTCCTTATTTCTCCTCTTATCGAAGGGAAGCAATAGACCAGATGAAGGGAGAATAAAAGAAAAGAATATAACCCTTAACCGGGCAGACAAACAGAATAATAAAACATCGAAACCATACAGGATATAAGAGGCTCATGCTTTCTCTAAGACCAGATGAGTAAAGTAGACAGACAAAAAACTTATACTTAGAATTAACATAGAGATAGGGGGACCCAGGTGGGAAGGGTTAGTAAGACTAATAGACATGCAAGATATATTGATGATGACATTGCACCAAGGCCTGAACTACATAAGGAATACTAGAAATTAGAAATGAAAAAAGAGGCTATGGTGCTGGCTATTGTGGCGATCGCGGGGTTAATGGTGCTCCGGTCTGCTTCTGTATTAGAGGCAGACCGGGAGCACCCGATAGTGCTGCCCAGCACATGTGCTCACTCTGACAGCATGTCAGAGCGAGCACATGTGCTTAGTATACTTACCTTCCGCCTCCCTGCACTTCCTGGTTCTGTGTGAAGTGCAGGGAGATGGATCAGTCATGATCCTGCCCCCTGTTAAAAAAATAAAAAATAAAGTTTATTTAAAATCCCACCCCCCTTTACTCATTCTAATTAAAAATTAACCTCTTCCCTGCCAATTGATCACTGACTACAGTGATCAATTGGCAGGGATTACATTTTACTGTACGCTCAGGGGTTAAATTTAATTAATTAATTAAAATATTTTAAAATTATATGTTTGGCTAGCTGGGGTGGGTGGGAGTTAGTGGGGAATTGGGGGATTTGGTGTTAGGCTAACTAGCGGTTAACGTTAAAAAAACTTTTAAAAAAAACTTTAAAAAGTTACAAATTAAGCTAAAAAAAAGTTGTAATAACGTTTAAGTAAAAAATAAAAAAACACCCCCCTTTACCCAGTCCAAATAAAAATTAACCCCTTCCCTGCCAGTTGATCACTGCCTACAGTGATCAAAATACAGATCACAGTATTATACTGTGATCTAATTTTTTTTAACCCCTTAGGATTAACTTTTATTTATTTTTTAACCCTCAGGGGTTCAATTTATTTAATGAATTAATTAAAATATTTTATAATTATATATTTTGCTAGCTGTGGTGGGTGGGAGTTATGGGAAAATGGGGAATTTACTGTTAGTGCTGCTTACTGCTAGTTAGGGGTTAACGGTAAAAAAAAAAAAAAAAAGCTTAGAAAAATGTTAAATCTGTAAAAAAGATTAATAAGCAAAACAAAAGTTTAAAAACTAGTTTTTAAAAGTAAAAAAAAGTTTCAAAAATTAAAAAAAAATACATTTAAAAACGCTCATTATCACTACACCTGGAACAAACTAGAGGAAATATGATTCCATGCTAAGGTTCAAAATTTGCCTTTTGAATTACCCCATGGTGTATTCTTTAATAAATAGTATGTGTTTGTGGGGAAGTTTCAATAACCAACCGTATAAACTACTCCAAATTGGAACATGGACACAGCGTAAAACTTAGAGAAGTTAGAAAAAACTGAATGGCTGCGTCTCAAATGTGCCCCTTCAACATCCACATATACCTAGCAAAGGTACATACCGTGGTATTGCCATACTCAGACGACATAGCTGAGCAACATATGGGGTATTTGGATTATATAGCCTGGTAAAATACTATATAATGGGACATGGGCACAGCGTAAAAAATAAAGTTTGAAAAAAAACTGGAATGGCTGTGTCCCAAATGTGCCCCTCCGATGTCCACATACACCTGGCAAAGGTACATACGGGGGTATTGCTGTACTCAGCCGACATAGCTGAGCAACATATGAAGTATTATACACTGGTAGCACACATAAGGTTTGCAAAATATACTGTGCAAACTCACTTTGTGTGTCAAAAAGGCATAAAAAACACTTATTACCACTACACTTGGTACAAGCTAGCGGAAAAATGATCCCACGCTAAGGTTCAGAATATACCTTTTGAAATTCCCTGGGGTGTCTACCTTAAGAAATGGTAGGCCTTTGTGTGGTAGTTTGAATTTAAACCCTGCTAAGATGCTTGGAAATTGCACTTAGGCCCATCGTCAAAATTCAAAGTTCGGTAAAAACTGATATGGCTTGTAGGCCTTTGTGGGGTTTTTTTGAACAGTTAAACTGGTATAATACCCCAAATGGAAGCATAGGCTCATTAAATCCGTCTCTTAAAATTCTACTATGAATACTGAATAGGACAGGTCTCCTATATGGCACTGTAGCTTCACGAACTAGTGCCAAAGACATACAATGTGGGTGTCATTTTACTCAGAAGACTTAGCTGAGCATAATTTGGGGGGTCTGAACTTAGTGGCACATGTGAAATATACAAAATGCCCAGCAAAAATGCAATCCATGTGTAAAAAAATGCACAAAATTATTTTTTATCACATACTTTGGCATATATTGGTAAAAAAATGGGGGCATGTTAAGGCACAATATGAACCTTATGAGATACCCTGGAGTGTTTTTTTTTTTTACAAATGGTAGGCCTTTGTGGGCTTTTTTGAACAGTCAAACTGTTATAATACCCCAAATGGAAGCATAGGCTCATTAAATGTCTCTCAAAATTCTACTGTGAATAATGAAAAGAACAGGCCTCCTATATGGCACTGTAACTTCACAAAATACTGCCAAAGACATACAATGGGGGTGTCATTTTACTCAGGGATGTAACTGAACACAAAATAAAACTTTGTACAGGAATAGCACACACCAACTTTACAAAATACACATGAGAATTTTTCCTAAATAAACAATTTTACTCCAATATTTAGCAGAGGTTGGCGGTGAAATGACTACGTAGAAAGTGTCAAAACAACCCTAGGTAAATAGCCTGTGATGTCTACTTTATATGAATATATACTTTTGTGCGGCAATTTTGTTTTCTTTTATGGCTATTAAGCTTACAAGACAAACATACCAAATTCTAAAATCGCTCCACATTAAAAGTTTATTTTACTCCTTGTGCTTTGTGACCTGTAACTACCAAAAAAAAAAAATCCCAGACACATTATATATTCTGTAAATCAGAACAACTAAATGAATTTATCTGTACTAATTATGCACACATTATTATTGCAAAAACTGTAAACAAAACACAAAAATTTTCATTTTTTTTGCATATTTCTGTATTTTTTTTATAATAAATAAGCATTTATATATATGTTTGTTACATCAAATTAAAGCCCTCTCTGTCCTTTAAAAAACGATATATAATATGTGTTGGTGCAATAAATTAGTAAAATGCAAATTGGTCCTCTCTTGGTTTTCCTCCTATCTCTCCCAACGCTCATTCAGTGTCTCCTTTTCCAAGGATACCTCTTCCACTCGTCCTGTCTTGGTTGGAGTTCCCCAAGGGTCTGTCCTGGGTCCCCTTCTATTTTCTCTTTATACCGCCTCTCTTGGTAAACTGATTGCCTCTTTTGGATTCCACTACCACCTGTACGCTGATGACACTCAGATATACCTCTCCTCTCCGGACCTCTCCCCTGCTGTCCTGCAACGTGTCACTGCTTGCCTTTCTTCCATCTCTGACTGGATGTCTTCACGCTTTCTGAAACTTAACCTCTCAAAAACTGAACTCCTTGTCTTTCCTCCTCCTAATACTGATCCTCCTCTCTCGCTCTCCCTTCAAGTCAGTGATATCCACATAAGTCCATCCCTGCAAGCGCGCTGTCTTGGCGTCATACTTGACTCTGGTCTCACCTTCGAGTCTCACATCCAGTTTGTTGCCAAGTCCTGTAGGTTCCAACTCAAAAACATAGCCCGCATTCGCCCCTTTCTTACGCAAGATGCTACCAAGGAGCTTGTCCATGCTCTAGTAATTTCCTGCATGGATTACTGTAACCCTCTCCTGATTGGTCTCCCCAAAAGCCGTATTGCCCCGCTACAGTCTGTAATGAATGCTGCAGCTAGACTGATTTTCCTCTCTAGTCGGTCCTCTCACACCTCACCCCTCTGCCGGTCCTTACATTGGCTCCCTGTATGCTATAGGAGTCAATTCAAAGTGCTAACCCATACATTTAAAGCACTGAACAGTTCTAGCCCCGCTTATATCTCTTCACTGATCCATAAATATGCCCCTCCACGTACCCTCCGCTCTGCCCGTGACCACCTCCTGACCGCTGCTCGCACCCGTACGGCCAACTCGCGCTTGCAGGACCTCTCGCGGGCGGCTCCTCTCCTATGGAATAGCTTGCCTACTGCCATCAGACTCTCCCCTAGTCTTCAATCATTTAAGAAGGGCCTTAAAACCCATCTCTTCAGGAAAGCTTATGGCCTCCCAGAGTAATCTCTACCTTACATACCTGTCTCCTGCTCTCTCCTATGGGACAGTGCTTTGCTCTCTCCTCCAGCTCTGCTTCACTCCTACTTGATATTTATTGTCCTAATGTTTCAAATACCCCACCTCCAATAGTCTGTAAGCTCGTTTGAGCAGGGTCCTCTTCAACCTATTGTTCCTGTAAGTTTTCTTGTAATTGTCCTATTTATTGTTACACCCCCCCTCTCAAAATATTGTAAAGCGCTACGGAATCCGTTGGCGCTATATAAATGGCAATAATAAATAAATAAAATAAATAAATTGCAGTTGAACGCAAACAGCAAAAAATGAAAAAAAAAATGCTGTTGTCATTAAGTGAAAAACAAGCTTCTGAAGCTCTGTCCTTAAGGGGTTAAAGAGGTTCTTATCAAGTTTATGTGACTTCTATTTGGAGGTATTTGTGAATTAGAGAGGGCCCCGCAAACTACCTGTGTGCGTTTCCCTCCCTATTCTTTTATTTTGTTCTGTTTTTTTTTTACATAAGGAATACTAAATGTATGCAGGGCAGATACAAGTCTGAAAAAAAAAATTTTCTTACTGTGAGCTGTCTAGTTCCTATCCTGTAAGAGGGCCAGAACACTGTGGAGCAATATGTCCTTTAGCAGGATAGGAACTTGCTCTCTCACAGTGAGCTGGATAGTTCCAATCTCCATACAGGACCTGACTAGTAGGGGGCAAAAAAGTCTTTTAGAAGGATAGGAACTAGTTTATTCACATTGAGCAAGCTATTTCCTATCCTCCGAAAGGACAGGGTCCTTCTACTGGATAGGATCTAAACTCAACCCTTCTAATTAGGACATTAGACTATGAGTATTGCTAAACATCATGCTCTACTGGAGGTCCACGTCTACTGGGGCCAAACTGTGAGAACAAGGATGCGTTTCAACATAAAAGGGCGTGACAGATAAACGAGCCAATTAAAACAAATATAAACACGCTGACTGTGGGCGGAGCCTGGATACATTACGGCCTTCCTTTGTAAGAGAAAGCCTAATTCTCCGTTGAAGTCGATGACAGACATGTAAACTAGCCAATCGCTTGTCCACGTGTATCTTGGGCGGGGCCAAACTATCTTCGCCACGGAAAGACTATAGCTCAGTATTAGACCGCTGGCCAATCACACGTAAGGGCGGAGTCATGACGCAACCTTCTGCGCCGCCGTCACGTCTGCGGCCGCTAGAAGTGACGTTACGGAAACGGTTGCCCGGGTTACGCCGTTAACTTTTACGCTGATAATTTAGGCTCTTTTTTTAAAAAACAAAACAAAAAAACAGGTCAACACGTTAGTCGTGTCTGCTCCTTGCACTGCTTGGGGTTTTAAAGGGGCTGCATGTAAAAATATGAGCGTGTGAATACGGTGTATGAAGAGGGTAAGTGAGGTGTATGACATGGTGTTAACAACCGCCACGTTAGCCCCCAGAGGAAGCTAATACCTTGAGGCTAACCCCTGGGACAAGCTTTGTCTATTGATCTGAGACGTGTTTCCACAAACTGGTCTTAATGCTGCCTTCTGTATTTCAGTAGGAATATTTATTGGGAGCCTTCACGATTCTTTTGGATCTTGAGTACGCCCTTGCTGAAGACTCACTGTTTGTCCCGTTTCTAGAAAATAAAGATTCAAATACAGATAACAGGTAAGTATTGTTATAATATTTTTTTAGTATTTACTGCATGTAAGAAGCGCCTGCATTCATCGGTTACAGATCGTTAAAGTAGACCTGACTGTCACAGAAAGTGTGAGTGACCGGGTCATTTTTAGGGTTTTGTGTAGATGGCATTTTTATATTGGGCTGGAAATGTGAAAAGCAGACTTTGAATAAATTCTTTGAGTTTCAGAGTTTTGCCTGAGTCATTCCTAAGTAATAAAACCAGCTGAATTACAAGAAAAACATTTCTTCACTTACATGTTGCCGCAACTTCAGTTTCACAGGGGAATTAAACATATAACACAGAGTGGACACTTTTGTGGTTTAAATGTAACACAGATCCTAATATTGGTGCTGGGTTAATCTCAAATGTAGAAATCACCAAAATCAGCGAGTTTCCCTTTATAAGGATGTCTGGATAATCCTCAAGGTTGATCATGGAAAGTGCTTACTTTATTGGAGAAAAAAAATGGTGAACAATATGCATAAAAATAGTTGCAGACCTCACAAAATCAAACCTTGTACCCCCCAGAGTCAGAAGGAGTCTACATTAATTGACATGTATTTTTAAGATTTTGCATGGCCTGCTCATATTTTTATGTTCACCATTGTTCTACACTAAAGTATGCACTTACCATGATCTACTTTGTAGATTATGCTGAGATCCTTATAAGTGTGGACTTTTTGGTGATTTGCCTCTATTATTTTATTTTAAAGGACCACTGTTGTCAAACATTTTTTATTTTTATTGTTATAATCATTCTGTGTAATGAAAAGGTTTATTTAAAATAAAAAAAATGAAATGTAAGAATAGTTGCAAATGACTTCCATGTCTTGGACAGATAACTGCACATCTCTGCGCCATTTTGAAGCTTCTTTATTGGGACTGATTTGTCTACAGTGCTTCAATCAACCAATTGCACTTACACACTACTGTAGACGTAATGGCAACATTAGAAAGATTCAAAGATATGGCATATCCCCGAGCTGGTGAGTACATGGAAATGTGTAGGAGCCATTGAAATTGCTTTTTATTTTTTATTTTTTAACGTATATGTTGGCAATTCCCTATCCCTTTAATAAGGCACATTATATATATATAATGTATTGTTGAAATGTTTGCATTTATATTTTATTCTGTGTCCTAAAACCTGTTGCAGATACGGCACCTCTTCAAACTGGCAGCTTGTCACACACTGATTGGCAAACCCCTTTTGTGTCTGGGAAGTCTGTCAGCCGTATTTCTGAAAGTAAAAGAGAAGATTGTGTTCGTTCTGAGAGTACTTGCCCTGAAAATCTAAAGGGTGAGTTGCATAGGTTACAGTTTTTATGAAATGCATATTAGAAATATGTTTTGTAGTAAAGTTTAGTGTAATAGTATTTAGATCTGTGCTGTGAAATCAATAAGCACCCAATAATACATGATTTTAATGTATTTAACGGTAGAATGAATTTAAAAAGTGGGACCCACTTTAGGTCAAGTGGGCAGTCTAAGTTTCCACCATCTGGATACAAGAGGGTTATGGGGCATTATTTAAAGGAACACTATAACCACTACAGAGCTGTGTATAATTTCAGGAATCCAATGGTGCAGCCCAAAATAAAACTCTCAAACAGTTTGATAACTGGCCAGCAAGGGAAGAGGGGCCAGGAGGGAGGTTTTATAGAAGGGGAAAAAAAAAATACCAGTGCACTCTGATGGAGGCGGGAGAGCGCTTCCCCTTCAGGCACTCTGCCTGCAAGGGGAACATTTCAACAGATGTCAATTCTGTGCATACATTACATAAGGCAGCCATAAACCGAGTTCTAGGCTGCCAATGACACTTGCGCTGGGAATGAAATTAATCCCCCAGCACACAATTGACACTATTTTTGTATGTGCAGTGTTTAAAGCCGAAACACTCAACATACCGTCTCCTACCACCAGGACCTCTTCCAGATTTGTCGCAAGTAGTTAATGAACACTGCCCTCACCCCCTACCAGTATACAAATAAGGTGACTAAGGTCTAATGTAGATGCAAAAATTGGATTTCTAGTAATTTGATAAGTTAATGATTGCAAATGCATTCAGTCCTGAATGCTAAAAATAATAATAAATACATAAAAGTACACGATTTTAATTCACATATTGTTGGATTCATTCATCCAATGTATTGTCTCAATGTTTTTGCAGATTTTTGCAGTGCAAATGGCAGTTCCTCCTTCGAACCAATCAGGAGTCAAATCACCATCCCCACAGCTCATGTTATGCCTTCCACCCTGGGAAAACATTCCACCAATGCCTGTGAGCTTGGGGGAGCTCAAACGTTGACAGACTCAAATCCTCACAGCTTCCCCTTCCAGCCTTCATCCAATCTCTTGGCAGCCGATGAACTTCGAAAGTTTGAGGTTCCTAATATTGAACCCACTTTAAACCAGTCAAGTTTAATGCAGACACTTTATACAGACCAGAAACCTAATGCATTAACAGAGGGCAACCACATAGATGGCGGGCCGTATAGGATCCTACCTCAGAGCAAAGAATCTGCAAACGTAGGTCACATTCGCAGTGTTGGTGATACACATCTGATCAGTCGGGGATGGAAGCCAGAGTTATTTTCTCTTCATTCAGGAGCTGAATTTAGTGCTTTGCGGCAACAACACCAAATGGACAACATAAGGCTTGAAATGGAGCAGCTACAGGTGACATGAACATTAATTATGACCAATTTGGCAGGGATTATTGATAGATATACAGTGTAGAGATAGATGAATTCACAGTTTAAAACATACAAATGATCGGAAACCACATCTGTCCCAAAATCTCCAGTTGCATAACACTTTTAGTGCCTGGTAGGACTGAAACATTAAAGGGATCCTATAGTGTCAGGAAAACAAACGCGTTTTTCTGGCACTATGTGCTCTTGAAGTGACCCCCTCACTTGGCTCTGAAGGGGTTAAAACCCCTTCAGCCACTTATCTGAATCCAGCGCCGATGTCCCTCAGCATTGGGTCATGTGGCAGGGGAGACCTAATGCGCATGCGTGGCAATTATACCTCCCCATTGGGAAAATCTGATGCTGGGGGTCTGTGAGGACATCCAGCGTCGGATAATGGACTAAAAGTCCGCTTGGATTCCGGAAGCCCTCTAGTGGCTGTCTGTTAGACAGCCACAGAGGGCAGACTTAGAGCTGCAATGTTTACATTGCAGTTCTCTAGAACTGCAATGTTTTGCATTGCAGCATTTAGTGCAAAAGGGTCACCGCACCCAAACTACTTCAATTAGCTTAAGTAGTCTGGGTGACTACAGTGTCCCTTTAAATCATTCATAAGAGATTATTCATTTGGCTAAAGTTTGGGGTGCAATTAACCAGTATTTCTTGCAAACATGGTCTGTTTTATTTTCAGCTGGCAAGAGGGCGTCCAACGCCAGTGTATCCAGATCATAATGGACTGGGAAGGGTGCTGAAGACAAATGAAAATGTGCTGTTAGAAGAGTTGCTGGTGGAGAGGTAGGATAGTGTGTCTGGTGCTACCCCCTTCATAAAATGCTATATAGACTTCCTCTAGTATAGATTTGTGTTCAGCCTTCTGCATTTCTCCTCCCTCAGGGCATCCAGGTACAGAGAAAAATGTTTATTTTAAAATTGTTTTCTTTTGACTTCCTGTGGCCCAGGCAGCGGCAGCATATTTCCCAGCTGGAACAAAAACTGAGGGAGAATGAGGTGCAAGTACGCAATACGATGTTGAGCCCAGTTAACCCTTATAGTGAAATGTATATGATCAGGCTGCAGGTGAGTTTTCAGAGCTAGGAGTACAATTACACTTTCCTTTTGTGAAAACAGAAATTGATAAATCTCTATCTGTTCAGGAACTACAGAGAGAGGTTACTTTTCTAAGGGCTCAGTTTACAGAGAAGAATGATTCATTTAGCCGAGAGAAGGCTGACCTTGAAAAGAAACTGGGTGCCTGTGAAATAGAAGCAAATGAATTGAAAGAGAGCAGGAAAAAATTGTCCCAGAATCACATTGAAGAGTTAAGAAAGCAGGAGGAGCGGGTGAGTGCCTAAAGATAGACTATTCATGATCTCTATAGCATACAGATAGAAGCATATTTATTTTTGTGTCATGAATTGGAGTTGCAAACATCTGCATGCAGGGTGGATTTTAATGAAATCACTAGGACTCTATTTAATCATAATTATTCAAACGTTAAGACTCATTTTTGCTGGTTGCTATAATTTTTAAATTTGCAACAAGTTGAAGATTTCATATATAGAATAATGACTTTTCAGATTTGTTTACCAGTTATATCACCATTTTTATACCATTAGAAATACATAAATGATGAAATTATTGCAAGATGTACCACCATCTCCAGTTGGGTTAGTTATTCGTTTTTGGAGTATAATTAAAATATGTATCATACACATTCTTGTGTTTGCTTAAACATCACTGTCAATGGAAAACTGTCCAAGGTGGATTTTTCATCCGAAAGCATTTTAATTAAATCATTCCAGTTTAAGTCAAAATTACATGCATGCCTTCCCTTATCTTTTTCTAGGTAAAAGCAAGAGACCGACATATTAATGCACTAAAGAAAAAGTGTCAAAAGGAATCCGAACAGAACAAAGAGAAGCAGGAAAGGATTGAGACACTAGAGCGATATTTGTCAGATCTTCCTACTGTCCAGGACCATCGGAAACAGACACAAGAGGTATAGTTTCTAATGCAATAAACCTTTGTGCATAGGAAGGAAGAAAGCAAGCAAGGAAGTTCTCTTCCGAAACAGACTAGGGATTTTTCTTTTCTTGGTTTTGAGGTTTTTTGTTTTTTTTTACTTGGGAAAACCATTCTATATATATTTTAGTGTAATGTGTTTATCTTTTGCTACAGCATTGTTTTAAGCCTTGTAGTGATACCACTTATCAAACTAATTCTATATCTGGAATATAATGTGTAATATATATTCTAAACAAAGAGGATTGTTGATGTAGCAAAGGATGTTAAAGAATAGCAATATCTTAGATCAAAAAAGTGTCCTATGTGTGTTACTAACTTGTTAAATTGTATCTTCAAAACAATTTAACATGTTGCCTAACTCTCTCAGAAGTTTTATTGTTTTCTTTCATTTGACTTCCATTCTCTTGTCTTGGCATTGTCATCAGTATTTTTACTACAGACTTACCGGTAATTACTATATTAGCATTAGCCCTTTAATTTTTACAGTACATTCACACTTTAACCCCTTAAGGACTGGACTGTTTTTGCGATGTTGTACATTTGCAACCAGGAATATTTTTACACTTTTCTGGTGTTTGTGTTTAGCTGTTATTTTCCGCTCTCTCATTTACTGTTCCCATACAAATTATATATTGTTTTTTTCAGGACAAAAGGGGCTTTCTTTACATACCATTATTTATATAATCTCATGTATTTTAATTTAAAAAAAATAAAAAATATGATGAAAAATTGAAAAAAATACATGTTTTTTGACTTTTACTTGAAAAATCTTTTACTCATCTACAAAAGCGAATGAAAAAAACAGCTAAATAGATTCAAAATTTTGTCCTGAGTTTAAAAATACCCAGTGTTTACATGCTTTTTTGCTTTTTTTGCAAGTTATAGGGCTATAGGTACAAGTAGGATATGGCGGTTTCAAAACAAAATTTTTTTAAATGTATCAATAGTGACATTGTAACACTATTATCTGTCATAAATCTCTGGAAAACACTCCACATGTATATATTTTTTTTAAAGTAGACAACCCAGGGTATTCATCTAAGGATATTTTGACACTTTCTATGCAGCCATTTTACCACAAGTCTTTGCCAAACTTTGCATAGATAGTTGTTTTTTTTCACATACATTGCAATTCAGGTATAAACTTACAGATCCTGTTATGTCTTGCTGCCAAACAACACGCCAATATGTGTTCAGCAACATCTCCTGAGTACAGTGATACCACCCATGCATAGGCTTGTCGGATTGTTTGGGGCTAAAAGGCCACATTTGGCAGGTGCGCATATCCATTTTTCAACTTGGAATTTTGACATGTAGTCAACCTGCGCACATGTCCTATTTGGGACATTTGTAAGGCCGGCCAATGTATTTTACCCCCACCAAACCATATATTTTTGGAAAGTAGACACCCTAGGGTATTTCAAATGGTGGTTTTTTAACACTTTCCATGCACTAATTCTACCACCAGACATTGTCAAACATTTAGGTAGTCATTTTTTGTGTGTTTTTTTTCACACACATTGTACTTTAGGCATGAATTAACAAATCGTGTTATGTGTCACTGCCAAACAACACGCCAATATGTGTTCAGCAACATCTCCTGAGTACAGTGATACCACCCATGCATAGGCTTGTCGGATTGTTTGGGGGCTAAAAGGCCACATTTGGCAGGTGCGCATATCCATTTTTCAACTTGGAATTTTGACATGTAGTCAACCTGCGCACATGTCCTATTTGGGACATTTGTAAGGCCGGCCAATGTATTTTACCCCCACCAAACCATATATTTTTGGAAAGTAGACACCCTAGGGTATTTCAAATGGTGGTTTTTTAACACTTTCCATGCACTAATTCTACCACCAGACATTGTCAAACATTTAGGTAGTCATTTTTTGTGTGTTTTTTTTCACACACATTGTACTTTAGGCATGAATTAACAAATCGTGTTATGTGTCACTGCCAAACAACACGCCAATATGTGTTCAGCAACATCTCCTGAGTACAGTGATACCACCCATGCATAGGCTTGTCGGATTGTTTGGGGGCTAAAAGGCCACATTTGGCAGGTGCGCATATCCATTTTTCAACTTGGAATTTTGACATGTAGTCAACCTGCGCACATGTCCTATTTGGGACATTTGTAAGGCCGGCCAATGTATTTTACCCCCACCAAACCATATATTTTTGGAAAGTAGACACCCTAGGGTATTTCAAATGGTGGTTTTTTAACACTTTCCATGCACTAATTCTACCACCAGATTGTCAAACATTTAGGTAGTCATTTTTTGTGTGTTTTTTTTCACACACATTGTACTTTAGGCATGAATTAACAAATCGTGTTATGTGTCACTGCCAAACAACACGCCAATATGTGTTCAGCAACATCTCCTGAGTACAGTGATACCACCCATGCATAGGCTTGTCGGATTGTTTGGGGGCTAAAAGGCCACATTTGGCAGGTGCGCATATCCATTTTTCAACTTGGAATTTTGACATGTAGTAAACCAGCGCCCCTGTCCTATTTGGGCCAATGTATTTTACCCCCATCAAACCATATATTTTTGAAAAGTAGACAACTCAGGGTATTTTAAATGGTGGTAGTTTAATACTTTTCATGCAATAATTCTACCACCAGCCTTTGGCAAACTTTTGGGTAGTAATTTTGGGTAGTAATTTTCTTCATGTTTTTTTACACATACATTGTACTTTAGGCATGAATTAACAGATCCTGTTATGTATCACTGCCAAACAACACCCCAATATGTGTTCAGCAACATCTCCTGAGTACAGTGACATCACCCATGCATAGGTTTGCTGGGTTGTTTGGGGGCTAAAAGGCCACATTCAAGACTTGTACATATCAGTTTTTCAACTTGATATATAGGTATGCTTGGCCTATCTTCAGTTTGGCATATTTTTGCATCCCCCCGTTAATGTTAACATCATGAAAGTTTATATTTTTATAAAGTAGACATTCCAGAGTATTGTATATGAGGTGTTTTCACATCCTTCCCCAACCATTGTGCTAAACAAATTTCAGAGAACGTGCATGGTGGTAATTTTTTAATTCTGCTTTTTATGCACACGTCATCTGGTTTTGGCCAGCCAGTTATATGTTACTACCATAAAACTTTTTTAACCAAATGTGCAGGTATCAAATGCACCTTTAGCAGCATTCTCTAAACTAACTCCTGCAAAAAGAATCTAATTGGAGATTTGGGGGGAAGGAAACTGACTAACTAAAATTTGCTGTTTTCAAAAGAAAAAAAACAGTGTCCTTTTCCTTTTTTATAACAGACCCAGCAACATTTCAGGGGATTTGTTTTTTTTTTGCAGTTGGCAGTATCTTAAAAATAAAATGTCTGGACTCCTTTGGCACCGTTGTTGGAACTTGACCATCTCCATAAATTATTGTGGAAATCAGCTTGAACTAAAATTGGAGAAAGGTGGTTCTTTCTGAATTCATTTTTTTTTTTAAAGAGTAAAAATTAATTATGTGTTGCTACTTGCATCAGGTAGATAGCCACCTTTTTATACCAGGCTTTTGTCTTTCTTAAGATAAGATATGGCTGCATCAGCTGATCAGCCAAATCAACACCCCCCATGTGCCTGTTATAAGCCCTGATGCACACCGGTTTTGTCTGTACCCTGCCTCGGACAGTGGCGTCTGACATGCCCTCGTTATGGATGGTTGTTAGCATGTGAACATCCTTCCTGTCCTTAAATTTTATTGCAAGCACTTTTGCTTTGTGCAGACCTTTACATTCACTTTTTTTTTTTTTTTTGGCCTCTATTAAAGGTCTGGGGAAATCCTTGGCATATCTTCTCACACTGCCACAGGCCAGTATCTAGAAACCCTAAAGAGTTTGAAACAAACAGACAATGCTATAAAAATTGTCCACATAAAGGTGGTAACCCTTATTGAACAAGGGGATCAGTAAGTCAAAAACAAGTTTCCCGCTTGTCCCCAGAGAGTCAGTACAGCCAGGAGGGTCCAGTTGACCATCTTTCCCCTCATATATACGAAAGGCAAATGTATAGCCACTTTCGCTCTCGCACAGTTTGTAGAATTTTACGCCATACCTAAAGCGCTTTGAGAGGATGTATTGTTTGAATCCTAATCTCCCTTTATATTTCATTAACGATTCATCAATAGATAAATTTTTTTGAGGAGTATAAACTTCAGTAAATTTGTGCTGAAGATGGTCTACCAGTGGGTGTATTTTATGAAGCCTATCATATTGGGTGTGATCTCTGGGGTGACAGAGGGTATTGTCATTGAAATGAAAGTATCTCAGCAGCAGCTCAAATCTTGTTCTAGACACGGTTTGGGAATACACCGGACTAGAACAGATTGGGTTGGTGCTCCAGTAAGAGCGAATTGATGGCTTCTTTATAATCCCCATTAAAATTGTAAGAGCCCAGAATTTTTTAAATTTAGCGACATCTGTGGGATGCCAAGCACGCTCCTCCCTGAAAACAGACCAAAACTAATAAAAACAGACTAAATGAGACTAAAACTTTCGTTAGCAGCAACTTGTAAACTAACTTCTGCAAAAAGAATCGAACTGGAGATTTGGGGGAAGGATACTAACAGAAATTTGCGGCATTCAAAATAAACAAAAAAAAATAAATCAGGAACAAGTATTATAAAAATGTATTTTCTGTGTGGTAGAGCTTAAAACATGTTCCAATACACAGTCCAGGTTTTGTAGGGCAATCGGGACAGTGAAAAGGGGTGTCTGTCCTTTTCCCTTTTTTATAACAGACCCGGCAACGTTTCTGGGGGTTTCTTTTTTTTTTGGTGTTGGCGGTATCTTAAAAATAAAATGTCTAGACGACTCTTGCACTGTCGTTGGAACTTGACCATCTCCATAAATTATTGTGGAAATCAGCTTGAGCTGAAATTGGAGATAGGTGGTTCTTCCTGGATTAATTTTTAAAAAAAGTAAAAATGAATTATGTGTTGCTACTTGCAACAGGTAGATAGCCACCTTTTTATACCAGGCTTTTGTCTTTCTTAAGATAAGATAAGGCTGCATCAGCTGATCAGCCAAATCAACACCCCCCATGTGCCTGTTATAAGCCCTGATGCACACCGGTTTTGTCTGTACCCTGCCTCGGACAGTGACGTCTGACATGGCCTCGTTATGAATGGTTGTTATCATGTGAACATCCTTCCTGTCCTTAAATTTTAGCGCAAGCAGTTCAGCCTTGCGCAGAGCTTTGCATTCCCCTTTTTTTAATTTGGCCTCTATGAGAGGTCTGGGAAAATCCTTGGCATTTCTTCTTACAGTGCCGCAGGCCGGTGTCTGTAAACTATAAAGAATTTTAAACAAGTGGACACTGCTGTAAAAATTGTCCACATAAAGGTGGTAACCCTTATTGAACAAAGGGTTCAGTAGGTCCCAAACAAGTTTCCCAGTTGTCCCCAGAGAGTCAGGACAGCCAGGAGGGTTCAGTTGAGCATCTTTCCCCTCGTATACACGGAAGGCAAATGTGTAGCCACTTTCGCTCTCGCAAAGTTTGTATACTTTAATGCCATACCTAGACCGCTTTGAGGGGATATATTGTTTGAACCCTAATCTCCCTTTGTATTTCATAAGGGATTCATCGATGGATAAAGTTTGTTGGGGAGTATAAACTTTAGAAAATCTGTTCTGAAGATGGTCTACCAGTGGGCGTATTTTATAAAGCCTATCATATTCGGGGTGATCTCTGGGGTGACAGAGCGTATTGTCGTTAAAATGTAAGTATCTGAGCAGCAGCTCATATCTTGGTCTAGGCATTGTTTGGGAGAATATAGGAGTCGAACAAATTGGGTTGGTGCTCCAGTAAGACCGGATTGATGGCTTTTTTATTATCCCCATGAGCATGGTAAGAGCCCAGAATGTTTTAAGTTCAGGGACATCTGTGGGATGCCAAGCATGCTCCCTGACTGTATAGCTACCTGGATTGGTCTCAATAAATTGGCTAGCGTATAAATTAGTCTGGGAAGCAATCTCCTCCCAGATGGTATCCCCTAAAAATAACTCCATATATTGTATAGGGGAGAAGTCAACCACATTCACATTAATGCCTGCGTTGGCACTAAAAGGGGGGATGTTGGGCTCAGCTAACTGTGGAGGTACCCAGTCCTCCTCCACATTCAGCGTAGCAGGGGAAGCACAGCTTCTTTTAGCAGCTGGCTCACTCACAGATGACATGTCACTAGACGTGCCGCTAAACTGACCTGGGTCAAAATCGGACGCAGTGTCAGTGGCGTCAGAGTCTGACGCCAAGAAGGCATATGCCTCCTCCAAGCTGTACATGCGCTGCATGTTTCACACCAACAGACTAAACTAACAAAATACTAAACACAATATTTTTTTTTTTTTTTTTGTAAAACACTAAAACAGACTAAAACAGACTAAAACAGTAATCCCTAAACTAACTCCTGTTAGAAGAATCTAATGGAGATTTGGGGGAAGGAAACTGACTGACTACGACAGGCTACGACAGGCTACGACAGGCTACGACAGGCTACGACAGGCTACGACAGACTACGACAGACTATGACAGACTATGACAGACTATGACAGACTATGACAGACTATGACAGACTATGACAGACTATGACAGACTACGACAGACTACGACAGACTACGACAGTCTAAGACACAGATTTTTTAAAATAAAGTTAACCCTTAAGGGCAAAAAAAAAAATACAGACAGTAAAAATGCACTGTCTGTAACAGATCTGGCAGGGAAGGGGTTAAAATAGGATTTTAATTAACTGAAGATACTTTTTATTTTTCACAGGAACAGCTGCTGCAACAAACTATCAGGATCTCTGTCTCTCTCCTCTCACAAAACGCTACAGAGAGGAGAGAGGCAGAGATCAGTGTCAAAGTGAGTGTTTGTAACACCCACTTTGACACCAGCCAATTGTGAGCGATCGCGGATCGCTCACATGCCGCAATTGGCTGTTACTATCTGCCTGGGATGCCGGGCAGATAGTAACAACGGGATTTCAGCGGAAGCGATCTCTGATCGCTCCCGCCGCCCGTTTTCCGTTAGGACGGTTCAGGACCGTCCTCGGTCGGCAACGCAAAAATGCCGAGGACGGTCCTGAACCGTCATGCGTCCTTAAGGGGTTAAAATTATGATTGTGAATGTGCAGCTGTCCTGCCTACAGTCTGAGATCATCAATCCTGATGGTCTCGGGTAATCCATTGCTAACTCCTAAGGAAACATTTGGAAACTAGTGCGCATGCATTGCATATCACCCCACTGTGCTAATCAGCATCTCCTTATAGAGATGCATTGAGTTAATACAACTCTATAGGTAGCACACATTGTCTCCATACTGAGTGTGGAGACTCTGAATGTTAATCCTGCAGTCTTTGCAGGACCAAACCTAGTAAGTCTCTCTAGCGGCTTGAGGCAGCACTGTAAACACTGCCTTTTCTCAGAAAAAGTAGCATTCATACTACTCAGAATCTCTACATTAAGCTATTGGGATTCTAGTGTATTATTTACCCTTTTGGATTTCAGTTTACCTTTACCATCTCAAATTGGAAGTTACCTCAAGCATTATAAACAGTACAGCCTACTGTTGTAGTTATTATGTGAGAAGCACCATTGCACTTATGCCGAGTAATAGGGCAAACCCTTTAACAACTTGTCACCCTTTTATCTGGGTTTTCCATTTTTTTGGACTGTTCTGAAGGATTTACAACGCCTGGCTTTTGCAGAGCTGCAGAAACTGGATGCAGATCCTGCTGTGTATTTTATTTTTATTTTTGGCTGCAAGTGTCAGCTGACTGCTCTCAGCCAATGATTGCAATTCTGTGCATGGTACGTTGCACAGAATTGATCTTAGCCAGCCTGTAATTCTAGTTCCAGGTTGGCTGATGACACCCCAGTGACAACACTGCACATACAGATTCCAGGTACCATAATCACTGATGTGGTCATGGTGGGTGCCTGGAGTAACCCTTTAACGTGTGTTGTAAATCATCCAACCTTGGTATACTTTCAAGCTTATTGTTTGTTGAGGTGATGTGGTGTAGAATGTCACTATGTTTTCAATTAAAGTGAACCTATTGTGGTAATTTTATACATATTGTTAAATGTCAGTGCGGGCATTTTTTTTTTTCCTATAATTATAACAGATCTGTCACTTTCAGTATATAATAACAATATATTCTTTATGAAATACTAATCAAGACGCATTGGAATATCAATGAAATTCCAACGCAGTCCAAAGATGGCTTCGCCAAATGACAGCTGTGGGATTCAGGCTCTGTTAATGGAGGATCCGCTATCTTGCAGGATCCTCCAGAGACCTCGGTTTTGTACTTTGACGCATGCGCAAGAGTACAACTCTTCTGACTACAGAATCACCAGGAGCTGAAAAGGACAGCAGCATGAGGATGGCGGTGGACGAGAGGGATAGTCTGAGGTAAGTAAAATTCCCTCCCTACACCCCACATCAGATCTGTCTGTTTTGGGTGGGCGTCTTTGTGAAATTCCTCAAAAGTGACAGATAAGCTTCAAAAGGATGTATATTAGCCATTTTATTTCCTTCTTGACCACATGTGCTTTCATTTCCTTTTATAGTCTGCATAAAAATATTTCTTAACATGAAATTTACATAACCGTCAATTCCTAAAACAGTATAGGTGATTGTAATTATGAATTGTGATGTCAGTAGGAACTGTTCAATAAGATTATTACTGTTCCTAAATGTATGCACAAGTGATACAGAAATCATAGATGTGTTTTCACTTGTCAAATGTATTGTGCATGATGTTTGTATCCCTCTAGCAGTAGCATGTAAGATATACTTATGATCGCTAAATGTGTTTGTTACCTAATTATAATATACCATTTAGAGTTGAGAATAAAGGGTCAACCATTCGTGAATATTGCTGGTTAGCAATAGCTTGGTGCCAGAATTTTGGTTCATTAAGGACATATCTTTGTTTACTTTAGCTGAACGATCTGAAGGAGAAGAGCTGCCTTCTTCAGAATCAAGTGCATGAGGTGGAAACCAAACTGGGAGATGTCAGAGCATTTTGCAGAGAAAAGGAGTCACAGCTTGTAAATGAAAAAAGCAGAGGACAGGAACTTTTAAATATCATAGACCGGTAACTAATATGAAAAACTTTGCAAGATTAAATGTTTATGCATCCATGATAACTGCATCTCTCTCCGTGTGTTTTGAAAACATGAGCTTAGAATGCTGTAATCACTGGACTTAATAATCCTACAGGTTAAAGGAGGAGCTGGAACGTTCTAAGGAGCCTGGACATCATGAGGAGGAGAAGAAGCAGCTGACACAGGAAATAGAAAATCTTCACCAGGAAGTGCAGACTCTGCGGAATGAGAAGGAATGCTTGAAAAAGGTAAGACGTCCCAATGTTTTCACAGTGGCATTTGCAGTGTATTTTCCCATAATTTATTACAAGTTTGTGTTTGCAGGTAATGGAAAGTCAAAAGAAGAAAATGGAGCAGTTATGCAGCAGAGTAAAAGTGAGTACACATTGATTCAGCCCTGGGAGATGGTGAAAATTCCTTTTGTGTAGTAATTAGACTTTCTAGGGTTTCATGGCTTTGAAGGGACGCCATGGGCACCCAGACCACTTCATAGCCCCAGGTACCTTAACCCTGAAAAGATAATCATTGCAGTTTTTAATAAACTGCAATAATTACATTTTCATTTTATAATTTTTGTGCAGAAAAGTACAGAGACTCCTTCAATGCCACAACAGCAAATGCAAGCACAGTAGTGTCAAAGTATAACAAAAGCGTGGCATTAGATTTTGAGAAATAATAATAGACAAATGGTGGGTTTAACACTATAGGGTCCGGATACATGGTTGTGTTCCTGACCCTATAGTGTTCCTTTAAGGTGCGCAATAGATTTAACTATTCAAGAACTGTAATGGTTCAGATATCATAACGGTGTCCGCAAGACACAGGAGAGTCCCAGAACACACGGAGAAGCCAACTCACATCCACCGATGCCCAAGTTAGGGAAACACTTGTTATACATGTGAATAAATGTGACAATTGGATTCCCCTCATTGAGTCCAAGTCCGCCCCTGGTCGGCTTTGAAGCTCTCCAGGGTTACAACCTGGGCCACAGCCTTGTGTACCTCCACTCTCAGCAAAGAGAGCAAGGATGCTGGAACAGGCTGGTCACGCTGAGGTTAAAGACACTGGATTCTCTGTTGGCAGGGTGGGTGGTAATAAATATACAGCTTGCAACAAAGCATAGCTGCCCGCCGCGGTAGTTCCTTGCACCTTTGCCTGTGCTGCATTTCTTTGGAGACCCTAGCGGGATGCTTAGGCCAAGGCCAGGGGGCAGCTCAGGGGTATAGCATTCCGGGCTACATGAGTAGAGTTCTGGCATACAGCTTTGCCCAAAACAAGGCACAGATGTGGTCAAACTTCAGGAGGAGTGGATCCACAGGCATAGGGGACTGCTGGGAGGTTCCCATACTTGCAGGCCTTGGTGGGAGGGCCATTTTAACCGTTTGGCCTCAACTCTCCAGCTCGTTATTGAGTAATATATTATGGTCAGATGACTATGTCAAGAGGGGCCCAGATGGGATCAGGATGAAGGGGGGCAGGGCACAAGGCAAGCAAAGTCCAAGTCACGGTAGAGGATCGGCACCCTCCCGTCCTTGAGTGGTTTTGCAGCTCACAAGTAAGACTGCCACAGGCTGTATCCACTTGTCCTTCCTTGGAGCTGATACTGAACTACTCTCCAATAATTACATTCTGAGGGTTTACTCCACCTCGAGTGGCTGTCTACCAGACATCCACTAGAGCGATTTCTGGATCTTTAAGCGACTTTCAGTTGCCTAACTGACGCTGGACGTCCTCACGCTATGCATGAGGACATCCGGTGTCACCCGAAACCGTGTAGGAAAGCATGTTATAATGCTTTCCTATAGGAAAGTACTAATGCGAGCATTGCCGCGCATGTGCATTCGTTCTCTGATATCAGCTGGGGAGGAGTGTCGGTGAACTCAAACCAGCACTGAGGAAAATTGGCGCAGGACTCTAAGTGACAGAAGGTGTTTTAACCCATTCTGGACCATGGCTAGGGGGGCACTATGAGGATTTAAAGTGCCAGAAAAAAACTTTTTGTTTTCCTGGCACTATAGTTTTGATAGAGCGTTTTGATTGCTTTACAGGGAAAGCAGTACATTTGGATGTTTGCAGAAGCAGCTTCACTGTCAGCATGGTGACGGCAGAGGTTTTTTGTTTTTGTTCTGACACAGATGTGCTTCATTTGGTGACCTGCTTTTTCAATGCTTCGTAAAGACTGTACAAGAAATAGAGCAGCGCTAAACAAACTAAGAACACTAGGATGGGAGGCAGCACACCTGATAATGGGGGAATCCCTCCAACCCCGAAGAAAACTAGAACAAGTCAAACAACAATACACCGGTAGCGCCTTGAAAAATACTCCAAACACAATAGTATATAATAATAAAAGCAATAAAAAATAAAAAAAACACAGGTAAAAGAGTCCACAATAAAACTTGAAAGAATAAAAACTACCAAATGGTACGACAGTCTCAAAGGTGGCAATAGATCTTCTAGACCTGGTCTTGGTAGCTTCGCTTAATAGCAGAATATGAAAAGGAGGCAACCCAATAGTGCAATATGGTAGTACGTGGTAGGACAAACGACACTTAGATAAGATGTCAACTCACATATGGTAGAGCTATAACCAGCTCTAGGTAAAACAGCATGCAGTGGTATACAATCCCCACATGTAGGATATCCCTCTGGTTTTGGTACACTGTAGAATGATGGTAAATCACAACTGCATAACGATGAGGTAGTTCATATGGAATGACAAAAAAAAGCAGCCACTAGTGCTCTCTATATAGATAGGGAAGTATCAATAAGGTAAATAGAAAATGAACTTACAATAGACTGAGCAGACTAACAGCTCTATGTATCAAGCCTGTGTGGTATAATCCCCACCAAGGATTTCTTTGTTTGGTTATCCACAGTATGTGATTGGTCCAGATGTCAAATAAACGTATAAAAATAAATAATAAGTTCTAAAAATAAATGGCTAAAAGGCAGCTAGTGAGGTAGCCAAAATACTTTATTTTGAAACTGCATAAAAATCACAACGTGTTTCTCCCCTTAGGGCTTTCTCAAGTGGTAAAAGGGACCACGTACTACCATATTGCACTATTGGTTTGCCTCTGTCTTTGCTTCCTTTTCATATTCTGCTATTAAGCGAAGCTACCAAGAAAGTCCCATACCAGGACTAGAAAATCTATTGCTACTTTGAGACTGTGCCGTACCATTTGGTATTTTTTATTCTTTCAAGTTTTATTGTGAACTTTTTTTTTTATATATATATATTGGTCTGTTGGTCTTTTATTGCCCTTATTAATATATAATATTGTGTTTGGAGTATTTTTCTTGGCACTACCTGTATATTGTTTGACTTGTTTTAGTAAAGACTCTACCCAGGGACTGATATCCAAGTGAAAATCTTTGGTTTTGAACACAAAGTACTTTGAATAGAATGCTAAAAACTTGTAGCTGTACATAAATGTCACATACCAGTGCAAATATGGTTTTTGACAATTAAACAAAGACAAGTTAATCAGTTTTATCTATGGTATACGAGGGATTTCTATAACCGCACCAACTTGCCAATATAATTTAAATTTATACCTTTTCTATATTTAAGAAAACAAATTCCTGTAATTAAGCTTTTATTGTTTCCCTTTCAGTTGCTGCTACATTTCATCTATTTCATTATTATTTATTTATTTTTTTCCCAAACAGGAACTTGAAGAGCAGGTATCACAAGAAGAAGGTACAGGTCAGGTGTTAAAGGAGGAAACACAGAAGAAGGAAAATGCTTTCCAACAACTTAAAGAAGCTGTTAAAGAGGTGATAAATAATCACAATTTGTTGTAATGTTTTGTTGTGGGTGTTTACGAAGTATGCTGAAGCACATAGAGGTTTTGAACACAAATTACCTGGACAGAGAACTGTACATGTTGGTGAAAGTTCTGCATATGAAAGTAGAAATAGTATATATATTTTTTTTTTTCTAATTCTCATAATGAATATTACTAATGGTGAAATGTTGGATTTGTTTTGGTAATTTCAGTTGGCAGTGCAGAACCAGGACTTAATGGAACGTAATGTTTTGCTTGAAGAGCAGCTGCAACAGACAAGAGTTGGAGAGCAGCAATCCTCTTTGGAGGTTCAAGCCTTGTTCTCTCTTTACAGAGAGATGAATGTTTGCCTAAAGGACCTAAAATCCATTTGTAATTTGCTGTGCCAGAGAGTGCAAGGGGTGGATCCCAATCTGTCAATGCTGCTAGGGATACACTGTGAGTTGACATGGGGATTTTTTTTTTTTTTTTGGAAGGATCATTATGCATCCACTACCTTAATTATCTTGTTGCCTCATCATTATGTCACTTTATTTGTGATCTTTTTATTGGTCCTTTAAGCCAGAACAGTCAGAAGTGTTTTTGCTGCATATTTAATACACAACTAGGAGCTAGCAATCTCCTCTGCAGTGTAACCATTACATTATAAAATACAGTGGCAAGAAAAACTGTGAAAACTTTGGAATTAGTTGGTATTCTGTATGAATTGATCATAAAATGTCATCACAACTTCATCAAAATCACACAAGTATACACAAACACAATGCGCTCAAGTTAACTTTAAACAATTATAATTATTTGTGTTTATCAAAAACATCCCATTAAATATTAACAGTGCTGCAGAAAAAGTAAGTTAACACTTAATAGCTAGTTGATCCTCCTTTGGCAGCAATAACCTCATCCAAGTGTTTCCGGTAGATGTCATCATTGTCCTGCTGCATCACCCAACTTCTACTGAGCTCAACTGGCATTTAGCCACCCTAATATTACCCTGTAGCATATGTTGATAAATTTTAGAATTCATTTTTCCCTCAATAATGGCTAGTGTTCCACGCCCCAAAGTAGAAAAGCAGCCCCAAATCATGATGTATCCTATGTTAGTATGCGGTGCCTTTTGTATGACATCCATAGTATTCATGTTCTTCCCAAACAACTTCAACCTTGATTTCATCAGTTCACAAAACTGATGAAAGTAGCATTGTGGAATGTCACGGTGCTCTTTGACAAATCTCAGGCACGCAGTAATGTTTGGTTTGTTTTTTGTTTTTGTAAAGCAGTGGATTTCTTCATGGACACAATGTCTTTAATGCTTTATGTATGGTAAAATCATGAATGGAAATGTTAACCAGTTATAATGATTTCATTCTTGATCTGTCACTTTAGGGTGTTTTCTTGCTTATGGTTTTTTCCCTCATTGAGAATTGAGCAATGTGCCCTTTGCGTCATCTTGGCAGGACAGCCACATCAGGGAGAGTATCCACAGTACTAAATTGTCTCCATTTACAGTGGACAGATAAATATATATGTTCGTTGAGACATCTTTGTCACCATTTCCATCTTTATGCAATGCAACAGTTCTTGATTGCAGGTCATCTTAGAGCTCTTTTGCGTGAGGCATGGGTCATTCATATCAACAGATGCTTTTTGTGAATAGCAAACTCAAAATGGTTGAGCACTTTTTATATATAAAGCAGCTATAACCAACACCACCAATCTCTGTTCATTAATTGAACACTAGGTTTGCCAATTTTCAACCTCTAATTGGCTTTTGTTTAAGTCATTAACCTAGGCTTTTACATACTTTTTCCAACCCATAATGTGACCATTTGAAAGATGTACTCGTGACGAAGTGCCCTTCGCCACTTGTGCCTGGAGAGGACTGCTTGCCCGCCTCTTGCCCTGTGACTATGGCCCCTGGTTTGTATTGCCCTTTAAAGACATGATTTGGGCATAATGGATTTGTGTTGTGCTGCTGCTGGCCCTTTAAGAACCATCTGGGGACATACTGTGGAGTTACTGGGTGGCCACCATTTCCTGTATTAGAAGCACATGTTGAGAACAATGGATGGCGGCCATTTTAACTCACAGACACTGTTTGGACTTTTCAACACGGTGCCATCTCGCCAGTATTTGGTGCACAGAGACATCGTGCAGTGGTTTTGGACTATACAGCAGGGGACACATTATACAGTGATTGTTTTTAATTTAGCCTGTATATGTTCTGCAGAATCTGCATTAAACTGTATTTTCCAAAGTATTGAAAGGATCTGGGTGAATTTTGGATATGTGGTTCAACCAGATCCCCTGGTTCCAAGGATATACTTTTTATGGGGTTATTGCATGTTTTGGGGTCCCTGTGTGTTTTATGAAACTGTATTATTTCTGGCCAGCAGATAATTGAGCTTTGTGTATTGTAGAAACTCAATTATCTAGCCTGGCCCAGAGGAGGAGTTTTGTGTTGCATAAATTGTGAGTTCTGTGTGCCAGTAAATCAGTCTTGTTCCAGCATTAAGCCTTGGCTCATGTTTGGGGGATTGGAGAAATACACTCTGGGGATTGCTATAATCACTATACTCCCCAGGGTATGATCACTAAGTTCTGCTAAGAGCTTGTTTGTTCCTGCTCTCTGGGGAAAGAGAGGTTCACCCACTGGAAGCTGGATCCTGGCCTTGGGTCCAGGGTGGGTGGAGACAGCAGAGACCCCAGCGCAGTTGCATCGCTGGAAGTGGGGTCTGCAGTGCTGATGGTGTCGGTTGGAGTGCTTGGAGTCCTCGGCAAGCGCTAGGAGCATCGATTGGCGGAGGTACTCAGTCGGAGTGCCAGCGTTCCGTCACAGTACTCAATATGTACAAGAGCAGTAAAATAATTTGTGTGTCTTCCGTGAATACTATTCTACCAATGTACTTCTCTACTCCTACCCTTACATTTTGTGTCACTTTGCCCCACTCCATCTAGCATGTAAGCTCATTGAGCCGGACCCTCAACCCCTCTGTTCCTGTGCATCCAATGTGTCTGGTTGCAATTACGTTTTAGTCCATCCATTGTACAGCACTGCAGAATTTGTTGGCGCTATATAAATAATATCAAACCAAATTTTGGGGGGAAAAAAATTATGCAGTCCTTTCTAAAATGTTCACATACTTTTTCTTGCCACTGTAAATAACACTCATTTTAAATTACACCAATGAAACCATCCTTAAAGTGGCGTCACGTTCTAGGGTATTTACATGTTTTGCCAACACTCCCAAATGTGACATCCGTACTTGGTGCGTGGAGCATATATTGCAGTGTTTTACATTGTAAGAAAAAAAACGTAAAGCATCTCAACCAACAGCATTTCGTTAAGGTAACCTCCCTACCAGGCTACCACTTTACTGATAACTGTTGCTGAATGCATCCAAAACATTTGATGAATGGCATCTCTTAGAACCTTGCCTTGATTTTGTATTTTTACATATATACCCTCTTCTGTATCTGAAATTATGTATATTCAGTCCAGCAGCAGTAGCACTTTTGATCAAAAACACAAAGTGCAGTGCCAAGTTTCCAAATGATAAACTCCCCCCCACCCTCTTCTTTTAATGAGTATTGATCTTTTTTTTTTTAATCCTTGTCCTTACAGCTACTCCATCTTCTGATGATTCTGGTGAGATACTCGATTCATCATCTCTTGATAAACATCTGGTTGACGTGAGGCAGCTGAAGAGAGACATTGATGATTTGCGTATTACCATTAGTGATCGTTATGCACAGGACATGGGGGACAACTGTATCACTCAGTGATGGTTACACATTTATTCTCTCAATTATGGCGTTTTGTGTGTATTTATGCATTTATATGCAGCCTGTGATTGAAAAACCTGACCATGCATCCTTTTTAAACTGCCAAAGTAGTAGTCTGGTTGTCTGCCAAACTAATGCATGGGTTTTATGGATTGAATTATCTATTCTACTGTGATCTTAGAGCGGATAATTCAAAATGGTTATCAACGGTGCACAGTTGCATTTTTTACTCTGATTAAATGTTTGTTTTTTGAAAATAATATATATTTATATTGACATCTTTTTATGATTTTGTTTTGTGTTTTTGTTTTTATAATTTAATACAATAAACTACTTTAAATCAGTTTGGTTGCCCTACATTAATTCAGTAACAGTTTGTTTTTTATTTGACTTTCCTTGTAGATATTCAAGATTCCAGTTTACTGTTTGTTTTTGCTTTTTTGCCATATCTAAACATTAGTACAGATCAAGTCAGAATTTCTCTATATTTAAATAAATAAGGGGTGACCACAATCATTTGAAATGCTGTGTCCCTTTCTCCTCTCATTTAAGTACAACAATACAATGGGGATACGGCTAGTTTGTGTGGAATACATTGTTTAAAACCATTAAGTAGACATGTCCCACTGCCACATATTGGATTGCACTCACAATATTAAAGTGACACTATAGTCACCAGAACAACTACAGCTTGTATTTGTTCTGGAGAGTATAATTTTATAACATGGCAGGAGGCTTCGTATTTGCATTAACTTTCTTTACTAGCTCCACAGCAGCAAAGAAAAAAAACATTAAAGAAAGAACCAGAACCAGAATCAGAGTAAAACAGAGGATATATAAGTCCCAGCGTAGCCAACCATTTCCTCTTTCTTTGCTGCTCCATCACAAGTCAGGTCAGAGTACTGATTTCTTTAAGATTCCTGTCAGGTTTCTTTAAGGTGTTATTGATGTATGTTTTGCTTTAATTGTACCTGGTTGTTCTTCTATTGTTTTATTTGCTGGTATTAGGGTATTGGGTGCCAGGGGGACCTGAGTGGGTCTAACCTCCCCTGTCAGGGGAGCTGTGCTCACTTTGGGGCAGGGTACTGGGCTGAGGCTTTCTGGTAAAACGGGACAGCCTCTCCCAGCGCTCTCCTCTCCCTGCTCAAAGGGATTGTGTCAGGCTAGACCGCCCCCCCCCCTCTTCTTCCCACTTATTCTATCGGTGGCTACGCTCGCCACCTTCTTTCCCTACCGTTGCGCTCTGCTCGTGCTCTAGTAGCGCGAACAGGCAAGACGCTCATCCTCACAAGGCGCTGAGCATTCGCGGCCCGTCCCGTTCGCGCAGTCGGCTTAAAAAGGCACGAACGGGCGGTCTGGACAGTTTCCCGAATTACTAAGGGGAATTCAGTCAGTTCGCGGATCTGTTCACATTTGGCGTTCGGCGGTTTTAGCCAGGCAAACGGCCGTTCGCGGCTAAACTGCCGAACGCTTAAAGGGCTCCATTTTCGCAGGCTTTGCGCCCGTTAGTCTAGCGAGACCCGTGCGGCCATTTTGTGGGTAATTGGTTTCGTGGAGTGCAATACCTATCAGACAAGGCTCTAGCTCTAAAAGCTCATTTTTTCCTACTTCTGAGGTGGAATTCGTTTGGGACCTTCACAGGTTGGTGTCATTGCCCCTGGGGAGTGGGACTGCCAGTAGGGTTTAACCCAATAGCCTGGCTAGGGTTGAGCCCCCATTGAGGGCTGCATAGCGGGAACTGTTAAAGCAGCTCCCTGTGACCCTGGGTGAGCCCCAGCGATTAGGAGTCCAGTACCACGCCGCTGAGTGTTATTTAACCTGAGTCCTTCCTGTACGGTCCCTCACCTCTCATACCTATACCTGTGCCTGTTAGTGCCCAACATCATGGAGGACACAATTAATACCAGTGACCTTCAAGCAATGATCAATGCAGCGGTAGCTGCGTCTTTGGAGAAGGCGCTAGCAAAAGCGGCTCCTGCCCCCGCTGAATCTAACGCGCTCTCTAACAAGCCACACCAGGCTCACTTAGACTCCGATGAGTCGGATGACTCCACTAGAGAAAAGAAGCGCCCGGCGAAACGCCACTGGAAGGGCGAAGGTTCCAAGAGACCCGTCTTCAAAGGCGAGGCCCCTATGAAGCGTGATAAACGCACTACTCAGATACGGCCTCCTCAGTTGAGGAGCAAGACGTGCCCCCCTCTCTCTCCGTTCTGGATGAGTGGCAGGCTGAAACCTCCGACTCTGACGAAGGCGGTTGGGGCTCCAACGCCTACGTCACTGAGACATTTCTGGGTGAGCCCCAGCAGAAAGGAGATGCGGAACCCTCCCCCGCCACGCAGGAGATATTCCTGGACTCCACTGACCAGAGAATGTTTGATCCCAGGAAGATTCGCCACCCTCGATCGGGTGAGTGGGCCCCTCCGGATCATCTCCGCTTCATGCATTTTTGGATCAGAAAAGCTTTGGAAAAACATATCCGTAAGAGGATACGGGCAGAGTGTCCAAGACCAACCCTGCCAGATAAAGTGGCCTATACGCCGGAATTTGATCAGCTTATGCTGACCTTTATGGAACAAGGGGGCCGCGACCGACGGAGGGGGATCGAGAAAAGGTTTAAAGGAGCTCAGGATAAACTCCTAGACACAATGGGCCCATTGGCCCGAGTTATGTACCTGGCGGACGAAGCATACGCCAGAGCGGACTCCTTCACGGCAGACATGGTGCACTTTTTCGTATCGACCCCAAATTGGTTGACCTAGGGGTCAAAGAATTGGGCCCACAGGGCAAGCTCTTTGGTGAAGCTTTTATGAAGGAACTAAATAAGCACGTAAACGTCTTTACATCATTGAATAGGGCCCGCACGTCCATGCGTAAGGTCTTCCGAGGTACCTCTGCAAAGGGTGTTTTTTCAAGGGCTGGTCGGCAGCGGGGCCGTGCCGCCAGCCGTTTCTGGCCTTCAGGCCCCCGCATGGGCTTCCAACACCAATTCTTCCCTAAACAAGGTTACCAGGGCATCGGAGCCAAACAACCATTCCCCTACTACCAAAGGGATTCTGACAAAGGACGAGGTGGTCGAGGACGAGGCCGTGCACGCTTCCCTACAGGTAAGAGACCACCTTTGTTCGATACCTCAGATAACTATGATTGCAGGCCGTGTCTCACTTTTTTCCCAGAATTGGTCCCAACTGTCCACGGACGCTTGGGTGCTACAGACCGTCCAAGCATTCGAATAGGACTTCGATCACAGCCCATTCAAAGGTTCCCCCCTTATCCTTTGCGTCTCTCGGCTGCAGACACTCACCTCATAAATAGGGAGCTCCGCGAGCTTCGCGTAAAGGGCGCTATAGAACCTGCGCACACAAGGGGAGGTTTCTTCAGCAACATGTTCCTCGTCCGCAATAAGACCGGGGACTTCCGGCCAGTGATCAATTTGAGAGGACTGAACACGTTCGTGACCTACCGCCACTTCGAAATGGAGAGCATCCATTTATTGAGGGACCTCCTCCAAGAAAGGGATTGGTTTACGCGTCTAGACCTCAAAGACGCTTATCTGACAATTCCAATCCATACGGACAGCCGGTCATTTCTCCGTTTTCTCTGGAACGGCACGCGATGGCAGTTCACGTGCCTTCCGTGCGGACTGAGCTCAGCACCGTGGTGCTTCACGAAAATGCTAAAACCAGTGGTATCGCACCTCCGAACACGCAGGATCAGATGCATAATTTATCTGGACGACATTCTCTTGTTCTGCAGAACAAGGGAACTGGCCATCCGGCACACTACGTATACAGTATGACTGTTAGAATCCTTGGGCTTCGTTGTCAACAGGGCCAAGTCGCAATGACGCCCGCTCAACGAATCCAATTCCTGGGCTTCGAGATCGACTCCAGGTCCTGCACCCTGCATCTCCCGTCCGCCAAAGTGACGGCCATCAGGAAGGAGATCCGCAGGGTTCTCAAATTGGATTCCATTCCGCTCCGTCAGCTGGCGCGGATTGTGGGACTCTTATCATCTTCAATACAAGCCGGGACCCCTTCACTACCGAGCGATACAACGGCTGAAGGCCAGCCTCCTCCGCCAAAACCTCACATACAACCAACCGGTCCCGCTGTCGGAAGAAGTATATCAAGAACTCCAGTGGTGGCTCCACTGCATGCAGGCCTGGAATGGTCGGGCTATCTTCGGCAGTCAACCGGACTTCGTCCTGGAGTCGGACGCGAGTCACGTGGGATGGGGTGCCACGCATGGAGAAACGTCCACAGGGGGCACGTGGACACCACAGGAATTATCGATGTACATCAATTGCCTCGAACTGCTAGCGGGCTCCTTTGCTATCCGCAGCCTTACAAAAGGGCAGTCCAACTGCTGTATACTATTAAGAATGGACAATGTATCCGCGGTACGGTACATCAACCGCTTGGGGGGCACCCGGTCGAGAACCCTGGCGCATCTAACGAAGGAAATCTTCGACTACTGCCTCCCGCGCAATATCACACTACGGGCAGAACACCTACCGGGGGAGACGAACCTCATGGCGGATTGGTACTCCCGTCATTGGCGGGATGCCAGCGACTGGCAACTGGATCCGCGAGTATTCGCGCATCTGCAAGACCAGAAGGGACCCTTTCTACTGGATCTGTTTGCCTCACGAAACAACTGGCAGCTCCCGCAACTCTACAGCTGGCTACCAGACCCGGATTGTATAGCGGTGGATGCATTCACTCAACACTGGCCACAGCAGGGAGCATATGCCTTTCCCCCATTTGCCATGATTGCCAGAGTTCTCAATCATCTTCGCAGACGAAGGGTCTGACTAACCCTGCTGTAGCCCCTCTGGCCGTGTCAGCCCTGGTTCCCGGACCTTCTCGAACTGTCTTATCAGGACCCGATCCTCCTACCAATGACGACATGTTACTCCGGGACCTGGCGGGGAACGCACATCCGATGGTGTCAGACGGCCGTCTGACCTTGGTGGCCTGGACTCTTTCAGGGGAACCTGGCGTACCGACGAATTATCGTCAACGGCTAAAGACCTCCTATGGGATTCCTGGGTCCCAGGAACACGGAGAAGCTATCTACAGGGAGTGCAGAATTATTAGGCAAGTTGTATTTTTGAGGATTAATTTTATTATTGAACAACAACCATGTTCTCAATGAACCCAAAAAACTCATTAATATCAAAGCTGAATATTTTTGGAAGTAGTTTTTAGTTTGTTTTTAGTTATAGCTATGTTAGGGGGATATCTGTGTGTGCAGGTGACTATTACTGTGCATAATTATTAGGCAACTTAACAAAAAACAAATATATACCCATTTCAATTATTTATTATTACCAGTGAAACCAATATAACATCTCAACATTCACAAATATACATTTCTGACATTCAAAAACAAAACAAAAACAAATCAGTGACCAATATAGCCACCTTTCTTTGCAAGGACACTCAAAAGCCTGCCATCCATGGATTCTGTCAGTGTTTTGATCTGTTCACCATCAACATTGCGTGCAGCAGCAACCACAGCCTCCCAGACACTGTTCAGAGAGGTGTACTGTTTTCCCTCCTTGTAAATCTCACATTTGATGATGGACCACAGGTTCTCAATGGGGTTCAGATCAGGTGAACAAGGAGGCCATGTCATTAGATTTTCTTCTTTTATACCCTTTCTTGCCAGCCACGCTGTGGAGTACTTGGACGCGTGTGATGGAGCATTGTCCTGCATGAAAATCATGTTTTTCTTGAAGGATGCAGACTTCTTCCTGTACCACTGCTTGAAGAAGGTGTCTTCCAGGAACTGGCAGTAGGACTGGGAGTTGAGCTTGACTCCATCCTCAACCCGAAAAGGCCCCACAAGCTCATCTTTGATGATACCAGCCCAAACCAGTACTCCACCTCCACCTTGCTGGCGTCTGAGTCGGACTGGAGCTCTCTGCCCTTTACCAATCCAGCCACGGGCCCATCCATCTGGCCCATCAAGACTCACTCTCATTTCATCAGTCCATAAAACCTTAGAAAAATCAGTCTTGAGATATTTCTTGGCCCAGTCTTGACGTTTCAGCTTGTGTGTCTTGTTCAGTGGTGGTCGTCTTTCAGCCTTTCTTACCTTGGCCATGTCTCTGAGTATTGCACACCTTGTGCTTTTGGGCACTCCAGTGATGTTGCAGCTCTGAAATATGGCCAAACTGGTGGCAAGTGGCATCGTGGCAGCTGCACGCTTGACTTTTCTCAGTTCATGGGCGGTTATTTTGCGCCTTGGTTTTTCCACACGCTTCTTGCGACCCTGTTGACTATTTTGAATGAAACGCTTGATTGTTCGATGATCACGCTTCAGAAGCTTTGCAATTCTGAGTGCTGCATCCCTCTGCAAGATATCTCACTATTTTTGACTTTTCTGAGCCTGTCAAGTCCTTCCTTTGACCCATTTTGCCAAAGGAAAGGAAGTTGCCTAATAATTATGCACACCTGATATAGGGTGTTGATTTCATTAGACCACACCCCTTCTCATTACAGAGATGCACATCACCTAATATGCTTAATTGGTAGTAGGCTTTTCGAGCCTATACAGCTTGGAGTAAGACAACATGCATAAAGAGGATGATGTGGTCAAAATACTCATTTGCCTAATAATTCTGCACTCCCTGTATCTGCATGGAGAGCTTGGATCCCTTTACAGCCCCTGTTTCCGACATCATGAATTTTCTCTCAGCCCTATTCGAAGAAGGGAAATCATACCGCACCATAAATGTCATGAGATCAGCTATCTCGGCAGCACACGTGCCGTTTCAAGGAAGGGCAGTCAGACAGGATCCGCTAATATGCCGGCTGCTACGGGGTATCAAACTAAGGAGACCTCCAGCACCTAAATATCAACATCTCTGGGATGGGGAGATAGTCCTTCGTTTTCTCAGGAACTGGCCTCCCAACGAACAGCTCTCATTGAAACAACTGATGGCGAAGTTCACCTTCCTGTTGTGCATGGCTTCCTTCCGGAGAGTGGCTGACGTTTGGACTTTCGATAAGGACGCCTTCTCCATTGGCCCCGAAGGAGTCACGTTTCACATATCACAGCGTAATAAATCCAATGCAACATCAGTGTTCTATCCGTTTTTCAATTCGGATCCCCAACTATGTGTGGTCCGGGCCCTCCGAGCCTACGTGTCGGCAACGGAGGGCTTGCGCTCACCGTCCGCACAACAACTTTTGGTATCATATGTGAGTCCACACGGCCCGGTCTCGGTCACCACATTGGCTAGATGGGTCAGATGGATTCTCGCTCTAGCCGGGGTAGATGCCTCATTTGGCGCACACTCCTTTCGAGGGGCAGTGGCATCGTCGGCCTTTTTAGCAGGCACCTCACTGGCGGATATCCTACACACGGCGGATTGGTCCCGGGAATCTACCTTTCGGACCTTCTATTTTCACCCGTCGTCCAATGCCGCTTTCGCTCTTCTACCTAAGCGTTAAAACTGCAAATACGAAGCCTCCTGTCATTTTATAAAACTGAAGATTATGCTAGCGCAGTGTACTAATAATCTTAATTTTAATTATTACAGGAGGCGAGTATTTCCCACCCTTTCACTCTCCTAGAAGTACCCACCCAGATGGAGGTAAGTTTGGCGGTAGGAGTAGATTGGTTCTTTATCTGGACTTACTCACTTGGATTAGCATATTATGCTGTTATATTTAT
Source organism: Pelobates cultripes (assembly GCA_933207985.1). Taxonomy (NCBI): domain Eukaryota; kingdom Metazoa; phylum Chordata; class Amphibia; order Anura; family Pelobatidae; genus Pelobates; species Pelobates cultripes. Next base: position 164,822,110 of record OW240912.1, read on the forward strand.
TATAGTGCTATTGAAGATATCTTTATTGAGTAGTTGATTCATAACAGACAATTGGTTTTCTTTGGTCATCCCTGTATCACTGATACTAGTCTCTCTCTCTTTTCAGTTTCAGGGATGATGGGAAGGCTGAAGAGGCCATTATTATTTCCACGTTGGATTTCGTTATGACAGTTGGAATAAAGTTACAATGGACTTATTACCACATTTGGATCTTGTGATGTTGCAGTAGTCAAGAGGAAATGGTTGGCTACGCTGGGACTTATATATCCTCTGTTTTACTCTGATTGGTTCTTTAATGGTTTTTTTCTTTGCTGCTGTGGAGCTAGTAAAGAAAGTTAATGCAAATACTCGCCTCCTGTCATTATTAAAATTAAGATTATTAGTCTCTTCAGGCCTTTGGTAGTAAGCAATGTTTGTTCAGAGAAAATGCAGTGTTTACGTTACAGGATAGGGATACCTTCACTGGCCACTCTTCAGTTGGCTACTAGAGGTGCTTCCTGGGGCAGTGCTGAACAATGTGCAGCACTGACATTCAGTGTTTTCACCCTCTTCATGGAGACACTGAACTTTCCTCCTAGAGATGCATTGATTATCAGTGAGGAGATACTGATTGGCCAGGACTGTGTTTGGCTCATGCTGGCTCTGCCCTTGATCTGCCTCCATGACAAGCTCAGCCAATCCAATACTTTCCTATGAGAAAGCATTGTGATTGGCTCAGATCATCTATGTTTTCCCAAACATAGATTTTCTTACTTGCAAATGGAATCCCGCCAATCTATGTTGAGAGAAAATCCCCAGAACATAGATTAGAGAATTAGCATCCAGTGACTAGGGCTTATTTTTGGGGTAGGATTTATATTACTAGCAGCCCCTGAAAATAAGCTAGGGCTAATTTTCCGGGGATGTCTTATTTTGAGAGAGAGAGAGAAAATTATATATATATTGTCTGTGTGTTCAAGTAGAGATTGTAGCCGTATTAGTCCAGTGATTTAGATGTAAAAGACAGCTAAAATTTGTATCTTGTAATACCTTTTTTTTTTTTATTGGACTAACAGAATTTTTTTAATTGACAAGCTTTTGGGAGAACCTCCCTTTCTCAAGTCTGAAGCATTGAGACTTGAGAAAGGGAGGTTCTCCCAAAAGCTTGTCATTAAACAATTATGATAGTCCAATAAAAAAGGTATTACAAAATACACATTTTATCTATTTTTTTTTTACATCCATCTATCTATCTATCTATCTTGTATCCACATATGCACCCTGGGTCAGACAATGTTTGAAAACCTCTAAATAGTGTCTCTGGTCTTCCCCACTTACCTGGAGTTGCACCCATAGAAATAAATAAATATACACGCTTTGAGGTGACCTTATGGTTACACTCATAATAAAATGGTGACATGTATATAAAAAAAGCTAAGCTATGGGACTACAGCAGAAATTGAGAAGTTTTTTCAAATCCGCTTATATTGCACATTGGTGTATAATTGACTGTTTAACATTTGTGCAGCTGTCGCTGATCATGTCTATACTACAGCCCTTTCTCACTTGCGAAAATAACGGGACTTTGCCCACAGCTAACATGGTACCGGAGCGCATCATCGGGAATATGTAGATCAATGGACTGAAAATCAATTGATAGGATTTGCCTCTGATTGGTCTGCTGGAGGTCACGTGGCGGGGAGAGGCCGGAAATCCCCATTCCACGCCAGTATCTCGAAATTCAGGATGGTGGTGACGATTTTCATCACTTCGGTGACCGGGTCCCGGGAGGTGAGTTAAAACCAGGACATATTAGCGCGAATAAGTGACGTCATTAAGTATAGAAGTATAAACCGTATGGGTATGATGCTGTTTATGGACATTGTCAGTGATCGTACTGTGCACACTGCTTATAAGGGTTCTGACATTCTGATTGGCATTGATTAGTGTCATGGTAACGTTCTAGTTATCTGTATAGATCTCTCTCTATATATATATATATGTGTGTGTGTGTTTTATTTTCCTAACTGAGAGCAATGCATGCTATTGTGCGCTATGTACACCCCTTTACCTTTGTATGGGGAGTTGCTATAAACCATGTTTACTGTGTGATTGTACTAGTTTTCAGCTCTTATTTCCTGCTGCCTGCGTCTTACATTAATACTTCTTGATTGTTGGAGGGTCATACATCAGGCACTTCATATCCTGGTGCATGTGTGTACATGCTGCAACTTGTGCTCGTAAAACACACGAAGCTAATCTGCCTATGAATAGGCATTTGCTTGTGGTTTGTAGTAAGATACCTGTCTGCGACAGCATGGATTTTGTGTAAGTTTTATTTTCGGTAAGAGGGATTCGAACCAAAAAGAGAACTTTTTTGCAAATCTATTTCATAATATTTTCTATGTAAACACTTAAAATACAAAGTCTGTTTTCACCTTTCCACTTTTGCTTGCAAAGCTTTGTTTTTTTTGGCAGTATGCCCCTTTTATATGGGTGTTTCCTCTCTTTGTGCCAACTGTTGTGAATTATAACACAGGTTTCCAGAATGATTGAGGCAGTAAAGGGAATTGCAACCATCCTCCACAAGCAAAACCATTTTGGAAGAAAAGTTACTTCCCACATGTATATTTTTTTTTGTCTGTGTTTCCTCATTTAATTTCTTCTGTAATATTTTCATTGTTATGCCACCGTACACTCTGCAAGACTTATGGTGCCACAATTCCAGGTAGTCTTTGGCAGGTGAGCTCAGGGCTAGGTGTTACACACTAGTTACTAGTAGATTAGTGTATTTTACATATATACTTTTGGCAAAAGGCATTTCATATACACTGATCAGCCATAACCTTAAAACCACCTGCGTGACTTATTTATTTATAAAATATTTTACGAGGAAGGATACATTGAGACTTCTGTCATTTTCATGTATGTCCCAGACAGACATTGCATTGTTACTATAGGGTACAATATAATATTACAAAAAATAATACAATATATACATACATACATTTAACACATAACAGGTAATACGTATAGTGTAGCTCTCCCTTGTGCTGCCAGAACAGCTCTGCTGTGTCAAGGCATAGACTCCATATGACCGCTAATTGTGTTCTGTGCACCAAGACAGTAGCAGCATATCCTTTACATCCTGCAAATTCTGAGGTACAACCTTCATGGATCGGAATGGTTGTTCCAGCACATCCCACAGATGCTCAATCGGATTGAAATCCAAAGAATTGGGAGGCCATGTTCATCAAACTATTCCTGAACAATTTTTGCAGGTGGCAGGGTGCATTATCCTGCTAAAAGAGATATCTGTATCTCTCCATCTAATGTATTTGTTCTTGTTTTTTTTTTTTTTTTTTCTCAAATATTTCCATAATGCATTTGAAAGAGGTCTAAAATACAGCTTGCTATGACGCCCCTTTAATAAATAAATTAAAATGTATGAAGACTGATTTGTTTTTACTATTCATATTTAAGTATTGACCCGTCAAAAACAACATAAGTTAACAGGAGGTTAACGGAAACAGGTTTGTTTTCTATTTTAGGAAGTTAAATCTGACTGACCTTCAGGAAGCTTTCTGCTCTAAGATTCCTGTTCAGACCTCTAGAGAATATACTAAAGCTTCAAGTTATTTACTGCCTAAACTTTTTAATGTGACAGGAGGTATTCCTTCTGGTACTAACAAACTATAGATGGTCTCAATGTACTCCCCCTCCCACTTTAGGCGGTCAAGTCCTTAAACGGAAGTCTTGGTCCAAAATTTGCACAAATATTTCCTAAGCCCTTAAACCACTTAACTTTAATTAATGGACGACTCCACACCCCAAAAGCACTTAAAGTGGCACTGTCATGGCCGAATCCAGTTTTTTTTTTTTTCAACCCCCCCCCCCGACTACACTACATCTTATTGACCCTCTAGTCACCCCTAAGCCACACATATTACCTGTTTGTTTTTTTAAATCTTTATTTTCTGCCTGCCATCTTTGGGTGGGTAGATGAAGGCCCTGTGGGACACGTAATCTGCCCACAGTAGATAGCACTGTGAAATTCCCACGCATGCCTAGTTAAACACTTGGGCACGCGAACGGGAATTTCATCTATTCATTCATCAGAAAGACGAATGAATAGAAATGTCAGACGAACAAGCATACACTGAATATCAGTGTTTATTTGTTCGTTCAGTTTATTACAAGGAGGGAGCTACACGCTCGCAGCTCCCTCCTTGTAAAATGTTAAGATAGAAGCGGCAGGGAGCAGTGCTCCCTGACATTTCCTAAGCTCCCCATGTCCTCCCTCAATATGACTTCCATAATAGCATAAGGGAGATTAGGGGCATGTCTACTAAACAGTCTCACTGTTAAAAAAAATAAAAAAATACTAGTGCTCCCACACCTGAGTGGCGGCCCTAAAGGATAATGAGGGGGGGGACCTATTGTCCTCCCCACCAGCCCCCACCCCTGAGCGACGGGTGGGGGCCCTAAAGGATAAAATCTTCATTTTTCAGCTCTAAAAAAGGCCAAATAAAAACCATAATACCCGTCGAACTTGTAAAAAATAAAATAAACCCTCTAGCGCAAAAAAAAATCCAACGAGAAAGGAAAAAACATGACGCTAAAAAAATAAATCTATCTTCACCCGGCAAGGGCACGGCGCAGACTGAGCTCCGCAGGGCGGGCAAAGGCTTATAAAGCATTCCCACGCCCTGCAATTTGACTCGGAACACTCTGGTTGACTTGGAATTCAACCAATCAGAGTGCTAGTCATTTTACACAGCGTAGGAAAGTTCTTTGAATTTTCCCATGCTGTGTAAAATGACAGAGCACTCTGGTTGAATTTCAAGCCAACCAATCAGAGTGCTGTGATAGGTAAACGTAGAGACTTGCCTGTCTGTCTCTTCATTTACCTGTCATAGCACTCTGATTGGATGGCTTAAACCAACCAATCGGAGTGCTCTGAGTCTAATTGCAGGGTGGGGAAAGGCTTTATAAGCTTTTGGGTGGAACTTTTTTTTTTTTTTTCTGGATGCGGATCCTATGGGAAAGCGATTGACGATCTCAGCTATTGAGGCAAAACCAGCACGCCGTGGGAAAAAGGGTGAGTAAAAACCTCTCGTGTAAACCTATTTAAACCTATTTAGTTTAGAAAAACGTCGCCTGAGAGGGGATATGATAACATTATACAAATATATTCATGGCCAATACAAACCATTGTGTGAAAATCTATTCACAAACCGGACTTTACATAGGACACGAGGCCATGAGTTTAGACTGGAAGAAAGAAGATTTCGTCTAAGGCAAAGGAAAGGTTTTTTTACTGTAAGAACAATCAGGATGTGGAATTCTCTGCCTGAGGAAGTGGTTTTATCAGAGTCCATACAGATGTTCAAACGGCTACTAGATGCATACTTGCAAGAACAGAATATTCAAGGATATAATCTTTCAATGTAGGGTAATAACTGCTTGATCCAAGGATAAATCTGACTGCCATTCTGCGGTCAAGAAGGAATTTTTTTCCTAGTTTGTTGCAAAATTGTGCTTCAAAGTGGGTTTTTTTGCCTTCTTTTGGATCAACAGCAAAAAACAAATGTGAGGTAGGCTGAACTTGATGGACGCAAGTCTCTTTTCAGCTATGTAACTATGTGTAAACAGAGGGGGCAGGCACACACAAACACTGACAGAGGCATTCTCATACACAAATTTTAATTTTTAATTTTAATTCAACCAGCCTCTCCAGCTTTGGGATTGCAGAGTGGAACTTTCCCTTGGGTCCAGTCGGGCTGCTATCTCTTCCTGCATGTGAGGGAGCAGTAATCTACCTGCAGCTCCTCTCTGCTTCCTGTAGTAATGCCGGGGCCGAAATGACGTCCTATTACAGCGCGAGGGAGCGGAGAGGAGCTGCAGGAAGATCATTGCTACCATGTTCCCTGAGTCAGCTGGCTACCATGCTTCCCAGGGCTCCATTGTTTGCCCGGCTGCCCGCTTTAACTAAAGGGCTCACAAATCCCAGTCACCATGGCGACTAGAAGTTTCGCCCTGGTGCCTGTATTTGTCTGCCATTTAGCTAAGGCGGGATTTTTTAAGCCCCGCTTTACTGCATGACTGTCAGTGTCACTGGGCGTTAAAGCCTTGCACTGCATGACTGCATAAACAGGTTAATGCATTTTAAAAATACATGGGAGCATCTTTTATTCCAGAATTTCCTTTCTGTTGCTAATTGAAAAGCCATACAGCAGCTGTGATCAGTTTAAGCACAGCCCTATTCACTGTTTAGCTTGTGGAGCAAGCATGCATATTCAACAGCTCTGCTCTCCCTGGGAGGAGAAATCTATTATTGTTTCAGATACAGTGAGGTATAATTATTAATCTCAAAAGCTTACTTTTCTCAAATGTGGATAATTCATGCGGTTCAACTTTTCCCATATCAACTGAATTAAAAATTGAGACAAATTGGTTCAAGTAGTTTTCTAATGGATTAATTCATTCATGGGCCAAAGTAGTTTTCTAATGGATTCCATTGCAGCATTGGTGATTGTTACATAGTAGGGTGTAGAATTTGGATGGCTCAGGGTTAAACCTGGAATTCCCCTGGGTCTGTATCAGGGAAGTGTATCAATGGAGATGAATCCATTGCATTTCAGCTGCAAGGAAATGCAAATATGACTGAAATAACCAAATTTGCATTTTGTGAGTAGTTTTGTATCAGTCTTCTTAAAATATGGAAAATTAATATGCATATTTACCTAGTAATTTTCTTTTCCTAGCTATTTATCATGGCAGCATCACTTATGGGTAGCTCCGCCCCTAACCAGATCAGGACAGTATCAATCAATATCAAAAAAGAGAGTAAAACACTGGAGGCATAAAAGGTCTCTCTCTCCTCCTTCCATACCTCAGTCCAGTTAAAAAGAAAGAAGGGTGGGTGACTTTTCCTGGCTATTTATCATGGCAGCATAAGAAAATTACTGGGTGAGTATGTAATTTAATTTTCCGTATTCCTGGCTAATCATGGCAGCATCACTTGGGTAATACCCAAGCAAAATAATCTTTTTGGAGGTTTAAATAGAATTGACACAAGACTCTGATGATCCGCATTAACAGCTGTCAACACTCCTTTGCCATGGAAGTAGTCATAGAATGAAAGTCCAGTTTGTAGTGCTTAATGAAGGTTGTAGGAGTGGACCAAGTAGCTCCTTTGCAGATGTCATCAGGAGGAACCTCTTCCCAATTAGCCCAAGACGTAGCCAGGACGTAGCCAGGGACCTGGTGGAGTGAGCACTGATTATGGCTGGAGGAGTCTGCTTATACCACAGGTAGCAGTCTATGACAGTAGCTATCCATCTCCGTAAAGGTAGAGGAAGAGGCTGCTTCACCCTTATGAAGGCCAGAAGGAAGGACAAACAATTTGTTGGTCTTTCTGAAAACAGAAGTAACCGATGGGTATTTGATTATAAGATCTCTCACATTGAGTTCACGGTATCGCTCTTCCTGGGGAGAAGCCCTGGAAGTACAGAAGGAAGGTAGAACTACCTCCTGGAGTAGATGAAATCTAGATACGACTTTAGGAAGGAAGTCTTCACTAGGTCTCAGGACCACTCAATCATGAAATACTAGAGAATGCCTGGAGTTCCGAAATTCTCTTGACTGTGGAGATTGCCATAAGGAACACTGTTTTATGAGTGAGGTGTTGAATAGAGATGTCCTGCAGTGGTGCATAGGGATATTCACTTAGAGCATTCAGGACTGATAGTAAATCCCATGGAGGAGCGGAGTTCCCGGTTGGAGGGCGTAAGTGTAATGTTGCCTTAAAGAACCTTGAGGTGAGAGGGTGAGATGCTCATGAGGTATTACAAAGGGCAGACAGAGCTGAGGACTGCACCTTCAACGTGCTTAAGCTGAGACCATTGTCCAGGCCTGCCTGTAGAAATTCCAGAATATTGAGGTGAGTAAGGTGTTGACCATCAAAGGACTTCCCCACTGCCCATTTTTGTAAAGGTTTCCCAAATCCTGTAGTAGCAGGAAGACATAAACTGTTTCCTTGCCTTCAGGAGCTGTCATTCACTGCTTTGGACAGGCCCTGCTTAAGAAGGTATTCTCCTTTCAACAGCCAGGTTCCAGCTGGATGGGTTGGGGTGAGTTGCTAGACCTTGGAGTACAAGTTCCGGGGAAATTGGAAGCAACCAAGGATGGATTAGAGACATTTTCAGAAGAAGGGAATACCAGGGTCTCCTGGACCAGATCGGGATAATGGCAATCTCCTTCTTTCTTGATTTTTTTTTTCTCTCAATATCTGGGGAATCAGAGGCAGTTTTTCTATGAGGAAAATACATTTTTCGACAGATTTGGAGTTTAAGGATTTAGGACCATACTCCGTATTCTCCTTCTCTTTGTCAGAAAGATCCTCAAAGGATTCCAGCTCAGACTCCGATGAGGGAGAAGTGGGTTCAGCTCTTTGAAGGTTTTTGGAGGTGGTGTTTTTAGTAGAAGCCTTGAAGCCTTCCGCTATGGCTTGGGATATCCAGGTTTTAAGTTCTTCTTGAGGAGAACACTTCCTGGGATGAATGTCTGCCACTTCCGTCATACAGGTGAGGCATAGGTTTTTACCCTCGAGAGCAGTTTTATTGCAGGCAAAGCAGCGTTTAGATTTTTTTCCTTGTGTTTCCTGGGGGATCTATCCTCGCACATGCTTGGACTGCAAAATAAGAAGGGCCATGTAAGTAACTATGGGGCCCATATAACACTATTTTATTCCCCTTATAAATTAAGAAACTTTGGCTCACCTATGTTTATTTGAACCTGAGTGGTGGGAGGCAGAGGGAGAAGACATCTATAAAAAAAGGAATAAAAAGCGTAAGGATAAATTTGTTTGAATTAAAATATATTATTTCCTATGAATATTAATGAAAATGGGAGACAGAGGATCCATTCTTACCTTAAGGCATGAATGAAAAAACAACTGGCAGCACTGAAAGATATTTTCAGAGAGACAGAAAGCACTTGTCACTTTAAGAACCGAATGGAAAGCTGTATCTTTGAGTAAAGTTTGCGTACGCGCAGATCCTTTCGCACATTTTTTCCTATGACAGTTCGCACAATTTATGAGAACAGACTATAAATGAACTGAAGTTAGCCAGGGAATCTCTTGAAAGGAAACTAACGCCTCAGCGTTCGTGCGGCTGAAAGAGATGAACGAACAGGGAATCACTTACCAGATTGCAAGGCTTACCCACAAGGGAACAAGATCAAACTCCTGAACGAAGGAAATACACGAACCTGTGAGTACACAAACTAAGGAAAGGTAGAAATAGAAGGAAGTTTTTCACATATAAAGAGGTCTATCTCCCAGTAGCTTCTAGGTTCTGTAGGTAGAATATAAGGCTTCTGAGTACAATGGAGCCTAGTCCTCAGCATATTGTAAGTCAATCCTTAAACTAGATTCAAATCACTAGTTTGAATCTGACCCAGTTAGTCCTGCTCATGCAGGTTGTTTATTAGGTCCTTCAGGCACAGCGAGGCTGAACTGTACCTGGGAGACCCATGGTACACATGGGAAGGTGGCCAAAACAGAGAAGAAAATTAAGTTTTAAATTCAACCTGTCTGTCCGGTTAAGCACAGGAATAAAGACCTTTTATACCTCCAGTCTATTTCCTTTTTTTTAAATTTTTTTTTTTTTTTTATTGGTTGATCCTGTCCTGATCTAGTTAGGGGCCGAGCTACCCATAAGTGATGCAGCCATGATTAGCCAGGAAATACTTTTTCTGCTGCTTCCCTATTGGGTTGATCTCCAAAACATATTCTATTTGTCCCGTTGACCAAAGTTTAAGTTTTTTTTGGTTTGTTTATTTATATTTAAATAGTGAAGAATTCCTTTTTGGATTTTTCATTAATATAGCATATGCTTGTGAGTACTGTAATCTTTGAACTGTTTCCAATGTCTTCTTGAAACCCTAGACAAAGTCCAAGCAATGTGAGTCTATGCGGATCATGGACAGTAAGGGCATAAAGTATGAGACGGTTGACATATCTGTGGACAACAATTTACGAGAACAAATGAGGGAAAAGGCTGGGGACCCAAAAGCACTTCCACCCCAGATCTTCAATGGAGACCACTACTGTGGGGTAAGAGAAGACCAACAATGTTATTGTTATGCAGTTTTGTCTTAAAACATTATCCAATACCCCTTGTCCAATATTGGCCTTTGAGACCTTTTTATATAGCAAAACTGTGCTACCCTTTATAGTATGTATTCATTGCAAATGTATTAAACAGAACCATTTCCCACCAGCAGGATTGACCTAGCTCCGCTCACTCTATTCAACCATAGGCTTTTGCATTGTTTGTGTGTTGTGTTGTGTTTTGTGACTGTTTACATGTAAAACCACAAGAGAAATGTTGTTGCCTGGTTATGAATTAATCCTATTTGACAGCAGGATGCTTATACTGTTGTGTAAATATAATCCCAAACATCTGCTTCAATCAATCTTTTCCAAATTATTCTGTTAAAGTTTCCAAGTGATTTATCTACAGAAGTCATTATTCATGTCTATGTGAATTTTCGTAGATAAATAGTTTGGAATCTTTTCTATCAGCAAAATGTTAGTTTTAAATTAAAATCTATATATTTTCTAGCAATGTATAAATGAAATTGTCATGCCTTTTAATTAAAACCTAATTTGTGTATACTGTACAGGTACACTTTTTGCATGCCCTGTAAATGAAAAACGAAATTTAATTTCTCTTCTGTGATTTTCTTCCTACACTTTTCACTAGGGCTATGAAGAGCTTGTTGCTGCTGCAGAAGATGGAATTGTGAACAAGTTTCTGAAGCTTGAGGATTAATCCACACATGTCCCAAGCTTTGACACAATGCTCTTGTTCTTCCTTAAAACCATAGACTATTGCCCCCTTTTTGTTTTGGCCAGGTTTACTAGAAAAATCAGTGAGGATTTTTCTTTTGCCTTGCATCATTCCATAATCTATCATTTACCATAATCACATTCCTGAAGATTAAACATTTTCTTTCTTTCGTTCATTCCTGGGATACTGGAAGCAAGGATACCCCTTATTACTGTGCAATGTTACATTATTTCCCTGCTGGTAACTAAGTGTTTTCTATATGCATTGCTTTCATTAATGTGAATTCTTTCCATGTGTCTTCTGCCAAAGAGGAAGTGTGAACGTCTTCCAGCCGATCAATAAATTAGCTGTTCACATGACTTTATTGAACTCGATTGTGGATGGTTATTATAATGTTGGTTATGTTAAAGGAACACTACAGGGTATGAAGTGTATTCCTGACCCAGTAGTGTTAAAAACACCATATAGGTTCCTTGCACCCCTTAAATAGTGGTAAAACTTGCCCCTAATCCGCCTCCTTGGCTGACAGCAGAGTTTATGATCTTGGCCAATCCATTGCTTTCTTATTAAAGCTTTGATTTGGCTGAGATTGTCAATTCTGATGATCTCAGCCAAGGACCCGAGGTGGTGGCAGAGCCAAACACTGCCCTGGCCAATCCGCATCTCCTCATAGAGATGCATTGAATCAATGCATCTCTATGGGGAAAATTAAGCACCTCCTTGAAGACGCTGAACGTCAGTGCTTACCTTGTAAATGGTCATCTGAGTGACATCCTTAAAGGATCACTATAGGGTCTTTAGATCCCCCCAACCTTATAGTGATCCCTTAAAGGATCACTATAGGGTCTTTAGATCCCCCCCAACCTCAGGGCCCCACTCCCGCTGGGCTGCAGCGCCTGACTCCCTCAGCGCTGAGGAACTCTCCACCCTGCCGACATCAGCGCCGAATGCATATGCACGGCACGAACCGCGCGCGCATTCAAACAGTCCATAAGAAAGCATTTCTCAATGCTTTCCTATGGACGTCAGTGTCTTCTTACTGTGACTTTCACAGTGAGAAGCACCTCTAGCGGCTGTCAATGAGACAGCCACTAGAGGCTGGATCAACCCACAGTGTAAACATAGCAGTTTCTCTGAAACTGCTATGTTTACAGCTGCAGGGTTAACACTAGAGGTTACACGGCACCCAGACCACTTAATTGAGCTGAAGTGGTCTGGGTGCCTATAGTGGTCCTTTTAGGGCGTCCATACGCAGCAATGTCTCTGAAAAGGCAGTGTTTACAGCAGAAAGCCTGCAGGGACAGCTACATAAAGCTGTAATTGAGGCCTTTTTGTACTAAATTAGAATAGATTTTTTTTTTTTTTTTTTTACTAAAAACAATGTTTAAAGTAAATATCAATATCCTCAGCATGAAGAAAGTCCCAGCAGTGGACGGAAATTGCAGCCCCATTTTCTATTTACTTGCAAACTAATTTGTGCCTCTGGGACTGGCACCTGTCTACATTTAGTAATGAGAGAGAGAGTGTGTGTGTGTGTGTTTTTTTTTTTTTTGGGGGGGTTTTTGCGCAGTGATGTTACTACCATTTTTTTTGCATCATTACATTTTAAACATGGATTCCTTTGTGTCTGTGTTTGCGTGTATATATATATATATGTATATACATACACATAAGAAAGGAAGAATTTTTAACACAGAAGTAGTTCAAATATAAAATGTATAAATTCACAAGTTTGCAAATACTTCTAGATATACAGTTTATTTAAGTCTGGGAGTATGCATTTGTGCCTGGAGTGTTTTGAACTCCTGATAACTCTGAACCCTTGGCACGCAGCAGCAGGAAAGCATTGGGGACAAGTCCAAGTTGTTTTAGGGTGGAAGACTCATCATCATAAACTCTGTGAGGAAAGCGGCTGACAATTTCATAGGAGTTGACGTGAGATGACCTATAAGAGAAGTGGAAATGTTATCTCAATAGGTATGCAAAAATATCTCCACCACTCAACAGAATGCTTATTTTAAAAGTGTTAAGGAAGAATTAAGTTTTGTGACTTCCTTAACACTTATAATACAGTGCATCTTATTTAAATGGAGTGCTCTTTTTACTGCTGCACCATAAATCAAAACAAAATTTCAGATGTTATTGCAGTACAGATGCTACTGCCAATTTTGACATCGAAGAACAAATAAAAATTGTTACTTTGATACAGTCTGTTAGTTTCTCAGTTATTCTCATTTAATTATGAAGGTAGCTCATTCACTGGTTTAATCTATTTATTTAATCACAATTAGAAAAGTAAATCTGTAATTATAATACAATAAAACTCACTAACAAATTAGTCATAAGCTATAGTCCTCTTGCTCTCCCATTAGGGTTTGGCCCATGCTAGATCCTTACCAGACAGTTGGTTCATTATGTATCCAATTTTAGCTACAACAGAAGGAAAAGAAGCAGAGGGATGTCTCAAAGTGATACTCTACCTGACTGAGGAAGCCCCTACACTTATGGGAATCACTACTAAATCTGGGAGTTGGCAATGGACTGGGCACTGGACACTGCTACAGTTGTCTTTATCTTTGCCTCACAATTCACTATTTGTTAACTTAATCCTGTACGGTCCATGGCCCTGTGATAGTCAGGATAGTTTGGCACCCAACACTCAGAACTTAAAACAAAACAAATACTCAGTAAACAAATAGAAATAAAACTTAGTACTGGACCTTAGATTCTGTTTCCCTGACTCCTACCTGTCCTGTACTTTTCTATATTAACATTAAACCCAGCCGAGAACGCACTTCAGTGGGTGCCGTGACACAAATGTGCAGCATGTGATACTAAGGCATTGGATAGAAAGAAACGTTGTGCCTCATGTCTCAGAAGCTGCAGAAAACTCCTTAAGAAATGATAACGTGAATTCAGATGGTGGTGGACCAGAGTATGAAACAACAAAGGTCCCGAAAGCATCCTAGACATTCAACAAATAGAGAATGGGAAGATTTTTTATCTGATATTTCAGAGGCTGATTTTCCCTCCAAATTAATGCATTCTTGAGATGATTCAGATTCTGTAGATGATCCGATGGATGTAAAGACTGTTTAAAACTTGATTAAGGCAGTCAGATATACCTTTTAATTTTTAAGAATCTAATCAATGAGGCACTTAACTTTTTACATTGAAATATAAGAAACCACAGAAGAAAAAAATAATTCAAGGAATGATGACCAAAATGTATCCCTTTAATTAAGAGGATTCTTCATTGGATTCAGCACCAAAAATGTATACTGTTATTATCAGATTGGGAAGCAACACAGCTTTACCTTTGGATGAGGTCAGGGCAAGATTAACATAGGGGCTGATAGAGCTGAAGCTCCAGGCCCATGGAATAGGCCCATTGATAAAAAAAAAAAAAAAATACACACTACTCTTCACCTGGCCGGTATTTATTTATTTGAGGCTGCCTAGCCGGTGCCGATATTGCAGTAATACCGGCAATACAAATGCCGGTATTTTTCTCAGTATAAACAGAGATTACTCTGCAATACCATTACCAGCCAGTAGGGGTCACTGTGTGTGTGGAGAGCGGCAAGGATAGGAATGTACAGCATATACCTGCATTGCTCTACTCACTGATCCGCGGGGGAGCAGCTACACAGCACAAAGAGTCCAGACGGCAGCTCCCAGCCTGCAGAGACAGCCTACAGCTCAGAGAAGTGAGGGATGGGGTAAAGGCTGCAGGGAGACATGGGGACACATGGAGACCTCTGGGGATGCTGGGACACTTGGAGACATGGGGACACAGACACACATGGGGACACGGAGACAAGGACACACACACATGGGGACACAAACACTAGGGGACACAGGGACACAGACATGGGGAAACAGACACACATGTCTCAGTGTCCCCATGTCTCCCAATGTCCCTAGTTTCTCAGTGTTCCCATGTCTCCCAGAGTCCCTAGTGTCTGTATGTTCATATCTCCCAGTGTCCCCATGTCTCACAGTGTCTGTGACCCCATATCTCCCAGTGTCTGTGTTCCCCATGTCTCCCAGTGTCCCCATGTCTCTCAGTGTCCCTGGGAGACATGGGGATACAGAGACATTGTGATGCATAGTCTCAGTGTCCCCATGTCTCACAGTGTCCCCTCGTGACATGGGGACACATACACTAGGGGACACTGGGAGCAATTCATCTATACAGCAGAATCAAACTAAGTAGTTTTTTGGTGATTTCACTGAATTTTCTCTGTCACTCCTTGTGATTTACATAATGTGATGTCACGCATACATAATTAGTTATGCAAATTAGTAAGGCCTGTAATTTTTTTCCAAGAAAGGTGGCAACCCTAACTATTCTTCACATACTCTTGCTTAAGTATGGAAACTTAAGAGGGATGTAGAGGAACAAAACTTGTGTGGACTAGCTGAAATTAAATTAGTTAAGGTAATGCCGACTTTGGTCTCTCTAACACTGTGCCATGTTCCCTTTCTTCTACACTCACTACATCCACCTTTTCTCTGTCTCAGACTGTATACCAGGAGCTTCTTGCTTCTAGTAAGAAGGTTAGGATAGAAGTGGACCAGTGAGTACTAGGGGATAGTCCTTAGAAAGCATAGAGCTAGCGCATCATTAGATGCTTTTATGCCAAGCTCAGGAAGCTGTTGGCAAGCATGCATGATTGGCAGGCACCGTGACATGCATTCATGCTAGACTAGCCTTCCAATTCTTTGGGCAGACACACCTCCTTTTTGGGCATGATCGGCCCTTTCGGAAGTTCAGTTACATGATCCGCGTCACTGGCCCACCCTTTTCACCGCCCATTGACTTACTGCTTCACTGGACACAGCTGTTAGCGAGTATGGATTTACTTGAAAGATGAAAGCATAATTTAGAGAGAGCATATTTTAAGAGAATCTGTTTTTTGGGGGGTTTTTTTTTGCATCCTATGAGTTTCCCTCCGGCAACGTCTCCACCAGATACATAATGCTTGAGAGGTATGTCTGTTTTAGTGTTTTTGGTCGATAAGATTCTGTACTTAATTGTCAGCACATAATTGTCAGCACCAGGCCCACTGGGCTCTTAATCCGGCCCTGGATGAGGTTATGTCATTTAGCAATCCAATGGATCGAAGAATTGATATAAATCTATGCAAAGATTGTGTAGCTTGTAGACCAGCAGTAGCTGTGGCTAAGGTCCTTATGAAATGGCTAGTCCTTCTGGAAGAAGTCTAAAAAGGAGTGTGTAGAACCTATCTGGTGGAGTCTCTCGCTGAACTCAAATGGACAGCAGAATTTAAATTGCTACTCGATTTAGTTTGTACTCTGGCAAGAAATATGGCTTTGTAATGCAGCATGCAAAGCTCTGTAGTAAAAACTGGAACACAGAGTTATTCCAGACTCCAGAAGCTGGAGCTAATCTTCATCACTTTTGGAGAATCTGGGCTTGTTCAAATCTCCATCCCTAGGTAATTTCTATCCTAAGACTTCTATCGATAGAAGTTCCAAAAATTTCCTTCTTTAAGTTTGTCAGATCAAAAACACATAAGAGATATCCCAAAACCTATTCTCGGCCAAGGTGACTCTGCTCATATCAGATCTACTACGATTCCCACTAGAACTCATCCCATAAGTTTGCATACTATTTATCTTACCGGAAAAGCTACCTCCACCTAAACTTGCATTAATATACCAGATACTCATATCAGCAAACCTACTCATAGCACACCTATGGAAATCCACCACACTACCTACTATAAACTGTAGCAGACTCCATTTCCCTGTGTTCGGTTGTCCATACCCCCTTGTTCGTCTCCCGAATGACTGGTATGTGGTCCCCTTGTTATGCATCAGAGAACACCGACCTACCCTGGCTGTTAACCACAAATTAACAACCTGACACAGCTTTAGTGCTTTCCCTGGGTGTCTCCCAAACACAGGCAGCGGTACATGGTCGAATGCATGTAACTATTTTCCGCCACGCGAGTCCACGAACCCGGGCAGAGTTCGTAACGCTACCTGTTCAACTTCTCGACTATCTAGACAAGCAACGTTCGGGAGATATGATCTACCAACTGGGGGGGCACTCGCTCCATAACAGCCAGGGGGAGCGTTCGTTGGTGTTTTCACAGGAATCCCTGAAAGCCAACTAGCCATCCTGCAGTCGGTCAAAACTTTATTTGAACAGGAACAGAACCGATCTGAGCACTTTTTGGATATGTTATGCGCTGAGATCGGGGATATTCAGGGATATGATTTTTGTGGGGTTCCTATATTCCTTTTGTGTATTTTTGGGGTATTTTGAAATATGTAAGTTTCTGTATTTGAGAGATATTGAGTTATCCTAATTTGAGCTCAATTATCTCTCAAACACAAAGGCTCTTGGGAAGAAACCCCTGTGTTCTTGATGTGAAAACCCCATGCTAGGGGCCAGTGCATAAAAGCCATGTGTGGCAGAATAAAGTCAGTTGTACTCCCAGAACTGTGTGTCGTCCAGTTACTGGGGAGGAGGTGGGCTATTTGCTTGGCAGTATCTTGTTTCTGATTTCTACTCTTGGTGATCCAGCGCAGGAAAGTCCTGGTCAGGACTAGGGCTCCGCTACATAAACCATCTATTCAACGAAGTTAACTAGAACCTGCTATACGAATCCATGCTCTTCCAACAATTCGGTGGTAAAACAGCACTGGAACACGCCTGGTCTGAGTTTTAGAACAAAAACAAGAGCAAGCAACCATAAAAAAAAACACCAAGAGTATACCAAGGGCTCTAGCCATGAACATGAGTATCACTCTACTTAAAGAGCATTTACCTTGGAATATACTCCTGGGTTCCTGAACCCCAAATACACCCAAAATTGAGTTTATTACTGTATCTATCACATCTCTTTATTCTCCTGTCTACTTCTTACTTTATGTGAGGAAGGCTGAACTTGATGGACGCAAGTCTCTTTTCAGCTATGTAACTATGTATCTTTTCTACCCCTCTGCTCTTCCCCCACACACCTTGTCTAAACATATCTGGTTCAATTATGTGAACAAGGCTAAACACATAATTATATGTCCACCATGTGGGAAACATTATTGCATTTATACAATTGTACTGTGTGAATGGACAAATTAACATTGTAAGTTGCTATATGCAATCTATGCTACTGTTGTAATCTTACTAGCGTTATCTTGAACACGAGTTGAAAAAATTAAAAATACAACTTCTTCAGGACAGGGTAATATCAAGAGTACCAAACAAAGAAACATTCAAAGAGATTTATTTTATCCTAGTTCGGGTTTCAAAACCTTTAGACAAATCGCGTAGAATTTTAGAATTACAGAGACTGAACCTTTCTCTCAAAATCCCCAAATTCAGGATGGAATCCGTATGTTCAATCATTTCCATAGTGCGTCAAGGAGATTTTGTTAATTTCCATAGATCTAAAGGATGCCTATTTTTATGCTGAGAATGGTTCCGGCAATACTTCCTGGAGGCGAAGTTAATCCTGCGTATGCGCACAGCGGTGGAACGCACGCCAGGTGGTGTTGCATTCCACCTAAGCTTCCGATTGCGTTAGAACGCATGTGCAAACCGGAATCTTTGTTAAAGAGACAAAAAAAAAAAAAAGGACTGCGAAATTTGTAATGCAAATATATATATATATATATAAATATATATATATATATATATAGCTGTGCAGGTACCAACTGACTGCATGGTGTAGCGGAGTAGCAAGGGTTAAGGCACGATCTCTCCGCTGCTAACCAAGATTCAGCATCCAGAACACAGGTAGCGTAGTATAATCCCTTTCCCAATGACTAGACGGCACAGTCTGGGAGTCATCTGAGGGCTTTATTGAAAAGTCACCAAATTTATACGTTGTCCCTTGCAAGGGGTTTCCAGACTGATACAGCAGGGGTTTTAATCAAGTGGACTGTGTGGGAAACTGACCATGCAAGGTAGTTTCCCAGCATCCTCTGCTGTATAAGGACAAATATGACATCATCAGGCACAGATAATTACATTAACAGTGGTTACAGTAAAATGTAGTATTTTACATTAAAATCTATAACTTAAGTATTTTCTTACAGATTCTCACGAATGACCCCTCATTAGATTGCAGGGATCTGAATGTACAATCTCACGAATTACCGCTCAGATCCCTGCAGAAAAAGCCGAACGCCACACAGAAAACCGTTTTTAGTGAACCAGGTCTGTAAAGGGAGAACTCACGAACTGCTTTAATTCACTGAAAGAGTGAGTTTCCCAAACTCTATGGAAGTCCAGCGGTGTTTAGAAATCAAGTAGCCAATTTTAGTTCCAGGCACTCGACGACCAAACACCGCTCAACTCTTAGCAAACAAAGATGGCGGCCAATGTTGCAACTGGGCTAATGAGAGACACACGACCTCCCCGGGGTGGTCTCTCGTTCGGTAGTCAGATAGTTTCCCGAACAGGGTTGCAGATTACTCTTCGGGAAACGTATGCTGTATCCCCATAGACTAACCATAGGGGATACAGCCATTTTAAAGTCCCGAACACAGTTTATGGGAAGAGAAGTCTTTTACAGTCCCAAGTGGCGAGGTTTGCCACAATGCTCCCCCAGAACCAAGCTGGCATACACAGTCTTATCCTAACGGATCGGCTTGGGGATGTCCGGAGGAGTACTTTTCGAGTTCAGTCTGCCTGGATAACCCATTTTTCTTCCCAGGGCGGTATTGGATGGTGAAATCAAAAGGCTGCAGCGTTGTCTCCCGACACTCTGTTTAGCCACACCAACGGGTTGTGATCTGTAAAGAATGAGAATTGTTGTCCATACAATTAGGGCTGCAGCTTCTTGAGGGCCCACACCACGGCCAGACATTCTTTCTCGATGACGGCATAACTTACTTCCCGGGGTAAAAGTTTTCTGCTTAGGTAAGCCACTGGATGCTCGCTGCCATCGGCTCCGACTTGGCTCAGCACTGCTCCCAATCCAAACATAGAAGCGTTTGTATGGACGAGAAAGCGTTTAGTTGGATCAGGAGCAGCAAGTACGGGTGCATTTATGAGAGCGTTTTTCAGTTTTTGGAATGCCTGTTCGCACTCTGGGCTCCAGGTGACTACTTTAGGAAGGTTTTTACGGGTAAGGTCTGTGAGGGGCTTTGCTAAGGTGCTATAATTGGGTACGAATTTCCGGTAATAGCCTGCGGTACCCAGAAACGCTAGAACCTGTGTTTTAGTATGGGGGGTTGGTCACTTTGCTATGGCCTCTATCTTGGCTGGTTCAGGCATTTGCGGTCTGCTCCCTACCCTGTGTCCTAGGTACTGTACTTCGGCCATCCCTATGTGGCACTTGCTAGGCTTAAGGGTCAGTCCTGCCTCCCTAATGCGGTCTAGTATAACTCCTATGTGGGTTAGATGCTCGTCCCAGGAGTTGCTAAAGATGGCTATGTCGTCTAAATAGGCGCATGCATATTCCTGGGACCCATCCAGTAGCCGATCCACCATCCTCTGAAACATAGCCGGGCCTTTCTTCATCCCGAATACAGGTACAGGCCAAACGGGGTGACGAATGGCTTCCTTAGCTAGTGGAATCTGCCAGTACCCCTTACACAGATCTATGGTGGTGAGGTACTGGCCCCTGGTCATTTTATCTAGGAGCTCATCTATCCGTGGCATAGGGTAGGCATCAGAGAGTCTTGTCATTAAACTTCCGGTAGTCTACACAGAAGCGGGCAGTGCCGTCCCGCTTCGGCACTAGAACTACCGGAGATGCCCAAGGGCTATCGGAATGTTCTATCACCCCCAACTGTAACATCTCGTCAATCTCCTTCCGCATATTTCCCTTACGGATTCCGGTATGCGGTATGGCGGTTGACGTAGGGGGTTCTGCCCTGGGGTTTCTACCCTATGGGTTGCTAGCAACGTATAACCTGGTAAGTTAGAGAACGTGTTCCCTTTTTCTCAGATTAACTCTAGTACTTGGGCCTGCTCTTAGGGGCTCAGACGCTCACCCAATTGTACCTCCCCCAGACCTTCGTTCTGGTCTTCCTTTCCTAAGAGGTCAGGAAGAGGCAAATTGTCGAGGTCTTCCATGGCAGAGGCGCAAATAGCATTGACCTCCTCTGCGTGTTCATGGTATGGCTTCAACATGTTCACATGGAGCATGCGTCTACCGCCTGCTCCAGTGCACGGGCCGATCACATGGGTGGTGTCATATATCTGTTCCACCACCTTGTATGGGCCCTGCCAGGAGGCCTGCAGCTTGTCATTCTGGACTGGTTTCAAGATCAGCACCTTCTGTCCGATTTGAAAACTACGATCCCTGGCCCCCCTATCATACCATCGGCACTGTCGTTGTTGGGCCGCCTGGAGGATGGAGCGCACGGTCTGAGTTAGAGCCTCCATGTGGACCCCCTGATGATGGCCTTGGCGGTTGTCAGAAGCAGCCTGTACCAGGTTGACTTCATGCAGGGTTCCCAGGGGTTCCTCGGTGGATCCTGCTGAGTAAGGCTGCTGCCGAGGCTCACTCTGGTAATGATGCACTGCTGCCCGGGTACTGGAGGGTTTGGTCTGGTTATTCCATGCTGGCCGGCTCCTGTTCCGGGCACATTCTCGTTGCATGTGGCCTTGTTGATTGCTGGTGTGACAGCGGATGGAGGACAGGTTGGTATACCTGGGTGGCGGTTGGTAGTTTCCCCCTCCGGGACGAGGTGGCGGAGGTGCGTCTGTAGTTGGAGGTGGTGCTGCGGCCCCGGTGGTATGACGCGGCTGCGTCCGTTGTGCCCTCCTGGCATCTTGGTACTCGTCCGTCAGTTTTGCTGCATCGTGTAAAGTGTGGGGTTTTCGGTCCCTCAAACAATTTTGTAAGTCCGGGGTTAGTCCTTAAAAGAACTGCTCCAGTAAAAACTGTTGTAGCATGTCCTCCATGGTGGTGACTTGAGCTGCTTGTATCCATCCCTTGGCAGCCCTGGTTAAACAGTGTGCCCACTCCGTGTGGGAGTCCCGGTCCTGTTTCTGGAGTTCCCAGAACCGCTGCCGGTATGCCTCCGGGGTAATGGCATACCTGGTTAGGATGGCCTGCTTCACTTTCTGGTAGTCCCTGTTGTCCTCATCTGGCATGGTGCGGTAGGCTTCGGCTGCCCGGCCAGATAGCTTGCCAGCCAGCAGGGGTACCTGGTCGGCTGCGCTGATGTCATGTAGTTGGCATAACCTCTCAAAGTCCTGCAAATATCCATCAATGTCCTCTGTGTCAACATATTTTTGAAAGCATGGTAGGGAATTTTGGGCTTACCCTGAATAATGCTGGATGGTGTTGGGGACCCCTCTCTAGATCTCTGGTCCGCTTGTTGCTTGGCCATCAAATACTTGTGCACGTCGGCAATTATCCGTTCCACCGTTTCTGTGGAGGGTGTTCCGGGAAATAATGCCAGCCGGCTCCTGAGCTCCTTTTCAAACTCGGGCTGAGTAGTTTCCATTTGAGGTGCTGCAGCAGCTGCTCTGTCTCCCTCCATGAGCTCAGCAACGAGAGTGGCTTTGTTTTTATTGCTGGCAGAAGAGGTACGCCATGTCACTAGCTCCCCCACATGGCTCAGAGGTATTTTGAGGTAAGATTAAGGAAAAGACTCCATTTTAAATTTCAGATATTTTAAAAGACTTTCTCCACAGATATGTCTAGCCCAGCTTATCCTGATATGGAAAAGGAGAAATTGGCGGCCTCCATGCCTAGAAAGGCTACGGCAAAATCTAAACACCTAGTATAAAAGTGAGTGTGCAACTCCTCTTCCAGAAGGATCAAGGAAGAAGTTCTCTTGGAGATCGGGCTACAGGAACTACCAGTATAAATACAGGAGATCCTATCAAGAGAGACTGCATTATTTTCAAAGAAGAGAAAACCAAGAGCAAACTTTCTGGTCTCGACTTACCAGTCTTCAAAAAAATCGCAAGCCCTGTTTTCTCAAACCATGCTACTCTTGCAAAAGAGGGTTATAGAGAGAGTGCCAGAAAAGCAAAGATATCAGGGAAAATACTCATTATTCCTGGTTTCAAAACCAGACCACTCCTTTCGTCCCATTTTGGATTTAAAAACCATCAACCGGTTTATCCCGTATCAAAGGTTTCACATGGAATCAATCGCTTCTATTTTTCCTTTTCTGCAAAGAGGCGACTTTATGGTAAAAACATACTTGAAGGATGCTTATCTGCATGTTCCGATTGCTACTGCTTCAAGGAAATTTCTAAGATTTGCAATAAAAAGGGGAAGGTCCTTCGACCACTTCCAGTTCAGGGCTCTGCCTTTCGGTCTGTCATCCGCCCCAAGAATATTCACAAAAATCTTGACTTCCATTACAGCTCATTTAAGGGAATTGGGAATATCGATTATCCCTTATCTGGACAATCAGCTGCTCAACGACCTGCAGGTCACTATCAGGTTTCTTCAAGATCACGGCTGGGTCTTGAATTTAAAGAAGTCAGTTCTCATTCCAACAAGAGAAATAGAGTTTCTTGGATTCAGAATCAATTCAGTCTCCTTGTCAATTCATCTTCCCAAACTAAAAAGGAGGAATATTAGAGAGGTGATTTCCAGTCTCCAAAAGATGGAAAGTTGATCCTTCAGACAGGCCATGGGCGTGTTGGGTCTTCTAAATGCCGCTTTTCCAGCAGCCAAATAGGCACGATCAAAGGCCAGACCTCTACAATGGAATATTCTGACGACTTGGTCAAAAAAGGAGGAAGATTTAGACAGAAGGTTCCTGTTATCCCCTCAGGTAAAAGCTCAGCTTACTTAGTGGAAAACCTCAGAGTGCGTTTCAGGAGGCTTATCTTTCCGTCCAAAAGACTGGATAATAGTCACTACCGACGCTTCCAAGACAGGTTGGGGAGCTCATCTGGGTACCATCATGTTTCAAGGAATTTGGTCAGTCAGAGAGGCGAAAGAATCCACAAACTTCAAGGAATTACTAGCAGTACTTTACGCCCTACATCACCTCAGGCCCTGGGTGCAACAGAAGGCGGTGAAAATTCAATCAGACAATCGTACAGTAGTCTCATATATCAATCGCCAGGAAGGAACCAAAGTAAGGAATCTTTACATTCTATGTGCAGAAATTATGGAATGGTCACAAAGATATCTGGAAGACACCTCGGCAGTTCACATAAGAGGGAGCGACAATGTCATAGCCGACGATCTAAGCAGATGGAAGTGGGATCAGAAAGAATGGCCTTTAAACCCGGATATATTCAGAGTCCTGGCAGAAAGATCTGGAATTCCGGAAGTAGACCTGATGGCAAGAGCTTCAAACGCAAAAGTTCACAGATTCGCTTCCCTGTTAAGAGCAGATCAACCCCAATGGATGGACGGTCTATCGATAGTGTGGAACTTCAGTCTGGCTTACGTCTTTCCACCTCTGTCTTTAATCCCAAAGGTCCTTCTAAAGATAAGAACAGACAGAGCAATAGTATTAGCAATAATTTCGTATTGGCCAAACAGGGTCTGGTTTTTGGCTTTAAAGAAGATGGCCACCACTCATTGGGAACTTCCCATATCGAACTTCCTCATTGTGGCCAGGAACCTGCCTCTGGAAGTTCTGAAAATGTTCAGGTTGACGGCTTGGCTACTGCAAGGCTAATCCTTCGTAACCAAGGTTTACAAGAAGACAGAATTGCTATCTTACTTCGCTCTACCAGGAAGTCTATTTCTAAGATATACTTCCGGATTTGGGCTAAGTTTCTCCACTGGTGTAGGGAACACCAGTGCCTTGGTTTACATCCATCCCTAGATACCATCCTCCATTTTTTACAAGACGATTTTTCAGCTGGTCTGGGTGTTTCTTAAAGTTCAGACATCGGCCTTGAGTTTTCTCCTGATTAGAGACTTTGCCTCCCATGTTATTATGAGAAGATTTTTTAGGTCCATCAGACTCAGACGTCCTCCTAGGAGATCCGTGTTTCCAGCCTGGGATTTATCCCTGGTCCTACAAGCTCTTTGTGTTCATCCCTTTGAACCTTTGGGAGAAGTCCCATTAAAAATCTTGTCTCTTAAAGTTACATTCCTGGTGGCCATCACATCGGCCAAAAGAGTGGTAGAACTGCACGCTCTGTCCTCCTCAGATGAATTTACAATTTTTCACAAAGACAAGGTTGTTCTTTATCCAAGGCCGTCTTTTCTACCTAAAGTTTTGTCTTCAAAGAATGTTAATCAGCCGATTATTTTTCCTTCGTTTTGTAGTGAAGCCTCATCTCCTCAAGAGCTCAAATGGTAGAAGTTGGACGTCAGAAGAGCTTTACTTATATACCTTGCCAGAACAAAAGAATTCAGAATTTCGGAACATCTGTTTGTTAATTTTCAGGGTCACTTCAAGGGGAATGTGGCTTCCCGCGGCACCTTATCCCGTTGGCTCATTCAAGAATTGGCAATAGAATTGGCATACTCAAGAGAAGGTCTTTAGGCTCCAGTTGTGCTTAAGGCCCATTCCACCCGAGCTATGGCTACCTCATGGGCAGAAAGGGTGCTTGCTTCTCCAGAGGTCATCTGCAAAGCAGCATGCTGGTGTTCTTTTAACACCTTTATCAAGCACTATCGGCTAGACATATTCTCTGCCTCTGAAGCAGCTTTTGGGCGTAAGGTGTTACAAGCTGTCGTGGCATAAGTCCCGTCCGGATGGGGATCTTGCTATATGCCGATGGTACTGCCACCATATGACAGAAAAAACAGAAATTTTACTTACCGTAAATTCTTTTTTTCTTAATATGGTGGCAGTACGGCTTCCCTCCCTCTATATTAAATATTTTTTGCAGTACAGTTGGTCTGTGTTTCTTTCTCTTGCTACTTACTTGGGTAGGTTTTGCGGTACGGCCGTTTTATAGGACGAGGGGGAGGGTCTTCTTGATTATAATTATCAAGCTAGATGCTTGTCCACAGGGGAGGAGCAAAACCCGATGGTACTGCCACCATATTAAGAAAAAAAGAATTTACGGTAAGTAAAATTTCAGTTTTTTTCAGTATTTTGGAAGAAGAAAGATGGCACACTTTAGAGGTATACTTTTCTAAATTTTTCTGGATACAAGAAGGCTGTACGTGCCTAATAATCTACTGATTTTGGAAGAAATATTTTGTCTTCAGCGTCTTAAGTTTTTTAATAAAAGTATTTTTTTCTATTGGCATCTGAAATAGTATGCTTCTTTTTTTTGTTTAATTTCTACCTTTATTTAGTGTGGGTATTACCATATTGTGATGCTGTCATGGATTAGCCAGGAATTTAGAAAATGCCATGGCAGCATCAGGTTCCCCCCCCCCAATCCCGTCCCCTTCTCTTATTGGTCTCTTTCTTTCTTTTCTGAGCACTTTACAGGACCATAGGCTTAAGAATATATTTATAAATTATTTCCTGTCCTAAACAGCCAAGTGGGCGGAGCTAACCCTACTGTGATGCTGCCCTGAACATATCCAGGAAAAGAAAATTTCGATAATTATAAAATTTTTTTTTTTTTCTTAATTAATGACATGCATTCAGAAAATAAGCAAAAAAACATCATAGTCCAAGATATATATCTTTATATGGTTCACAGATGTTTACTTACCTACAATTGGACAAATGGACACGTAGATCTCCAATGGTCTCTGACTCTAGCATTCGCACCTTGTACGTGTATTCTCCATTTTCAGACTTTATGCGCAGTGTGGAAACAGCTATATTTTGATCAGACCTGTTGTAAAATAGAATTAAAATTAAGGATCATTAAGTCATGTGTTTTTAGCAACATTTATTTCTGAAACCGAAATCTTCATTGCATCTGTAGCTGCAGGAACCTAAACATGGTGACTTCCATACAAGAAGGAAAAGTTGTCTTTTCTTAAGCAGTGGCGTACATACCACCCTGCGACCCATATGTACGCCAGTGTGGCCACATTTTGCCAGCCTCTTCTTGTGGGGGGCCCAGTAACTGGCCACCTCAGGGCCCCCCGAGGCTGGCAGTGGCTTCACTTTGCCGGCTCGCACGCGAGGGAGCACTCTCCCTGGCTGAGCGCTCTCTGCCCAGCTTCCTCGCGCGCACCGCACTGATACCGGAGCCGGAAGATGACGTCATCTTCCGGCTCGGGCATCAGTAAGTGCCGCGCGAGGGAGCTGGGCAGAGAGCGCTCAGCCAGGGAGAGTGCTCCCTTGCACGCCTGCAGGACCGGCCTACGGGCAGCCCCACTGGACCCCAGGGAATCCCCTCAGCACTCCCAAAGGTAGGGAGGCTGGGGGATTAAATGTAAAAAAATAATAATACATGAGTGTGTTAGTGTGTGTTACTGTGTGTGTGTCAGTGAGTGTGTGTGTTACTGAGTGTTAGTTTGTGTGTGTCTGTTAGTGACTGTGTGTCAGTGAGAGTGTATGTTTTGTAAGTGAGTATGTATGTGTGTCTGTCAGTAAATGTGTGTGTCAGTTAGTGTGTATGCGTCTGTTCGTGAGAGTGTGTGTGGTTAAAACCCCTTCAGCACTTACCTTTCTCCAGAGCGGGGCTCCCTTGGCGCTGGGGATCTCTCCGCTCCGATCCGCCTCTCAGCTCCGAATGTGCATGCATGGCAAGAGCCGCGCACGCTTTCAAACCGCCCATAGGAAAGCATTACTCAATGCTTTCCTATGGATGTCCAGCGGAATCGCGGCAGCGCCTCTAGTGGCTGTCAGTGAGACAGCTACAAGAGGCTGGATGAAACTGCTATGTTTTTAGGTGCAGGGTTAAAACTAGAGGAACCTGGCACCCAGACCACTTCATTGAGCTGAAGTGATCTGAGTGCTTATAGTGGTCCTTTAAATGTATGTGTTTAATGCACTCGCGTGCACACCATGGTCATAGGGGTTGCAGCCCTGCGACCAGGTGCCTGCCGCCATGTGTAGCAGCCCCGGCCCGCGCAGAGTAAGCCCCGAGGGAGGGGCGGGGGCCGATGGATCAATTTTCGCACCGGGGACTCATGGATCGTGTGTACGCCACTCATCTTAAGCACACTTTAAATGGTAGTTATCCATATTCTTTTAATTCAAAGCAACGTACATAGATTGCTGCAGTTGGCATCTATGTCTCCTTCCTGATTTCAATAATTTAGAGCAGTTTTTATATATGGAGAAACAACATGGCATGTGTGAAATTTAGTTGTCCTTCTCTGTGCAGTGACCACCATCCAAAAATGTTTTTCTATTTATATTTTATAAAATTAAATACTATCAATACAATAACCTGCAATCTATATAATTATGTTAGAAATATTCTAAAAAGATAGGGCCCCACATATTTGGTATTTACTTAAAACCCTTTAGACACTTATCCTCTGCACTGGTTCTCCCTCCTCCAACATCATCCAAGGGGGTTCTAATGTGCATGTGAAGACTAGGCCTTCCCCATTGTAAAAGCAATACTTTCCTATAGGGATTTTGAAGACGCTGGACATCCTCATGCACAGCATGTGTGTCCAGTGTAGTTTCACAGAGTTAAACTCCGTAAACAGAATGAAGTGTCTCTAGTAGCTATCTGGTTGACAGCCACTAGAGGCAGTCATAACCTTTTAGATTGCAGGGTTGAGGGGAACTCATACCACTTCAATGAGATTAAGTGCCTTCAGTGTCCCTTTAAAGATTAATCATAACTGATAAAACTCTATTTATGACTGCATTCTCTGCCAGGATTAAGCACAGTTTTAATGCACCTATGCTGCATTTGGAATGGAAGCATGCATTTCATGCTGCCAAACATGAGCACATCAGAAATATAAAGAGATTTAATTTTGTAATGATATATGTATAGATTGCAAACTGAAATGCACATTAGTATTAAAAAATCACATTTGCCTGTGCGTGCAGAAATACTTCTGCTAACAGCACTTTCATAGTTGGGTGCACTCACAGCACAGAGCTATGAAATTGCTGTATAATAGAGGAACTTATGTGCTTGCAAATGTGACGTCCACTACTTCCATTTCAGTTTGCAATTAATCCCAATCTATTGCAAACTAAAATGCTAGTAGCCAGTGGAGGTATGTCCATAAGGGCACTTGGGGTAGCACGCCACTAGTTTTTACGTGGAAAAGTACATAATTTAGCCATTGCCTATGTATGTTTAAAAATTATATATTAAACTAGTGTCTTTTTAATTCTTCCATAGGTCTATTACGCACGGCCCTCCCAATTGATAGGTAGCCATTTGTAGGAGCTTTTTGAGAGCACCTGGCCATGTAAAAAAAAAAAAATATTGTGTTTTTTTCTTTTCCCTAATAGCCTCAGTGCGTGCTTGAGGTAGGATTAACTAAGCAAATTGCTGAAATATGTCATTAAAGTTTATAAAAGGACAGGGAGACCCTGAAAAGACCAGGGAAGGGAGGGGAGAATACAGATTTTTCTGACAGCATTACTCTGCCTGTCACTAATAGTTTAATAACTCCTACTTTTCTGTGCAGTCACCAATCACCTGTAACACTTCTTTTGTGGTTTATCTCCTCATTTGTCCCTGTGGACGGCAATATGTGGGCCAAACTATCAGACCCTTGAAATGTAGGTTTCGAGAACATAGGACAGCCATATTACGGAATGACAGCAGATCCCCGGTGGCCCGTCACTTTGCTATTTTTCATGATAATAATCCTGTTGGCCTTAAACTAATGGGAATAGTACATATTCCCTTCCATCAGGATGAAGCGAAGAGAAAACGTGAATTAATTAAGGCCGAATCAGTGTGGATCTTTAAGTTGAATTCCATGTCACCTAATGGCTTAAACGAGGAATTAGAATTATTCTGATATGTTACAGTGAATTATGTTTTTTATCCTAAATTATATATAATCGTTATGTTGTTTATTTATTTTTTTTTATTTATTTTTTATTTTTTCTGTTACATATATTGTTTTTTGTACCTGTTGCCTGACCTAAATATTAGGACTATTTGAATGTTTTTACATTTATTTCCTTTATATTTAAGTTTAATCATATTTTGATAAGATGTGTTATATACATGCAAGTGAATCCAATTCTGTATTTTCTGATTGCCTTATTTGTGGGGTATATATACCGGGTTACTCTACACCGTATTTCCTGTCTTGATAAAGTCCCGTGGGAGGGACGAAACGCGTAGACGGATGAATCGGATGAACCTACACTTGCTGTGATTGAGGAGTGAGAGCAGGAAGCACTTTTGTATTTTGGCGGTTTTTTCCACCGGAGAAACTCATTTGGCATTGAAGCTGTAACGAGCTGTGGCGTTGAGTGTGTCCTGTATATATCGCGGTCTTTTTTGAAGATCCCGACCGCGGTATATTTTACATCATTTTGAGGAACCATCTGTGCCACTTGTTGGACTTTACCATCTCTCCAAGTTTTTCATTTTTGCCTCCAGCTCATTTTATTCAGTATTATTTTTTCTACACGTTCTGTGTATACACCTCGGTGGGGGGCCCACACCGAGGAAAGGTACTTTTTATATCGATTACAGTATATACTTAGTTTAATATGACGTGTTAGAATTGTTATACTTGTATTTGTGTCTAATAGGGATGCTACTCTGACACTTTGTTACTTTTTTACTTAGTGTCGGAGATTATCCTTTTGACCTATTTGTTCACTCTGTATTTTTGTGTGATTATATTTGCCTTTCTTAAGGGATACATTGTTTTTTATCCCATATTAGCAAGTCTAGGTCATCTTTGATCTGGTTTTTTACATTTGATATTCTATTTTTTTGGAATAAAATACTGATTTATTGATTTGTTTACATTCTTAATTACCCCATGTTTTATGATTAAGGAGCGCACACGCTTTGTTTAACTTTTGAGCTTATACTCATTTTTAGTCGCTGGTGGATGTGTGTAGCTGCTCTTATTTTTATTTTTTGTTTTTTATGTATTGCACCTATATTGTATATTTAATAACTCCTACTGCACTTAAAGCTCAGCTGGCAGTGTCCACCATCTATAAAAAAATAAAAAATAAAAATAAAGTGTATTCAATTCAATCTGTAGCTGAGACCTATGACAATTTTTAGTGGCCCCAGACATTTTAATGAGCTACTTGAAGTGCTTTAAGTCAGCACGGCATGTAGCTGCTTAAATAACCATTTAAATGCCTATATGTAGATCCTACATATAGGCACACCAGTAAATCCAGGTATTATTAGAAACCTGGGACTCCCTTCTATCCATTTGTAGTGGCTCCAGACTGACAGGTGAGCTGCATGCAGAGCTCAATGTAAGATAGGCATGCAGCTCTTTTAAATGTAAATTCCCATAGAGAGGATTCGGGAGCCAAGTATCTGACCTGAACGGTCGCATCTCATCTGAGCTCCATGAAACTAGGCCTGAACTAAGCGTAAAACTCAGCAATAACCCACAAAAATGATCTGCTGGACCCCCGATCAACCCACACCAGTATGGGGTGCAAAACAAAAAACAGAAGGCTGACAAACCAAACCTGGGCATGAACATAGGAGACCTGTGGCGGCAGGTACATCTCGGACGATCACACCCTGGGGTCTGGGGACCTC
This sequence comes from Pelobates cultripes, assembly GCA_933207985.1. Taxonomy (NCBI): domain Eukaryota; kingdom Metazoa; phylum Chordata; class Amphibia; order Anura; family Pelobatidae; genus Pelobates; species Pelobates cultripes. Next base: position 164,853,424 of record OW240912.1, read on the forward strand.
CTTATGCTGGGCCCACAAAGACCAATAGTGACCCCGGCACCAACCTCGTCCAAGGACTCGTCACCGGTAACCAAGGCCGACATGCAAGAACTAAGGTCGGGCCTCCGAAAGGACATCCACGCGGACGTTACCGCACTCCGCACCGGCCTCCAAGGCCTGACAGGCCGCATGGGGGCTCTGGAAACAGACTCCCACAACACCAAACAGCAAGTAACTCACCTGCAAACAGAGATGCGGTCGCTACGGAAACAGCACGCTGCCCTGGAACAGAAGTTTACGTCCATGGAAGATGCTAGGCGAACTACAAATGTAAAGATTAGAGAGGTAGTGGAGACAGTGCCGGATGCAGAATTACCGCACTTTGTAAGACGCGTACTGGGCACAATATTGCCCCCTAAACAGGCAAAAATTATAACAATAGAGAACTTGTTCAGGATTCCTAAACCCATCAAAGCCCCTGTTGCGGCTCCCAGAGATCTGATCGTACGCTTCCAAAGTAAACAAGACAAAGCTGCAGTGACGAACGCCCTATGGGGACACTCACCCTACACGTTTGAAAACTCTTCCCTCACATTCTTTGCAGATTTATCTGGGAACACGCTGAAGTGCTGCTCCGCTCACACAACATCACCTAGCGGTGGAAGGCGGCCCAAACTCTGCTGATCACCCACGAGAGGACCTCCTACCCGGTCCACAAGTTGGAAGAAGCGGCTGTAATCCTGGGGAACCTGGGTCTCCCACCCGACTCAATCTCCAAAGCCATGAACCAACCGGCGAACGCACCACACAACTGGGATCCAGCAAACGTCGCCATCTTCGTACCCCAGAGGCCCCCAGAGACCACACGAAGTCTTCTCCACCCACATAAAGTCTGCTCCCCCCACACACCCCAGGGCCACCCAGGGGCGACACACTCACCTTATAGCCAACACTATGGTAACATTGTGACTACCGGGCATTGAGCGCTAGCCACAGTGACAGAGCCTCCATCCACCTCCGCATACCCATAGGCCCCCAGCTCGCTAGAAACTTACCTACCCACCACGAGTAAAAACAGCGGACACGCGACCGGAGCTTACATAGGGCGACAAAAACACTCCATGGCAAACGCCACCACTCATGAAATCCCCAACATGCTACATGAGAAAGCCATACCCCCGTAAGCGGACCGGCAGGACAAGCGTCAAGAGTGAACAACACCCACATCCCCCCAGCTACACAGGGCTACAGGGGGACACTCACCCACAGTAGCGCTTAGACTAGCAGCTGACCTTCAGAAATGTACTAAGACAAAAAGACAACCCATATATACCCACACTTGAACAAACGACAATCAATCCCTATAACTAACAATATGCTACTGCTTATGACACCTTACAATATAAAATGTGCACTGTTAAGCATACCTCACCATTGTTATATTATATTCTATGCTAAATGAATTGCAAGCAATTGCTGCTGGGGCACTGCTGGAGAATATGTACAGTTAAATACATGCACCAAAAATAAAGAATTTTTTTTAAAAAAATTCTCATAGAGAGAAATGCAGTGTAAACAGGGTTAAATCCCTGCTCACACTAGGAAACCCAGATATCAATAGATACCTGGGGCTCCCCTCTGTCAGCTGGGGCCATTTTAAGGGCCTCAAACTTTTTGACAAGCTGCATGCAGTGCTGGAAGTCAGGCTGCATGCAGAGCTCAAAGTGATATGGTTATTCAGCTCAATAAATCCCTGCTCAATAGATACCTGGGGCTTTTCTCTATCAGCTAGGACCATTTTAAGTGGCTTTAGACTCTTTGATAAGCTGCATGCAATGCTGGAAGTCAGGCATGCCTGTGTCTGCTTTATATAAATATATACTTTTGTGTAGCAATATTGTTTTCTGTGTTGGCTATTAAGCTTACAAGACAAACATACCAAATTCTAAAATCGCTAGACACTGAAAAATATTTTTACTCCTTGTATTTTGCGACCTGTAACTACAAAAAATAAATCGTAATCTTAGACATTATATATTCTGTAAATCAGAACAACTAAATTAATTTATTTTGAATTACTTTCGTTAACCTGCACAAATTATGCACACATTATTATTGCCAGAACTGTAAAAAAGAAACAACTGTTTCCCTTTTTTCTTGCATTTTCTTATAATACATAAGAATTTATATATGTATATGTCACATAAAATAAAAAGCCCTTTTTGTCCTTTAGAAAATGGTATATAATGTGTGTTGGTGCAGTAAATGATAAAGATGCAAATTGCGGTTGAACACAAACTGCAAAAATAGCTTGCATCCTTAAGGGTAAGTCCAGCTTCTGAAGCAATGTCCTTAAGGGGTTAAGAAATGGATGTGTGAATTAATGCCCACCTTTTTTCCACTTCTTCCACAAGGAGGGATTCCACCTGTATCTCGTTTAGCTTCTCTTTTGCACCTGCCTCCTGCAAGTAAGAGAAAAAGCAAGATGAGATATGTGATAGTCAAGCAAACCCTGTTTTAACGAATTTCATTATATACCTGCAAGACTTCTCTGATTGGACCACGGATATCCAAAACTTTCCCAGCACGAACTACAGACTGAGGAAGTTTGTTCAAGAACTGATCAACAGAAAGCTGCAGACCTAAGTATATGAAAATGCAATTCATAGTAAAAGTGAAATCTCACAGCACATTGTTGCATACAATAACTGCACATGGTCTTTTATTTGTATTTTTTATTATCTATATGTTTAGTACTAGTTCTGCTTTTACCTGGCAACTCCCTTGTCTCTTGTACTGAAGATGTTGTAATGCCCACTGTCTGACCATGGCCAGGAAACTCCTCCCAAGAATGGTGCTCTCTGAAAACCACATTACGTTTGTCAGTGACCTGCAGAAGACATTTTTATAACAAAGTTCAGTTTACAATGCTGTAGTGTTGCTGAATTTTAAATATACATTTTTTTTTGAATGTGGCAAAAGTTAAAATGTAGCTCATATAAACTAGGCATGTGCATGGGAAAATTTTTCGGTTCGGTTCGGCATTCCAAAATTCAGGACTTCGGAAATTCGGCGGGTGTGGCCCCTAAATTAGAATAAAGGGGGGAACCTATTGCCCCCCCCAGGCGGTGGGTGGGGGCCCTAAATTAGAATAAGGGGGGAGAACCTAATGTCCCCTAATTAGTTTTTAGGGCCCCCACCCACCGCTCAGGGGTGGGGGCTTGGGGGGAGGACATAAGGTCCCCCACCCCATTCAAATTAGGGCCCCCACCCACCGCTCAGGTGTGGGGAACTGGGGGGAGGACATTAGGACCCCCCCAATTCGTTTTTAGGGCCCCCACCCACCGCTCAGGGGTGGGGGACAGGGGGGAGGACATTAGGTGTGTTCCCCCTAATCAGTTTTAGGGCCCCCACCCACCGCTCATGGGTGGGGGCCGGCAATAGGTCCCCCCTTCAGGTTAGAAGCCCCCACTCGCGCAGCACGGGTGGGGGCTTGGGAGGGGGGACGTGTTTTTTTTTATCTTTACTTAGTATTAGTAAATTTGGCTGAAAGACCAATTTATGTCTTTCAGCCTTTTACTAGATAGCTCCCTAATACCGTGGGAATTAGGGAGTTATCTACTTATTCATTCTTGTCGTTACATTGACAGTCTAACTTACATTTTATATGAATGTGTGTTACTTGATTGTTGTAAATGTTGCAAATACTTACAGCTGAATCCTGGCTATGTTTGTATACTTTTTATTTAAACTTGTATACAGTGTAACATTCCTCTTCTAAGTATATTAAGTATAGGTAAGTATATTAGTACTTAGGCAATACTGTGCTTCGGAACTTTGACACTTCGGAGATTCAGTAATTTCTGAACTTTGGGACCTCTGCAATTCGGCACTTCGGCTATTCGGACATTCGAAAGTACCCGAATGTCCGAACTGCCCAAAAATTAGTCTGAATTCATATTCGGACCGAAACGGATGGCACGTGTCTAATATAAACTAGGTTTTGTCATCTTTACAAGTTGTGCTGCTCAGGACTGAGCAAACATATGTAGAGCCACAGCTAATAATTGGCACAAAAACATACGTAATCAGGGATCTGGTTAAGTTCCTTTATAATATATTGCACGCACAATATTGGGGCATTTTCAAAGCTAATTCGTTTATAAAGGTAATTATAACCATTACTCATTGGAAAAGTACTCATAGAATAATGCTCATAATCAGTGTTAAGAATCCACAAATCAATTATCACAAAACTGCAAATGTGTACACTAATTAGCTACAACAGCAAAACCATAAGTTTAATATCGTATAGGTCCCGCACATGTTGCCAAAACAGCTATGATGCATTGAGGAGTGGATTTCACAAGACCTCTGACCATGTCCTGTGGTATGTGGCACCAAGACATTAGCAGCACATCCTTTAAGTCATACAAATTGCAGTTTTCTTGTTTCAGCACATCCCACAGATGCCGAGTGGGATTAAGATTGAGGCCAAGGCAACAAATTGAACTCTTTGTCTTGCTCCTCAAACTATTCCTGAACATTTTTGCAGTGTGCATTATCTTGCTGAAAGAGGGCACTGCCACCATGTAACACAATTGCCATAGTGCATCCTGCTGCCATCTCTTCCCTAGGTAAACGACGCACATGCCCATCTACCGGATCCAAAAGAAAACCTGATTCATCAGACCAGGCAATTTTCTTCCATTGCTCCATAGTCCAGTTCTGACACTCAAGTCCCAATTGAAGGTGCTTTCAGGGTGGTTAGGTGTCATCGTGTGCACTCTGACCAATCTGCAGCTATGCAAAAAACTGCAATGCACTGTGTGTTCTCACACATTTCTACCATTTGAGGTACAGCAGCTCTTCCGTGTGATTGAACTAGACAGGCTAGCCTTTGCTCCCAATGTACATCAATTAACCTTAGGTGCCCATAACCCTGGCACCAGTTCACCAGTTGTCCATCCTTGCACCACCTTTGGTGGGTACTAATCACTGCATACTGGGAACACCCCACAAGACATGTCATTTTAGAGATGCTCTGACCAAGTTATCTAGCCATCACTATTTCAGCCGTGTCAAAGTCCTTCTTATCTTTTCAAGAACAGACTGTTCACTTGCTGACTAATCTATCCCACCCTTTGACAGGTGCCATTGTAACGATATAATCAATGTTATTCACTTCACCCATTGGTGGTTTTAATGTTGTAGGTAATCAGTATATATAGTAATCCTACTGGAAAGGTACACACATACTAGTTTGGCTGTACAATGGAGTTAAATCACCACATTTCACTGTCTTGCTCTCAGGCATATCTTTTAAAAGGACACTCATCTCTCCAAACCAACTTCATCTCAACAAAGTCATTAAGATGTTTGGAGGTCGTACGGGGTCACCTTACCATAAGGAGATAAATTTAAAAAACAATGTAATCGCTTAATTTTAATGTGCTCTCAAAGGCAGAGACAATGCTTTAGAAAGTTATGCTCTTAAAAGCTTTAATTCCTTAAGGCAGGGGTGGGCAATCTGCGGCCCTCCAGATGTTTTGGACTACATCTCCCATAATGCTCTTAGGGCCATAATGCTAGCAAAGCATCAAGGGAGATGTAGTCCAAAACATCTGGAGGGCCGCAGATTGTTCACTCCTGCCTTAGGGTGAGATGGCTTTCAGATACTACCACAACTTAATTGAGATTAAGTTATTACAGTGCCCAGAGTGGTATTTTAATTTGTAGATGTGCACATCTTAATAAGCAGTAGAAGGAAAGAAGTAAAAACACGATACACAAAAGAAACCAAGTTTGTACATTTTGGCAGAGTAAATCAAAGCTGTGAAGAGATTCTCAGCCCTGTTCTAGAGCAAGAGCATCTAGACACCATACAAGCATGCAAGTTCAGACTGGATGAGTCTATGAGACTATGGACCGAAATATGTCCATTTGTACAGCTTTTAGTCAAAATTATCAGGATTTTGAACATATTGGTTAATTCTCATATTTACTAAAGCCAAATCCAGTCGAAATTTGGTCAACAGGTATAAGATTATGAAGGTTACAAGTACAGTTTAGGTAACCTTTAGCTTCCTTTTACAGGACGGGGAACATGCCAATAAGGGTTTTCTCTAATCAAAACATAGTTTAATAATAAATGCAACCTTTATTAAAAGTTTGTTTTTATAGCTAGAATCAATCTCAACAACAAGGCAAGCAATTAACAGATGAAACTGCCTCAGCTCGATTAAAAGGATGCATATTGTTAAATTATCAGAGACATTTACATTTTTCAATATTTTATGTTCCAGTTTTGCATTACACCTGGCTTCTTCTTTTTTTTTAAAGAATCCTGGTGGACATTCTACATTAGTAGATTAGTATGGATGAAATGGGGGGAGATTCTCTAGGAGCCAGGGTGAGTTTCCGTTTGACAAAAAAAAAAAAAAATCAGAGGATTGCTCTCAGACACTCTAACCATCATAATCACTTTACTAAGTTGTAGAGGTTATGGTGCTTACAGTACACCTTTAATTTGATGTTTAAGACCTTTTCCCTGGTAGCCATTCTATTGGACAGGAGAATCTTGGAACATAAACCTAGAAACACTACACAGGTTTCCATTAGGATAGCATAGTTTTGCTTAACTATTAATAAACCAAAGCTGGTGCCATAATTTCACATTCAATAAGAAATTATGTTTCCATTGTTCTTTCTGGAGACATCCTCTCTCGAGGAGGAGACCTATTAAAGTTTATGTTGAGTGCAGTTACCGAGAATAAAGCTAACAGATTGCTTTTTCAGCGTAGGCCAAAATAGTTGAAGCTGCCTTAAAGAGACACTCCTCTGCCCAAGCAAACTAACAAGTTCCTGTATAGTAGACATACCCAAATTAAAACCTGCATTCATTTAATTATGTATTATGCAAAGGCTGCTGATCTCTTGTCTGTATATCTTGCAAGCCCGATCCTATTCTAACCCAACCCAACCTTTCGCAGGCTGTCCAATCACAGATTACCCTTTGCAGGTGCCCTAGGCAAATACTTGCCTCTAGAGGTTAGCTCCACTGAGCTAAACAACTAGGAAGTAACAGGACCTGTTGTCTGATTGACTGCAACGGTGAAGTAACAAGGTTAATTTATAAAAGTGCCAATTTATATTAAATTCAGCACTCTTTGTAAAATGAAAAAAAATAAAAATAAACAGGACACACTCTTCCCACAAAGAATTTCATCATGCCAAAATGCTTTAGGGTTACGGGGTGTCCCTTTAAAGCAAACTCCGGCCCTTCAGATTTTGCTAAACTACAACTCCCATGATTCTCAGCCTAACTATTTCATTTATAGAATCATGGGAGTTGTAGTTCAGCAACATCTGGAGGGCCGGAGTTTGAGAAAGCCTGCGTTAAAGACTATACTGAATAGGCAAATAGAAGATATTTCCCCTATTTCCCCTATATTTACCCTAAGAAAGGGGTCGAGCGCAGCCTCTGTCTTGCACAAGACAAACTGCTGGAAATGCTGGGCCCCCTAACCAGGATGCTCATGCTGGCAGAGGAGGCCTATTCTGAGGGTGCTGCCCTAGACCCAGCTTCCATACGGGACTGGGCTCTGCGCTCTATTTGCCTGCTGGGCAACACTAATGTAGCACTCTGCACGGAACGCAGAAATGGAAAACAAACTGTCTGACTTGGGGTTGAAGGAATTGGGACCCTGGCAAAGGGTCTTCTCTTCGGGGAACCCTTCATAACGGAGCTTCACAAACATAGGCCACCTCCCTGAGCAAAGCCCAGACCTCCATGAAGAGTCTGTTCAGCCCACAGAATTTGCGGGTTTTTGGCAGGGCTGGACTACAGTGGGGTCATGTCTCTAGCCGCTTCTGGCCATCTAGTCGCCGAGAATCCCATGGGCCATCCTTCATTCCATCCTACCAACCTCTATCCTTCTACTCCCAGAGGTTAGATAGAGGTAGAGGAAGTCGAGCCAGAGGACGTGCAAGGCAGTCTTCAGGTGAGAACAAATTCTACCAATTCTCCTCACCCTATGTTGCATGTGGGCAGGCAGTTTCATTGCAGGGACAGATGGCAGGGGGTGTCCTCAGACATGTGGGTTCTTCAGACCGTCCAGGGATATGTCAGATTTCCATTCCCCACCGACACAGGTTCACCACCACCACCCCCCCCTCTTCGGGTCCTGTCTCCTCGAGGATACAACAATCCCTGATAGATGCAGAGGTTCAAAACCTGTTCGACAAGGGCGCGGTCCAGTGGGCACCGGGCGCTTGAGGCTTCTTCAGCTCTGTTTTCCTGGTGAGGAAAAAGTCCGGAGATTTCCGCACGGAGAACAACCTGAGAAGCCTAAATGCTTTTGTGGTATACCTTAATTTCAAGATGGAGAGCATCCATCTCCTACGGGACCTCCGCCCAGGAGATTGGTTCACGAGACTGCATCTGAAGGACGCCTACCTCTCTGTTCCAGTGGACCCCGAAATGCCAATGATTCCTCCTTTTCCTCTGGAAGGGCAGGCCTTGCCAGTTCACCTGTCTCACGTTCGGCCTCAGCTCGGCTCCGTGGTGCTTCACCAAGCTATTGAATCTGGTAATTGCGCCCCTTCGATCAGAGGGCGTCCGTTGTATCATCTACTTGGACGATCTGCTAATCTTCTGGGGGAGCCCTCCAGACTGAAATGTCAGACGCACTCTGCGGTCTCCTTATTAGAGTCTCTGGGTATCGTGGTCAACAAAGAGAAGTCGGCCCTCTCTCCATGTCAGGTAGTCGAATTCCTGGGTTTCGAGATAGACGCGAGTGAATGTCTCCTACACCTCTCTTTATCCATTTGGAAGGAAATAAGGAGGATTCTAAGGCAAGAGCGGATCCCACTACGGATGTTGGCACCGTGGTGGGTCTCCTCTTGGCTTTAATTCAGGCGATCTACCCGGGCCCACAACATTACAGGGCCATGCAATGTCTGAAAGCTTGTTTCTTCCACAAGAAACCTTCCTACAATCAAATGATTCCCCTCACTTGGGACGTGAAGACCGAACTGCGCTGGTGGCTACTCCACATGTCGGCCTGGAACAGCAAGGTGATTTTCGGACCGTCTCCGGATTTCGTGCTGGAGTCAGACGCGAGTCTTTGGGGTTGGTAAGCCACCTGCACGACCAACTCCACGGGGGGACCGTGGTCGGAGATGGAGTCAGAGTTCCACATAAACTGCCTGGAACGGATTGCGGGATCATTCGATCTCCGATTGCTGCGTCCTCTTCGGGATGGACAATATCTCGGCGGTACAATACATCAACCGCCTGGGAGAAGCCCGCTCCCGGATACTTTCAGAGGTGACTAAGGAGATTTACAGCTTCTGCTTCCAGCGCAACATCACCCTCCAGGCGGAATATCTTCTGGGGGAGTCGAACCGGACGGTGGATTGGTTCTCCAGATATTGGAGGGACGCCAGCGATTGGAGGCTCCTTCGTCCCGGTTTCCTCGAGATCGCAGACGAGAGAGCGGTCCATTGTCAGTGGATCTTTTCGCCTCCAGGACAAACTATCAGGTCCCGACATACTTCAGCTGGCTTCCGGATCCAGCTTGCACAGAGGTGGACATCACGGGGAGCTTATGCGTTTCCTCCGTTTGCTATGATACCCAGGGTCACAGGGTGCAAGGCCAGAGTCACAGGATACAAGGCCACAGGATACAAGGCCAGAGTCACAGGATACAGGGCCACAGGATGCAAGGCCAGAATCACAGGATACAAGGCAACAGGATGTGAGGTCAGAGTCACAGGATACAGGGCCACAGGATGCAAAGCCAGAGTCACAGAATACAAGGCCACGGGATGCAAGGCCAGAGTCACAGGATACAAGGCCACAGGGTGCAAGACCAGAGTCACAGGATACAGGACCAAAGTCACAGAATACAAGACCAGTGGATGCAAGGTCAGAGTCACAGGATATAAGACCAGAGGACACAGGATCAGAGTCACAGGATACAGGACCAGAGGATGCAGAGTCACAGGAACAAGGAAACAGTGATGAGGGAAGGGTGAGGCCAGACTTTAAAAGGTGCCTAACAAGGGCCAGCTGAAGCGCTTGCCCTTGAAGTAGGGAATAACACCAAACAGGGAGAGTGGTGATCAATAGTACTGCACAAAGGGATATCACCTAAGGAGTGAACCAGGAACCGTGACACTCAGGAGTGTATTTAGGATTTGTGCTGCCATAGGAAGGATGGTGTTCCGGCATCCCCGCAATTTAAATTTTCCTCACCCCTTCCTGTCAAGGCCGCACTTTGACTGAAAGACGCACACACTCACTGATAGATGCATACATTCATTGACAGACACACACTCTCATATACACTGACAAACAATGACATACACACACTCACTGATTTGACACACTGATAGACAGTCATACACTTACTCGGACACACACTCACTGACAGACGCACGCACTGACTGACCGACACACACATTCATTGACTGACATACACATTAACTCACATTCACTGACACACACATTAACTCACATTCACTGACACACACATTAACTGACACACACTCACTCACATTCACTGACACACACACTCACTCAAATTCACTGACACACACATTCACTGACACACACTCACTCACATTCACTGACACACACATTAACTCACATTCACTGACACACACAAACATTTCCCCACACTCACAATTATTATTATTTTTTTTAAATTTAAATCCACCCAGCCTTCCTACATTTGGGATAGCTGGGTGGATTTTTCCCCTGGGGTCCAGTGGGTCTGCTGGGCAGGAAGGCGGACGGACGTGCAGTTTTCAGCGAGGGAGCAATTTCCCCTGAGCTCTCTGCTCAGCTCCCTCGCGCGCCACAGAGTGATGTCGGGAGCTGGAATATGAAGTCATATTTCGGCTCCCGGCATTATGCGGGTTGTGCAAGGGAGCTGAGCAGAGAGCTCAGAGGAAAGTGCTTCCTCGCCGCCCGCCCGCGAAACAACCACCCGCTGCCCCAGGGGAGCCCAAAGGTGGCCAGCCAGCCAGCTCTTGGGCTTCCATATAACGAGGCAAACAAGGTATTTGGGGGCGGCGTTTTTTGCCGCCCCCTGTAAATTACCGCCCAACGCAAATGCCTTGTTTGCCTCGCGGTAGACACATGCCTGGTGTCACTACGATACTCCGTACAATCTGAAAGATGACCCCAACACCGTAACATACAGTCCTTTCTAGACATGGTGACTCTCCCTGAACTATCCCAAGAAGGAACTGAACACATTACCCAGCCATTCATTGACACTGAAATCCTTCATACGATTCACAAATTGTTGGCAGATAAATCCCCTGGCCCAGATGACTTCACCAATCTCTATTACCAAACATTTGCAGACACCCTAAACCCCCCACATCACAAACCTACTTAATAATTGCTACACTAAAGCATACATGCCGAGTGAGATGTTACAATCACACATTTTAACTTTGCCAAAGTGTGGCAAATCTCCCACCCTCTGCCAGAATTTTAGACCGATTTCAGTTCTAAACCGTGACACAAAGTTATATGCTAAAATTCTGGCCAACAGACAAACCACTATATTGACGAGAGTCTTACAAAAAGATCAATCAAACTTCATTAAAAACAGACAGGGCTCCGACAACTCCAGAAAGATACTAAATATCAAAGCTCAAATGGAAGCACGGGGAAGAGAGGGCCTTCTCTTGGTGCTTGATGCCGAGAAGGCCTTCGACCGCCTAAATTGGTCATATATGGGACAGGTCCTCCTCAAGTTTGGTTTCCCCCCGTCATTCCTGAAGGGAGTGATGGCTCTATACACAGACCCTTCTGCAGGAATCTCGAATGCTGGTTTCTTGTCCTCACCTTTTATAATAATCAATGGCACCTGCCAGGGCTGCCCACTCTCACCTATCCTATTTATACTATTCCTTGAACCCCTGGCATACAACATTAGAAACCACCCTAATAAAACAGGAATACACATGCAATCTATGGAATGCAAATTATCTTTGTTTGCGGAAGATATCCTAATCTCTTTCACAAGCCCCACTACATCCTTGTCAAATGTTATGGACTCATTGGCCGACTACAGTACCATCTCATATTACAAATTTAACCAATTCAAGACAAATGCTCTGCTGATTAGACTACCGACCACATCAGTACAACATCTAAAATCCCTATACACATTTGACTGGCGACACACGCATGTCACATATTTAGGAGTCAAGATAGCTGCGTCTTACAGAAACATAATTAACTCAAATTACACGTCCCCCTTATAGATGTGCAGATAGTTATTTTTTTATTGGAAACATGTTAACCTTGCATGGTTGGGCAAAATCAATACAGTGAAGATGATGGTTCTCCCCAAAATCCTATGCATATTTTGGATGCTGCTCCTACTCTTCTCCCCCTCCTTATGCAAACAACTCCAAACTCTTCTGACTAAATTTGTGTGGAATAACAAGAGACCTCGACTCCCCATAGCTCTCTTACAAACACAAGACGGTGGCCTTGGACATAACATATTACTGCTTACAATACACACGATCAAGGTCTGGGACCAATTCCTTCAACCACAGGAGACCCCTTACAAATTTTCAACTCTAGCACCCATCACAGCACTCAATTCAATCTCACCATGGCACTCCTTGGGACACTGGAGGGACCTGGGAGTTTCTAGTATAGGAGACCTCTATGGTGGCTGAGCTTCAAACCAAATACAACCTCTCATCTTCTTTCATCTTCTCATATCTACAACTCAAGAGTATCATTGATAACCAAGTTTCTGACACTAAAGGACCAATGACTGCATACTTCACTAACACAAACAAGTTCTATGAACGATGTTGGAACACACCCATAAAGCCCAGAACATTATGAGAATGTTACACCGCCCTACTAGAATTTAAATATGAGTCACAATAGGCAAGGCAGTACACAAATTCCCCTGAAGGCACACAATGGCTTATGTCTCATCATGCCCTTAAAAGCGTGACGACTTGCTCCAACCATGTTGATGCACACAAAAAGCTTCTATACCGGTGGTATCTTACCCCCTCTCGGCTACACAAGATGTACCCCAATACACCAGCCACATCCTGGAGATGCAGAGATGGAGACGGATATATGTTCCATAGCTGGTGGCAGTGCCCAAACATTTACCCTTTTTGGGCAGGTGTCCAGTCCCTTTTAGCTTCCACTCATATTGATCACAACTTGATTGCGGCCCATTGGAAACAGACTAATTGTCCTTCACAGACTCAATAAAAAGATAAAATAAACCAATACCTGTTATACAAGAAATTATCTGCCTCAATAGCAAAACAAATTTCCACTATCCACCACAACTGGCAGACCTAGACAACATGTGGGAAGACAAACGCAACGCCCACGTAGTACTCGACACACTCCTCTCCCTAACAACTCACTTGACACAAAAAACATGGTAAAACAATTGAACTTCATCTGACAAATAGAAACCTCCTCCCTAAATGTATTCAAAAAAGACGTGGTAACCCAAACATAATGGGATCACTCCTCCGACAGTTATATCCCCCCCAGTTGTTACCACATCCCCCTATGTTCCTATTACTGCACAGTCCAGATTCTGATACAAGTCAATACTTCCAATGAGGAGTAATGAGGAGTAATAACAACAACAACAAAAAAGGAAAGGAAAGGAAACAAAAGACATACATCCCAACGTACTGCCTTGGAGGGACAGGACGCAGACAGTGGGCACTACCAGGCCCTTTGACATTATGGGAGATTCCTACACACTCCAAACAAGATTACACTCCAACCAGTATGTAATTTCAACCCGGGCACCACAAAGAGTTCAAGTGCACCTGGGCAACCCACAGCCACATTACTATAGACCGGTTGATTCTTTACCATGAAGTTATCAATGTAATGCATATGCCATCTTTAATAACATAGACTGTGCCTGTGTGTTAATACTAAAAGGTGTGGTCCAGGAACAAATAGTCCCTAGAGAACTGGGGGATAACTCAGAGTCTAGATTGTCCTAAACATCGATATAAAACCATACTTTATTAGAATCCAATTAGAAGAATATACAAATGATGATGAAAAAAAACAAAAAAACACTCCAAAAGCAAAATTAGTGATATCCTAGAGGGGAGCTAGAAAAACTTCAGATTTCCTAGTAATAATCCCAGGCTGGAGAGGATATGTTGAAAGAGAGAGTGGGTACTGAGATAGAGGTGGATTTGTAATGGATAACAATCCCCTAACAATAATGTATCCAAATGTCAATTAGATACCAGTCTAGGGGTTCTGTACGCAGGCAGTCACAGTCCTATTCCATTCTATGTCATATAATGAGTAGTACTACCACTAACTCAAAATCAACGGACTTCTGGATTATAGTGCTCAGTGATCTGTCTAGCTGTATATAGGTCTTGCTGTCTGTCCCTAACAGATCATACAGATGCCAGCCTTACAATTAAATAAACCCCCATAACTAAAGTGCTCAACTTAAATAAAAAGTGAGTGACGTGAAAAAAATCAAAACAAAAGACATGACGCCTTTGGGTTCCTGTTCTTGTTTAGCTTTTTGTTAGAAAACAAAAAGCTAAACATCTTAAGGAAAGGTTCAAAGAAAGGGGTTATCCTAACAGATGTCTTAAGCAGGCATATCAGAGGGCGCTACTTTGTGACCGTGACACTCTGTTAGATAACAAAAAAGAACAAGAACCCAAATGCGTCATGTCTTTTGTTTTGTTTTTTTCACGTCACTCACTTTTTATTTTAGTTGACAAAATATAAAAAAAATACAGACAAAAAAAAATGTCATCTGGAAAGGGGACCGTGCCATTTTAGATTTGTTTTTTAAACATGCAGAATTATCTTAACTCAGGAAGTAAGTCATGAGAACGTCCACAAAGAAAAATAAGAAGAAAAGAATCAACCCAATGAAAAAAATGTGATATATAATCGTGATTTAAGTTTGTTAAGCATTATATGTAATTTCTGTTGTCACATTATTGTTCCACAGTAATAAGTAGTGAAAAAGGAAAACTATTATTATTATAAGTACAAGTACTTATATATATTATGTTAAGTAAAAATATAACTAATAATATAAGGTGTTTTTTTCTCACAACATAATTTATTTTGTTTGAAACATAAGAGGATTTCATAATTAATATATAGGTATAGCCAATACAGTTAACAAAATATTGTATACATGTAATGAAGGTCTTAAAAAATATTTATATATATATATATATATATATATATATATATTTTTTTTTTTTAAATAACTATAGATGATAAATATATAGTTTATCATTTATTTTATCGATATGAATTAAGTCAAATTCATAGTTTATACAAATTTGCTACATTGAAATCATACATATAGTGTGTTATGGGGGTAAAGAGAGAAGAGGGATGGATAAACTACCAAATGTGAATGAAATGACACTTATAAATACTTATAAATTATAGTTAAATAAAATATCATCAGTTGTAAAAGGGAGGGTTAAAAAATAAATTAATTAATGTTTCATTTATAATAAAAATAATACATAATTTTAATTTAAAATATTAATATTTAACTATTTATATTACAATTACAATATTTATTGATAGTTCTGATCACAATTCCCCTCCTGCTCTCTCCTTTTTTTTTCTTTTTTAGCAATTTTTTTTTGAAATTCATATAATTAGTTTATGTTCTCAGTGTCACTACTCTTTCTCCCCACATGGGCCTGTAAAATTTTAAAGAGAGAATAATGTTCAATTTCCCTCTTACGGCCTATCTTTTTATATATATATTTTTAATTATTTTATTTTCCCCTTTTTATGGGACTTTTGTCCAAGTTTTCATTCCTATTTTTATTATTTTTAATTGTTTTATATTATTATTATTCATTAATTAATTATGATTATTATCTCATCCAATGTGTATATGTAATTCCATCAGATACTTATCAACGGTTTATTAGAAAAGTCTTTTGTGAAATTATCTTCATGTCGGTCAGACGGATCTTTTCCTTTTTATATAACCCAATATTCCACTTCTTACTGGTTTGGTATGTTTGGAGCTCCTTGCGTTTACTATTTGTTTCATCTTTCCTTTATGCCCCCTTAGACATAGAGGAAAATTGTATGAAAACTTTTCTCACTGAATGTGAGGGGCCTCAATATGCCTCACAGGAGAAGAATGCTATTTAAGGAAGCAAAAAATCTGATTTACTTACAGGAAACACATTTCAAGAAAAATTGTATACCTCATTGTATGTCAACAGTTTATCCCAGCCAATACCATTCAACATTTACAAAGAAATCAAGGGAATTTCCATATTTTTTCACAAAAATGTACGATTGGTGGTGTGAGTTATACCCTGGCAAATGTATACTTCCCTAACTTTGGGCAATACCGTTTTTTGAAAAAAATTATCACAAACATTTTCAAGAATCTCCAGGGTAGATTGATCATTGGAGGAGATATGAACTTTGTGCTGGATTCTGAAAAAGATTTAGAGAAACTAAAAATCCTTAAAAAAAAACTATAGAAGCGAACAATTAGCGAATCTATGTTCCAAATTTATTTTCTCTCAAGGATTATTTGATGCTTGGAGAATCCAACATGAAAACGAAAAAGATTACACCTATCATTGCACTGCCAGTAACAGGTACTCCCACATAGACAGGTTTTTGACAAATTAACAAAATATACCTTATATAATTTTGTCCAATATTTGGGACATTAATTGGTCAGACCATGCACCCATTACGCTGCATCTAGAATAGTCTTAAACCCTAACAAACAATGGCAAATTAGTGACCAGTTAGTCATAGGTTTGGAAAACAGGATGCTTGCTGAAGAAGTAAATAAAAATAATTTGAAAGAAAATTCGGACCCAAATTTACTTGATTGACTTCATTGTGGAATGCCCATAAAGCAGTACTAAGAGGACATTTTATACAAAGGGCTTTCCTATCTGAAGACAATTAGACATGTTTTTTTACAAGAATTAGAAAAATAATTATATACATTGAAATCAGACTAATAAAATTAACCCCTCTTCGTCTTTGGCTTCAAAAATCTCCCTGAAGTAAAACTAAATTAACACCTTCCAATTGGAGTACACAGCCTCGATGTTAAAGAGATTGAAACAATTTTTTTTAAAAAGGCATCTACATTATTAGCCTCTAAATTGCGGCATAAAATTTCTCAATCCGAGACTGAACATCTGATAAATGATGAGGGTGAAAAAAATCACACATCCTATTAAAATAAGTAATACGTTTGCTACAGGTGATACTCGAAAAATTAGAAAAGTTAATTTATTTCAGTAATGCAACGTAAAAGGGGAAACTAATATATGAGATAGACGCATTACATACAAAGCAAGATCGTTCAAGCCGTGATTTGTCAGAAGTGCCATGATTATGGCTTACAGCTCATGAAAACCCCAAATCCACAATCTCAGTAAATTAGAATATTGTGAAAAGGTGCAATATTCTAGGCTCACAGTGTTCCACTCTAATCAGCTAAGTAAGCCATAACACCTACAAAGGGTTTCTGAGCCTTTAAATGGTTTCTCAGTCTGGTTCAGTAGGAATCACAATGGGGAAGACTGCTGACCTGACAGTAGTGCAGAAAACCATCATTGACACCCTCCTTAAGGAGGGAAAGCCTCAAAAGGTAATTGAGAAGGAAGTTTGATGTTCCCAAAGTGCTGTATCAAAGTACATTAATATAAAGTTATGTGGAAGGGAAAAGTGTGGAAGGAAAAGGTGCACAAGGAGCAGGGATGACTGCAGCCTGGAGAGGATTGTCAGGAAAAGGCCATTCAAAAGTGTTGGGAACTTTCACAAGGAGTGGACTGAGGCAGAAGTCAGTGCATCAAGAGCCACCACACACAGACGGATCCTGGACATGGGCTTCAGATGTCATATTCCTCTTGTCAAGCCGCTCCTGAACAACAAACAACATCAGAAGCGTCTTACCTGGGCTAAAGAAAAACCTGGTCTGTTGCTCAGTGGTCCAAAGTCCTCTTTTCTGATGAGAGCAACCTTTGCATCTCATTTGGAAACCAATAACCAAGAGTCTGGAGGAAGAATGGAGAGGCACACACTGCAAGATGCTTGAAGTCCAGTGTGAGGTTTCCACAGTCTGTGTTGATATGGGGAGCCATGTCATCTGCTGGTGTTGATCCACTGTGCTTCATTAAAGGGACACTATAGTCACCAGTGCAACTACATGCATTCCTGACCCTATAGTGTTAACACGACCATCTAGCTCCCCTGGGCCCCTCATGCCTCCATAAATATAGTAAAAATCTTACTGTATTCAAGCCAGAAGCTGTAAATCTGCATGCTGTTAGACTCAGGAAAAACAAGCAGTCTGCTGACATGTGATAGCCTGATCCAATCACAGTGCTTCCCCATAGGATTGGCTGAGACTGACAAGGAGGCAGATCAGGGGCAGAGCCAGCATGATTCAAACACAGCCCTGGCCAATCAGCATCTCCTCATAGAGATGAATTGAATCAATGAATCTCTATGAGGAAAGTTCAGTGTCTGCATGCAGTGGGAGGAGATACTGAATCACAGGATGCTCGTGCACAGCAGATCTGAGTGGATGGAGGCATATTATGCCTCCATCAACTCAGAAGTCCCTCTGGTTCACTATGAGTGACTGCAACTGGAGGTGTTCCCAGCTTTCAATGTAAACACTATATTTTCACAGAAAATACAGTGTTTACATGAGAAAGGCTGCAGGGAGCTATAGTTCTTCTCACCTGAACAACCTCATTAAGCTGAAGTTGTTCAGGTGACTATAGTGTCCCTTTAAGTCCAGGGTCGATGCAGCTGTCTACCAGGAGATTTTGGAGCACTTCATGTTTCCTTCCGCAGACGAAAATGCTGACTTCATTTTCCAGCAGGACCACACTGCCAAAAGCACCAAAGCCTGGTTCAATGACAGTGGGATTACTTTGCTTCATTGGCCAGCAAACTCGCCTGACCTGAACCCCATAGAGAATCTATGGAGTATTGCCAAGAGAAAGATGAGAGACATGAGACCGAACAATGCAGAAGAGCTGAAGGCCGCTATTGAAGCATCCTGGTCTTCCATAACACCTCAGCAGTGCCACAGGCTGATAGCTTCCATGCCACGCCGCATTGAGGCAGTAATGGCTGCAAAAGGGGCCCAAACCAAGTACTGAGTCCATATGCATGCTTATTCTTTTCAGAGATCCGATATTGTTCTATGTACACTCCTTGTTTTATTGATTGCGTGTAATATTCTAATTTACTGAGATTGTGGATTTGGGGTTTTCATGAGCTGTAAGCCATAATCATCGCACTTATGACAAATCACGGCTTGAACTATTTTGCTTTGCATGTAATGCATCTATCTCATATATTAGTTTCCCCTTTTACGTTGCATTACTGAAATAAATTAACTTTTGCACGATATTCTAATTTTTCGAGTATCACCTGTATATATTACAAAAAATTATATAATTTGGCATTAAATTATAATATTGTTGAGCCCATAAACTCCCTTTGGAAAAAAAATCACAGCAGAAAAATTAATTATTCTAAATTCACCCATATCACAAATAGAAATTTTAAACGCTATAAATACAATACCTACTGTTAAGCCCCGGGACCTGATGGTTTTACCATGATATATTATATGCCTTTCTCTGGTATATTGACACCATACTTAAGTAGATTATTTAAAGGGACACTGTAGGCACCAAGACCACTTCAGCCAATTAAAGTAGGCTGCGTGCTGTGACCCTTTTCAAAAGTGCTGCGATGTTAAATACTGCAGTTCCAGAGAACTGCAATGTTTACACTGCAGCTCTAAGTCTACCCCCAGGGACTTTCTGCCAGACAGCCACTGGGGGCGCTTCCAGAATCCTAATGGACTTTTGCTCCATTATCTGATGCTGGAGGTCCTCACGGACCTCCAGCGTCAGATTTTCTCCATAGGAAAGTATTCAATAATGTTTTCCTATGGGTAGGTCTAAGGCGTGCTCGGCCATTACCTCTGAAGTCGGTGGGGGAGGAGCGTGGGCGGAGCCTGACTCAGCGCCGAGGGACATCAGTGCTGGAGTCAGGTAAGTGGCTGAAGGGGTTTTAACACCTTCAGCCCTGCAGGGGGAGGGAGGTACCTATTACCCCTACAGTGCCAGGAAAACGGCTTTGTTTTCCTGGCACTATAGGATCCCTTTAATAAATATTGGACTACAGTTGTAATTCCGGAGGAGGCCTTATGTGCACAAATAATAACACTACCCAAACCTGATAAAAATCCAAAACTTGTCAAAATTTTAGGTCAATATCTCTGATCAATAATGACACTAACATTTACTCTAAAATATTGGCAAATAGATTATCTCCAATTCTTCCATCACTAATTGACTATGATCAGGTGGGTTTTGTTTTAAATCGTCAGGCCCCAGATAGTACAAGGCGTTATATAAATTTAATACATCAAATTAAACGAAATCGCACACCTTCTTTGCTCTTATCTTTAGATGCGGAGAAGGCGTTTGCTAGAATACATTGAGAGAAGTTATTTCTCGATGAAATATTCCTGAACCTTTCATCAGGGCTGTGTTTGCTCTATATTGTTCTACTACAGCAACAGTCTCTGCAACTGGTTTAGTCTCTGAAAGGTTTGAACTTTCTAATGGGACCATACAGGGGTGTCCATTGTCACCACTATTATTTGTGTTAGCAGTTGAGCCCTTGGCTGAAAGGATTAGAAACTATGTAGAGATAGAGGGGATTGCGGTTTGAGACAAAATTCATAAAATTGGTCTATTTGCAGATGACATTATGTTATCACAAAAAAACCCTATGTCCTCAATTACACCCTTAATGTATATCTTGCAAAAATTTGGCGTAATTTCCTATTACAAACTAAATACCAAAAAAACGCAAGCACTCCCCTTTTTTACAGCATGGATATAAGGAAAAAAAACAACAGAAAAAAAACACAGTTTGACTATGACTCTTACATTTTTTTCTATTTAGGTATCAATTTGTGAAAAAACCTGGCTATGATGCATGAAAACAACTTAGGAAAAGTCTGGCCCGCGCTTAGGGACGACATGGAGAGATCATGCAATCTAGAAATTTCATGGTTAGGTAGGATCAATTCGGTTAAAATGAATATTCTTCCAAAAATATGATATTATATTAGAGCCATACCCCTTACTATTCCTCTATCATTTTTTAGAAACATCACTCTACCCATTTGACATTTCTTTGGAAAAGGAAACCGGCAAGAATCAAATTATTCATATTGCAAAACCTAGGTTATGTGGGGGGGAATGGGTTTGCCAGACTTTGCTCATTATTATCACACTACCAACGCAGCTGCTGCGTTAAAATGTAATTTACATACTGTACAGCCACAATGGCTCGAGATAGAGACAACAAAAATGTTCCCACATATTATTAAAGAAATAGTATGGATTCCTCCATCTCGATGACCACGTTACATAAATATGTTCCCATTCACCAAAATTACTATAAAATCATGGAACATATATAAAAAAATGAAACCCTTTGCAATTTGGTCTAAGACAACTCCATTATCAGTTTTAATTTATGAAATCCTCGACTTAGATTTAGATTACTGGACATCACATGTCATCACACACATTGATAATTTATTTACATTAAACAAAATTAGCATATTTGACCAAATAAAAAAAATAAAAAATTGATTTGAACATTTCTGATTAAATAATATACAACAAAATAATTAATCTTATTATTGTTAATTGTGGCCTTTCAGGACAGGATCCAAACCAAAGTAAACTGGAATTATCAAAATTAGAAAAAATATACTATTCGGATCTTGCTTGGAAAGGAGCCATTTCTTTATGCTACACCCATTTAACCGAGGAACTAAATAAAAAATTTGATTTGATGATAAAATGGGTGGAAGAACTGGGTAAAACATTTAACATCACAGAATGGATTAACTTTGTAAATGCATTGAGGGGTATTACACAGTGTGTAGCACATTTATAGTCCAATTATAAACTTTTATACTGTTGGTACCTTACTCCCTCCAGATTACACAAATTGAATTCATCACATGCAAATACAAGCTAGAGGGGGTGTGGAGAGAGGGGATCTTTGTGTCACATGCTGTGGTTGTGTCCTAAAATTAGACATCATTGGAATTCTATACATAAATTAATTAAAACTGTTGACAATTCAGTTGATAATTTGACACCAGAGCTTTGTCTCTTCAAGCAAATCCCCATAAATTGACCAAATTAAAATAAAATTATACTAGGCCATATTCTAATTTCTGCTACGACAATTATCACCCGACACTGGAAAGCTATTAAATCACCACACATAAATGAGGTCATACAATACATATTTAAAAATAGACGTTGCGAACTAGCTTTCCGCTTAACAAAACCAAAAACTGAAATTTTGTAACAAGAGTGGCTTTTATGGGAAGAAAATTTCAGAGTCAATTATAATCTTATTTAGTAATTTGTTCTTGACGGGATGATTGCTAATATGCTGTATATATTTGATTGTATATAATAATAAAATGTATATAAACGTATTACTCAGATCCCACTGGATGATTGTACTTATAGAGTTTATCCAATGCTTTATTAATATTTTCTGTATTAATTTATTTTATCTTATTGTGTAAATGTTTACATTATTTGAAAAATCTTCAATAAAAATATTTGAATAGAAGTCAATTTTTTAGATCTACAGATTTTTATAGAGAGGGGTATCTTAAAAACTAGTATGGATTTTAAATCAGTAGATGTAAATAGTTATATTAATATGGATAGCTACCACTTTTCTGCAGGGCTGACTAAACTTTTTGAGATAGAGACCAATAAGAAATAGAATATTCTTTCATTACTTGTGATATTAATAATGCAATTTATCCTCTTACATGTGACTGTGGCCTGCAATATGTAGGCAGAACCACCAGACCTCAAAATTAGAATAGGGGGGAAACATTAAAAATAAAGACCAGAATCACTCCGTATCTGCCCATTTTGCACAATACCATAAGTGTGATCCCAAGTGTCTCAATTTTATTGGTATTCAAAAAAAAAAAAACATGGAGAGGCGGTGATTTTATTAAGAGTTTTAATAAAACTGAGATGAGGTGGATTAAGGTGGAGACTCCCTGTCTCCTGCAGGAATCAACATAGATTTTGAGATTTTTTTAATTAGTTTTTTTTATACACATTTTTTATAATCTATCTCGTTTTTGTTTTTTTATATGCTGATTTGCCGTGACTATCTATGAGGTTTACCTGATCCAAAATGGCTGCTGGATTACTTCCGGCGTCAGTTCCTATGCATGGGAACCATCTATGAACTAGTGACAAAAGAAAATTCTTCTGGGTAAATGTAGGACTCCAAAATGGTTGAAATAGGACTTCCGGGTGAGCGGTAGCACCTGAATATGATGAGAAGACATTTCCGGGAGTTCCAAGATAGCACCCAAAAGACTAAGGGAAACAGGTTTGGCCGGACAAAACCGGAAATGCGTGTATCGCATTGCCGGAAATGACGTAACATGCCTAAGGGGAGAGTCACAGAGAATTTTCTGCGCCAATGTTGGATTTAAAATGGGACAGAAGGACATAAGGAATATTTACCTGATGAACGCATCCTGCCAAAACGCATTAGTGCTGATTTATATGAAGAAAGAACCTTGATGCGGCGTATTGTGTTTTTATATGTAAGGATTTTATATATTTGTTTGTAATAAATGTACATAATCTTTAATTGCTGCTTGTTATCTCCATTATATGAACATAACATATGGACATATCTGCTGAAACCTCAGAAATCTTCACATCCTACTGATTCCTATATACTTGTGCCAGTCTTGCACAGGCTCATGAAAATGTGAGTAGGATTAAATAAAATTATATATCATTGATTTTTACGTGGGTATTGTGCAGACTGTATTGCCCTATGTGAGCATTTATCTTTTACCATTGGGCACAATTTCCAATTAAGTATATGTAACCTTTTTTATTTATTTATATATATATATATATATATATATATATATATATATATATATATACACACACATACATACACACACACACTGTGATCAGAAGTGATACTATTTACATTTATGATGGTTTTTAGTGTGCTATCCACTTTTGTATTTGTTTTATATTTTCAGGGCAGCCTAATGATCTTTCCACATGACACATTATAAACTAGATATAACAAAATGCTTCAATTAGAAAAAAAGAGAGAAAAGAGAAAAGATGGAGCCTTTAATGACTGGTACCTCCGTGTGGGGGATAACCCCTAATTAAAGTAGAAAATGAATAAAATCTAAATAATGTAAATTGTAATTATTATTAAGTGTTCTTGCATAGCAAGACCACTTAATGTTATCTCACATATATATTATTATTATTATTATTATTATAGCCAAATTTGCCACCCTAACTCCTCCCACAGTTTTTTTTTTTGTTTAATTCTTTTTATTAAATTTTTTCATGAAAATATTAATAGACATAACAACACCTAGGGGAGGGAACCTTACAGAAAAAAAAATAAGGATTCCTATCCCCATTAGACATACATCAATATAATGTTCTTTTTCAAATTTCATCAATAAGCCGTCTAGAACACAATATGATAACAATAATATCCCATAGAATGGATATCATGGTCCAAAAACGGCCTAAAAAAGCCTTATAAATAAAATAAACAAAAACAAAGACAAAACTGGTCATATGTATTGCAGATCCGATACCACACTTAGATAGAACAATGTAAGGCCAAGGAGCCCAGTAATAGAACCCATTATGAAAACATCAGACTAACCATAAGGAGGTCGTATGAAGTATCTCACCACTTCAGACTCATTAAAGCCTATTAATTTTTTGGGCAAGACTAGAATAGAACGTCAGAGCATTAAAATTAGGATATTCTCTCATAGACAATAATCCCTTTTCCATCTCGACTTGGAATAGGAGTTGGGCTTTAACTTGATCTCTCGTAGGAATGTCAGTACTAGCAATTAATATTTTAGTAGCCAATAAACAGTGTATAATCACAATATCAAGATTATCCTTTATTTCTGAGCCCAAAAGATGGAGTAGAGCGATTTCCGGTTTGAATTCCAAATAAGTACCTCCAATTCTATTTATAAATTCATATGTAATCGTCCAAAGAGATTTGATTCGATGGCAGGACCACCATATATGAACCATAGAGCCATCTGGATGTAGACACCGCCAACAGTTAGACGGGTTAGTAATAGAAATTTTAGCGAGTCTAATCGGTACCAAGTACCATCTGCATAATATTTTAATAAAAGTCTCTAGGATATTCAAACAGTGAATAATTTTTTTAGTCCTTACAAAGGATTTACACCAACTATTAAATGGAATAGAAATTGCTAGATCAGTTTCCCATTTAGTTAAGGCTTTGGGGATGAGAGGGGTCCCTTTCGTTTTTATTAATTCAACTGCAATATAGAAGATCCTTTTGACATAATACCCCGAAATTTTTTTCCTAAACAATAGGAGCCACATCCACAACTTTATAACTTATAAAGGAAAAATAGCCAGTACATAAACTCTCTGGCTGACAATGCTTGCAATCATTCAGCAGTCTATGGGGATACGAAATCATTAGTGATTCAGGCTATTTTGCCGAAATCGTTTAACTGGTTGCCATTTTAGCAGATCGATAGTAGAGTTATAAAGTTGTGGATGTGGCTCCTCGCTAAAAGTATTTTCTTGCTTGGAATAACGTGGGCTTCACACATGAAATATTTAGATAGCGTGGTCAACTATTTAATTATCACAGTACAGCCCTGTTTTTAGTGGTTCATTTTTGTCCACTTAGGTTACATTTGAGAACCTTTACCATAACTACACTCCAGTTTTACCGGTCAGTATTAAACTGCAGATCCAATTGCAAAATCTTGACATAGGACGGTTTCTGGAGATTACAATTTACATTATTTTGATTTTATTAATTTTCTTTATTTAGTGTTTGTGTGTCAGTGTGTAAATTTATATATATCTAGCCCTTGTATTTAAGTGTTTTTTTAGCTACCAGATTAAAAGTGATGTTTTATTCTACACATTATTTCATCTAGCATACCATTAAAGTGATTCCCTGTTTTTTTAATTATTTAGTATGGTTACCTCCAACTCTCTTTTCTTTATTCTAGATATGACAAAATGTTCTGATTCCCATCGCAGAAGAGGTGTATCTGCAATAAACAGCGTTTGCATTTATATTTTATTTCTTTGAATCTGTCCATTAGGTTTGTGATTCGGAATTACCCATAAGTGATGCTGTCATTATTAGCCAGAAAAGGTGGAAAATTCTACTCATACTTACCATGCTGTTATCTTCCTTGCAATTTCTATGGCAGCATCACATCTCCCTCTCTTCAGACTTCTAGTTTGGTATGCGACTGGGGAATGTAAAGAGGAGTATTGCTTTATGTCCTATGATTAATTAGTTTCATTATTCCTACTAAGTTGTGTGATGCTGCCAAGGAAATAGCCAGGAAAGGAAATTAAATTAAGTATGAATTAAATGTTCTCCTTTATAAACACTGCTGGTCTTATAGAATATGCTCAGCTACAACTGAAAATAATGAAATGAAAGCATACAAACTGGCAAATCTAAGAACTGTAGCACTCAAACAAGGTTATTCACTAAAATGAAAATGTAAAGTGAATTCGTTGAGAATTTTTTTTTATTTAAGGCCAAAGAAGCCAAACTGAAAACATAAAAAGTATGTATGCATTTTATTGATAATGCATTAAAAAAAAAAAAAATAATCATTTCCAATGGAAAAACAAATGTTCTTAGTTTTATATTATGTATTATTTTATCATTATATTATATATTATTTCCTAATTCCTGTAATACTTGTACAGCTAATGTCAATGATGGACAGACTCCTCCTTCTCCAAGAAGAGGTTTACCAATCAGGAGCCTTTCATTCTGGGCTATATCCAGCAGAAGGTTATGGAATAAGTAGTATAAGTAATATCCTCAGGAGCAGCTCCACTCATCACCTAGGATGATTTGAACTACTCTGTACATAACAACGGCCATACTGTGGCTGTTTACACACATCCCTGTTAAAAATTCAGTATACTGTGCTGCGTGCATAGATCACTAAGATAAAGAGCTTAGTCCACATTTAATATGTACAAACCACCCACTGAGCATTGACAAAAATCGATATAGGCATCCCAGTAGTAATAGAGCTTCTCAACGGACAGCTCTAGTAATTTTACCAATCACTGCAATCCTAAGCCAGTTTCAGAGCTGAACGTTGGTTCAGGGTTCAAGTCACAAATGGAGAAAAATTCTCACAAGAGTTTACACCAATCTACACATAATGTACCTCCTTTCTGCCTGCACTACCAATTCACTTACCTGAAAGGGGATCCCATCTGGAAAACGGCTCTGTAACTCAGCTGGAAAATATCCATCCATGATGTCCTGTAAGCATTGCTAAAACAAAGAAAATTGTAAACTAGTTTTAAGGAATAGTTCTCTTCACCTAAACGCGGCTGTCATTTAGTTACTGTTTTTATAACTAACATTTTAATGTGCTGTAGATTATTAGAATAATAACAGCATTGTTTAACATGACTTTTTTTTATAACATTCCAGTTCATTCTCATCCTATTCTCTTCTCACCTTTGTAGAAGCTTCTTGGTAAGAACGGAAAGGACCATTGAACATTATAATTCCATTGCTATACAATGTTAGTTGGACTGGCTTAGGTGATATCAGACGTGCTCCACCATCCCTATACTCAATGCAAGATTTTCCCTCTCCCCCAAGGATATTCAAGTCCTGCAAATTCTGTAGGATCAGGTCGAAATCTGGTTGAAATGTACTGGAAGAGTGGCCTAATGTATAAAAGAGGAAACAATATACATAAAGTAAAGCATTGACAAATTACACAATTAAATGCGAATACTTGTGCAAAAGTCACCTGAGGTCCAGGTTCTGGTGTCTGGCTTTGACGAACTAGATGAATCATCATCTCCAACCCACACGAGCCCATAATCTTTAAGAAATTGCTAGAAAGAAAGCATTAAAAAATTACTCCCCTCTCTCTCAAATATTTATCTCACATTTACTCACAAATACTAATTACCTCCATCTCTTGGACTCTTTGTTGAAGCTTTTGGCATTTGATCCCGAGCTCCTGTGAAACCTGCAGAGAGCTGTCTGTGGGAAGAAATTGCATTTGAGGGATAGTTTTATTTGTGAGCAATATACAAGGGCAAAATAAATGAATGGCTTACCTATCTTATTGTTTTGTAGTTTCTTGATCTTTTCTTCCAATGCAGCTATTTCCTGATCCTGAAGTAATTAAATATTAGTGGTTACTGATAAAAAACACCCTCAAATTATTTGTATTTACGTTGTAATGCAATTTAATTTAAAACTTTCTTTAAAATTGTAATATATGGGAGTCACTGGATTTTTGGTTAAATATAATACATATAATTATCCTCATTATTCCACAAGTAGATGATTGTGTTAATAGGAACAGGAATGATGTGGTTGTTTAAACTGGAATTCATTAGGTAAGGAAGTATTGGATTAAAAAGACTAAATTCACAAAATACAACAGAAAGGGATCCCACTCAGTGCTCTCAAACAGGAAGTGTCATATTCAGCAAACTGTGTACAGCAATACAATGTAGCTTGAACTCACAACAGTTTAATAAGAAGCCTTATGTTACATAGTTACATAGCTGAAAAAAGACTTGTGTCCATCAAGTTCAGCCTTCCTCACATATGTTTTTGCTGTTGATCCAAAAGAAGGCAAAAAACCTAGTCTGAAGTGCTTTCAATTTTGCAACAAACTAGGAAAAAATTCCTTCTTGACCCCAAAATAGCAGTCAGAGGTCTCCTTGGATCAAGCAGCTATTACCGCACTAATTAGAAATTATATCCCTGTATGTTATGTTTTTGCAAGTATTTATCCAATTGCAGTTTAACCCCTTAACCCCTTAAGGACACAGCTTCAGAAGCTTGACTTACGCTTAATGACACAAGCAATTTTTGCATTTTCTTGCTGTTTGCGTTCAACTGCAATTTGCATCTCTCTCATTTATTGCACCGACACATATTATATACTGTTTTTTAAAGGACAGAAAGGGCTTTAATTTGATATAACATATATATATATATATATATATATATATATATATATATATATAAATGCTTACTTATTATAAAAAAAATACAGAAAAATGCAAAAAAAATGAAAAATATTGTTTTTTTTTACAGTTTTTGCAATAATAATGTGTGCATAATTAGTGCAGGTTAAGGAAAGTAATTAAAAATAAATTTATTTATTTGTTCTGATTTACAGAATATATAATGTGTCTGGGATTTTAAGTTTTTTTGGTAGTTACAGGTCACAAAGCACAAGGAGTAAAATAAACTTTTAATGTGGAGCGATTTTAGAATTTGGTATGTTTGTCTTGTAAGCTTAATAGCCATAAAAGAAAACAAAATTGCCACACAAAAGTATATATTTATATAAAGTAGACATCACGGGCTATTTACCTAAGGTTGTTTTGACACTTTCTACGTAGCCATATTACCGCCAACCTCTGCTAAATATTGGAGTAAAATTGTGTTCTTTTTGGTTTTTGGCACACAAACTTATAACAGAGAAATTCTCGTGTATATTTTGTAAAGTTGGTGTGTGCTATTCCTGTACAAAGTTTTATTTTGTGTTCAGTTACATCTGCTGAGTAAAATGACACCCCATTGTATGTCTTTTGCACTATTTCGTGAAGTTACAGTGCCATACAGGATACCTGTCCTTTTCAGTATTCACAGTAGAATTTTGAGAGATGGATTTAATGAGCCTTAGCTTCCATTTGGGGTATTATAACAGTTTGACTGTTCAAAAAAACCCCCACAAAGGCCTACCATTTGTAAAAGTAGACACTCCAGGGTATCTTATAAGGTGCATATTGTGCCTTAACATGCCCCCATTTTTTCACCAATATATGCCAAAGTATGTGGTAAAAAATAATTTTGTGCATTTTTTACATACGGATTGCATTTTTGCTGGGCGTTTTGTATATTTCATATGTGCCACTAAGTTCAAAGCCCCCAAATTATGCTCAGCTAAGTCTTCTGAGTAAAATGACACCCCATATGAATGTCTTTGGCACTATTTCGTGAAGCTACAGTGCCATATAGGAGACCTGTCCTTTACAGTATTCACAGTAGAATTTTGAGAGATGGATTTAATGAGCCTTAGCTTCCATTTGGGGTATTATAACAGTTTGACTGTTCAAAAACCCCCCACAAAGGCCTACCATTTGTAAAAGTAGACACTCCAGGGTATCTCATAAGGTGCATATTGTGCCTTAACATACCCCCATTTTTTCACCAATATATGCCAAAGTATGTGGTAAAAAAATTATTTTGTGCATTTTTTACATACGGATTGCATTTTTGCTGGGCGTTTTGTATATTTCATATGTGCCACTAAGTTCAAACCTCCCAAATTATGCTCAGCTAAGTATTTTGAGTAAAAATACACCCCCAATGAATGTCTTTGTCACTATTTTGTGAAGCTACAGTGCCATATCCGTTTGTACCAAACTTTGAATTTTGACGCTGGGCCTATGTGCAATTTCCAAGCATCTTTGCAGGTTTTAAATTCAAACTACCCCACAAAGGCCTACCATTTCTTAAAGTAGACACCCCAGGGTGTTTCAAAAGGTATAGTTTGAACCTTAGCGTGGGATCATTTTTCCGCTAGCTTGTACCAGATGTAGTGGTAATAAGCGTTTTTTCTGCCTTTTTGACATACAAAGTGAGTTTGCACAGTATATTTTGCAAACCTTATGTGTGCTACGACTGTATAATACTTCATATGTTGCTCAGCTATGTCGGCTGAGTACAGCAATACCCCCGTATGTACCTTTGCCAGGTATGTGTGGACATCGGAGGGGCACATTTGGGACACAGCCATTCCAGTTTTTTTCAAACTTAGAATTTTTATGCTGTGCCTATGTCCCATTTTAGAGTATTTTACCAGGCTATATAATCCAAATTCCCCATAAAGCCATACCATTTCTTAAAGAAGACATCCCAGGGTATTTCAAAAGGCATATTTTGAACCTTAGCGTGGGATCATTTTTCCGCTAGCTTGTACCAAGTGTAGTGGTAATAAGCATTTTTTCTGCCTTTTTGACATACAAAGTGAGTTTGCGCAGCATATTTTGCAAACCTTATGTGTGCTATGACTGTATAATACTTCATATGTTGCTCAGCTATGTCGGCTGAGTACAGCAATACCCCCATATGTACCTTTGCCAGGTATATGTGGATGTTGAAGGGGCGCATTTGAGACGCAGCCATTCAGTTTTTTTCTAACTTTGAAGTTTTACGCTGTGTCCATGTTCCAATTTGGAGTAGTTTAGACGGTTGGTTATTGAAACTTCCCCACAAACACATACTATTTATTAAAGAATACACCCTGGGGTAATTCAAAAGGCATATTTTGAACCTTGGCGTGGGATAATTTTTTCTCTAGTTTGTTCCAGGTGTAGTGGTAATGAGCGTTTTTAAAATGTATTTTTTTACTTTTTATAACTTTTTACTTTTAAAAACTAGTTTTTAAACTTTTGTTTTGCTTATAAATTTTTTTTAAACTTTCCTAAACTTTCTTAAAACTTTTTTACAGATTTAACATTTTTCTAAGCTTTTTTTTTACCGTTAACCCCTAACTAGCAGTACGCAGCACTAACAGTAAATTCCCCATTTTCCCATAACTCCCACCCACCCCAGCTAGCAAAATATATAGTTATAAAATATTTAAATTAATTAATTAAATAAATTGAACCCCTGAGGGTTAAAAAAATAAATAAAAGTTAATCCTCAGGGGTTAAAAAAAATTAGATCACAGTATAATACTGTGATCTCTATTTGATCGCTGTAGGCAGTGATCGACTGGCAGGGAAGGGGTTAATTTTTATTTGGACTAGGTAAAGTGTGTTTTTTTTGTTTTTTTTACTTAAATGTTATTAAAAAAAAATTTTAAGCTTAATTTTTAACTTTTTAAAGTTTCTTTTAAAACTTTTTTTTAACGTTAACCCCTAGTTAGCCTAACGCCAAATCCCCCAATTCCCCACTAACTTCCACCTACCCCAGCTATCTAAATATATAATGTAAAAATAATTTAATTAATTAATTTAATTAATTTAACCCCTGAGGGTTAAAAAAAAAAAGTTAAAAAAAAAAATCAGATCATAGTAAAATGTAATCCCTGCCAATTGATCACTGTAGTCAGTGATCAATTGGCAGGGAAGGGGTTAATTTTTTATTAAAATGGGTAAGGGGGGGGACACTTTAAATTAACTTTATTTTTTTTTCCAGCAGGGGGCAGGATCAGCACTGATCCGGCTCCCTGCACTTCACACAGAACCCGGAAGTGCAGGGAGCCGGTAGGTGAGTATACAGAGCACATGTGCTCGCTCAGACTTGCGGTCAGAGCGAGCACATGTGCTGGGCAGCCTGACCGGGTGCTCCCGGTATGCCTCTAATACAGAGGCATACCGGGAGCACCATTAACCCCGCGATCGCCGCGATCGCCGCGATAGCGGCGATCCGGGGTTAATTTTACCGCGTGACGGACGAGGTCCGTCACCTGTCGTTAAGGGTCTCCCCTCTGTGACGGACCTCGTCCGTCACCCGTCCTGAAGGGGTTAAGGACTGAGCCAAATGTACGCATTGTGATCAAAACAAAACGTAAACAAAACCTGGAATTTGATTATATGTCTGTTCAAATGGCCAAAGTTAGTGTTAATATTTGTTTGTGTGTGAAAAAGGCAAAAAAATTATTTGAACGCCAATTTTGGCCAGTGTTTGTGACTAAGTGGCTAGTAAAAAAGACTGGACATACCCCACTTGCAAAACCTTGGGTTGTCTACTATAGCAAATGGCATTGGGGTAATTTTCATTCCTGGGCTACCATACGGTCTCAAAGGCAACGTAACCAATCTTTACCAAAACAGTAAAGCATATCACAACAATTATATCGTCAGTGTAAGTGCCATTTGTGTGTGAAAAATGCAAAAAAATTCACTTTCACAGACAATATGATCGTCGTAATACATTTTACGGTTTTGAAGCACTAATATTTGTGTTCAGCGAAATCTTCAGATGAAAAACAGTATCCCCCATGTACAGGTTTTATGGTGTCTTGGAAAGTTACAGGGTTAAATATAGTGCTAGCAAATTAAATTCCCTGGACTTTCAGTTGGGTTGTCAGGCAGATCCCGCAAATTGTAATTAATAAAATTACCTAATTATGTAAAATTATTCCATAAATATAAACGTAGAATTATTATATATATATATATATATATATATATATAAAAAAATTTATTACTTTTGTTTTATATATATATATAGTGATATATATGTACTTATGTATATAGATATATATTATTTCGTTCTATGTGTATTTTGATATCTATATATATATATATATATAAATATCAAAATACAGTTAGAACGATATTACACATATTTTTTTACATATTTATTATATATAAATATATATACAATTTTATATACATATATTTAATCAATATCATTCTACGTGCATTTTGATTATATATATATATATATATACACACACACACACACACTTAGATATATGATCTCAGTAAATATATAACTTTATTTTAAACTGTATTTTTTTTTTTTTACAGGCAGTAGGGTTGTTGTGGACAGAATATTAACTTTATTAATTTTAGTAAAATGCTTATTTACTCTGCATAACTGTATTCAGTATTATTCAATGTTTGCTGTGTTAACCTAGCTGCTAGAAGCTCCCCCTAAAAGCCCCTCCCTTCCTGTGTCCATTGAAAGTTCAGAAATGGCTGCTAGGGAGTTTCCCCTGTCATCGACTAACCACCTCGTGTAGCAAGATGGCGCTGGCATCTGGAGGAGAACTCCATGGCAACAGTGACATCATGCCTTGTAGGAAGTACAATAGATAAGACACTCAGCATTCACCAATTAAAGATGTATTCTCTGTTATCTTGTTTTCTGCATATGACGTATTTCTGCTTTATAAGGGGCTCCCCGCCCCCTGAATAAATCATTCCGGAGTTTTTCATCAACCTGGAAACTTGTGTCTGGTGTGAATTACCTTAGGAAGCGTGCACGCAACATATAACCAATTTGGACAGGGGCAGATATTCAAATTTATCAAATACTTGATTTGATCTTTAACATTTTGCGCCCAACGTGGGGCACCGCGGCTTTCACCAGAACGGAAGGCTGGAAAAACGGGACCGGAGCGGATCCCAGAGATGGGACTAGAAACTGATCACTTCCTATATATACGGTAATGGTTGCATATTAGCACCTTGCCTGTTTTTCCTATATCTGTGTTGGCCTGCTCCGTGTCCATTCCAGCATCCAGAAGGCATCAAAGACAGGTAAAATTCTTGCCCGGTGTTTTTTTATAAGAACCTGTTGATTGTATATTTGCCTCCTGAGTGTGAAAGTGTTTGTTTGGGAATTTGACAAGTTTTATTGCATTGAACTGTTATTCACTTGACTGTCTAGAGAGAGACAGGGAACGCAGTGTTTATGGTTATTCGCTTGACTGTCTAGAGAGAGACAGGGAATTGCATTGTATTATTATCATATATTGTTAGCTTGAGTGCCTAGCGGGCAGAGAACGCAGCCACCCAGAGAAGGGCTGGGGATTTTTCTTATGGTTTTTATTGTTAGCTTGACTGCCTAGCTGGGGATTTTTCGTATGGTTCTTATTGTTAGCTTGACTGCCTAGAGGGCAGGGACCGCTACCGCCTAGAGAAAGGCTGGGTTTTGATACTATTTGCTTGACCGCCTAGAGGGCAGGGAACGCTACCGCCCAGAGAGGGGCCGGGGGATTTTGCTATACTGTTCAGAGAGGAACCGGGTTTTGGTGATGTATTGTTGATATATTGTTATTCCTTGTTACATTGTGGTTATTATTCAGCTGGGATTGTAGTGTGTTTGGTTTGGTTGCATCTGTGTGGTTTATTCTTGACTCAAGACTATGTGCACATTTTTGTTTTTTTATTTGTGATTGCTATATTGATTTCATTATTGTTATGCAACTTTACAGCGCTCAAATGCGCTTCTGCCTGCAAATTTGTGCTCTCTCCCCCTCCACGCCCACCTCTGTGTGCTTGCAGCAGTGAGGAATGTGGGAGTGGTCGCTCACCTATATAATGTTAATTTTAATAGGTCTTCAAGAGTTGCAAAAGGGAGGATTATTGCCGGACAATAACCTTAGGAATTAATTGTGTAAAGTGTTTGTATTATCCTGTGTTTGGCTCTCACTTATTATAAGGTGCCTTTCTGTACTGATTATTTTTCAGAGTTACTGTTTATGTGATGTTGCTTTATCAAACCTGTTTTATGCATGTGTAATGTTTGAGAATGGTGTATAGGGCAGAGAGAGGATGGTGGAATACCAATGAATGGTTACGGTGTTTAGGAAGTGAAGCTGATACAATAACAGAGGAATATTTGGACAATTTAACTTGATGGCAAGTGAGATTTGTTGGACTATTAAGCAATGTGGAATATGGATGTTGAATAGTAGGGGAAGTTGGTTGAATTTTGTGAGACATAACATGTTTATTTGATTTGTATATTGGTGTATGTGGCGCTTGTATGATTCTTGGGAGCATTGGAAGTAATAATGGGGCATATGGAATATTGTTTATATGTGTTTCACAAGCCTAGGTGTAAAAAGGATTGTATTGCTATGCACAGCTTATGGGCTGTTAAATACATAATGTTCTCAATTGTCTTATTTAATTTGCCAGTTTTATTTTCCAAAGTTGTTTATTTAAGTGTAGTATAGACACTGATAATGTTGAGTTACAGAATTTAATTTGGATTTTGAGTATGGCAACTTCTTTACAGTTTAGTATTTCATTTTGCTAAAATGCCATATGCAGCTGCGGTCTTGCCTACAAACGATATCTGTTAGACAGGTATTGGGGCATTCCAGTTGATTATCCGGATGAATGTACAATGCCTGTGTCTTGCAGCAAATGGAAATGGTTAAACAATGCAGGTTCCTTTACATTTACTGAACATTTACCGTATATACTCGAGTATAAGTCGAGTTTTTCGGCACATTTTTTGTGCTGAAAACCCCCCACTCGACTTATACTTGAGTTAATGTCTGTATTATGGCAATTTACATTGCCATAATACAGACCAGGACCACTGGGCTCATTACAAGCCCGGCGGTCCTGTTGGGGGCTGACAGTGAGCGGTTACTTACCTTCCTGCAGCTCGCGAGAGCCGCGGGGTCACCGCGGCTCTCGCGAAACTTACAGTGGGAACTGACAGAGGAGCTGCACGGAGGAGAATGGAGCTGACAGGAGCTGCAGGAAGGTAAGTAACCGCTCACTGTCAGCCCCCCCCACTCCTACACAGCCCATACACTGGACCACCAGGGAGTGAGAGCCCCCCTCCCTGGCAAGCTAACAAGCAGGGAGGGGGGATGAAAATTAAATAATAAAAAAAAAATACAATAAAAAATATTAAAATAAAATAAACTTAAAATATTAAAATAAAATAATAAAATAAAAAAACTTAAAATATTAAAATAAAAAATGTATAATAAAAATGCCCTCCTCCCACCCAGTTCACACACACACTCTGCATTATACACACACACACTCATACAAACAATCTGCATTCTACACACACTCATACAAACACACACACACACTCTGCATTATATACAGACAGAGTGTATGCGTATATAATGCAGAGTGTGTGTGTGTGTGTTTGTATGAGTGTGTGTGTAGAATGCAGATTGTTTGTATGAGTGTGTGTGTGTATAATGCAGAGTGTGTGTTTGTATATAATTCTAAAAATCACAGGATTTCATAGCCCCAAGTTTTACCCTCGACTTATCCACGAGGCATTTCACAATTGTTCGTCACAAAACTGCCCTCGACTTATACATGAGATCGACTTATACACAAGTATATACGTGTCAGGAAACTGACAGGGATCCAATACGCAGAGTGCGCACAGAAGGAGGTACGTATACCGGACCTTAGAATGGCCGGACTAACGTAAGGACAAAGCAAGAATAGTCAAAAGGTAAGCCGAGGTCAAGGGAGCCGGAGGACAGGTAAGCGAGATACAAGCCGAGTCAAAGGAGAGGAGAGGACAACAGGACAAAAGACAAGCAAGGGTCAAAACCGGAAACACAAGATAAAGAACGCGCTGAGTGACTAGCAAGCTAGAACCACGACAGGGCAATGAGCAGTAGTAAAGGTTTCCTTTAAATACCCTGTTACCTAAATAGAGACCACGCCCCAAAAGGTCCGGAATAGCGGTTCCCGGCACTTTATGCAAATGCCGACGTCATGACGTCGACGCTAGCCGTCGCGTCATAAAAGGGGGAGGAGCTAGCGCGGCCGGCGCGAAAACGGCCGAAATATGCCGAAATGCTAGGGGAAGGGAGCCCCTAAGCAGAGAGGATGTCCTCCCTGGATACATCACCAACAGGTATCCTGACAATACGGTACTTGTAGTTTAAATCTATACAGTGGTCAGATAATCTGATTTTAACAATGTATCTTTACATAATTGAATCATGATAGTTAAAGATTGTATATTTACAGTAACAACTTTAAAGGAACACTATAGTCACCTAAATTACTTTAGCTAAATAAAGCAGTTTTAGTGTATAGATCATTCCCCTGCAATTTCACTGCTCAATTCACTGTCATTTAGGAGTTAAATCACTTTGTTTCTATTTATGCAGCCCTAGCCACACCTCCCCTGGCTATGATTGACAGAGCCTGCATTAAAAAAAAAATGGTTTCACTTTCAAACAGATGTAATTTACCTTAAATAATTGTATCTCAATCTCTAAATTGAACTTTAATCACATACAGGAGGCTCTTGCAGGGTCTAGCAAGCTATTAACATAGCAGGGGATAAGAAAATCTTAATTAAACATAACTTGCAATTAAGAAAGCCTAAATAGGGCTCTCTTTATAGGAAGTGTTTATGGAAGGCTGTGCAAGTCACATGCAGGGAGGTGTGACTAGGGTTCATAAACAAAGGGATTTAACTCCTAAATGGCAGAGGATTGAGCAGTGAGGCTGCAGGGGTATGATCTATACACCAAAACTGCTTCATTAAGCTAAAGTTGTTCAGGTGACTATAGTGTCCCTTTAATGATGAATAATGTTTTAACATTAGAAGAAAGTGTAAAATGTTTTATTAACTCAGACACTACTGGTTATTCGTTTAAGTTTGCAAAGTGGTGTAATTGATATCTTATTGATATAAGTGAAGTACTTCAACAGTTAAACTTTAACTGAAAGACAGGCACCAACTTTCCTTCTCATATCGCAAAAACCTTTATCTAGAAAAATGGTCAGATTTGTGGCAACTGACATTTAATGTGGATAAGTGCAAGATAATACATCTTGGATGTAAAAACCCAAGGGCAGAGTACAGAATATTTGATAGAGTCCTAACCTCAACATCTGAGGAAAGGGATTTAGGGGTGATTATTTCTGATGACTTAAAGGTAGGCAGACAATGTAATAGAGCAGCAGGAAATGCTAGCAGAATGCTTGGTTGTATAGGGAGAGGTATTAGCAGTAGAAAGAGAAGGAAGTGCTCATGCCATTGTACAGAACACTGGTGAGACCTCACTTGGAGTATTGTACACAGTACTGGAGACCGTATCTTCAGAAGGATATTGATACCTTAGAGAGGGTTCAGAGAAGGGCTACTAAACTGGTTCATGGATTGCGGGATAAAACTTACCAGGAAAGGTTAAAGGATCTTAACATGTATAGCTTGGAGGAAAGACGAGACAGGGGTGATATGATAGAAACATTTAAATATATAAAGGGAATCAACACAGTAAAGGAGGAGACTATATTTAAAAGAAGAAAAACTACCACAACAAGAGGACATAGTCTTAAATTAGAGGGACAAAGGTTTAAAAATAATATCAGGAAGTATTACTTTACTGAGAGGGTAGTGGGTGCATGGAATAGCCTTCCAGCTGAAGTGGTAGAGGTTAACACAGTAAAGGAGTTTAATCATGCGTGGGATAGGCATAAGGCTATCCTAACTATAAGATAAGGCTAGGGACTAATGAAAGTATTTAGAAAATTGGGCAGACTAGATGGGCCGAATGGTTCTTATCTGCCGTCACATTCTATGTATTTATAATGATAAACATGTTCAAAGTGCAAGAGCTAAGGTCAATAAATGGAAGATAAAGAGTATTATGGATTTACCCTTCCAGGTGTTATACATGATAAATTTGAAAAGGTAAAATTAGATCACCTATTGCAAACAGGTGAAAAGCAAAGTATCACTCCAGATTGTCCCAAAATTTTCTCTGACTTGGGTTTTATTATATTACAAGGCACATACCCAAAGGCTATCTGCGGCCTTCAAAGTGGAGATGAATCCTATCTGACTCCTCCTTTCTATCCAATATTGTTGTCTCCTACATAGGTGTAAATGGTGCTCCTTGGAGTGGCCTGCTAACTAAGCCCTGCTTTGTGGTTTCGTCTACCTGTCTAATCAATTTGCTAGGTGCAGATGTCTTTCCACTGTTTGCAGGCCTCTATCACCTTTACACCAGATGGCCAGATTCAAATGTCTGCACCAATCTCTGCTCCTTAACTCTTCTGCTCCACATGGAGAAACCCTGACCAATGCTTTTACCTGAATTCCTGCCAAGCTGTGGTCCACAGGCCCTGAAGATTTTGGATGCCTCCATGTTCCCCCAGTTCTGTCGTAGTAGCTCCCAGGGGCTAGCATGCCCCTTTACACCCTGTTCCAAATTAGTATGCAAATTATGTTTCTCATTTACCTAAATAATTGATGTAAATAACAGTCAGCATAATTCTCATGTTATCAACTATTTATTAAACAAACCTCCTAATGATAACAGTATATTTTTTAAACATAAAAAAAACTTACAATGCACTGTTCCAAATTATTACGCACAGTAAGTTTCAAAACACTTTATAGATTGTAAAGAACTGAAAATTGTCATTTGTTGTGTTTGCAGCATATTTACTGACATCAAAAGCTATTTCAATCAAACTTATAACAACATTTTAATTTTTTAAACATTTTAACAGGTCACGTTACATTTTAACATAGGACCCCTTATTTGATAGCAGCTTCACAAGTCTTGCATCAATCGAACTTGTGAATTTTTGGACAGTTTCTGCTTGAATTTGTTTGCAAGATGTCAGAAAAGCCTCCCAGAGCTGCTGTTTGGATGTAAACTGCCTCCCACCCTCATAGATCTTTTGCTTGAGGATGCTCCAAAGATTCTCAATAGGATTGAGGTCAGGGGAGGATGGAGGCCACACCATGACTTTCTCTCCTTTTATCCCCATAGCAGCCATTGATGCAGAGGTATTCTTTGCAGCATGAGATGGTGCATTGTCATGCAAGAAGATGATTTTATTACGTAAAGCATAGTTCTTCCTTCCGTACCAGGGAAGAAAGTGGTCAGTCAGAAACTCCACATACTTTGCAGAGGTCATCTTTACACCTTCGGGGACACTAAAGGGGCCGACCAGCTCTCTTCCCATGATTACGGCCCAAAACATGACTCCATCACCGCCTTGCTGACGTCGCAGCCTTGTTGGAACCGGGTGGCCGTCCACCAACCATCCACTACTCCATCCATCTGGACCATCCAGGGTTGCATGGCACTCATCAGTGAACAGGACTGATTGAAAATTAGTCTTCATGTATTTTTCTGCCCAATGCAGGCATTTCTGCTTGTGAGCATTGGTTAGTGGTGGCCGAATAGAAGGTTTATGCACAGTTGCAAGACTCTGGAGGACTCTACACCTTGATGCCCGTGGGACTACAGAGGCACCAGCAGCTTCAAATATCTGTTTGCTGCTATGTAATGGTATTTTAGCAACTGCTCTCTTGATCCAATGCATGGATCTGGCAGAAATCCTCCTAAATGTGCCTTTATCTGCACGATCCCATCTGTGCTCTGAATCAGCCACAAATCTCTTAATAGTGCAATCATCACGCTTAAGTTTTCGTGAAATCTAATCTAATGTTTTCATACCTCGTCCAAGGCATTGAACTATTTCACTCTTTTTGGCAGCAGAGAAAACCTTTTTCTTCCCCATATTGCATGAAAATGGTGCGCTGCTTAAATGTGGAACACCCTCCTTTAGTAGTTTTTTTCTTAAATTAGGCTCACCTGGCAATCTAATTATCACAGGTGTCCGAGATTGTTTTCAGTGATCGAAAGAGCCCTGAGACACAATGCCATCCATGAGTTAAACTAAAAAACAAAATATTTCATCTTTGTGACACTTAAATAGAATTTGCATAATAATTTGGAACAGCAATACCCTCCGAAGCCCAAGCTCTTGCTATTTTCCAACAGGTTAAAACTCCGGTGTCAAATGGTACCCTGGTCCTCTATAACTCTCCCTGCAATACCCCACTGTTCTCTATAAAGAAGAATTCTGCAAAGGGTGAGCCACAAAAATACTGTTAATAAAGCTACTGTGCTGGAAACTCTCATTGTGCCTAATCCCCCACATGCTCCTGTCTCACTCTACTACCTTGCTGAATAAAAATGCAAGGCCTTCAAAGGATGTTACAATGGTGCCGGTCTTCTTGGAACATTGTCTTAACCATGGCACCCTCACCTCATCCGGGACCGAGTATTTGTACAAGCTCCTCCATGTCCTTTGGGTCTCATTTCTTACTGCAGGGGCTGGAATACCGGAGGTCTTTACCTGTATGATGTCCTAAAGCCTGAACTTTTTCTCTGTCCCATGAAGCCTACTCCAGCTTCTGTGCCTTGCAATGTGCTATCACCTCGGCCCCTGCCTTGGGCCTCCCCCACTACCAAACTGTTTGTCTGGGTCATGCCTCTGGTGTTCTTACACAAACTCATGGTTCCTGCCTGTCTCCATCCAGTGTTTGCAGCACAGACACTCCTGGATAAGACCAATGACTTGGTCCTAAGCCGTAAACGCACAATTCTTGCACCTCATGATATTGCTGCCATCCTTTTCCAAAGTTCAACCCAGGCACCTCTCATCTGCCCGCCATCTCAGTCTCCTCTCCAATCCTCCCTTCTGCTTCCAGTTAATGTCACCCTGCAGAGATGCTACTTTCTCACTGTGGCTACTATTCTGCCACTTCCAAGGGGGGAAATGATACAGCCTTGACATGGACCCTGACGTTCTTCTTGAACTACAGATACAGAAACCCACGGTTCCACATGATGAGCAGCCACAGCCTTCACATTACACCCTGTGGTTCAGAAATATCCTAGGACCAGATCCACACTACGAAACAGAACTATTCAGACTGGTGGACAGTGTGGTCCTGGTCCAGTCACCCATGGAAGGAATGTGGCCCATTAGCAAAAACATGGAACACTACAAATCAAGATCAGCTCTCTACAGAGGCAGATCACTAAGAGAACTACCCTCAATATCACACAGAAATAAGTGAAGATACCCCTCCTACTGCTCCTCATGATTGCTTTGAATAGACAAAAACGGAGACAACACATCTCCCAACAGTGCATGAAGTTG
Organism: Pelobates cultripes; assembly: GCA_933207985.1. Taxonomy (NCBI): domain Eukaryota; kingdom Metazoa; phylum Chordata; class Amphibia; order Anura; family Pelobatidae; genus Pelobates; species Pelobates cultripes. Next base: position 164,896,105 of record OW240912.1, read on the forward strand.
CTTTGCCAGACTGTGACTTCACCCTGTTTATGGATGGCTCTAGATTTGCGGACGAAAAGGGAAGGTACCATATTGGATTTGCTGTCACTATAGGGGATCAAGTACTTCAAGCATCTTCACTTCCTTCATTCATGTCTGCTCAAGAAGCTGAATTAACAGCCCTCACAGTAGCATGCAAAATGCCTGAAGGAAAGCATACTAATATCTACACTGACTCACGATATGCCCTGGGTGTGGCACATGATTTTGGATCAATCTGGAAGACAAGAATATTTCTCACAGCAACTGACACACCAGTTAAGCACAGCATGGCTATCAAGAAACTGATGGATACCCTACTTCTCCTGAAGAAGTGGCCATACTGAAGATAAAAGCTCACGGAAGACTGAATTCAGAGGAAGCACATGGCAACTACTTAGTTGACCGAGCTGCCAAACAAGCTGCAAGTGCACCAAGGGAAGTGGACAGAAGAGTGTCCGCCGAAGAAACTCCGATATTCACCATGTAGATCTTACCCACAGACCTCAAGCTCCTGAAGGACCAACAAGCAGCTGCTGACAGAAATACAAGGCTGGAAACAGAAAGGGACAACCCTTAAAGACGGGTTGTACTCCAACAATTTCAAGTTCTGTTTACCCAAGAGAGTATTCAACAGTGGTCCAGTGGGCCTACGGAGCATCATACCTGTCCAAGACCCTCATGAACTCTGTGATCAACAAATACTCTGAAGCACCTGGAATTACCTCTCTGACAAACAGTTACTGCAGATCCTGCGCCATCTGTGCCAAGGGTAACTCAGGCAGAAATGGAGAAAGCCCCAAGCATCTAGCCAAACCTCACTATCCCTTCCAAAGAACCCAAGTTGACTATATCCAGATGCCAAAGAGTGGCCGGTTCAAATATGCACTAGTTATAGTAGACATGTTTTCAGGATGGCCAGAGGCCTACCCAGTCACCAATGTGACAACCAAGACCACAAGCCAAGTAGTGCACCGTGAAAGTTGCAGAGATCACCCTGTGGATTCACCATTTCAGAATGAAGCCTGCCTCTGCTCCATGGGAAGTAGCATTTGTTGATCTTGGCAACCCTTTTGAAACTCCATTTTAAGAGAGTAAAGATACTTGTTAGAGAAAATATCAACAAGTAGGTGTTTTGATGGCCATAATAATGCCTGACCACTTGCCATCGATGGAAAGCCGAGGACCCCAAAAGGAGACCTCGTGAAGCTAAAGAGAATCAGACGTACTCCTTACCCTGCAGCCCTCACATCCGGAAGCTGAGGTGCCTACGCACGGTCGAAGCCTCTTCAGAATAATCTGTTCATCTTGAGTTTAATATTGAATAAATAATCTGAGTCCATTGTACTGAGTTAGCATGGGACAAGATTTATACAATGAAGAATAAGTAAATGTGCCCTAGCCAAGGTTATTATGCCCATACACATAATATCTGACAATCACCAAGGTATCCTTGACACCTCACGTTCTTATTTCAGGACAAAAAGGAGCACCCCCCGTAAAGTGCAGTTTTGATACTCCTTTATCAATATATATGTGTAACACCTTAATTCGGAGTATTATGTCCAGGAGCTGTTTCACCTACAAATGGCTCTTTGGTAGAAGTATATGTATAGTTGTACCAGATGTGGAACAAACAGGGAGTTTTAATATTTGGAAAAGTGATATGACAATATGTATGGTGTATATGTCTTTAAATCTGCTAGAGGCAGAATAAGTTTAGTATACACCAAATAAACTGCTTAGTAAAAGCAACTATATGATACAGAACAACAGCATGAATAGCAGTTTTCCGTGATATACTATGATGTCACAAACCCATATAGTGACACAATTAATTATAATGTATATTTCTTTAAATCTGCTAGCAGCAAACCAACTAAATTGGGCACAGCAATGCTTCTTTGACTGGAGTTGTCAATTATGTAAAGTGCAACTACATTACTTAATACTGCATTATAGTGACTTAAAACATCTGTATAAAAAGTTAAAAAGTTAAAATGAAAAATTCAAAAAAACACTATTAGAAAAGATAAAAATAGTAAAAAAGCTAATGAAAGATTTATTCACAATTACAAGTTTGTAAAAATACTGCAAATTTTAAAAATATAAGTCAGGAACGGTTTACAAGTAGATTGCCAGCAGAAAGATAGTCCTTTTAGCAAAATAACCACTGGGACCGGCTAGGATGGATATAGATACTTTGTATCAAAAATAAGTAGCTGTACTTGCCGGCTGCCGATAGAGTTGGCGTGCGTCCCAGACCTCACTCTGGGTGGTAGGTGTTAACAGCCCATCGGGGGGGAGGAGGAAGGGGAGGAAGGGGGAAGGGGAAGGGGAAGGAAGGGGAAGGGGGGAGGGAAAGGGGGAAGGGGAAGGGGAAGGAGGGGAAGGGGGAAGGGGGAAGGGGGAAGGGGGAAGGGAGAGAGAGAGATTCCTTCTGCCGGTTCAAAACTGTGTCCATGTCCTGCTTGCTGCTGTCTAACGCGTTTGGGGGTGTCAGCCCCACTTCATCAGAGACACAATAGAGCTGTATGCTAGGCTATAGTTTATATACACATCTGGTGAATGGCCAATCAATTAAGTTTTGTATATACCTTCATATTTAGAACATAGGTGTAATACAATCATCAGAAGCAGAATGCAAGCCAAACATAACAATAAATATGGTGTAATAAACTTAGTAATAAAATATGAAATATAAACTGAAAAAATCAGAATAAATGAAAATAAAGAAAAATATATAATGATAAAGAAAAAAGTATGTAGAAAATGTGTATTTATATATATATATATATATATATATATAAATAGTGGTTTTAGAATTTCAGATATTGATGGGTTTAGTTTCACTTTATTGTATGATAGTGTGAAAATTATAAAAATCATTATAAAAATTGTAAATTTCTTGTATGGAAGTTAGAAATATGTTTAAGGGGGATATTTGCGATCAATTCAGAAATGATACTCTACTGTATACTTTAGTGGGTACCGCAAGTGTATTAGGGTGGATTGAGGGAGGGTGGAATTAGAACTGAAAGTAAGATTGAATAACAGACAGAAACTTATATATTAAGTTTCATTAATCAGCTGAATAATGTGATGACCAAAGAGGTTCTGTGTACAAATAAAATTACCAAGAAATAAAATAATAATAATAATATGTATATAATGTATAAATAAATAAATAAATAAATATATAAATAGATCAATGTGTAGAGACTGATTTTAGTGCATTCAGATAATGGTGGACCTAAATATACAACGGACAAGAATGTGTTACATAATATCATCAATGTGAGAATAGAGACACCAATAGGTGGAATGTGTGTAAATTGAAAAAAGTAATGGGTGGTAAAATATAGAATCCTGAGATAGGTAAAAAAACATTTTTATTATATTCTCTCTATATATATATATATATATACATACACACATGTATTAGAATCATTTATGGAAAATGGTGTATAAAAATTAATAATAATGCCTAGATGGTGAAGGAAACCTAAAAGTATATGAATATAATGAATTAATAATATAAGGTGTGTATAAATAAGTGAAATCCTAAAATAAATACGTTACAATACTAAATTATTTGTAAGTGTGTTCGAATATGTATTTGAGAATATTACCTAAATGTTGAAAAAAAAAAAAAAAAAAGAATAAGAGGAAAAGAGTGTAATTATATGACATAAATATATGTACATTTTCTATAGAAATGCATTGAGTTCAAAGTCTATGTTTAGACCTTTGGGGACCAGAGTCTCTAGGTGGAATATCCACCTTGCTTCAGTTTGGTCCAGATTTCTTTCCATGTCGCCGCCTCTCCAGTGGACATTTACTTTTTCAATAGGTAAAAATTTTAGTCCTGTGGGGTCTCCTCCATGGAATTCTTGAAAATGTTTAGAAAGATGTGTTTGGAGTCCCTTTTTAATATTCTGAATGTGTTCCGCCATTCTTGTTTTTAATCACCTTTTTGTCCGTCCCACATACTGCTTTGGGCATGGACATGTAATGAGATAAAATCACCCCTTTTGTATCACAGCTCATATTAGTCTTCAGGTCATATTCCCAAGTCTAAACATAGACTTTGAACTCAATGCATTTCTATAGAAAATGTACATATATTTATGTCATATAATTACACTCTTTTCCTTTTTTTTTTCAACATTTAGGTAATATTCTCAAATACATATTCGAATACACTTACAAATAATTTAGTATTTTAACTTATTTATTTTAGGATTTCACTTATTTATACACACCTTATATTATTAATTCATTATATTCATATACTTTTAGGTTTCCTTCACCATCTAGGCATTATTATTATTTTTATACACCATTTTCCATACATGATTTTAATACATATATATATATATATATATATATATATATATATATATATATATGGAATATAATAAAATTTTTTTTACCTATATCAGGATTCTATATTTTACCACCCATTACTGTTTTCAATTTACACACATTCCACCTATTGGTGTCTCTATTCTCAGATTGATGATATTATGTAACACATTCTTGTCCGTTGTATATTTAGGTCCACCATTATCTGAATGCACTAAAATCAGTTTCTACACATTGATCTATTTATATATTTATAGATTATATACATATTATTATTATTTTATTTCTTGGTAAATTTTATTTGTACACAGAACCACTTTGGTCATCACATTATTCAGTTGATTAATGAAACTTAACATATAAGTTTCTGCCTGTTATTCAATCTTACTTTCAGTTCTAATTCCACCCTCCCTCATCCACCCTAATACACTTGCGGTACCCACTAAAGTATACAGTAGAGTATAATTTCTGAATTGATCGCAAATATCCCCCTTAAACATATTTTTAACTTCCATACAAGAAATTTACAATTTTTATAAAGATTTTTATAATTTTATAATTTTCACACTATCATACAATAAAGTGAAACTAAACCCATCAATATCTGAAATTCTAAAACCACTATTTTTATCTATATATATATACACACACATATATATATATATATATACACACACACACACACACACACACACACACACATTTTCTACATACTTTTTTCTTTATCATTATATCTTTTTCTTTATTTTCATTTATTCTGATTTTTTCAGTTTATATTTCATATTTTATTACACCATATTTATTGTTATGTTTGGCTTGCATTCTGCTTCTGATGATTGTATTACACCTATGTTCTAAATATGAAGTTATATACAAAATAATTGGTTGGCCATTCACCACATGTGTATATAAAATATAGCCTAGCATACAGCTCTATTATGTCTCTGATGAAGTGGGTGTAGCGTTACTCACCTTCTACAGGGGCAGGGCGCGGTCCTGCTGCTGCACGAGCCGCGCGCGGCTCATCCGACGGCCTCAGCAGGAAGGCGGGCAGTGACCGCGAGAAGCGGTCACGTGTCCCGCCTGAATCTAAGAGCGCGCCGCGAGTCTCGGGCGCACTCTTAAAGAGACAGTGGGAGCCTAAATTGTCAAAAGGCTCCCATTGGCCCCTGTCATGCCACACTCCCCATACACTTACCTTTTGGGGGTGTGGATATGACAGGAGCCAATCACATTAGTTTAGAAGCTATATAAACTTACCTCTCCCTTTACTCCCTGCCCTATCGTGGTTTCTGTATCAGTTCCCTTTAGCGCTTGTTGTGTTCAGTTGTGTTTTCTCCGTATTGACTTTGGCTTTGTTTCTGACTACGTTTTCTCTTTATCCTTATCTGTTCTGGTTGTCGGCTTGCTGTTTACTGTGTACCAGACCCCGGCTTGTCCTAGTTTATGCTGTCTCTCTGTGTCCTTGACTTCGGATCGTCCCTGACTCTGCCTCCTCTCATATACGTCGAGTCCGGCCATTCTAAGGTCCGGTAGACGTATTTCTCCTCTGTGTTGTCTTCTGTTTAGCCGAATCCTGCATGTTGAGGTATATTCTCGTTACATTACAATAGGGCCATGGACCCCGCAGATTTGGCTCAGCAAATGGCTTCTCACGAGGCAAGGTTTGTAGAACAGGATCATCGTATGGATCAGATAGCACAGGCTCTCCAGACGCTCTTGTCTAGAACTATTCCTGCAACCGCACCTAACCCTCCTACACCTCCTCCTCCCGAAGTATCCAATTCACCCAATACTTCGCCCCATTTACCACCTCCTCCTAGGTATGGAGGGGAAGCCAAGACATGCAGAGGTTTTATTAATCAAATAGAATTCCACCTTGAGATGTATCCTCATTCCTTTCCCACTGATAGGTCTAAAGTGGGGTTTTTGATGCATCAACTTACTGACAAAGCACTTGAGTGGGCAAATCCTATTTGGGAGGCCAATGGACCTATGGTGCATAATTTCAATAGCTTTCTTACGGCTTTTCGTAGAACTTTTGACACAACAAAAAGGTCAAAGAATGCCTCAAGAGCATTAATGAGAATTAAACAGGGGTCTAGGTCTGTGGCTGATTATGCTATTCAGTTTCGTACCCTTGCTTCACAGGTAGATTGGACCAATAATGGGTTAACTACTGCGTTCATGGAAGGTTTATCTGACACTATATTAGATGAGGTAGCGGCAAGGGAGCTTCCTATTCCATTAGAGGACCTTATTGACTACCTCATTGATATAGATAATAGAATTCGTGACAGGCTCTATACCAAGAACAGGAATAGACGTGTAGTCACACCTACTAACCCCAGAGTTGATAAACCTGAGAGTGTTAAAGTATCCGAGGAGGAACCCATGCAATTAGGGGTTGCCAAACTCTCAGATACTGAAAAACTACTTAGAAGAAGGAACGGACTCTGCCTATACTGTGGTAGGCGAGATCATATGGTAAAGGAATGCCCTTTGCTTCCGGAAAACTCTCGCACCTAAGACCTTATAGGGGACTGGCCTTGGGTGTGATATCTAAGTCTCCTAAATTGCCTCCTAACCGCTTGCTTCTCCCTGTTTCCCTTCATACGGGAGAGAGTTGTATAGCTGAAAGCATACTAGCCTTGGTTGATTCCGGGGCTGCTGAGAACTTCATTGACTCTGAGTTTGTTACGAAAAATAACATTCCCGTCAGAGAGAGGCAGATACCCTTGGCCATTGAGGCCATAGATGGTAGACCTTTAAATACTCCAGTAGTTACCCATGAAACTGTACCATTATTCATGTACACAGGGGTTTTACACCTTGAGACCATTCGGTTTCAGGTTATCACCTCTCCCTCTTCTCATATCGTGTTAGGGTACCTATGGTTATGTTCTCACAATCCCATTTTTGACTGGGAATTGGGGCAATTAAAATCATGGGGTAAAACCTGCCATGACTCTTGTATGAGTAAAGTTACCCCTTTAAATACCATTAATGTTCCTACTACTCCTCCTTTATCTACTGTTATACCTCCTCAGTACTTGTTTCTCAAAACTGTATTTGATAAAAGGGAAGCTGATAAATTACCACCTCACAGATCCTATGATTGTGCTATCGATTTATTGCCTGGCACTATACCTCCTAAGGGCAGGGTGTACCCTTTATCTATTCAAGAAAACCGTATCATGGAGGAGTATGTTAAAGAATCACTAGAAAAAGGGTTCATTAGGAGATCCTCTTCTCCAGCTGGAGCAGGGTTTTTCTTCGTATCTAAGAAAGAGGGTGATTTAAGACCGTGCATTGACTATAGAGGTCTAAACAAAATCACTATCAAAAATGCATACCCTATACCTTTAATTACAGAGTTATTTGACAGGCTGAAACATGCTACTGTGTTCACCAAATTGGACCTTAGAGGTGCATACAATTTAATACGCATAAAGGAAGGTCACGAATGGAAGACTGCATTCAACACTAGGTCCGGTCATTACGAGTACACTGTTATGCCATTTGGTCTTTGCAATGCCCCAGCAGTATTTCAGGAATTTATTAATGACGTCCTAAGAGACTTTATTCACACATTTGTAATTGTATACTTGGACGACATATTGATATATTCTACAGATTTACACACTCATCACAGACATGTCACAACGGTCCTGAAGACCCTTCTTACTAATGGTCTTTATTGTAAACTAGAGAAATGTTTATTTGACCAGTCTGAAGTCCAGTTCTTGGGGTATTTGATTTCCGCCAAAGGGTTTCGTATGGATCCCCAGAAGCTTTCTGCTGTCATAGAGTGGCCTCTACCACAGGGCTTGAAAGCAATTCAACGTTTTCTTGGTTTCTCTAACTATTATAGACGCTTTATTAAGGGTTTTTCGTCTATTGTAGCACCTATCACCCGTATGACAAAAAAGGGTGGTAATACTCGTGTCTGGTCTCCCGAGGCACTTCAGGCTTTCGACTTTCTTAAAACTACATTTGCCTCTGCACCTATTTTACAGCACCCTATCCCCTCACTGCCTTATATTCTTGAAGTTGATGCTTCTGAAATCGGGGTAGGTGCTGTTTTGTCCCAAAGAGAATCGCCTGAAAGGCCATTGCATCCTTGTGGCTTCTTTTCTAGACAAATGTCCAAAGCTGAAAGGAATTATGATGTGGGTAATCGTAGCTCTTAAAGAATGGAGACACTTGTTAGAAGGAACTAAGGATCCTATCCTCATTTTTACAGATCACAAGAATCTATCCTACCTTGGTGAAGCTAAAAGATTATCTTCTAGGCAGGCTAGATGGTCACTATTTTTGTCCCGTTTCAATTATATTATCACCTATAGGCCAGGTGATCGCAACATTAAAGCAGATGCTCTGTCCAGACAGTTCGAAACTACTGACAAACAGGAGGTTGATGTTACTCCTGTCATTCCCCCAGACAGGATAATAGCCACTACTTTGTTGTCTATTTCTTCATCCCTCTTGCAGACCATACAGGCGAAACAAAGTATGGCACCTAACGAGAGGCCTATTGATAAATTGTTTGTTGATGTTCCAGAGAGACGGGAGATTCTGTCATTATATCATGATACTAAGACTGCTGGACATCCTGGTATTACCAAAACGATGTCAGCAGTTTCTCGATATTTTTGGTGGGGTTCCTTACGCAAGGATGTCACTGACTATATAAGTGCTTGTACTACTTGTGCATGTATGAAAACGTCTCGTAGAGTTCCTTGTGGGCTTCTGCATCCCTTACCAGTTCCCGAGAGACCTTGGTCTAACCTATCCATGGATTTTATTGTTGAATTACCCCCTTCGAATGGTAACACAGTCATCCTGATGATAGTAGATCGGTTTTCCAAGATGGCTCACTTTGTGTCTCTTCGCAAGTTGCCCACATCCAAGGAACTGGCTCTTGTCTTTGCTAGAGAAGTATTTCGGTTACATGGTATTCCTGTATCTATCGTGTCCGATAGGGGTAGCCAATTTATTTCCAGGTTCTGGAAAGCCTTTTGCTCAGAAATGGGTATTTCTCTCTCATTTTCTTCCGCTTACCATCCCCAATCTAATGGAGCTGCTGAACGTGCCAACCAGTCTCTGGAGCAGTACCTTCGTTGTTTTGTGTCTCACCATCAGGACAATTGGTCTGACCTGCTTCCTTGGGCTGAGTTTGCTCGGAACAATGCCACTCATGATTCTTCCAGCAAAAGCCCTTTTTACGTTGTCTATGGCCAGCATCCCGTTGTTCTTCCGGCTGCATTCTCCTCACAGGGCATGCCAGTTCTGGATGAGCATTTGGCTGGTTTGCGTAATACTTGGGAGCAGGTTCAGCGTTCTTTGGTGGATTCCGCTGCTCGCCAGAAGGCTCAGGCTGACAAGCATTCGCAGGGCAGCTCCTACTTATGTTGTGGGGGACAGGGTTTTGCTTTCCACGCTGAATATTCGCCTGCAGGTGCCTTCTATGAAATTGGCTCCCCGTTTCATAGGTCCTTATCGTGTACTGCATAAGGTTAATCCTGTTTCATACGCCTTGGGTCTTCCTAGGAATCTGCGTATTCCTAATGTATTTCACACCTCGTTGTTGAAGCCTACGTACGCAACCGCTATACCCGGCATTCCCCGCCTCCACCTCCTGTCTCTGTGGAGGGTCATGAGGAATTCGAAGTCTCTGCTGTTCTTGACTCTCGTTACCTTAGGGGTCGACTTCAGTACTTGGTGCATTGGAAGGGTTATGGGCCTGAGGAGCGCAGTTGGATTTCAGCTGATGCTGTTCACGCTCCCCGCCTTGTGCGTTCTTACCATTCTCGTTTTCCTGCCAGGCCTGGCCCTACCCGCCCGGAGGGCGTGTCCTCAGGGGGGGGTACTGTAGCGTTACTCACCTTCTCCAGGGGCCGGCTGCGGTCCTCTCTTCGAGCCGCGCGCGGTCCTGCTGCTGCACGAGCCGCGCGCGGCTCATACGACGGCCTCAGCAGGAAGGCGGGCAGTGACCGCGAGAAGCGGGCAGTGACCGCGAGAAGCGGTCACGTGTCCCGCCTGAATCTAAGAGCGCGCCGCGAGTCTCGGGCGCGCTCTTAAAGAGACAGTGGGAGCCTAAATTGTTAAAAGGCTCCCATTGGCCCCTGTCATGCCACACTCCCCATACACTTACCTTTTGGGGGTGTGGATATGACAGGAGCCAATCACATTAGTTTAGAAGCTATATATACACTTACCTCTCCCTTTACTCCCTGCCCTATCGTGGTTTCTGTATCAGTTCCCTTTAGCACTTGTTGTGTTCAGTTGTGTTTCTCCGTTTTGACTTAGGCTTTGTTTCTGACTACGTTTTCTCCTTATCCTTATCTGTTCTGGTTGTCGGCTTGCTGTTTACTGTGTACCAGATCCCGGCTTGTCCTAGTTTACGCTGTCTCTCTGTGTCCTTGACTTCGGATCGTCCCTGACTCTGCCTCCTCTCATATACGTCGAGTCCGGCCATTCTATGGTCCGGTAGACGTATTTCTCCTCTGTGTTGTCTTCTGTTTAGCCGAATCCTGCGTGTTGGGGTATATTCTCGTTACAGTGGGGCTGACACCCACGAAACGCGTTAGACAGCAGCAAGCAGGATACGGACACAGTTTTGAACCGGCAGAAGGAACCTCTCTCTCTCTCTGTGCAACATCCACGATCTGGGGACCGACGGGCTGTTAACACCTACCACCCAGAGTGAGGTCTGGGACGCACGCCAACTCTATCGGCAGCCGGCAAGTACAGCTACTTATTTTTGATACAAAGTATCTATATCCATCCTAGCCGGTCCCAGTGGTTATTTTGCTAAAAGGACTATCTTTCTGCTGGAAATCTACTTGTAAACCGTTCCTGACTTATATTTTTAAAATTTGCAGTATTTTTACAAACTTGTAATTGTGAATAAATCTTTCATTAGCTTTTTACTATTTTTATCTTTTCTAATAGTGTTTTTTTGAATTTTTCATTTTAACTTTTTAACTTTTTATACAGATGTTTTAAGTCACTATAATGCAGTATTAAGTAATGTAGTTGCACTTTACATAATTGACAACTCCAGTCAAAGAAGCATTGCTGTGCACAATTTAGTTGGTTTGCTGCTAGCAGATTTAAAGAAATATACATTATAATTAATTGTGTCACTATATGGGTTTGTGACATCATAGTATATCACGGAAAACTGCTATTCATGCTGTTGTTCTGTATCATATAGTTGCTTTTACTAAGCAGATTATTTGGTGTATACTAAACTTATTCTGCCTCTAGCAGATTTAAAGACATATACACCATACATATTGTCATATCACTTTTCGAAATATTAAAACTCCCTGTTTGTTCCACATCTGGTACAACTATACATATACTTCTACCAAAGAGCCATTTGTAAGTGAAACAGCTCCTGGACATAATACTCCAAATTAAGGTGTTACTCATTTATACTTTAACATTTTAGACAGGTATTGGGTGAATTCCTGTCTTTGTCCAGTTTTGAGCAACCCACCTCAAGTCAGACTCCCTCATCCCTGTGTGTTGCATTAGGCAGACCAGACTCTACACATATATATTGATGCCATAGGGGTGCCAAGGGTGGTACCAAATGATTTAAACGTGACGGACGAAGTTTGAATCTATTACCCCAACCATCACTGCTAATAAACATTGTTTGGATTAATTATAGCAATTACAACCAACAGCGCTGTGTTAATTATACCAGAGATGCCCTTGATTAGGGATAGTAAGTAATTGTTTTAAAATAATAGTAATTTTAAGGGGGGACTGTTGTGGACAGAATATTCACTTTATTAATTTTAGTAAAATGCCTATTTACTCTGCATAACTGTATTCAGTATTATTCAATGTTTGCTGTGTTAACCTAACTGCTAGAAGCTCCCCCTAACAGTCACTCCCTTCCTGTGTCCATTGAAAGCTCAGAAATGGCTGCTAGGGAGTTTCCCCTGTCATCAACTAACCACCTCGTGTAGCAAGATGGCGCTGGCATCTGGAGGAGAACTCCATGGCAACAGTGCCATCATGCCTTGTAGAAAGTACAATAGATAAGACACTCAGCATTCACCAGTTAAAGATGTATTTTCTGTTATCTTGTTTTCTGCATATGACGTATTTCTGCTTTATAAGGTGCTCCCCGCCCCCTGAATAAATCATTCCTGAGTTTTTCATCAACCTGGAAACTTGTGTCTGGTGTGAATTACTTTAGGAAGCGTGCACACAACATATAACCAATTTGGACAGGGGCAGATATACAAATTTAACAAACACTTGATTTGATCTTTAACAGGGGGACTACCAGACATTACAGGCACTCCCCCTGCTGGCACTGCTATGGACGGCTATGCCGTCAACGTGACCTCTCCCTATACAACCAAGCATTCTGCTAGCATTTCCAGCTGCTCTATTACATTGTCTTCCTACGTTTAAGTCATCTGAAATAATTACTCCTAAATCCCTCAGATGTTGAGGTTAGTAGGGTATCAAATATCCTATACTCTGCCCTTGGGTTTTACGTCCACGGTGCATTATCTTGCACTTATCCACATTAAATGTCAGATGCCACTGCTCTGACCAGTTTTCACATTTTTCTAAATCATTTGCCATTTGGCTTATCCCTCCTGGAACATCAACCCTGTTGCAAAATTTAGTATCATAAGCAAAAAGACATACCTTACCAGCAAGACCTTCTACAAGATCACTAATAAAAATATTAAAGAGAATGTGTCCAAGTACAGATCCCTGAGGTACCCCACTGGTAACTAGACCTTGCTTCGAATATACTCTGTTGACTACAACTCTCTGTTGCCTGTCATTTAGCCACTGCCTAACCCATTCAACAATGTGTGTGTGTCTCTACATGTGTCTGTATGCATGTCTGTATTTATGGGTCTCTGTGTGTGTGTGTGTGTCTGTATGTATGTGTATCTGTTTGTCTACATGTGTGTGGGGGGGGGAGGGGGACATGTGGGGTAGAAGATAGATGTACTGTGGGGCAGGGGGGCCAGGGCAATTTTAGCACCAGGCCCCATGGTTTCTAGTTACGCCTCTGGTTAAAAGGGGATATATTTAACTGTTTATTAAATGCAAGAGCAATAAATCTAGATTTTGAGTAGAAAATTATGTGAGAGGATGGATAAAATAATCTTATTGCTGACCTTTTTTAGTAAAGTCCGCTCTTGTATGTGGACACACCTTTCCAGCTCGGTAACTCGTTTCATTGTCGCACTTAGCAGGTCAAAATCACTGGGAACAGACCCTACAAAAACAAGCCATTGAATTATGCACACCCTTTCTTCCAAATTGCATAATTCTAAATTACCAGGACATCTGACCTTTAATTTACCAAATAGGCGACGTTATTCAGTATTAAGTACTGCACTGGCTGTTCTTCATTTGCTGGTTCTAAACATGCAAGGAATAAATATCTATTTCTTTCTTTTTTTTATTTAGCAATTTTCATAATCACTTTTACACGTTTCAAATATTTCAGGTTTCAAAATGTTCATTCACATGACATAACACATAAAATGGTCATACAATAATAATATAAAAGTATACTAAACGACCAAAGTAACAATTGTATCGTACAACAATATGATATCGCATAAAGTGATAGGTATTTTTCTTATATTAATTACAGAAATAAAAGAAATAGGCAGTTAAATAGAAATAAATAAAGAGAAGGGAAGAAAACAAAGAAAGTGGAATGTTGATATAGACAGCATACCTTATACTCATTCTGTTCCATATATGAAGTTTAGGTATGGAAAATAAAACACCTTTATGATTTCTTCACAGCTGTATAAATATGTCTTGGTATGGTAATACAATGCTCAATAGCAGATAATATGTTTACTCTGAGTAAGGCCTATCAACATCTTCTAACAATACAAATGGTATTTCTATGAGCACAGCTGTGGAAACCGCTGCCGAACAGCTCATTGTGTCTAATTTTGTTGTTGTGCTTTGATGCACTTTTCCATGAATCCTTTTATTCCATGCTTTTTCCTACCCTCCGTGCCATACTTTCATATATTTTTGTGCTCTCAATTTGTGTTATACATGTGTCAATCTGAGGTGTATTCGCGGTGGACTAGTTTTTGCCTCTAGTTATTAGAGCAGTTATTGTTATATGATAAATAAGGTATTGGTCCTCCTTTAGGAGGTTATTTAGAAGATTACGTAATAAGAAACAATCTGGCGCAAACAGGAGTGAGATACCAGTACTGGACGTAACAAGGCCTGCAACTTCTTTCCAAAATCCCATTAGTTTGGGGCAGGCCCACCAAATGTGCATCATAGTGCCAATACTTGTACCACATTGTCAACATATGTTTTGGCATTAGGATTGGCATGGGCCAGTTTCAACTGCACCCAATAACACCTATAAAAAGTTTTTTTCTTGAGCAGTCTATATGATCTGAACATAATGTTAAGGTTTATGTGCTTTCAAAATTTTAGCCCATTCGCTGTCTGTGAGGGTTTTCCCCATATCTTTATGCCAAGCTTCTATAAATTTGTAGGAAGAGGAATCTGCTGATTTAAATATATTTGCACAGAGTAAAGAAATTACTTTTGTGTGGCTTTTTAAGCCCCAGGCAAAGTCATTCGAGGTCTGTCAGCTGCTGCTCATGTACATTATTTGGATCAAATACAAAAGGAGCTACGCATCCAAGACTAAAGTTGTAAATACGAGTAATGTGCTACATTGGGGAGGTCCTCTTGCAAGGACTGAAAACCTAACACATCCTTAACCTGCAGTAAGTGGTATAGAGAGGTTGAGCGCTCACTATAATCTTGTATGCAAATGATTTTGTCACATGCATTAAGTGATATAGAGAGGTTGAGTGCTCACTATAATCTTGTATGGAAATTATTTTATCATTGTAAGAATTTCATAAACAATAATGGGGTCCTAGAAACTATATATTTGAGATTGAGTTAAAGAAAGCAAAGTCACAGACTCCAAAAATTTTGTCAATAGTTAACTGTGTTGGTTGATGAAGGTGAACATCATCTTTTAGATTGTAAAGAACGCTATAATAATGATCTAATTTGTTTATAATATCTTGTGGCTTCGAGAGTTTTGTCCCTTGGCTAGTCAATATGTAAGGAATTTTAGTATGGGCTTGTCTTTGCCTAAGCATAGTAGCCATCCTTTTCCCTGCCTTATTTTTTGAGTATAGTTACACATTTTTCATTTTCGAAGTGTAGAGGCCGTTTTTGCCATATCAATATCATTTAGATTTTCAGTAAGAGTATTTAGCATTTCCTGAGTCTGTTCTGATGGATTAAGGAAATTACGGTTTGTGACATCCCTTAGCTTCCATAACAATTGAAGTCTGTCTTTTTGCGATTGTCTTTTTTGAAAAGATGCCTGACTAATAATCAGTACCCTAATTACAATTTTATGTGCTTTCCAGAGTGAGAAAGATGTGACATCGTGGGTGTCATTTTGTTTAAAATATTCAGTTAATGAGTTCAGAAGTGTTTTTATGAGCAAGTCATTTTCAAATTTGTAATTTTTTTTAAAAGGGTCTCATTAACACGCCATGATGTTTGCTACGCAAAGCAAATTGGTCTCTAATTGTGATAACCAGTGGAACGTGGTTCAGACCAAATTATGTCCCCAATGGTGCTGTGTAACATGTTATGTTATACAACGCTGAACCTGAAGTGAAAGCCAAATCAATTCTAGAGCAAGTCTGATGCACTGCGTAATAATTAGTAAATTCCTTTTCTGATGGGCCAAATATCTTAAAGCTAAAAAATTAAAGAACAAATTCCAGTAACAATTTTGTCAGTGCTCTACATTGTGTTTTAAAGGTCCTATACCTGGGTGAGGCTGTGGATAAGGATGCATCCATCTTAGGATCGAGGATATGATTGACACCCCCACAAACAATAGTCATACCTGTTTGTATTGGACTTAGTTTATCCAAAATTCTATGCATATAGTTTTTGTTTTGTTAATTTGGGCCATATACTGTGGATCAGTGTATACTGATTATTATTGATTAAATGTATTGATCTGCTCACAATTGCAAAAGACAGGGATTTATGAATCAATTTAATAACACCTCGTGTTCTAGATGTATAGGTTGAATCATATTCGACTAGATAGTCCTGAAATACAAATGAAAGTATTCTACCTTTTTGCAAATGGGTTTCTTGAAAATAAAAGATGTCTGCTTTGACCCGCTTTGCCTCTTCTAATAGAAGACGGCACTTATGAGGAGCGTTAGGTCCCCTAATAATTTGAGATTATATTTTCATATCAGTGTTCTGTGTTAGAAGAAGGCCAGGTTATGTAGTTTTCCCCTAGTATACAGGAACCTGCTACTCAGTGTAGTCACACCTTTGACCTCTCCATTGTATAGACACTCATTTTTCCCAAACAATCTTATACATGTAATGCGTGTTTTCTATGAAGAATAGAAGGTGAAATGAAAGAGATAGTGATCCTTATGGGCCAGAAAACATTTGGTAAAACAAGCAGTGAGAATTGAACCAAACTATATACAAACATTCCCTAAGCAAGAGAATGGTAAGCAAGGAACGCACCAATAGGGGTATGGGACTTCCCATGTGCCCCATATATATTGGCTGACTGGGCTCCCACAGTCCTGTAAAATGCAGTTTATCTAGTATCACTGAGTGCAAGTAGCATTGATCATTAACTAAGCACTAGTGGTACTCTTTAATAAACTCTCA
Source organism: Pelobates cultripes (assembly GCA_933207985.1). Lineage (NCBI taxonomy): Eukaryota > Metazoa > Chordata > Amphibia > Anura > Pelobatidae > Pelobates > Pelobates cultripes. Next base: position 164,913,223 of record OW240912.1, read on the forward strand.
AAGGAATCAATACATTGAAATATGTAAATGGAAATAATACATTCAATATTAAGGAAATATCTACAAAAATAAATACATTGATTAAATTAAATAGTATTATAATTAAATCATGTTATACTGACACAGACTTTGTACCTCAATTGCATAAATACCTTCCATGGCTTCATTGCTAGAAATATTTTGTCATGTGAAATACATAGTATAAACTAGGTTAAATTCTGACCTATACTATAACTTATCCAATGTAATGTATTATTTCCACTGGCTTCTTATCAAAACCTGTATAAAGCTGTACTGGAAACCTTTAGTGGTAGACCATAAACAATGTTTAAATTAGTCAGTAGCGCAACATAACAAATAATAATTCGTAACTTACATTTCATTAGAGTGCAATGAGGCTTTTTCAAAGCCTAAAACATGTCTTGTCGATAAGTGCCATTGATCACCCACATCACCAACATGCTTGTTAAGTTGATTAAAGTAGTAATCAGTCTTTATGCCTATTCCACTCTAGAGTCACTTGACTGTGTGTCTTCATATCTGTGGACCTGGACTAGGGAGTAAGGCCCCATTTCTTGAGTGTAGCCATGCCATCCTCTGGCGAGTGGATAACTACCTGTCTGGAATTTAATTTGTTTATTACTGGCCCTTTAAGACCGCATGAAAGTACACACCTCTTTGGTTATTTAAACGCCAATCTCCAATACCTCAGGGCACAATTAATGTGTTAATCTGACTGATTGCATGAACTTCCTTCCTAATCATTTGGATCACTCCTAGAGAGACAGTGTGTTCCATCACCGGACCCCTTCTGAATCGCCTCTTCAGACCCCTAATATCTTTGATTACCTGGTTAACTAATTTGGACTGGCCTTGACTCTGCTTTTGGAATTTCCTTCAATCTCCTATTGAACGACCTTGGACTGGATAAAGGACATTGCTTATGGACTAATCCTGGACACATCACCTAGACTTATATTTTCAAGGACTGTCAGTTTATCTCTCTGCTTTGCTGCCATATCAGTTTGCCGTGCTGAAACTGCCTCACAATAAAAAGTGAGTGGTTCTTATTTTTTTTTGCTTGGCATTTGTTAAAGAAAAAAACATGACACTACCATTTCTACCTGTCGGAGCACTAATAATTTTGTGGGGTAACTCCATCTATAACTCAGGCCATTGAGTCTTAATGTATCTAAAAAAAATATTCTTCTTCTTCGGAATATATTGGCAGAAAGGTCTGTAAATATTTTGATATTGCTGTACTGCGTAGGCCAGTCCTTAGTAATACAGCAATGTTTTACCACCTTCTACTTAGTATGGTAGTAATGAGTGCATAGAATTATGTCTCGAGGGAAAGCATCAGGCAAATGTCTCCGTTTTGGAACCCTGTGGTACCTGACAAGCAATAACATTTTGGCCCGGGATGTCAGGTGCAAAACTTCGTAGGAAGCTATGAATAAATTTATATTATTTAGCTTCTGTTACAGATTCTGGAACTCCCCACAGTTGCAGGTTGTTCTGTCATGCTCTGTCTTCTGCATCTACTAGTTTGGACTCCACAGTCTCAAGCTGTCCTTCTAGACGCTGCACCTTTTCAGTAATATTATTATGCACCTCTGCATACTCCGCCATCTTGGATTTCATGTCCATTGTATGATTGCCTAGGTTGAGCAGATCTTGATGAGCTTATTGGAGAACGCATTTAAGGACTGTGTGAGGTATTGTTTAGTCAACTGATCAGTGTCTTATTGATATCCAGGGCAGGGTTACTGTCATCAGAAGTTCCTCTGCCATCTTCCTGTAGTGCAGTCTGCGTGGCCAAAATCGTAGATATTGTTTTTTGGGCAATAAAGTTAAACTTTTCGGCAGCATCGCAAAGCTAATCAATGTTAGACACTTGTGTCCTAAATATAAAGGATCAGGGAGCCCATATGCCCTACATATCAGGTAGCCATCTTGCTCAGTAGACAGCCACACCCCCTTTACCCCAATTAAATCTCTATTTCTCTTGAGGTTGCCTAAAGTTCCATGGCACCATTACTCTGGCTTTTAATATCAAACTGTTAAACCCTTGGCGATGATGTAACGGTCTGTGGCCTCAAGCAGTGCAGGGCTTTAATGCCAGTTGATGGCATAGACCATCACATATTAAAAGTACTAGTAAGGTTAAATCCCTGCCTCTACAAAGGATTCGATTGTATTACTGAATAACTGTCAGCTGGTGCCAGTTAGTGTCCTCAGACAGATAAGCTATGTGCAGCATTCAAAGAGAGTGCTAAATACCGCTACTGAGCGATTGCTCTCAGCAGCAGTAATTCTGGGTCTGCCACCTGCTTGAACAGGGAGCCCAAGGTATTTTTAGATACCCAAGGATTCCCTCTGTCTATACGGGACATATTCAGATGAGCTTTGCGAAGTGCTAAAAGAGTGTGCATCACACTGCAGTCTAAATCTCCTTAGCTGAGCAATCTTGCCCAGCCGCAGTGATTCTGAATCTGTACCAGGGTATGAAAAGACCCTGGTAAAGTCTCCCTGCACCCCCCTCTACCCAGTGATCGGTGCTGGTCAGCTGGCCAAGCCAGATTCAGGAAAGACTGCAGAGTGCGAGATCTCCCTCTCATGCTGCAATCACACAGGACAGAGCGCTCTGTGCTGTGTTAGCTGGGAAATCCTTCTGCTATGGTCAGTGGTAGGAAATATCTGTGAGGTGGAATTAGGGTCAAAATAGGGGCAAGAGGGATTGAGCTTACATGCTAGAGGGAATGGGGTATTGTGACACAAAAGTTAAACGTAGAGTAGAAAAGAAGGCTGCTAGGATAGTATTCATTATAAGGGCTTAGTGGTGCTTTGATGACAGTTTCAGAAGAGGAATCAGGGGGCGGGGAGGAAAAGCTGTTCACAATTTAATTGATATGCTTCCCTAAAGAAGTAAGTTTTCAAAGAGTGAAGATTGGGTGCAGTGGCGGATCTGGCGGGGGAGGGCGCAACGGTGCAATTGCCCCCCTGAGAGCCAATGCTCTCTCCTGCCCTGCTGGGTGCCTTTACGAACCAGAGGGGAGATCAGAGATCTCCCTCACCGGTCCGCAGGCACTTTGCTGGACAGCCCCCATGGGAGGGAGAGGAGACCCGGGAGTCTCCAGCTTTCAGATCCGCTGGGTCTTCTCTTGCGAGCACAGAGCTTTGCCGTGGTTACAATAGCAACGCTCTGTCAGGAGCTGCAGGCTAGAATTCACTTCCCACTAGAACCGTCAGGGATTCTCCAACAGACAATCAGGGCTTCACAATCGATATCCCCCTCCCTGCCCCCACTGCACCCCCACACACACACTGACCCCCACTGCAACCCCATACACACACTGCCCCCACTGCACCCCCATACACATACTTCTCCCCCATACACACTGCCCACACTGTACCCCATATACTCTGCCACACTTACACCTCTGTGCCCCATACACACACTGCCACCACTGTACCCCCATACACACACTGCACCCCACGCACACTGCCCCCACCACACACTGTTCCCACTGCACACCATGTATACAATGCACTCCCATGAACACACTACACCCCCAACACACACACTGCCCCTCGTATACACAGTGCTCCCACTGCACCCCCATACACACAGTCTCACATACGCACATTGCACCCCTCACACAGACTGCCTCCCATAAACACATACAGCACCACACACACACACTGCCTACTTACACACATTACTAGAGGCCCTATCCCCTACTACAGCCCCTATCCTGGCAGACCCCAGGTAAATTGTCAAACTGTTCTTAAACGGTTTGACTATTTACTCTGGGAGGTCACCACGGCTGTAGTGGTTATTGTGAGCTGTAGTGGTTATTGTGCCTGGATTGTTTCTTTAAATAATCTATGAATGCCCCTCCCGAGATAAGGCTCTGGATACACCCGATTGGGTGAAAGTCTAACAGAGAGGGGAAGGGTGTAGCCCTAGAGAAGTCTTAATGGTGAGAATCAGAGGTGGGGGTACGAACAGAGGTTAGACGGAGGTCTCCGGCAGAGCGTAGGGGCCTAGACGGGACATATTTGTGTATTAGTGGGGATAAGTAGCTCGGAGCAGCATTGTCTAGAGATTTGTAAGCAAGTGTCAGGATCTTAAATTGAGCCCTATATCCTTGGGGAAGCCATGTAGGGACTGACAAAGGGGGGAGGCATGGGAGGACAGGATTATGGATAGGGTTAGTGGCTCGATTTCTATACACATAAAGTATCAAAAGAAAGCCCTATTTCACCTTTAAAATTATATAAAAGATGTATGGGTGCACCTAAACTGAAAGGGTGAAATTAAAGATTATGCTAGTTTTAGTGTACTAATAATCTTAATTTTAGTAATGACAGGAGGTGAGTATTTTGCATAATCTCTCTTTACTAGCTCAACACAGCAGCAAAGAAACACATAGAAAAAAAAAACACTCACAAGAGAGTAGGATGTACATAAGGCATAGTGACCGTATCACTTCCTCTTTCAGAAAGCGACATCAAGCAGAAGTAAACATATAACAAGCAATAACTCCCAAGTCCAATATCCAGAGGAGCAAACCTCCCTGTGATTTCCACACAAACAACGGAAAAGTGTTCCGGGACGAATCAAATACGAAGGACTAAAATTCCAGAGAGTTTCACACGAACAAACAAATGTCTTCAGAGACTAATCATACTGAAAAGAGAATGTGTGACAGGTTTAGAAACATATTGAATAGTATTTGTGGAACTGCACTCACTCCCACAAATCTGAGCAAGGGTGCTTGCTGAGCCGGAAACAAACACCAGATTTCCAAACATTAGTAAAGTAATAGAGGTCCAGGCACTTTATTAGGAACCACACCAGCAACGTTTCGACCCCAAAATGTCTTTGTCAAAGACCTCTTGGGGTTGAAACGTTGCTGGTGTGGTTCCTAATAAACTGCCTATCTTGAACCAGGGAGTGCCTGGACCTCTATTACTTTACTAAGGTTTAGACACATAGTCATGAACATGTAAATCCAAGTTAAGTACTGTATACATCATCCCATAGAAGAAAATTGTAAATTACAATCTAATAACTGAATAACTATTATGTAAAACTCCAATGAGAATTCCAGATTATTGGAAATACAATCATCAATGTATGCACAAAACATGAGAGCCAAACCTACCTTAGACCTGTGATACATACAAAGGAAGAACAGAAAGGGTGGGTTAGCGAAGCAGGGAGGGAAAATACTTGTCTCCTGTCATTACTAAAATTAAGATTATTAGTACACTAAAGCTAGCATAATCTTCAATTTTACAACATTACAGGAGGCTTCGTATTTTGCATTTTTAACGCTGAGAAAAGAATAGAAAACTAAGGATTGTCAGGGCTACAGGAGAAACCTCTCCGTCGAATGCCCGAACATCCGGTACCTGACGGAAAGCCGCACCAGACCAAGCATAAAAGTCTGTCAGCAGATGCCCAGTTCCATAGAGAAAATGGAGAACGACCTCCACATCCCATAAGCCAAAGATGGATGTCACTGGGTAGTTGGTACACAAGAGGATCCTAGTCCATCGGGAGTCCTCAGACCGGTACACGGGCCGTTGAGCCATCCCAATCACACCACATAATGGATCAAGGTACAGTTCCAAACACCAATCAGACCAGGAACGCCAGATGGAGAGGTAGCATCATCACGTCCCTGGAGCCCAAGAGTCTCGCAAGAGGTCACAAGCAACCTGCGATAGTCCGCCGATCTGCCAAGAACCCCAAAAAGAGTCCAGGCCAGCAGGGCAGCCGACTCTCCAGGAAGATGTGGGGTCAGTGTGAAATAGTAGGAGGAGATCCTCACCAGTCAGTCCCGTAAGGTCTGGGAAACAAGGTTGATTCTGTTACAGTGGGACGGCAAAGGCGGTGTTATTCGTTGAACAACGAGATGATGGAGAATTTTCGCAAACATTGCAAGGAGGGATAAGCATACGTCCCCCGGGGAGGCCCAGTTGGCCGGAGTGCGATCAACATTGTGCACCATCGTGCATTGTGGCAATTGAAGAACACCGCATTCTGGCGGTCCCTCTGATATGTGTCTCCCCTGGAAGACAGTCCAACCTCGGGGTTCTGCGAGGAAGGTAGGAATCTAAGATGCCTTTCATTTTGTCTGATAGAAGATGGGAGTTGGTTCCATCCAGGCAAATGGTATACCTGATTGTCGATGCTCTGTCCATCCGGAGTAGGATGCAACAGATGGAGTACTTCTTTACCAGTCTACAGATAGTGCAGTATTGCACGAATAATTCTAGGTATGCAACGTGTAGGGTCACGGTGTTGCAGTAAAGGACCTTATGAATATTCCTTGAGGATAGAGGAGACCTTTGAAGAGGGGCAGCTTCCGTGTACAAGGCGCGGAGTTGCTTACGAATCCTAAAAAGCGGATCATCCACTACGAAACATGACGGTTTCGTCTACACGAAAGGAGTATGATAGTTTTCCAACAATTACCGTATTTATCGGCGTATAACACGCACCGGCGTATAACACGCACCTCATTTTAAGAAGGAAATTTCAGGGGAAAAAAACTTAAAGGACCACTATAGTGCCAGGAAAACATACTCGTTTTCCTGGCACTATAGTGCCCTGAGGGTGCCCCCACCCTCAGGGACCCCTCCCGCCGGGCTCTGGAGAGAGGAAGGGTTAAACACTTACCTTTCTCCAGCCGGGTGGGAGCTACCTCCTCTCCTCCTTGCTCGCGACGTCATCGGCTGAATGCGACGCCGCATTCAGCCGTCACATAGGAAAGCATTTACAATGCTTTCCTATGGACGCTGGCGTGCTCTCACTGTGATTTTCACAGTGAGAAGCACGCAAGCGCCTCTAGCGGCTGTCAATGAGACAGCCACTAGAGGCTTTGGAGGCTGGATTAACTCAGTAGTAAACATAGCAGTTTCTCTGAAACTGCTATGTTTATTAAAAAAAGGGTTAATCCTAGAGGGACCTGGCACCCAGACCATTTCATAAAGCTGAAGTGGTCTGGGTGCCTAGAGTGGTCCTTTAAATTTCAAATAAAGAACTTCTTACCCCCCTTTCTACTCCCCCCCTCTTCTTACTTCCCCTTCCCCTTACCCTCTCCCCTCTTCTTACCCCTCTTCCCTCTTCTTACTCCCTCCCCTTCCCTCTTTCTACTCCCTCCCCTCTTACCTCCCTTCTTACTCCCTCTTCCCCTCTTCTTACCCTCCCCTTCCCTCTTCTACTCCCTCCCTCTTACCTTCTTACCCTCCCCTTCTTACCCCTTTCCCTCTTCTTACCCCTTCTTACCCTCCCCCTTCCTCTTCTTACCTCCCTCCCTTACCCTCCCTCTACTCCCCTTCTTACCCCTCCCCCTTCTACCCCTCTTCTTACTCCCCTCTTCTACCCTGCTTTCTTTACTCTCTCTACCCGCTTTCCCTCCTGGCCTCCCTCCCCTTACTACCCCCTCCCCCTTCTTACTCCCCCCTCCCCTCTTCTTACCCCCCTCCCCCTCTATTTACCCCCTTCTTACCCCCCTCCCCTGTAGCGTGGTCGAGCTGCTCTGCTGTCCGCGGTGGCCGGCCGGAGTGATAGGAAGGTGCACGCTCAGTGTGCACCTTCCTGTCAGTCCGACCGGATACAGGAAACAGAAACTCCTGCAGCTACAGGGGAGGTGAGTACCAACTGCAGCCGCCTGAGCGCTCTTGACAGAGCGCTCAGGCGGCTGCAGTATTTAAAGGGCTGGCGTATAACACGCACCCACAATTTCTCCCCTATTTTAAGGGAGAAAAAGTGCGTGTTATACGCCGATAAATACGGTACATTCGCTGTTGAGGGAGATATTCCTTTAAGCAGGGAGCGCTGAAACACCTGTCCAGTAGTTAACAGTGTCTGTCATAGCATGTCTCCATTCGGTAGTGCATATCTAGTAGTGGCCTCACCCCGGATGCACAGGCCATCCCACTGTCATGGGAGATATTCTGTGAAGCTGGAAGTGCTGAAAATTAACAGAAGAATAGATTAGCTTTTACATAGCGGGATTCAACCCAGGTGCACGGGTTAAGAACCCTTCAAGTGTGGGTCACGGCCGTATAGAGTGCACGATCTGTGTTCAGACAGATGCTCGAAGGTATTCCGTATTTACTGAAGAAGCCATATGTCCTGGGAATCATGTTCAGCAGCTGCAACAGCCTGACATTCAGTAGGATAAAGTAGTAACGACATAGCCAGCAGTACAGGATGTGAACTCTAGAGCGTGCATGTCCCCATTCTGATAGAGAGCACAAATCCGTGCTCTAACAGTTAATCTGAGGTTAATGGGAGGTATCCCTTACAAATGAAGTAATACAACATTAACATGCAATGTAGAACCGATTAGAATACTTACCTGTACCTAGATTCGAACGTGGGACCTTGGGATCCAACGCCTGTGTCAGAGCTGCCTGAGCTGTGAGTGCAGCTAAGGCTAAGCTGGCAGCACATGCATAAGCTACTCCCAAGCGCTGAAATCACGGTGCGCTGGTGTAGCAAGATGGCCGCCCACAATCTCATGAGATTAAAGATGGCTGCTGCGGCTCGATCGCGAGGGGTAGCAAATCCGGCCAAGACAAAATGGAGAGTGCGGCGTGGCCGTGGGGGAAAGGCCGCGGTCATGACGGGATTTACTGGAGAACCAGAGGGAAGGGGAACAAACGCCTGGGAGCCGGAGGAACCCGCGGGAGGTTATGGAGTAAGCAAGACCCCAAATCTCCTTGAGACTCTTAGAGAAGAGAAAAAAAAAGGGGAGAGGGCCAAGCACCCAGAATAAGGTAAAAGTTAAAATAATATAGCAAGACCCCTAGATGCCCATAGCATTGAAGCACAGCAAAACACATAGCAAAACCTATTAAAATACAATCCCAAAACAGTCCCAAAAGGCAATAGAAATACAAATTAATGGAGAAGAGTAATACTCTGACCTGTCTGCTCGATGGAGCAGGAAAGAAAGAGGAAGTGATGAGGTCACTATGCCTTATGTACATCCTACTCTCTTGTGATTGGTTCTTTTTTTCTATGTGTTTCTTTGCTGCTGTGTGGAGCTAGTAGAGAGGGATTATGCAAAATACGAAGCCTCCTGTCATGTTGTAAAATTGTGGTTAAATGAACGCATGGCCAAAAAGGCCTTTGTCACAAACATGTATCTCAAAAGAGCCTTGGTCCTTAAGAATATTGTGATATAGACCAAAGATCATCTCTGTCTAAAACCTGCTTCAACACTCTCAGCAGTCAAAGACATTCACATTGGACAAAACTGACATTGATAATAGAAAATTAATTCTGCATTATGCCAGGTACAAGGAAGCTTACCTCGTACATATTTGCCAACAAATGTGAAGTTCCCCTTCTCTGTATGTCTTAAAGGGTGGTTTGGAAACCCTTCTGTAAAAAACAATTCATATTCTAAGGAACAGATAATGGTTGGGGAAGAGTGGGCGGGAGGGGAGATCAGTAGAGAAAAAAAAAAATTAGCCTGAACAGAGATGTCTCCTACACTCTTTCTTTCAGCAGGATAATAAATACTTTTAGGGTTGTATACAAATGTAAGAATTGTTGGTAATTCTAAGTGAATTTAAGGCCAGGGTAGCTAAATTTAAGGCCAAGGTAGCTGAATTTGTAGAAGTTTTCCAGCTTGGATGTTTTGGCCTTAAAATAACACTGTACTCATTATAACAACTTAATCTAGATGAAGTTGTTCTAGTGCCTACAATTATTCCTCCCTCCCTAGTGGCCCCAAATCTAAATATTTTAGAAATTACAAGGCTTGGAAGTGCAGCTTCAAGTCACGCCTCTAAGTCCTCTAGGTATGAGAGACGGAAATGTGCTTCCTGGCACTCAAACCCTAACATACTGTAATGTCATGTGAGTATGCGCAGTACATTCACAGTTTTCCATAGATAATTATTGCATGCGAACGCCACGTATATGCCTATGATCCTCCTCTTTGAGGAGCATTGGATTGGATCTCAACCAAGAGACACTCCTCCAAGATGGCATCACTCTAAGAGGAGCCTGCGGCAGTACTGAGGAAGAATTGGCGCTGGAAAGAAGGTGAGTAAACAATTTATTTTCTCTTTAATTCTTTTTGGTTTGTTTTTTGCAGGCTGGGACACACACTAAAACTAAGTAGGAACGTGAATATTGTAGCGAAACAACTACAGATATAAATTCCTAACACTACAGTATTCCTTAAATTTGAAATTAATTTTGAATTCACAACATTTCTCACTTTCAAACAAACATGTAACGGATCGCCTGGTACCCCGACTGGGTACCTCCGTTGAAGGATGCTCCTAGCACTTCCTGAGGACTCCAAGCACTGCAGCAGACACCAAAACCACCGAACCGTAGGAGCATATGAATGCTCTCAAGCATATGAATGCTGTAGACAGTTGAATAGGAACCATACGAATAGGTTTACTCTCCTAGCAGCCAAACTGGAACAGCATACAATAAATCCTTCCCCCAATAATGAGACGACACTTCACTTTGAGGGTTAAAACAGGAACTCAGGTGCTGGCACACCCAGCCTGGTTTTTATTACAGTCTTTGCAAATCCAGGACCGCCCACAGGGAGGTATAAAACAACCAATCACATCACAGTTATATCCCACATATTCCCTCCCCTTATCCTGAGAGGAAACTCAATTACACATACAGTTAAAACATACTTTCTACCCAACTTTCATAACTCCAAAACCATACATCACATTCACATACAATTACATATTCACAATCAATCCATTCAGGGGAACAACATATTCAAAAATGGCACAAATCAGACAAGGGGTTCAAAAGTTAGTAAAAAGTCCTTTGTGACTAAATGAAGCATGGCTTTCTGGCCCAAACCAGTTTCAGAGTCTTCTATCCTGGAGATAAGTAATTGAATTATCTCCCAGGACAGACACAAGACTCCATTAAGCACATGGTTGCAAAAAGACACAAAACACTTTAAAATACATAGTCACATTTTACACATAACACACAGACATTTCACATATCCCCAGATAGCTGGGATCTGAGTGCACATTATTAGATGAATGGCACTCAGATCACACAAATAAGCCTTTCTGCAGGGGAAATAAACAGTTTAACCTGCAGGGCCATAGTCCAAAGGGAGCAGGCGAGCAACCAGGCTTCTCCAGTTCACAGTGGCGAGGTTGGTTTCGCCACAAAACAATAATTAACTTTAATTTTGATCTAAATGGAAAATCTATACACATGAACTTTGCATATGAAAGCAAGCGAGAGCTCCTCAAAATAAACTTTAACGTACTTCACGCCCCAGAGTGCACCAACTCATAAGCAGGCATCCAGTCATTGCCTGCTTATGAGTAGGTGCCCTCTGTGGAGTGAAACACATTTAGCCATTTATGTAAAACATTAAAAATTACCTATAACCTATATTAACCATTTTTTCTTGTGTTTCTCATCATTATGTGATCCAATTAATTTCAGACACTGTACGAAAACGCATTACAATTGAGTAGAAATAGAAACATTGTTTTCATTTCTTCTCTTCCCTATATGCTTTCTCTAGCCCATGGGTGTCCAACCTTTTGGCTTCCCAGGGCCACATTGAGCAAAGAGAATTAGTCTTTGGTCACACATAAAATATAATTAATTTATATAATAAAACTTCGAAAGCTCTTTTCTTAATTTTGTTATTTCATTTGTTTAGTAGATAACTCCTACATATATTGGAAAGCGTAGCCTGAAGTTGTGGAAGAGGTTACCCGGCTATTTAAACTCAGGCCCCTTACACCACAGGGCTGATGCCGCCTGGTTCATGACTACTTCCGGTTCAAAGGTCATCAACACAGACTGCCTAAAACTCCAAACAAGCTGGTCTGGGCCTACTGTGGCTCCTACGTCGATCAGACCAAGTTTTTCCCTGCTCCAACAACTCCCATCCTGCTGTTCCAGCCACATGCGGTCAGAGACTCCCACACCAATTGGACCAAGTTCTCCCTGCTCCAACAACTCCCATCACGCCGTTCCAGCCACATGCGGTCAGAGACTCCCACGACGATCGGACCAAGTTCTCCCTGCTCCGACAACTCCCATCACGTTGTTCCAGCCACATGCGGTCAGAGACTCCCACACCGATCGGACCAAGTTCTCCCTGCTCCAACAACTCCCATCACGCCGTTCCAGCCACATGCGGTCAGAGACTCCCACGATCGGACCAAGTTCTCCCTGCTCCAACAACTCCCATCACTTTGTTCCAGCCACATGCGGTCAGAGACTCCCACACCGATCGGACCAAGTTCTCCCTGCTCCAACAACTCCCATCACGCCGTTCCAGCCACATGCGGTCAGAGACTCCCACGATCGGACCAAGTTCTCCCTGCTCCAACAACTCGCATCATGCTGTTCCAGCCACACGCAGTCAGAGACTACTCACCTCCTCTCCAGAACTGGCCGTTCGTTCCCGCCGGCGCTATGAGGCCCCTTACCGGCTTCCCGGGCCTTTTCCTGGACCAAATCTCTGTGTCCACCAAGTCTGGGTACTTTCCAGCCGCATAGCTGACTTCTCACCTCACCGCAAGCTTCTGGGTCAAGTCGTTTGTTTCCTGTACTAGTCAAATCCACGAACCGTGAGTCTGCCTGTACGGGCCAAATCCATGAACACACAGCCGGGGATCCTTAATTCCCCACACATACACCCCCCTTCCCATGCTGGCTGGCTATATTCTACTCAAGCAAGTTCATCATTCTAACTGACCCTTGCTATTCAGGCATAGTATCACCAAACCTACAGCAACTCCACTCTGTTTCATCAGCTAACGCTGGCACGCAATTCCTCCGCCAGCCCGTACAGAGGCCCACGCCCGGGGATCCTTAATTTCCCACACATTCATCACCACACATTCACCCCCCTTCCCATGCTGGCACAACATTAATTAAATTTTCTAAGTCCTACCAGGATAGCTCAAAACTGCCCTCATAGCTTGGTATTCCATATCCCCCTATATTTATTTTAGCTACAGAAGTCACAGGACCAATTAGCGGTCACTCATGACTCTGCCTATCCCCCATTGTCGCAGTATTGGTTAAACACTCCCCATGGTCTCTGGTAGTGGCCTAGGATCCTCACCCTACTCACTTATAGGGATATTTGATTTATGTCCTATGAATCTTGTACCCACCATCGCAGGGTCAGGATTCTAACAACTATGTCCTCAGGTTACCTATTCATAGACCGCCCTCAAGAACAACCACCCCGATTATACAGGCGTATTTCGTTCACAGTAAGTCAAGCCCAATTCCAGTTCCAACTTGCCTCCCACCATCATTTCCCTTTAGGTTCTCCAATATCTCATTCCTCTGGCAAGGAATTTACCCACCTCGCTACTACCCATCACCCGTCCCATTCTCGCATCTCGCATCAGTTCCGTGAGGCCAACATCCATCTTCATCCGCATATGGAGGTATAAGCCCCTCGGCCCAACAAATCGCTAACTCCTCACATCAACCTCTCCAGGTTATGAGTTAGGGCCTCACCCAGCATGGCCTCTTATATTGACTCTTTTTACAGTCCCCGAGAGGCCAACGTTCTTGCCACACCTTTCAGTGTCCCCTGCCCACTAGGCCAAATCACATAAAGTCAAACAGTTGATATCCACTCTACTTGCCTCCATACATAACATCAACGATGGACTACAGAGACTGGAATCTCCACAGGCACTGATGCACATCCCAGCCACAGGACTCCCAAATCCCTCTCATGGTTATGTTATCCTTTCAAATCCCGCCCCTAGCGCATCGGTTTACATTATTACTCCCTCATACTTTGTGACCATACACAGAGACATCTGGAAAGGTTAATTTTAGTCTCCTTACTGATTGCCTCCCACGATGTTTTAGAGTACAGTCTTACTACTACTACTACTAAGATCTGTACGTCGTTCTATACACTAGAATCCCAGACTCAATCAGAAACTCACTATCCCAGATTTCATTCTAGCCTTCAGACTTTCGTGACGTAAGTGGCTCTACTTCTCCTCACCATAGAGAAGGTTTGCATCGACAACCTGTAGTTTTACCTCTAAGCACACCCTTTCCATCACTCAGTCGACTTCTACATCAAGGTTTCCACACACCAGTTCCACACAGGTCTGGTCACACTCCTGTCCGGTATTCACGAGTGTCAGAACCTTCAGTCCGCATTAATAGACCCTGCAACACAATCACGTTGCTTAAGAGGGTATTTGACAACCATATTAATTACCCACCCCTAGCCTCAACTCATTGGATTTCCTCTAAGGAATTCTCCCAGCACTATGCCAAAGTGGTTGACTGGAGCTTGGGTGGGCAAGACACACATTTCCTATGTCTCCAAGCTTCTACCTATTCAGCCATCACAAGGGCATGTTCATGACATTTTATGGAGGGAATGTCATAACTTTCCCACACGTGTAACTTTTAGAGCAAAGAGTAACCCCAAGCTGTTTGTCTTATTTGCTAACACACTATGTTGACTAACACTCAATATTAGCGAATGTCCTGCAGTCACCAGTTATCATAGATAACATCCTCGCGATAGAACGCCCTCACTCCGCTCTGGTTAGTATTCACAAGACGATTGCACTTTTCATCAGTAGGGGTTCCACTTCCACAAACTGACCTTCTTAGACATTCATCTTGACACTAATACGCTACAGAACATGTCCACCTACAGAGAAGGTACAGCGCATTGGAGTCCGGGGATCCTTTTCTTCTGAAGAACACGCGGGGCGGGAGGGAATGGATCTACAGTCCTACTGGGCACATTGAAGTTCGCCATGAGAATTATTCTGCACATTTATTTCCCGACCACGGAGTCTTCTTCCCACCAACAGTTGCATTCTGGCACTAGTTGTAAGCAGACCTACACATACGGCTCAGGTTCATACCACACTGTAATAGGCGGCCAGGTTATTCCCACCATTTCTCATAATTTCCCAGTTACATGGACCAATGCGTCTGCGCACACTGATTTCACAACCAATTTGGGGACTTTTGGTTCTGAGATGCCTGGCCAGTTGAGACACTTGAAAAAAAAATCAAAAAAAAAAAAATCTTTCCATTCCTTGTCAACATTTCTTTGGAATCTAGCCCATAGTGGCCGTCTACAAGGCCTGGTGAAGTATGAGTGGATAGGGGAACGTGTCAAGTGCTTCTCTGACATTAAAGCAGCTGGCTATACCCACATTCCATGGCTTAATCCTGCACTAACTTGCCTCATGGCATTTGGCAGATTTCTGGATTGAGCTGCCCTCTTTGATTATACATCACGAGCATACAATAGAGATTTCACCCTTACAACACGTTTACCACCGATTACCATAATACCGATATTCGTTCACTAGTCGCCATTGCGACACTCCTCTCCTTTTTGCCCACACAATTTAAAAATCTCTCTTAACACTACAAAACTTACCTGGCTGGAATACAACATCATATCTTAAGTGCCTATCCTAGTACCAAACAGTTCACATCCTCTTACCATAGGTATTACGTAGGGACATAAGGACTATCCTACGGACAATAAGGTGCCAGTCAAAATGTCAGACCTTTACAGGTTATCACTCACTGGACCAAATCTCAATATGCCCCTATTTAACAGCAGGGCAACCCACTCACTACAGCTAAATTCATAATGTACCTCAGAACCCTATTAACTAGGCGGGGACTCAACCCCAATGCCTTTTCCGGACATTCCTCCAGAATCAGGAGAGCATCAGCTGCTTCCAGACAAATTTCCCTGCTCACACCATAAACATTAGGATGCTGGATATCCACAGTATATTACTAGATACATACCACAACCAGAGCTAGAGTTGAGAAAGACAAGCCTTTACGAATCTTGCAATGTAAAGATATGTAATAAGGTATCTTATTCAACTTTTTGCCCTCTCTTTTTACAGGCCTACCCGATACGTCAGTTTCGGCACACCACAACCGACTTGCTCATATATCTAACTTATCATGTATACGGCTTTTGTCCCAGACTACAAATTATATATATATATATATATATATATATATATATATATATATATATATATATATATATATATATATATATATATATATAAATAATATGATTTATTTTTTATTTTTTAAACTAGATATTTCAGACATATGCCTGGCTTATATGATACACCTAGTGCTTCTTACTTTTAGCCTCGGTTATAACTCCCTTATATTTTATCTTTATGTGGGACTACTATTTTTAAGGATACCAAATTAGGGGGCTATCTACATACACATGTATATACATACACACACACACAATTACAGATATGCACACACGCCCACACACACATATAATCACAGACCTATATGCACAAAATTACTGACCCACACATGTACACATACAATCACACACAAACAAATCACACTCCCTTGCTCTTGGAGGGCTGGAGTAGATCCTTTCCCTGGTAGCCAGTGGTTGCTGTTGTGAAGGGATCACTGTGCTCTTTCTGCAAAGGTCCCTTGCGCACCCAGTAATGATGTCATATCCCAGCTGTCAGCTTACTGCAGGGCGTGCGTGGGAGCTGTGTAGAAAGAGCACAGAAGTAATGGGTTCCCTACCTCCCTCACCACCTGGCAGCCTGGATAGCAACTGGGTCGCATTACAAGCACTTTAAGGACGCATGCTCCCCGCGGGATGGACACGCCTGTTTTAGGCTGATGCCACCTAAAAATGGACACTGCTTACAAAAACGTGTGAATTTCTAAATTTAACTTTAATTTCCACATCTCACAAATACATTTGTTAAAATATAGGGAATAAGTAAACACAATATTAAGTCATAGCTGAAGAAGAAGGAACTTCCAATTTAATTCCTGGCATTATTTATTTTTGATATTTAGTTTAATTGAAAAATAAAGGAGTGGTTTGAGTTCAATTTGATATGTCTGTATTTTTTTAAATAGTCTTTGTGGTAACCAAAAGATAGAGGAGTTAATTAATGTGGCCGGGGCTTGGCTAAAGAGAGCAGATGTGTCACTTTTTGTATATTTTGCAAAGTCCCCTGTTGAGCTTCAGGTGGCTTTGGGGTGCAGTTAAAGGTAGGTTATACTTACCTAAAGCTGACATTCACGGCTGCTGCACCCAGGGGACTTAGATAAAATTAGACAAAAAAGCTCTAGCTTGTCTATACGATAATGTAGTCCCTACTGTAAATATACAAACACGATGAAAGAGAACCTAACACAGAGTCTGTAATGGTTGTGGGGTAAGAAGAAGATGATTAGTACAGACTAGTGAAAGACAAGCCCAATACCAATCCCATTACCTTTATTAAAGTACTAGTTCAACATTGGAATGAAAAACCTTAAAAATGTATAACTCACAACTTTATTAAATCCCTATAAGGATACAAAAAAAAAAAAAAACACACACACACACAAAAAAAACCACAGTGCCAGAAACATGTGATAAGGTAAAAAAAAAATAAAAAAAAAAAAAAGAAAGAAAGAAAATTGGACAAGTAGATGGATCCTATATAGATAGTCAGAATGATCTCCCAGCTTGGAAATAGACTAAAAAGCAGGTGAACGTGACCTGAAACTATGTTGCAAAATTGTATACAAGTTGAAAGCACCCAGGTAAGTCTTATAAGCTGCTGTGGGCTAGAAAAGTCTGATGTAGTATCTAATATATAACAATAAATGTAGCAGACTGATCCTAAGGCAGTGTAAAGGATCAGGCAGAAATTTTTGCGTAAAGAAGACTCCGTATGGTGTTAACCAGTGACTTTATCTTATTAATCAGCTTAACTAAGCGTTAAGAAACCATAGAAAGAAAAGGTAATTGGAATATATGGTGTAGCGGAGCTCCAATACCTAGCATAAGTATCTCCGCTGTATAATCCTTGTAGCTGAAGAAGCAGTGAAATATCCAAGACAAAATCCCCCAGTAACTAGACGACACATTATTCTGGAAGTACAACTGGAATGAACTGTTTAATGGGACATGTTACAGCCAAGTTATACACAGACCCTCAGTAGGGGGTCACCATACAATTACACAACACTTTCACCAATGGGAATACAGAACAGATCACAGAGAAATAACTACAAAGCAACAAAGTGATTCCTTTCACTAGTTACCCCTTCCCCCTGTGCCAAAACACCATGAAAACAAAAGGTTTTCTTGATTGGACCCCTTGTCCCTTCAGAGCAATCTCTGGTTACATCAACAGAGCCCTTTGCTGTAGTAGTTAGACTTGCTGGCTCCCACAGCAGGTGGTCACTCACAGTGCAGCATTTAACTTGATTAACACACAGAATACCTTTTACACCCAACTATACTTTATAGCTTATAGAGCTGCTGCCCCCCCTTTGTTGACCCACAGCTGCATATACAGACACACACACTGCTTTGTGTAGAATACAGGCACACAACACAGAAACATCTAAACACATTGAAAACAGTCACAAAAACGGCCTGCGCCAAACAAATCAGGCCATCCATCACATATCTCCCCCCTTAGAAATAGACAGACCGCGCAACAAGCCATCACGGAGACAGATTGCTCACAACTCTTGTCTTTGGAGAAGCAAATCTCTCCATCCACAGCACTGCAGACCTGATCCGGAGGCATATACCTCATGTCACTTGGCTGCATGACCAAAGGACAGCAGCGGAGAGTCCTGATACCACCAAAAGAGAAGTGAACAGCCCTAAGAGGACTAGAAGTGACAGCAAGCTCTGCACTGATGTGGTATACTTCTGGTATGGGCTGAATACTAGCGAACAACATAATTATGCATCTATACCATTTACCCTATTGGAATTGCAAGGATAATTGTTCCTCTCCTCTCTTAATATCTGTTTCCAGTGGCATTTTCTCATGTATTGTTTTAGCCAGTTTAATTCAGCCTGTTTTTATAAACCTATGCTCATTCTTATGCTTTTTAGGCTTTGCCATATTCAGGATGTACGTGATAGATGTGTGTCAGACCTCTATTAAAGGACCACTATAGTGCCAGGAAAACATACTCGTTTTCCTGGCACTACACTGCCCTGAGGGCGCCCCCACCCTCAGGGTCCCCCTCCCGCCCGGCTCTGGAAGGGGGAGAGGGGTAAAAACTTACCTTTTTCCAGCGCTGGGCGGGAAGCTCTCTGCCTCTTCTCCTCCTCCGATCCGCCCCGTCGGCTGAATGCGCAGGCGCGGCAAGAGCTGCGCGCGCATTCAGCCGGTCGCATAGGAAAGCATTTACAATGCTTTCCTATGGACGCTTGCGTGCTCTCACTGTGATTTTCACAGTGAGAATCACGCAAGCGCCTCTAGCGGCTGTGAATGAGACAGCCACTAGAGGATTTGGAGGAAGGCTTAACCCATTTATAAACATAGCAGTTTCTCTGAAACTGCTATGTTTATAAAAAAAAATGGGTTAACCCTAGAAGGACCTGGCACCCAGACCACTTCATTAAGCTGAAGTGGTCTGGGTGCCTAGAGTGATCCTTTAAGCAGATGGCAATGCTTGTCTAATTTGCTACTAAGTATTAGATACTTCTATCTGGCTAGCTATTTTGGATGTCACATTTTCTCTTTTGATTTATACTTAGTCATGACTGCCCAGCTAATCTGCTATATTTTTTATTTTCTTTGATAAGATGTGCAACATTTTAACATTTCCTATTTTGAAAAAGTCACTTTGCGTATCTTATTTAACCCCTTAAGGACCAAACTTCTGGAATAAAAGGGAATCATGACATGTCACCCATGTCATGTGTCCTTAAGGGGTTAAACTTGTGGGTATTACTTTCCATGCTTGTTTGTTAACCATTGCACAACAAAAATAAAGAACAATAAGAAGTCAGGGCCACTGCACTCAGACCACTATAGTGTCCTTTAATAATCTGGAACATTTAAGTTCACTATTGTCTACTGTCAATTAATAAGTATACTTATGCATACATAAATATTTTTTTTCATTTTGCATAAGGGCTTTTTCGTGCCCTTTGAACGGACTCACCTGTGTAAGGAAACTGGTCTTTAAACGGAGCTGCTCTCCTCCTGAGGATAAAATAAGGTGGTAAGTGGCGTAGTAACTAGGCTAAAGATCATTCGCCCCCCACCCTTACCCTATTGCAAGGCAAGTTAACTTGTTTACCCTATTCTCGGCAGGTCAACAGCAGTTAACTGCTTCTCAGGAATTATTTGGCGGTTCGACATATCTCCCCCAATATGTGTCCGAGCCCCCGAAGACATCTCATCCATCTCCCCGTGTTGCTTCCGGTTAATGGGGATGAGACAGGTCTTTCGGGGTCTCCCCAGTGTAACCAGTGGACCGCTCATATTACACTTACGGTGTCGCCATGTTGTTTCCAGTTGGTAACCAGGCAACATCAGCTTCCGGTCACAGGTTCCACCAGGCGCTCCTAGCTAGCAGGTAGTGCTCTTTCTGAGTTCTATCGTTAGGTGGTATTCTTACAGCGTCTCAGGTTTCTGTAGTAATACGTTTTTCTAAACGTTCCATAAGGACTATACTAGCATTTTACATGAGTTTAAAATGTCAGTATTGGGGAAAAAGTGTGTTTGCATCGAAGAATAAAGTTTTATCTTCATATGCATACATCCAATACCTTTAAAGGGGAACATTTCCAAATAAGTGAATCTGAGTCTGTCATAGTGTGAAACAGAGTTTCAAACAAGATGTTACTCGAGGAAAGCCTAACAGACTGAAAAACTGAGACTGATGGAATTTGTAGAATATTGATTATGAGACACATTTTGTGAGAACATTGCTATAAATTCAGTAGTTGCAGACAAATTTGCAGTAGAAACTGTACAACTGTAAACTTTGTAGTTCAGAATTTCAGATTTTACTAAATAATTATCAAGGTTATCCACTAAGGTGGATTCAAAGTGAATGTCTAATCTAAGGTCAAAATAGCCGAACTGCAAAAATCCGGTAAGCCACCTATGCTTTTAGTTCGACTTCTCAGGCATTAAATATGGAATTATCTTTGAATTCACTTTAACCCCTTAAGGATGGCCGGTGTACTATTCCGTCCTTGAAAGAGTGAACCTAAATGTTGGAGGGTGGCAGTGTACACCCAGTCGTCCTATACTTACCTGGACTGACTGGGGTGGGGAGGGGAGGGGAGGGGAGGGGCGGACTTCCTGAGAGCCCAGAAGTCCCTCTGCAACAGACCCGGCCCTCCAGAGCCATGTGATTACGATGATCACATGGCCGCAATAGAAGTCTATGGGGCTGCCTGCAGGGGGATTGTCAGGCAGTCCCCAGGGCCCCAGGCTGCTTTAAAATTTTAATAAAACAATCAAATATATTATACATATTATATATCTATAATATATTAGAAATAATTAAAGCTGTCCATGAGAGGTTCACTGGCTTTGCTCCTCTTCCTGAGTTGTGTTTCAAAGCTATTGTATACAGCAAACACATACTCCAAGGAATCCATGTATAAAATGCAATTGAGGCAAAAATTGGGGACGTGGCCTGAGCATGGAGCTGGTCAGACATATGTAAGCAGAGCTCCTCGTCGAAAGTAGGCCTAAAAGCATACAATAGCTATCAAAGGTGATAATTACCCACATCAAAAGCATTACAATGGACAAGAGAACCACAAGGAAACCCCCAAAGAAGACGCCAGACTTGGGTGCAACGGTGGCAGACCTTTTTGCGGCTTCCCGCGCAGCTCTGACTGAGCACCAAGATGGCGGACGGAGCAGCCCGCAAGCCTCACAGAAAAGGCCTTGTAAAAGCGAAACGCTTCAAGTGGGACTCATTCTATTTTTAGACCTTTTTATGTTTTTTATTATTTTGGTTAGAATAAAAGTTTGCTTTTCATAGCTATTTACCTTTTATTTTTCCTTTGCTTCCAGGTACCAACATATCTATAGGTGGGGATTATACCACCCATGCTGTTTAAACTAGAGCAAGTCCTGCTCCAGTAAATGTAAGTATATTACCTTATTTCCTTTCTACTTAAAAGTACTCCAAAACATTGGAGTTTTTTCCTTCCTATATCTGTCTCCATATACGCACGTTGCATTGCATTTGGAGCACCTGTATTGCCAACATCACCACATATCCTTAGACGGGATTATACCGTCTATGCGCAACACAGCAGAGCTCTAAGATAGCTAATTAAATGTGAGTGGATCTCACATAGTACCATTATCTTAATTTGTATTTTACTATACTGTATTGCACTATTACTGTATTCTTTTTTGTTATTCTGAGGTCTACAGTATTACACCATCTGAAGGTTTACGTAGGTATATTTTTGGCACATTTAAATTTTGGGCGCGGTATACGCCATTTATTTTATTTGTTCATTCACAAGGTTTGGGAATCCTTGCACTGTGTACTGCGGCCCACACAAACAGACCTATTAAGCTACAGCGAGCGCCTAATACCCCTGTACACTTTTTTCCCCACCACAACTCTTTTTGGTATGTACTTTACAAGTAACACCAAGCCTCCATAGCAAGCCAGTAACCAACCTCATGCTGATGAGTTGCATTAACAACGAAACAGCTGTCCATGAGTGGTTCACTGGCTTTGCTCCTCTTCCTGAGTTGTGTTTCAAAGCTGTTGTAGCAAACACATACTCCAAGGAATCCATGTATAAAGTGGAATTGAGGCAACAATGTGGTTCTTTGGGGGCGTGGCCTGAGCATGGAGCTGGTCGGACGTATGTAGGCAGAGTTCCTCGAAACTAGGCCTCAAAGCACACTATAGCTATCAAAGGTGATAATTACCCACACCAAAAGCATTACAATGGACAAGAGAACCCCAAGGAAACCCCCAAAGAAGACGCCCGACTCGGGTGCAACAGTGGCAGACCTTTTTGCAGCTTCCCGCACAGCTCAGATCGAGCACCAAGATAGTGGACGGAGCAGCTGCAGGCCTCACAGACGCCGCCGAGGTCCAATACTCCCACACACTCCAGCTCACCGGGCAAGGAGACAAGTCAAATCCTGGCGAAACCCTGGCTGGAGAGATCACCAAGTCCACCAACAAGGTAAAAGCAGAGATAGCTGTGCTGGGCCACAGGACGGCAGTCCTGGAGCAGAGGCAGGAGTCCACAACCAGGGCCCACACAGGTACATGTTGTAACCACACAGGTTACAACATTTATTTTATTTTTATTTAATATATCCTGTGTACATTGTATATTTACTTGTTTTCTCGTATTTATATCTTGTATTTTATGCTAAAGTGTAATTTTGCTAGCCCTGTATGTAATTGTTTTATTCACCTATATGCATTCCTCTATTTCCCCTCTGATTTGTGACTGACCTCTGACCCCTCCCTTTTCTTATTGATATGTTTGTTTTTATTTGAATATCCATCTCTTCATCTCTGTACCTAGATACATTTCCCCCTCCCTTACCTTTATTGCAAGCTCTCTGACCCTCACATCTCTTTATTCAACAGCCTGATTCCCCAACTTTGCAAGCCCATTCCTTCAGTGAGCAAGCCTGATGCCCACCCTCCCCTCCCCACACCATCCCACCTCATGCTCATTATTACATTTATAGATTGTCTGTCACACCTACATTTTAGTTAGGTTAAAAATAAAAAAATAAAAACCTGCCTCTTATTAGTACACTCCTGCACTTTCTTAACCCATAAAACACCTTCCCCTGCTCTTGATATTCCAATTATCTCCAACTTTTATTTTTCACAGTTTAGCAATGATCTGTTTTCTCCTCCTCTTTATTTCCTCAGTCTCCCTCAGTATAAAAATCTCACCTTACACCAACTTCACTCATCCCCCCCATCCACATTTACATATGCCCTTCTCTGCTACACTCCCCCCTTCTCTCATCTCATGCCTTACACTCATTTTTCTACTCTCTCACTCCAACCCACAATCGATCTCATCCTAGACCCCATGCATACAAAACCCATTCACACCTCCTGCCACTTTCTCTCCTCCTACTTCTAGCAGCTGGTGATGTCTCTCCCAATCCAGGGCCCTTCACCTTCTCTACTCACACTAAGACAACCAGAAACCCCACAAACCTCATCACAATACCCTGCCCTTTACCCTCACTTACCAAAATTAAGTGTCCTCTCTGGAATGCCCGCTCCATCTGCAGTAATTTAAAATCAACAACCATACACGACTTTTTCATCTCAAACTCACTCACACTGCTTGCACTTACAGAGATCTGGCTGTCCCCCTCTGATAGCGCTACTCCTGCTTATTTATGTTTTGGTGGGCTACAATTCTCTCATACTCCCAGACTCAATTGTAAAGGAGGCGGCGTAGGCATCCTTCTCTCCCCTCAATGTACCTTTCAACCAATCATAACTCCCCCTGCCCTGTCCTTTTCTTCTTTTGAAGTTCACACTGTCAGCCTATTTAAACCCACTCCTTTAATAATTGCTATCATCTACCGCCCCCCGGTTATCCTAGACTATTCATTGAGCACTTTTCTTCCTGTCTTCCCCACTTCCTTTCATCTAGCACTCCTTCCCTTATACTTGGGGATTTCAATATCCCAATCAATAACCCCAATTGCACTGATGCCTCTCGTCTGCTTTCTGTAACCTCCTCCTTTGGCCTTACGCAATGGTCCAGTCTAGCAACCCATACAGCAGGAAACACTCTTGATCTTGCCTTCACCAACCTCTGTACTGCCTCTAATCTCTCCAATATTCCCTTTCCTCTATCTGACCACCATCTGCTGACTTTTGACATTGGCATACCCAAGACCCAATTGACACCACCGTCTGAACATCACTCTCACAGAAACCTCCAATGTCTTGACCTAGAGCATTTCTCCACTAAGCTCCAAACTCTCCTTTTACCTATCTCAAACCTCACCTGTCCTAGTTCTGCAACCTCCTTCTACAATTCCACCCTCTCCTCTCAACTAGACATCATGGCACCTTGTACATTTAAACGCTGCAGGCCCCCCCAACAACAACCCTGGCACACCAAGCTCACTCGATACCTCCAAAAATGCTCCAGAACTGCTGAACGCTGTTGGAGAAAATCTCACTGTGCATCTGACTTTCTCCACTATAAATTTATGCTGAGCTCATACAGCTTGGCTCTTTCCTCTGCAAAAGTTAATTACTTCAATACTCTCATAACCACACTCTCCCGCGAACCCAAATGACTATTTCACACATTTAACTCTCTTCTTCGCCCTGCTGTTCCTCCTCCACCTACTAACTTGACCGCCTCAGACTTTGCAACTCACTTCACTGACAAGATCTCTACAATCAGAGAAGAGATATCTCATCTTTCTTCTTCCCCTTACAATACTTCCCCTAACTTCACTCCCTCTGCTGTTCTATGTTCATTCGCACCCGCTACATTGGAAGAGGTTTCTGCTTTGCTCCAGTCCTCCCGCCCCACCACCTGCTCCCTAGATCCAATTCCCTCGCACCTCATCCGTACTCTGTCTTCTTCTCTTTCTCCACCTCTCACTAAAATTCTCAATCTCTCTCTCCTCTGGTATATTTCCATTGCCCTTCAAACATGCAACTGTAACCCCAATTCTAAAGAAGCCAATCTTGACCCTAACTCCACATCCAACTATCGTCCTATCTCGCTACTGCCTTTTGCATTCAAGATCCTTGAAAAAATTGTTTATGCGAGATTGACAGACTTCCTCAAGTCCAACTCTCTGCTAGACCCGCTTCAGTCTGGTTTCCGCGCTAAGCACTCTGTGGAAACGGCACTGACCAAAGTATCCAATGATCTACTCGCTGCAAAATCTCGTGGTCATAACTCTATCATAATTCTCCTTGACCTGTCTGCGGCTTTTGACACTGTTGATCACCAACAGCTTCTTCTCATCCTCCGCAATATCGGTCTACAAGATACTGCTCTCTCCTGGTGCTCCTCCTACCTCTTCCAGCGCTCTTTAAGTGTTTCTTTCTCTGGCTCTGCTTCTCCCCAACTCCTCTCTGTTGGTGACCCCCAAGGTTCAGTCCTTGGTCCCCTACTGTTCTCCATCTATACTGCCTCCCTTGGTAAACTCATTAGCTCCTTTGGCTTCCAATATCATTTCTATGCAGATGACACGCAAATCTACCTGTCTTCTCCTGATCTCTCCCCGTCCCTCTTGACTAGTGTCTCTGACTGCCTCTCTGATGTTTCTAACTGGATGGCTACCCACTTCCTTAAACTAAATTTGACCAAAACTGAAATTCTGGTCTTTCCTCCCTCAAGTGTTGTTATTCCTATGTCTGTCTCCCTCCAAGTCAACGGTGCTACCATCAGCTCCACCACGCAGGCTCGCTGCCTAAGTGTTCTCTTTGACTCCGACCTCTCCTTCAAGCCTCATGTTCAATCCATCGCCAAATCCTGTCATTCCATCTCAAAAACATTGCGCGCATCCGCCCCTACTTAATGCCAGATGCGACTAAGGTGTTGGTCCATTCCACTGTCCTTTCGCGTCTTGACTACTGTAATCTGCTTCTCTGTGGTCTTACGTGCTCCCAACTAGCGCCGTTACAGTCCATAATGAATGCGCCGGTGAGGCTCATCTTCCTGTCCGCCCGCACCTCCCATGCCTCACCCTTCTATCAGTCCCTACATTGGCTTCCTATAAAATATAGAGCTCAATTTAAAATTCTGGTTCTTGCTTTCAAATCTCTACATAATGCTGCTCCCACCTATCTATCCTCCCTTATACACAAGTATGTCCCGTCTAGGCCCTTATGATCTGCTGAAGATTTACGTCTATCTTCTGTCCGTACTCCCACCTCTGATGCTCGCCTTCAAGATTTCTCGAAGGCTGCACCGTTCCTGTGGAACTCGCTTCCCTCCTCCGTTAGATGCTCACCCAGTCTCCACTCCTTCAAAAAATCGTTAAAAACCCACTTCTTCATAAAAGCATATCAATTAAACTGTTAATAGGTCCTGACTGATTCCTCTTCTGCAACTGTCATTAGTCTAATACGATCCTTACCTTTTTGTGTCATTTTACCCCACTCCCTCTAGCATGTAAGTTCATTGAGCAGGGCCCTCAACCCCTCTGTTCCTGTGTTTCCAACTTGTCTGGTTACAACTACATGTCTGTTCGTCCACCCATTGTAAAGCGCTGCAGAATTTGACGGCGCTCTATAAATATCATACTAATAATAATAATAACTTACCAGTAAGCTCACGTCAGCGGAGCCAGACCTGGCAAACCGCTCCAGACGCAACAACATCAGGCTGCGAGGCCTCCCAGAGCGAGACGGGGAAGGACCCCTGACAGAGGCAGTGCTGGCAATCTTCAAGCCGCTTCTGCCTGACCACCACTGGCACCTGGACAGAGTGCAGAGAACATTAAAACCACACAGTCTTGATGCAAAACAACCCTGGGATATATTAATACGATTCCAGCACTTCCAAACAAAAGAGACCCGTGTGAAGTGCAGCAGGGAAGGTCCTATTAAACATAAAGGAGCGACACTGTCATTATACCAGGGACTGTCCCCAGTTACCTTACAGAGGTGCAGGGAGTGGAGACCAGTTACTGACCTCCTGAGAAGAAACAACATTAAATAGGCCTGGGGGCAGGGCCGGAGCGTCCTATATGCGACTTAGGCACAGTGCTCCCTCCTGCCGGTCACTCAATGTAGCGTGGCCGGGCACCGTGGACCACGGAACAGGAACTTCTGTTTCCTGTACCCGGCCGCTGGCGAAATGACAGGAAGTGCTCACTGTGTACTGCGGTCCGCGTTGCCCGGCCACGCTACATAGGTAGGACCACTGAGGGGATGGGGTGAGAGGGGGAAAGGACCACTAATAAGGGAGGAGAAGGGGAAAGTACTACTAAGGGGGAAGGGAGGAAAGGACCACTAAGGAGGTGGTTGGGAGGATAAGGACCACTAAGGGGGTGGGGGTAGGACCACTAAGGGGTGGGGGGGATAGGACCACTAAGGGGTGGGAGGAGGAAAGGAGGGCAGGAGGAGGGAAAGGACCACTAAGGGAGTGGAAAGGGTCCCCTGAGTTTGTGAGGGAGGAGAGAGGAGGACCACACTAAGGGGAGGGTAAGGGCCACTGAGGAGGAGGGAGGAAGGACCACTAAGGGGTTTGGGGGAGGGTAAGGACACTAAGGGGCAGAAGGTAGGACCACTGAAGAGGGAAGGACCACTAAGTGTGGGGGAGAATGCGTCTTCAGAGCCTGATCCCGGGAGAGCACTTGTAGATTATTTAAAGAAATAATCTATGCACAATAAGTTATGGTGCCAGAAGTGCCGGGACCCCTTCCCGAGTAAGTAGTCAAACCGATTAAGAACAGTTTGACAAGTTACCTGGGGCTGTGCTGGGATATGAGGCTGTAGTAGGGTATAGGAGCAGTGGTGCAATGTGTGAGGGGTGCAGTGTGTGTGAAAGGTTCAGTGTATGTGTGTGAGGGGGGTGTAGTGTGTGAATGTGTAGGGTGTGTGGGGCAATGTGTGTATGGGGGGCTGTGTATGTGTGTATGGGGCAATGTATATGTGTTGGGCAATGTGTGTATAGGGGGCAGGGTGTGAATGTGCATGGGGGACAGTGTATATGTGTATGGGTGGGCGATGTATGTGTATGGGGGCAGTGTGTGTGTATGATGGGGCAGTGTGTGCGTGTATGGGGAGCAGTGTGTGTGTGGGTCAGTGTGTGTATGGAGGGCTGTTTATGTGTGTGTGGGTTGCAGTGTGTGTATGGGGGCAATGTTTGAGTGTGTGTATAGGGGCTGTGTGTGTGTGTGGGGAGGCAGTGTATGAGAGGACAGTGTGTATGGGGGCAGTGTGTGTGGGGGGGCAGTGTGTGTGTGGGGCAGTGTATGTGTATGTGTGTGGGAGCAGTGTATGTAGGGGGGTGAATGTGTGGTGAGGAGGGTAAGGGTTTTTTTTTCTAAAAAAAAATATATATTTAATCAAATTACATACATTTATGTCCCCCCCTCCCTTCTTACCTTTACTGGGAGGAGGGAGGACATTTCTCCATCCCTGGTGGTCCGGTGAGGAATCCCTGGTGGTCCCAGTGGTGAGAGTGAACTCTAGCCCGTAGCTCCAGGGCTAGAGTTCACGCTCGCGAGATTTGGAGTGTTGCCGTGGTAACCGCGGCAACACTCTGTGCTCACGATAGAAGGACCCGGAGGAGCTACAGGCTGAGCTCCCAGGTCCTCTCTCCACTGGCGGATAAGGCTCTCTCTCGCTCTCCCTCCCTCGCCTGCCGGCTGGCTGCGAACCAGGTAGGAAGATCTCTGCTCTCCCCTCCGGTCCATGAAGGGCTGGCGCTTGGACAGTGCCAGCCCTGCATTAGCCAGCAGGGGAAACGCTCGGCAGGCGGGGGCAATTGCCTGGATCCACTGCTGCTGGGGAATGGAGAGGGGGGGAAGGACCTCTAAGGGGTTTGTGAGAGGGGGGGAAATGGAGGACCATGCCGGATAAGGTAGCCACAACCCCGGAATTCGATTCCCTGGTTGCCATGTACATAACCCGTACTGGACGTGATTCCAAGAAACGGGTCAAGCGCAGCCTTCGTCTGGCACAAGACAAACTGCTGGGCCCCCTATGCATGATGCTCATGCTTGCGGACGAGGCCTACTTGGAGGGGGCTGCCTTGGACCCTGCCGCCATGTAGGACTGGGCTTTGCGCTCTATTTACCTGCTGGGCAATACTAATGTGGCACTCTCCACGGAACGCATGAAGGTGGTACTTCTTCGTATGGACATCAAGTTTGGGGAACCCTTCATAAAGAAGCTTCATAAACATGTAAATCTGTTCACTTTCCTGTACAAGGCTCAGACTTCAATGAAGAGGGACTTCACAGGTTTTTGGCAGGTCTGGACGACAGCGGGGTCATGTCTCCAGCCGCTTCTGGCCTTCTGGTCGCCGAGGATCATATGGATCATCGTTCTTCCCGTCCTACCATTCCCAGCCCTTCTACTCCCAAAGGTCGGACAGAGGTAGAGGAAATCGAGCCTGAGGACGTGCAAGACTGTTTTCAGGTGAGAACAACTCCTGCCGTTTCTCCCTTTCCCCTGTTGCATGCAGGCAGACTGTTTCACTGCAGGGACAGGTGAAAACATCAAAGCATCAAAGGACTACGATCTATCTTTTGAACCACTGCTTGACCCTCAACACGGAGCCTTGTCTTGTTCTTGGGGGGATTCACTGTATGCTGTTAGAGACTGATTGCCAGGAGTGTAAGCTGATTGTCTGCTTTTCCTGTTCGTCTGCTAGCAGCTATTTGGGAGGTTCCAGTTCGGGAGTTGGAGTGCTATTTTGTTTCCAGTTCGGGAGTTTGGTGTTCTGCAGTAGCTGTGCCTGCATCACTGGAAAGGGGGACGATCGCCTAAACGGTTTTTACCCCTTGTGTGCAAAACGGTCCATTACAATTGGTGGCAGCGGTGGGATCGTTCCTACAGCCAGAAGGACAGCTACAGGAGACACCATTTCTTTGGATTTACAAGTGGGGGCAACGCATGTCCCAGTACAGCGATCCTAAAAGCAACAGAATGGAACCAGCAGTGTTATACGAGGAGGAGGACCTGGATGGCCGGGATGCATTAAGGAAAAGCATCTGGTACCAGGCCCTGGATAATGTGCAATACCAGCGGGGTGAGAGTCTTCCTAGTGAAGAGCAGCGGTTGCAGAAGCAAGTGGCTCCCTTCCTGGGAGAGCAGCCCCTGGATGAATGGGTGAAGGAATTGGAGCTCCGAGTATGGCAGGAGATTTGGCTGGAAGATGCCTACCAGGCGCTCTGGTGGTATGGGGCACAGTACCTGCCCTGGACAGCCGAGCATGACAAGCCAGAGGGAGAGGAGTTTGATGGTCCTGGCTTGTTATGGGAGTCTTTTGCAGAGCCTGAGTTTGGGAGCCCTACACAAGCCCAATTCAGTGATCTCTTGGAGTGGAGGGAGAGCAGGTATGACTGGGACGACACTCACGAAATTGAGCAAGACCTGGCTCACCTAGCAACCCTGGAGTGGGAACTGGAGCAGGACTACCGAGATCTCTTCCACTCCATTGAGAAGGCTCAGCAGGACAGCAAGGTGACAGATCCAGTTCCAGACCCATTCAGCTGGGAAGATATTGTTGAAATTTACTGGGAGGAACCCCAGGCGGCAGGTGGAGAGGGGACCGAGGTCTCTCCACCGGTATTGCAGGGAATTGGGAGCCCGAGCTCCATTCCCCAGCAGGAGATATTGCAGGGAATTGGGAGCCCGAGCTCCATTCCCCAGCGGGAGATATTGCAGGGAATTGGGAGCCCAGTCTCCATTCCCCAGCGGCAGAATGATTTATTGGGAATTGAGAGCCCAGTCTCCATTCCCCAGCGGCAGAATGATTTATTGGGAATTGGGAGCCCAGTCTCCATTCCCCAGCGGGAGATACAGCAGGGAATTGGGAGCCCAGTCTCCATTCCCCAGCGGCAGGACTCTGTATTGGGAGCAGAGACAGTCGGTCTCCCTCCCCCGCGGCTGGAAGTATATATGGGAGAGGAGCTTGTTACCCCCCCTCCCCAGTGGCAGCTTAATGTACCAGGGGGAGACAGTAAGCCCCACAACTGTGCAGATGGGACCGTGGTCTCTGCACGTCCAGCACAGGGGGTAGGGATGGTCGGTTCTGCCCCCCAGCAACAGGGCTGTTTAGCCAAAGCGGAGACAGTCGGTCTCCAGCAGCAGGGCTGTGTATCTAAAGGGGAGACAGTCGGTCTCCAGCAGCAGGGCTGTGTATCTAAAGGGGAGACAGTGGTCTCCAGCAGCAGAGCTATGTATCTAAAGGGGAGACAGTCGGTCTCCCCCTCCAACAACCAGGCTTCAACCAGGCTACCCTCCCAGTAGCGCTGGCAACAGGGCAGAGTACCGCTGGTCTTTGCCCACGCAGCAACCCACCAAGTCAGCATACCCGTACCCAGCACAGCCGTGGTGAGGCATCTGGACATGGACAAGCCAGGTGTAGTAACCATTTATTGTGGGTGGGCTGTGCTGTTGATTGTGTTTTGTGGGTGGGCTGCTGGACTAACAAGGGCACTGACCGGCAGGAGGTCAGATACCCTGTTTGGAAAAGGGGAGAGATGTGACGAGACCAATCTCGCCACATTGCATTGGAGAAGCCTGGTTGCTCGCCTGTTGCCTTTGGATTATGGCCCCATGTTAAAAGGCTTGATTTTCCCCTGCAAAGACAAGAAAGCCGGGTCATTTGGTGCTTGCCCTGTTTGAGCAGTGATACCCCAGATAGCTATGCCATGGAGCCCATTCGTATAATGAAAGACTTTGGCTCCATGGCAATTGAACTGTATGTGTGTGCTCTGAGCGCCATTCAGTAATAATGTGCGCTCAGATCTGAGCTATCTGGGGATATGTTGCATGTCTGTATTTTATGTCATAAATGAAACCTTGTGTATTTTATTGTATTTTACTGTCTTTTTGCTGCCATGTGTTCAATGGAGTTTTGCCTCTGTCTTTGGAGATAATTGGATTACTTCTAATTATCTCCAGGATAGAAGACTCTGTGGAACTGGTTTTGGGCAGAAAAGCCATGCTTCCTGTGGTCACAAAGGACTACGATCTATCTTTTGAACCACTGCTTGACCCTCAACACGGAGCCTTGTCTCGTTCTTGGGGGGATTCACTGTATGCTGTTAGAGACTGATTGCAGGAGTGTAAGCTGATTGTCTGCTTTTCCTGTTTGTCTGCTAGCAGCTATTTGGGAGGTTCCAGTTCGGGAGTTGGAGTGCTATTTTGTATCCAGTTCGGGAGTTTGGTGTTCTGCAGTAGCTGTGCCTGCATCACTGGAAAGGGGGACGATCGCCTAAACGGTTTTTACCCCTTGTGTGCAAAACAGTCCATTACAGAGGCTATTTCGTCCCATCTTCCTCGAGATCGCGGACCAGAGGGGTCCATTCACAGTGGCTCCCGGATCCAGCGTGCTCAGCGGTGGATGCTTTCCTTCAATTGTGGCCTTCACAGGGAGCTTATGCGTTTCCTCCGTTTGCTATGATAACCAGGGTATTACTGCAAGTTCAGCCTCAACGTGTGTCTTTGGTGTTGCTGACTCTGCTGTGGCAGGGTCAAGCCTGGTTTCTGGAGCTCCTGGATCTGTCCCGTCAGGATCCACTGCTCCTTCCGTCCCCGCTGATGCTCCTCTCGGATTCTCGGGGCAATCCTCATCCCCTCGTGATGGACGGCCACCTGCACCTGGTGGCCTGGACTCTTTCAGGGGAGCCTGGAATGTCAAGGCGTTATCGCTGGGCCCCTGGGACTAGGATGATGCTATTTATCAGCATGGAGGTCCTGGTATTGTTGGTGCCTGGAACGGGATACCTATCCCTTTACAGGCCCTGTAACCAGCGTTCTGAACTGTCTTCTCACCTGTTTGACCTGGGATGCTCGTTCGGTTAATGTGGCAAGATCTGCGACTTCGGCAGCCCACGTACCGCTTAGAGGTTTTCCCATCAGTCAGGATCCACTGGTTTGCAGACTTCTCCGTGGTATGAGACTGTCGCGACCACCGATGCCTAAGTATCCCTCCCTCTGGGACATACGTGCGGTTTTATCGTTCCTCCAGGATTGGCCTGATAATCAAGACCTCTCCCTTCGTCAACTTTCACTTAATTTGCCCTCTTACTATGCCTTATATCTTTTAGGCATGTTTTTGATGTCCGGGCCTTCGATGTCGATTCTTTTTCTTTCTCTCCGGAAGGGGCACCTTCATGGTGTCAAGACGTACTAAGTTGGATTAGACGGCTATTTTTTACCCATATTTCCGCGTTTCACCTAGCTCTGTGTAGCGAAGGCTCTCTCTCGCTGTGTGGCATTTACCTCTCCCCTTCACCCTTCTCGTTCTGGTCAGTTATTGATTTCTTATGTCAGACCTCTCAAACCAGTCCCGTCTCCTACTCTGGCGCGATGGATCAAATGGTTGTTGGCATTGGCAGGGGTGAATTCGTCCTTCGGCGCGCATTCGGTTAGAGTCTTCATGGAGGGCACATCTCTTGAGGACATCATGCGTTCGGCTGACTGGTCCCGAGAAGATACCTTTTCGTCAATTTTATTTTAGACCGTCGGATCATGCTGCTTTTGCTTTTCTGTCTGAGCGTTAAAACAGCAAATAAATAAAGCCTCCTTTCATGCTATAAAATTGTAGATTATACTACCTTTAGTGTAACTTTAATCTTAATTTTATTAATGACAGGAGGTGAATATTTCCCTCCCAGTTTCTCCCTCCCCTTATACTATGTTGGCTTTAAGTTGACCTACTTTAAGTGTTAGTCTGTCCTCCAGGGCTGTGGTAGTTAGGTCAGGTTATTGTCTTTCTAGGGGAAGTCAGGGTGTATTTTCTGGTATGTTGTACTGTCGGTGATTGAGTCTGGGTATTCATGTTTTCACAGTACATTTCATTCACTAATCTGAGTTTTCAACTGTTTATCTCGTTTTCAGTTTAATGGTTCGACTACAGATCCAAGTTCCAGACCTTCTTTGGGATAAAGTCCAAGGGTCCCTCTACTGATCTACGTTCGTTTCAAATTTTGGATGACGGTCATCGTTTGGGTTTCTTCTGCTATTACTATTGAATTGTATATTGTTCCTGTACTTGGGTTTTTGTCGCAGCTTGAAATTGGAAGTAGTTGGTTGGGAGGAGCCTTATATGTTTTCCTTACTTTTGTGCTGCTGTGGAGTTCTAGTAAAGAGAGACTTAAAGGGACACTTTAGTCAACCAGCCCACTTCAGCTCAATTAAGTGGTCTGGGTGCCAGATCCCTCAGGTTTTAACTCTTCACATGTAAACAGAGAAACTGCTATGCTTACATAGCAGGGTTAATCCAACCTCTGGTGGCTGTCTTCCAGACAGCCGTTAGAAGCGCTTCTGCGACGCTGCATGCAACATTTGCATCCAGCATGCAGAACGTCCATAGAGAAGCATTGAGAAATTTGCTTTCTGCTCCACTCGAGAGCTGACGTTGGCGGGGGAGGAGATGTCACCAGCACTGAGGGTGCCCGGCGCTGGATTAAGGTAAGCTGCTGGATTTAACCCCTTCAGCGCCACGGGAGGGGGACCCTGAGGGTGGGGGCGCCCTCAGGGCACTATAGTGTCAGGAAAACCGCTTTGTTTTCCTGACACTATAGTAATCCTTTAAGATAGGCATTGCTACTGCTTGTCTTACTATGCATTGGAACACTTCAAAGAAGGGATGATAAGTGGAAGTACAATAATGTGTACCTAATGTACTTGCAAAGCACCTTTTCCTTCACATATTTTGTGATACGGTAAGCAAATGATATAGTAATAAAACTGCTTCCTGTTCCTGGTGCATTGTTTGGAATATAAAATACATTGTGGCAGAATTAAGGGTTATTTTTGCCTGTTTACTTGCAGTTACTTCCCGCTAACAAAAGCAGAACTAATAAAGGAAGTGAACCTAATTTGTTTCTTTTGGTTTAAATTATGCACTCAAAGTAACAAACCCTTGTTCAAAAGGGAAAACTGTTGGCTATTTTCACACATATGTAAAGTATGATGTATTTTCTTTACACATGAAGCGATTGCAAGGTGTGTGTGTGTGTGTGTATGTGTATAGTGGATGCAGTGTGTGTATATAACGTTTTGGGGCTTCTGTGGGCAGTAAGCATTTTATTTTGTACATTTTAAATACAATTTTTTTATTCCCCTCTCCCTTCTTCTTACCCGTGGACAGGGAGGGGGGACATTACACTTCCTGGTAATCCAGTGGCACAGTACAGGATTTTGCATACCTTTATAATGACCTCCATTTCTGCACCAAACCTCAACTTCAGTCTCCACACCTCACTTGAGTCTCTACACCACCCACTTCAGCCTCTAACCAACCCCCCTTCAGCCCCTAACCCCCACTGCAGTGTCTCTCCCTTTTGATCCTAAACCCCTACCACTTCAGTCTCTAGCCCCCCACTACTGCCTATTACACCCTTCCTAAGTCTCTTATCTCCCACTACAGGTCCTAACCCGTCACTTGAGCCTCTAACCCTCCACTACTGTTTCAAACAGCACACTTAAGCCTCTAACCCCACACTACTGCACCTAGCCCCCATTACAACCCCTTACGCCCACATTACAGCTTCTACCCCCCTACAGCCCTTTACTCCCCAATACTTTTTACCCCACTACAGCCTTTACGGCTCCTAACACCCATTATTGCCCCTAACATTCACCACAGTCTCCGGTCCCCCACTACTACCCCTAACACACACTATTGCCCTAATAGCCATAAGTCCCCCCCACTACCGCCCCATCCATAACTACAGCCCCTACCACCTCATTACTGCTCCTATCCCTGACTGCTGCCTTTAAACCCTCACTACAAAGCCAAACCCCCACCCTGCTTTATTGTCCTAAATGGAAATTCCACTACTTCCCACGTATATTTCCTTCACATCACACACCAACAGTGGCCCAAACTTATCACTCCAACTTCTACACATACAGGGCCATCTTTAACATTGATTGGACCCTGGGCAAGAATTTACTTGGTGCCCCTGGATCCTGCCCTCCCACTCCCTAGCATGCAATCACTCCCTCCACCCCAACACACATGCACCTCAACATACAGATACACTGAAAGATACACACACTGACATTCAGGTACACACTGTAACTCGCAGGTACACACACTGGCTCATACACACAGATACACAGTCTGGCACATACACACAGATACACAACCTAGTACATGGATACAAACAGTGACACATACACACTGACACAGATACACACACTGACACTCAGATGCACACAGTGACACACACTGTCATATACACACATTGGCACATACACTCAGATACACACTGACACAGATACACACAGTTACACATACACACAGAGGACCCCCCACCCTCAGGGTTAAAACCCATTGGTTACTTACTTTAATCCAGTCCAGCGCTTGTGATCTCTCCTCCCCCGTCGACGTCAGCTCCCGAGTGGAGCGGAATGCGCATGCGTGGTGTGACAAACTGCCTTTTGTTACTGGGCTTTTATGTGACCAAATGCCCTTTGCCCCTGGCTTTTGGAGGAGCTTGATTGCCAGCCTCATGACTATGGTCCTGGGGTGTATGGCCCTTTAAAAACTATATGTGGGCATATTGGGACTTTTAAAAGACTGTTTCTGCCCCTTTGATTCCATGGGAGAATGTGCTTCTTCCCCTCCCCCTTTAATACCTATCCCATTGTCCTCCAGCAGGGCGTTGTCCCAGGGACACTGCCAGACTAGTTTAAACTGGCTGCTTTGTCCCTCCTCAATCTCTCATCAGCCCTTGCAAAACTTTAACCCCATGGCAAATTTACTCTGTTCGTGAGATCTGAGCGCTGTTCACCTATATTGGGCGCTCAGATCCGAGCTATCTGGGGATAGGTTAAATGTGGGGGTTCTGTGTTATATAATAGGAATTATGTATTTTACTGTTAGTGTAAAATGGAGATATTTTCTGTACCTGGAGATAATTGAGTTTACTGCAGTTCCTTAAGCCAATTATTTCCAGGATAGAGGGGAGGGATTTTACTGTGTATGTGGGAGTGTTATTTTTTTTAATTAGTGTTCCCCTTTTATCACAGTTTACCACCAGGTCCAGGGGGTGTGCCTCTGTCCTGAAAACTTGCATATAAAGAGATCTTTGGTGCTGAATAAAAGAGATCTTCTTGACCCTCAACACGTAGTCTTGTCTCGTGATTGGAGAGGACAGCTATATTCACACTGGGGATTGCTATACTTGTATACTCCCCTGAGCTTTAATCACTTAGCTCTTTTAAGAGCTTGTTTCTGATACGCTCTCCTGGAGGAGAGGTCTTCCCCACACAGTCCTGGATGTCGGAGGTTCATACAGGGTGGAAGGAAGAGGTCTTTCCCACATGGTCCTGGAAGACAGAAGATGATCATGGGTGGAAGGAAGACGGCGAGACTCCAGTTAAGCTACGGCGGTTGTGGAGTCTGCGGTGGTTGTGGTGTCCGGTGCAGTGGTTATGGTCTTTCTTTTGCCAGAATAATGGAAGAGTACATCAAAGACTCCCTTAGTAAGGGCCTCATACATAAATAATCCTCGCCTGCTGGTGCAGGGTTCTTTTTTGTATCTAAAAAAGATGGAGAATTATGTCCATGTAATGACTACAGGGCATTAAATAAGATCACCATTAAAAATGCTTATCCCATTCCTCTCATTTCCGAATTGTTTGAAAGGCTCCAGCGTGCTAAAGTCTTTACTAAACTTGACCTCAGTAGTGCATGCAATTTGGTAAGGATTAAGGAAAATCATGAGTGGAAAATGGCATTTAACACTAGAAGTGGGCACTTTGAGTACCTTGTTAAGCCATTCGGGTTATGTAATGCTCCGGCCGTGTTGTAGAACTTTATTAATGATGCACTCAGGGACTATATTGATTAATTTGTCCTGCTTGGTTACCTGGATGACATCCTTATTTACTCCTCTGACCTTCAGACTCACCACAACTATGTTAAACAATTATTGCAAACTTTACTTAAAAATCAACTTTGTTGCAAACTGGGAAATTGCATCTTTGACCAGACTGAAGTACAGTTCTTGGGATATAATATTTCAGCCACGTCATATTGGAGGTTGATACCTCTGAAACAGGGGTGGAGGCTGTCCTATCTCAAAGGGAGAGTCAGCATACTCCTTTGCATCCATGTGAATACTTTTCAAGAAAGTTGTCTCCTGCTGAGTGTAATTATGATATTGGCAATAGAGAACTGTTGGCTATTATACTAGCGCTAAATGAGTGGTGACATCTTTTGGAGGGTTCCAAGGAACCCCCCTTTTTTTCATATCTAATTTTTTATTGATTTTTACTAAACAGTGCACAGTGCATTCAAGTCAACATAGACGTTGCTTCCAATACAGAAATTGACATGGTTAAATTTGTTATTGTTTGTCACTCCTGGGGTCATTGTATACCGTTTTTATGGGTTCCATACAAGCAGTTTACCTTTTACACATCACATATCTTGCTCGTACAATGGTTCACAGAAATTAGCACTGATATCATAGACATATAGAATTATGTGTCTGGGATACTGTAGGAGTTCTACCTATGATGGCTGTATGTTCATTGCATTCAAACTTTTTGCTTGAAAATCAGGAATTGCTTGTGGTATCTACGACCCTAACACTTTTTATCGTCAATTTAGGATATAGGAGGAATAGGATGATTTGGTTGATCAACCCTGCATCTCTGCACTTGTGAGAGGTAATGATGAGAATATTGTGTGCTCTTTGTAACCTTGTAAAGGGGAAAAATCAAAAGAGGAAAATAGTAAAACAAAGAGTAAACATAAGACCATAACCTGAGTGTCCTTAAAGGACCACTATAGTGCCAGGAAAACATACTCGTTTTCCTGGCACTATAGTGCCCTGAGGGTGCCCCCACCCTCAGGGACCCCCTCCCGCCCGGCTCTGGAAGGGGGAAAGGGGTAAAAACTTACCTTTTTCCAGCGCTTGGGCGGGAGCTCTCCTCCTCTTCTTCCTGGGCTGAATGTAAGCATGCAGGCAAATAGCTGCTAGCGCATTCAGCCAGTCTATAGGAAAGCATTTACAATGCTTTCCTATGGGACGCTGGCGTGCTCTCACTGTGAAAATCACAGTGAGAAGCATAGCGCCTAGTGGCTGTCAATGAGACAGCCACTAGAGGATTAGAGAAGGCTTAACCCATTCATAAACATAGCAGTTTCTCTGAAACTGCTATGTTTATAAAAAAAAATGGGTTAACCCTAGAAGGACCTGGCACCCAGACCACTTCATTAAGCTGAAGTGGTCTGGGTGCCTAGAGTGGTCCTTTAACAAGATATAGCTGTAGGTACAAGTACTGGGACGTATCTAGTAACATAGGGGTTGCGTATTTTAGGTGCCAATGGATTTGAGTTGCATGCGATTAGCTTTCAAGCTTGCCCACCTTTTAGTATGGTCTTCTTTACTTTCCATTCTATAGGCCATTCGTTCATACTCTGAGGTGGACTTCACTCTGTTCCATACCTCTAAGAAAGATGGGGCATGTATAGCCTTCCAATGGCTTGCTATGCTAGTTTTTGCTGCCAGTAGGAGGTGTATGGCAACATATCTTTGTTGTGTTGATAGAATTTCTGGGGATAAGTGAAGGAGATAACATTCTGGTCTACATGGTACTTTATGTGGCAGTACCATGGAGATAGCTCTCTCCATCTGTTGCCAAAATGTCGACAGCCTGGGGCATCTTCCTACTCAGCATTTTATCCACCAAATGTGCAGTGTGTCAGCATATCACTTACATAGTTGCATAGCAATCTAGGTTGAAAAAATACTCAAGTCCATCGAGTTCAAATTTTAAAACACATCTTTGTATGCTGTTGATCCAAACAAAAGACAAAAAGACCTTGGCCTAGGACCTAGGCTTTGGAGAAACATTATTAGAGAATTCACAAACACATGTACTTTACACACCACACTCAATAGAGCCCACTCTTCAGTGTGACGAACACTTCACAAGACCCCATCTCGGTTTTTCCAGGAGAGGGCTACAGCCATTTTGAACTATTCCACTATAGACATTAAACTTCAGACCCTGGTCGACTAAAGAGAGTGTCAGCTTCCCATATGACGCCGGGGGTTTCTACGGATCCAGCCTTTTTATTCATAAGAAGTCGGGCGAGTTTACAGATTCTGGAGTTTAAAGACCGTGTGTAGTTTTCTGTTCCATGTACCAACGTTTGCTGTGTTTCCTGGGGAATGACCGGCCTGGCCAGGTCAACCAATCTACTCTCCAATCTAAGTACGGGCTCTTGGTGATTCACCAAATGCTAAGACCAGTGACGGCTCATCTTCGTTTACAAAGGTTTCCATTACCTCATAGCCGGATTCCTTATTACTCTCCCGCGACAATGCACTTGTTTGTATACCTGGGCTTCGCAGTCTTCCAAGGAAAGTACACACGCACCCCATCCCAGGTGGTGAAGTACCTGGGTTTAGGATAGACGGGCCCTTGGGAGTGCTTCGTCGGTAACAGTCATAAATATTCCACAATTTGCATGGTTAGCCAGAGAATTCTATGGCGACCAGATTCTGAAAATAGCTCTACGAAGTAGAACTATTTTCAGATGATACCACTCACTTCAGAGGTCAATGGGGAATGGTAAGACTTTTATTCTTTTCTGCCCCTGACTTGGTCGTGGTTCCAAACACAAGTCTTGAGATTGGGGAACTGCTTGGGTGACCACATCGCCTGATAGACCTTCGACGCTCGGAAGCAGGCTTCTACATATTTGGTCCAAAACTGATGCAGGTTTTTCTTTCCCAATCTCAAGTTACACTGATGATTTATCAGACTGTTGCATCCTCCTGAGAATGGACACCATATTGGCATTGCATTACATCGACCGCCTTGGCGGAGCCTGGTCACATGTTACCAGGTACAGTTAATCCTGCAGCGGATTGACTTTTTCCTGGGTTTGGAGGAACATCAATGACTGGCGTCTCTGTCGATTGCATTTCCTTAATTTCTCGCTGTCAAAGGATCCATTCAGGATGAATCAGTTGTCCTCCCGGGATAATTACCAACGGAACAAGCATTGTTTGCTTTGTTTATTGAAACAGCAAATATGAAGCCTCCTGCCATGTTATAAAATTCTAGATTATGCTAGCTTTAGTGTACCTATAATCTTAATTTTATTAATGACGTGTTTCGAGATCCCATTCGAGTGAAGTTTTGACCGGTCGGCCACGAAGTGAAGCCCCAAAACAGTTCCAGAGGAATTTAGGCTACGACCGGTCTTCTTTCGGGAGTTCTCATACGAATGCCGACGAAGGCTTCCTCTGGCTGCTAACATACAAATGTTCCCCCTATTCGGTAATGTAGGTCTCCCCAAAGCCGTTCTACTTGTTCTGGAAGTTGGATGGGCAGCGGTATCAGTTTACCAGGTGTTCGCAGAGTAGAGTAGCCGACAAGAGACAAAATGGCCACCGTTTGTTTTAACACGTGCGTTCGGTAATACAAACGGCGGCCACACAGGGGAAACACTTTCTTTAACAAGCAATTTGTGGTGAACAGCCAGGAGTGGTTGATTGTTAAATGATGCAAACCCAGGGACCACGCAGATGGGGTTATGTAAACGAACGGGGTGGGGGGGGTTCCGGACAGCCAAACAAAGGGAATGAAAAGGGGTATTACAACGTTCATTCTGCTACAACTGTATTTCAAGTACTCTCTAACTTGAATATTTGAAAAGAGGTCAACATTGTTAAACCTGATCTCATGTTGCCATTATCTATTCCTCCCACAGTTTCCTGCAGATGGGTCTGTTGCAATAAAATTCAATGGCTACAGTCATTCAACCACAAATCTTATGCACTGACTCTTAATTTTTTTAAAGTTGATTTCTTCACACTTCAGCCTG
Organism: Pelobates cultripes; assembly: GCA_933207985.1. Classification (NCBI taxonomy): domain Eukaryota; kingdom Metazoa; phylum Chordata; class Amphibia; order Anura; family Pelobatidae; genus Pelobates; species Pelobates cultripes. The sequence goes on from OW240912.1 coordinate 164,955,585, forward strand.
TCTGAGGTGAACATTGTAGAATTTACAGGGAAATCACAGAACATTGTAGCATTTACAGTGAAATCACAGTATTACTTTAGATTATACTGATTTAGAGGCCTTGAGGTTAATCATAGCAAAACAAGTATTATATTGAAAAATCTGCAGAATTATAAGGAAGTATAACCAGTATGGGCTTGTTATATTAGAAACAGGAGTGAGTATTCTGTGCAGTTTAATACAGCTATTTGCAAACTTCAAATTATAATCTTTCCATTTTTTTTTTATGTGAAATTTTTTTTTCCAAATGATCTACAGAAGTCACCATTGAAGTGAAATAGAAGAATAGTTGACTTAGAGCAAATATTTTTATTTGGTAGACCTCAGTCACTATATGTTTTCCAGCTGCAGTTGTACATAATCATCATCCAAGTTGATGATGTGGATACTCTATCTTGCGGCCTCAGTACTTAAACTGTCATGATATTCTAGTGACCCAACATGCAGAGCGTAAATGATGATAGATATATTAACGTATACCAGTCCTTAGAGAGGCCGTGCTTACTCTACTAAGATAGAGAATGGTCAGGGGCATGCCGAGTTAGGGAAACCAGAATTCAGGAGAGCAAGGTACAATAGCCAAGTCAAAGATAACAGAAATCAGGAGAGCGAGGTACAATAGCCGGCTCAGGGATAACAGAAAGGAGAATAGTTAGAATATATATTTAAAAAAAAAACAGAAATGCACAGTAATACAAGCACTATTGGGAACCAACATTAGACCACAACAAGGCAATGATCCTTGCCCTATGAAGCCTTTGGAGCTTTAATTATTTAGCCATGGCCCCAAAACGGTCACATTTGCTTGTCACGTTATAAAAGGGGGGGTTGATGGAGCTACAACGTCGGAACTGTTGAGCAGAGAAGAGGAACTTTGGGAAGTGTCCCTCTCCACAATATGAGCGTCCCCAGGCTGTTTTACAGCCTGGGCAACAAAAGGTATTGTGACCAGTGGCGTACATACCGGGGTTGCAGGAGTCGCGCCCTGCTACCCGGTATGTACCCACTGTGTCCAGCCTCTTCTCCTGGGGGACCCAGGAGCCGGCCACCTCAGCGCCCCCCGCAGCTGGCCCTGCTGTCAACGCACAGGCAGGCTGCGGGCGCGCGAGGGAGCACTCTCCCCTGAGTGCTCCCTCTTCAGCTCCCACGCGCACCGCACTGATACCGGAGCCAGAAGATGATGTCATATTCCGGCTCTGGTATCAGTACGCGACGCACAAGGGAGCTGAAGAGGGAGCACATAGGGGAAAGTGCTCCCTTGCGCGTCCGCCACACAGCCAGCCCGCAGGATCGGCTGCCGGGCAGCCCCACTGGACCCCAGCTTTCCCAAAGGTAAGGAGGCTGGGGGTTTAAATTTTAAAAATTTTTTGTGTGTGTGTTAGAGTGTGTGTGTGTTAGAGTGTGTGTTAGTGTGTGTGAGAGGGGAGAGAGTGCTCCCTCGTGCGTTTGCCAGACACACAGCCAGCCCGCAGGACCGGCCACAGGGCAGCCCCACTGGACCCCAGGAAATCCCCTCAGTCTACCAAAGGTAAGGAGGCTGGGGGATTAAATTTAAAAAAAATGTGTGTGTGTGTGTGTGTTAGTGTTAGAGTGTGTGTGTTAGAGAGTTTGTGTGTGTTAGTGTTAGAGTGTGTGTTATATAGTTACATAGTTACAAAGCTGAAAAGAGACTTGCGTCCATCAAGTTCAGCCTTCCTCACAAATGTTGTTGCTGTTGATCCAAAAGAAGGCAAAAAACCTGGTCTGAAGCGCTTCCAATTTTCCACAAACTAGGAAAAAATTCCTTCCTGACCCCAAAATAGCAGTCAGATGTCTCCTTGGATCAAGCGGCTATTACCGCACTAATTAGAAATTATATCCCTGTATGTTATGTTTTTGTAAGTATTTATTCAATTTCAGTTTAAACATCTGTATGGACTCTGACAAAACCACCTCTTCAGGCAGAGAATTCCATATCCGTATTGTTCTTACTGTAAAAAAACCTTTTCTTTGCCTTAGATGAAATCTCCTTTCCTCCAGCCTAAATGTGTGACCTCGTGTCCTATGTATAGCCCTGTTTATGAATAGATTTCCAGATAAAGGTTTGTACTGGCCCCGAATATATTTGTATAAAGTTATCATAATATATTTGTTAAAGTTTTTCCAAACTAAACAGATTTAATTTTTTAACCTTTCTTCATAACTAAAATGCTCCATTCCTTTTATCAATTTTGTAGCTCGTCTCTGGACCCTCTCCAGTGCCATGATATCCTTCTTTAGAACAGGTGCCCAAAATTACACAGCATATTCAAGGTGTGGTCTTACCAGCAATTTATAAAGAGGCAAAATTATATTTTCATCCTGAGAATTTATGGCCCTATTTATACATGACAAAATCTTACTAGCCTTAGCAACTGCAGATTGACATTGCATATTGCTGCCTAATTTGTTGTCTATAAAAATTCCCAAATCCTTCTCGTGTGTGGTTATCCCTAATTCACTACCATTTAGTGTGTAAGTTACTTGTCCATTCTTAACCCCGAAGTGCATAACTTTGCATTTCTCTATGTTAAATTTCATCTGCCATTTTAGTGCCCAGTCCCCCAATCTATCCAAATCTCTCTGCAGCAAAGCAATATCCTGCTCACATTTTATTACTTTACAAAGTTTTGTGTCATCTGCAAACACTGATACATGGCTTTCAATGCCTATTTCAAGATCATTTATAAATATGTTAAATAGAAGTGGTCCCAAAACAGAACCCTGAGGGACACCACTTACCACTTTTGTCCAGCCTGAAATTTACCATTGATTACAACTCGTTGTACTCTATCCTTAAGCCAATGTTCTACCCAAGAACAAGAATATTCATCTAGACCAATTTCTTTTAGTTTGAAGACTAACCTATTGTGAGGAACCGTAGCAAATGCCTTGGCAAAATCCAAGTAGATCACATCAACTGCAATACCCTGATCTATACTTCTACTTATTTCTTCGTAGAATGCAATTAGGTCTGTTTGACATGACCTATGTTTCATAAAACCATGCAGATTATTGCTAATAACAAAGTTCTTCCCAATGAATTCCTGAATATTATCCCTTAATAGCCCTTCCAATCTTTTCCTAGTTACAGAAGTTAAGCTCACAGGTCTATAATTTCAAGGCAAGGATTTTGAACCATTTTTAAATATAGGAACAACATCTGCCTTCCTCCAATCCTGCGGTACAACACCTGAAACAAAAGAATCTTGAAAAATTAAATACAGAGATTCACTTATTTCCCCACTTAGCTCCTTAAGTACTCGTGGGTGAATACCGTCAGGCCCCGAAGCTTTATTTACATTAATTATCTTTAATAGCTGTAGCACCTTGTCTCGAGTTATCCAATCACAAGTTATTTGCAAGTTTTTTGCAGCAATCATTTGCATATCTTTTGCCATAGGATCCTCATTAATATATACTGAAGAAAAATAGTTATTTCAAATTTCTGCTTTTTCCTGGTCTTCATTAGCTAATAAACCCAACTCTGTTTCAAGTGTACCTACACTTTCATTTTTTGTTTTTTTAGAATTGATGTACTTGAAAAAATTTTGGGGGTTGGTTTTGCATTCTTTAGCTATCAATTTCTCATTTTCTAGTTTAGCCACTTTAAATGCCTTTTTGCAAGCGTTATTGGCATCCTTATATCTTAAATGGGATGCCTTTGATTAGTCTGATTTAAATGCTTTAAATGCCCTTTTCTTATTTTTAATCTCTTGTTTTACTTCTCTACTAAGCCACATTGGTTTTAATTTGTTTCTTTTATATTTATTACCCAATGGTACAATGGGTAATAAATATAAATGGTACTGAGAAATGTACCTTTCTAATATTTGTTTGAATAGTTTCCATTTATCCTCAGTGTTTTTATCACTAAGGAGTTTATGCCAGTCGATATGTTGTAGAGCTGCCCTAATCTTATTGAAATTGGCTTTTTAAAAATTATATGTTTTAGTATACCCCACTTGCTTTTGCTTTTTTGAGTTTATTTCAAAATTTACCATATTGTGATCACTATTTCCCAAATGCTCCCCTACTTGAATGTTGGTTAAAAGATCAACATTGTTTGTTATGACAAGATCCAGACAAGTATCCTTTCTAGTTGGTGCTTGTACCAGTTGTGACATAAAGGTGTAATTTAACACATTCAAAAACCTGATGCCTCTTGCTGAAGTACTAGTCCCTCCCCTCCCTAGTTTCCAATTTATGTCTGGATAATTAAAATCTCCAATAATTAACGTGTTACCCTCGATATGTAGCTTTCTCAATTTGCTCTAACAGTTCTTCCTCAATAATATTTACATTAGGTGGTTTATAACATATCCCAACCAATAATTGATTTCCCTTTGTTTGCCCCAAGCAGATATCTACCCATAAAGCCTCCACCTTTTCCTCGTCACACTCCACATGTCTAAGATTTGACTTTAACTCATGGTTGACATATAAACATACCCCACCACCCTTCTTGTTTTTCCTATCCTTCCTAAATAACGTGTATCCATTTAAATTAACTGCCCAGTCATGTGTCTCATCCCACCATGTTTCCGTTATGCCTATTATATCATATTGTAGTTGTATGCTATTGCCTCTAGTTCCCCCATTTTGTTATAGACTCCTTGCATTAGTAAGCATACATTTAATATTATCATGAGTCTTTTGTACTTTTTGTGAATTATCAATATTACATACCTCCTCTGTTCTGAGCTTTCCCCTCCCCCCATCTCCACCCCCTTTTTTTCTGAGCTAAAGCCCATCTCCTTTCCATCCTATCTCCATTTTCTAGATTGCTTTGACCCTCCCCCCCTACCACTAGTTTAAAATCTCCTCCAACCTTCTAGCCATCCTATCGCCCAGCACAGCAGACCCTCTTCCGTTTAGGTGAAATCCATCATGACTATACAGGTTGTACCTGTAACGGCACCCTCAGCATAAAAGGGTTAAACCGCCATTTAGAAGATCTTCCCCTTCCAGAGACACAGGCACAGCTACTGCAGAACACCAATCCACCGAACAGGAACCATACGAATGCTGTAAACAGCCGAATAGGAAAAACCATATGAATAGGTTTACACTCCTAGCAGTCAAACTGGAACAGCATACAATAAATCCCCCCAAGAATGAGACAAAGCTCTGTGTTGAGGGTCAAGCATTGAACAGACAGAGCTGTGGGTTTATTGTGCTTATGTACACATTCTTACACTTTAGTACCACCCACAGGGTTTTGGAACACAACCAATAAACACATACAATACACTCAGACACTCCCACACAAAATCCTCCCCTCTGCCTGTGATACAATTACCTTACACAATAGGTAATGTAATTATAACAAGCAAAGAAATAAAATTTTTCCACATTATTCATAACTTGAAAAGTATGCAACACATTCACATAAAAATTACATTTTCAGAATCCGCATACTCCAAATACACACAAATGTCAAAATCATCCAAATTGGTCCAGTGGTTCAAAAGATAGATCGTAGTCCTTTGTGACCAAAGGAAGCATGGCTTTTCTGCCCAAAACCAGTTCCACAGAGTCTTCTATCCTGGAGATAATTGGCACTCCAAATTGAGGGTGAAGTAGAACTGACAGAGCTGTGGGTTTATTGTTCTTATATACACATTAGTACCACCCACAGGGTTTTGTAAAACAACCAATAAACACGTACAATACACTCCGACACTCCCACACAAAATCCTCCCCTCTGCCTGTGATACAATTACCTTACACAATGGGTTAATATAATTATCACAGGCAGGAAAATACACAGTTTTACACAATATTCATAACTGTAAAAGTATGCATCACATTCGCATACTTACATTTTCAGAATCAGCATACTCCAAATAAAAATATATGTCAAAATCATCCAAATTGGTCCAGTGGTTCAAAAGATAGATCGTAGTCCTTTGTGACCAAAGGAAGCATGGCTTTTCTGCCCAAAACCAGTTCCACAGAGTCTTCTATGCTGGAGATACTTGGGAAGTAATCCAATTATCTCCAAAGACAGAGGCAAAACTCCATTGAACACATGGCAGCAAAAGACAATAAAACACATAAAAACATATAACTGTGCAGGCATTGCACAAAACAGGTACATTCAACATATCCCCAGATAGCTCAGATCTGAGCGCACATTATTACTGAATGGTGCTCAGATCACATACATACAGTTCAATTGCCATGGAGCCAAAGTCTTTCCCATAGTCTTTCATTATACGAAAGGGCTCCATGGCATAACTATCTGGGGTATCACCGCTCAAACAGGGCAAGCACCAAATGACCCGGCTTTCATGTCTTTGCAGGGGAAAATCAAGCCTTTTAACATGGGGCCATAATCCAAAGGCAACATGCGAGCAACCAGGCTTCTCCAATGCAATGTGGCGAGATTGGTCTCGTCACAGTACCCAAGCGCAAAATCGGCCCAGTGATCTAAAAACCCAAAACCCTTTTTCCTGCACCAATACTTTAGCCACGCATTGACCTCTCTAATCTCCCGCTGCCTTGCTGCCTTTCTACGCGGCACAGGTAATATTTCTGAAAAAATTACCTTGGAGGTCCTTTTCTTTAGTTTACTTCCTAGTTCCCTGAACTCATTCTTTAGGACCTTCCATTTTCCTCTGACTTTGTCATTGGTAGCAATATGGACCATGACAGCTGGGTCATCTCCAGCCCCTCCCAATAATCCCTCCACTCTGTCGGCAACATGCCGGACCCGAGCACCCGGGAGACAGCAAACTGTCCGGTTGAGTCGATCAGAGTGGCAGATTACCCTATCTACTCTCTTAATAATAGAGTCCCCTACCACCACAACCTGTCTAGACTTCCTTACTCTCCCAACCCCACCCGTACTAGAGGGGCTGTTTCCACGGCTGTTAGCAGGAACAGCTTCCTGCAGTACAGCTACTCCTGAGCTGATGCTCCCAACATCTTCACTCAAACGGGCAAATCTGTTAGGCTGCATGAGATCAGACTAGCTAAACCTTTTCTCTTCCCTCCCCCCCTGCTTCCTCGGCCCACTGTCACCCTGCTACGTGCCTGTTCCCCATCTGTCTTATCTCCTCCCTCTCCACTACCTGTCCCCACTAAACTCTGCTCAGTGAGCAGCAGACTCCTCTCAAGATTGTCAATCTCCCTCAGTGTTACAATTTGCCTCTCCAGATGTCTAATCTGAGCTTCCAGAAATGCCACTCGCTCACACCCACCACAGAGGTATGGAGCCTGGATAGAATCATCCAGGCATGCATACATGTGGCATGATGTGCACTGAGGTAAACTCACAATCTTGCTAGCACTCATCTCCAGTTACAAAAAACACAAGTGAGCAAAAACAATATTAACCCTCTTGGTTTAAACTTCCTTGTAGTTTCAACTCCTGATGTTTTAACTCCTACTTAAAAGAGACTACTTGAAATAGCCTACTTTCAAGCAAACTCCAGTGAGCAAGCTCTGTGAGTCAGTAGTGGGTTTATATTGGCAATAAAAATCCCACACGGGTGGAAATTAAGGGGCACTCCCCCTTATTAGCTCAGCAGCTGCACCCACAAGGAGGGGAATAGAAACAACAAGAGGGGAGGAAAAATATTTTTAAATAAACCAGCAAGGTGAAAATATAGAAGAGAAAAAGGGACAAAGTTTAAATATATCCAAAGAGAAAAAAAAAAAAAATATATATATATATATATATATATATATATCTGTTATCAGCACCTGAGGCTGCTCCAACACTATTAAAATTAGAGGACAACATTAAGAACTATAAAACGGATTTGATTAGATTTAAAAGAGAAAAACAGGATAAGGTATCAGCTGATTACAAGGAACATCGTGTATACAGATGGCTGAGTGGGAAGTCTGAAGTACCACATTTTATCAAAAAGCGGAGACCCATCCGGAAACCTAGACAATACACAATAGATAAGACATCAGGGGAATCTACCTCTGAATCTGAACCTGTATTGGAGTCATTTTCAACTAACCAATCTGGGAGTACAGTTGGTACAACACAGCCTTTTTTTAGATATTGCAACAGACGGATTGGGGATACGGACCAGATTTCGGAGCAGACACAGAACACCAGGAGGAGACACGTTACTAGACGGGGCCAAAAGGGGCGTACCTTCTGGGGCAAGAGGGAGGCCACCTTGACACCAGATGTAGCTCCAATTTTCAATTTATCCTCTAGACCACTTACATTGGATGAGATATCTCTTTTGAGTAAGGGATTATCTTTTGTTCCCACTTCTGGACCTAGTGCTCAGGAATGGGAAGTTGAGCTATATAAGTTTGGTCGCTCATTGAGACTTAAAGATTTTTTCAAATCCAAATCAGTGGAAAGCTCTAATCAGAGCCATACATTTAGGACCAAAAGTACGTTTGATCCAATGCCCAACCAGGCTTCTTTTTTGCGATCAGTACAGAAAGAAACTACTGATCATTTAAGCAAGAAACATCAGTATCATTCTAATTGCACCAAGAAAGATCGGGCTATCATTAAATCCTTGGCAGGGGACAAAAAAATTGTAATCAGACCTGCTGATAAAGGAGGTGGGATTGTGATCCAGAATTATTCTGAGTATCGCCTGGAAATTTTATCACAACTATCGGATGATACTACATACGACAAATTGGCTAAGGATCCCACGGATGAAGTCATGCATCTCATAGACAATTGTCTAATAAGAGGATTACATTCTAATTATATATCTATGGAAATATACCAATTTTTGCAATCCCCCACTCCTAGGACCCCTGTGCTGTATACGTTACCAAAGATAGATAAGAACAAGGATAGACCCCCTGGTCGACCCATTGTATCAGCAGTAGGGGGGTCCTAGAACCTCTGGCCAAGTGGCTAGATTTTTTGTTCAAGGAACCGATTGGACATTTACCAACATGTATAAAAGACACTCCCAGTTTCGTCAAGCTTCTGTCTGAAATTGTTCTACCTTCTGAACCGGTGGTTCTTGTGACATGCGACGTATCAAGTCTATATACGGTAATACCCCATCACGAAGGCATAGAAGCAATGAGATCAATACTGTCCAACTCTATATATTACTCAGGACCTCCAATTGAGTTTATATTGGAAGTCTTGGAAATAGTACTTTCTCAAAATTACTTCAGGTTTGAGATGGATTGGTACAGACAAATTGCGGGAACTTCAATGGGTGCAGCAATGGCACCTATGTATGCCAATGGCTATATGTACTGTTATGAAATCAGGCATATTGTGGAACCTTACAAGGATTATATCCTGCAGTATGTCAGATATATCGATGACATCTTCATGGTGTTTAAGGGTTCTATAGTGGAAGCAGAAGACATGATTCGGTGCATCAATGCCTGCACTAGCAACATTGAACTAACAGCAGTGATGAATTCGACTACTGTCGACTTTTTAGACATTAGAGTCCTACGTGAAGGGCTGGGTTTGGCTTATACATTATACTCCAAGCCGACGGATCGAAATACTATCCTACAGGCTAATAGTTTCCATCCGCAGTCTTTAAAAGATTTGTTGCCCTATTCACAGTTCTTGCAAGTTCTGAGGAATAACTCCGATTCAAATCGAGCACAGGAACAATTGGATATGATGTGGGATACATTTCGACAACGGGGATACACTAGTCAGATTCTATCAAAAGCACTTAATAAGTGCCTTGCTACAACAAGAACCTCTAGTCCAAAGACACCGACCAATAGATTGATTTTTCCAACTACTTTCACTACAGCATCCTCCAATTTTAAACGTATTATTGAAGAAAATTGGAGGTTGTTAAAAAATGATGTCACACCACCTCCTATGTTCCAGAACCCTCCCATGTTTTGTTACAGGAGGAACAAGAATTTGAGAGATTTGTTGGTGAATTCTGACCCCGTTCATTGCTATTCCAAGGAAACTGTCCCACAAAACTTAGGATGTTATCGTTGCCTCGGGTGTGTTACCTGTGGGCATATGACCCCTGGGAAAACATTCTCCCATCCCCACACAGGGGCCAGCTTTTGCATTTGCCACCGTCTGACGTGCACAAGCGACTTTGTTGTCTATAAACTTATGTCTCCCTGTGGTTTAACATATGTGGGAAAAACGGATTTATCCTTGAGAGAGAGAATCCAAAATCACAGATCTAGCATTAGAACTGCTTACAGGGACAATAAGTCGGAATTGCCGGTAGCGAAGCATGTCTTAGAACTGGGACATTCTTTGCCTTCTATGAAATTGATGGCGATTGACCATGTTCCTGAGCCAAGAAGGGGTGGAGACCGTAAAAAGTTGCTCCTTCAACGGGAGCTGTTCTGGATCAGAACATTACAAACTGTCTATCCAGATGGACTTAATGAAAAATATTCATTATCTGCTTTTTTGTAATATCTGTAGTACTCTGGAAGTGACTAAGGTGGCCCGCCCCGGGGGTCAGCCACCTCGTCCGCAGTCCAGATTTATGTTGTCTGTTGCTGTTTCCCTCTGGTGGTTCCTTTCGAGTTAGTTATTTGTACGATTTACTACTGTTTAATATATAGATTAAATGTACATGGTGTATAATAGAGTTTCATCAATTAACACCACTAGGGTTGCTGTTGTTTCTTTGTTTGCAGCCTTAATATAGATTATTTTTGGTCTTTATCCGGAGTTGGACAATTAACCTAAGATAGGGCCTTATATTATTGTCGTTTTATTTTCTAGAAAGGAGCATATGTACCTTTTTCATCTATAGCATTTAACCATCAAATATTTGTAATACATACTGTACCGTTAAATAAGGCTAGAAACAGCCTTGAAGTTATGGTAATTACACTGATGCATTTCAAGTTAGTGGGTAATGATCTTGAAGTTTAGTCTCAATTCTTTCTGTGTATATATGTGTATAGTTACACCAATACTCTTTTTGTGTTTTTCAAAGTGAAAGTCAATGCCACTTACTATTGCCTACCAGTGAGGATTACTTTGTGCAACTGTATAACTATTGGATATTTTGCTTCATGATATTCTGCTACAGTTTTGTGCCCCCTCATTTCTACTTAGGTGATTTGTTTTAGTTTACTGGTTGCTAGGAAGTCTTTCTTTCCTAACAACCAGCTCCCAATGACATTGCCGGCCGTCTGCCCACGTGATGACGTCATGACGCTGGCGTCACGTGATGACGTCATTGACGCACGTCCGGCCGCCGGCCGAACCCACGTGGGAGACAGACTGAGCTCAGAGGGAGGAACAAGTGGTTTGGTGAAGGGTAAATTGATTATCAATTTGTATTTTACTATATATGTCTATTTTGATTAGATTTGTATTAATCCTGATGAAAGTCTGTAGTTAACAGACTGAAACGTTGATTTTTGCATTAAAAGTTGTTTTATTTTTCATATACAGTCCTGAGAGTGCTATCTTATTTTTCTTTTTATATTTTGCTGGACAAGCACCGGGCATTGTAATTTGCTGTATTTGATGGAGTGCAGGATTTTCTCTTTTTTTATATATATATGAAAAGGGGAAAACAAGTTACAAAATATTAAAATAAATCAAAACAGTAAGGAGAAATATTTTTTTTAAAAAGAGTAAAAGTAATAAAACCAACACAAAATACAAAAAAAATTAAAAATTAAACCTGCTTTTTTTTTCCCACTTGGTATTAACTAATACCAACCACAACCACAGTGTGTTAGAGTGTGTGTGTGTGTTAGTGTTAGAGTGTGTGTGTGTGTGTGTCTGTTAGTGGTATTAGGGAGTTATCTACCTAAAGGCTGAAAGACCTAAATTGGTCATTCAGCCAAATTTACTAATACTAAGTAAAGATTACTTAGTATTAGTAAATTATACCCCTACTCGCTATACTGCGAGTAGGGCCATGTCTAGTAAACAGTGTGCAGCCTGTGGCTGCTCACTGTTAAAAAAAAAAAAAAAAAAAGGGTACCCCCTCCCGAGCCCCCACCCCTGAGCGGCGGATGGGGGCCCTAAATTAGAATAGGGGGGGACTTGTTGCCCCTACTGGCCCCCTCCCCTCAGCGGCGGGTGGGGGCCCTAAAGTACAATAATGGGGGAGACCTATTGTCCTCCCCCAGGCCCCCACCTCTGAGCGGTGGGTGAGGTCCTTAAATACTAATTAGGGAGGACCTAATCTCCTCCACCCTGGCCCCCACCCCTGAGCTGTGGGTGGGGGCCCTAAATACTAATTGGGGGGGACCTAATGTCCTCCCCCTGGCCCCCACCCCTGAGCTGTGGGTGGGGGCCCTAAATACTAATTGGGGGGGACCTAATGTCCTCCCCATGGCCCCCACCCCTGAGCTGTGGGTGGGGGCCCTAAATACTAATTAGGGAGGACCTAATCTCCTCCACCCTGGCCCCCACCCCTGAGCTGTGGGTGGGGGCCCTAAATACTAATTAGGGGGGGACCAGTGGGTGGGGGCCCTAAATTAGAATGATATAGGGCCCCCTAAAGCAGTGGGTGGGGGCCCTAAATTAGAATGGGTGGGGGCCCTAAATTAGAGAGGGCGAGGACCTAACGTCCTCCCCCCTGGCCCCCACCCCTCCTAACCTGAAGGGGGGACCTATTGCCCCCCCCGGCTCCCACCCCTGAACGGTGGGTGTGGGGCCCTAAATACTAATTAGAGGGGAACTAATGTCCTCCCCCTGGCCCCCACCCCTGAGCAGTGGGTGGGGGCCCTAAATACTAATTAGGGGGGGACCTAATGTCTTCCCCCCTGGCCCTCAACCAATTAGTATTTAGGGGGGAAGGACATTAGGTCCCCCCTCAATTAGTATTTAGGGCCCCCACCCACCGTTCAGGGGTGGGAGCCGGGGGGGGGGGGCAAAGGTTCCCCCTTCAGGTTAGGAGGGGGAGGGGGGAGGTGTTTTTTGTGTTTGTTTTTTACAGTTTAATAGACATGCCACTACTCACGGTATAGCGAGTAGGGGCATAATTTACTAATACTAAGTAATCTTTACTTAGTATTAGTAAATTTGTCTGAAAGACCAATTTAGGTCTTTCAGCCTTTTCGTAGATAACTCCCTAATACCGTGGGAAGTTATCTACTTATTCATTCCTGTCATTACATGACTGGCTAAGTAACTTACATTTTATATTAATGTGTATTACTTGATTGTTGTAAGAGCTGCAAATGCTTACAGCTGAATCGTGGCTACGTTTGTATACTTTTTATTTAAATTTGTATACAGTGTAACATTCTTCTTCTTCCACTGTGTAAGTATATTAGTACTTAGGCAATACTGTGCTTCAGGACTTTGGAACTTTGGCACTTCGACACTTCGGAAATTCTGTAATTTTGGAACTTCGGCAATTCAGCACTTCGGCTATTCGGACATTCGGAAGAACCCGAATGTCCGAATTGCCTGAAATTCGTTCGAATTCATATTCAGCCCGAAACGAATTGCATATGTCTAGTAATCTGTTCCGTAAAGGAGCGTAGACACACAATAGTTGGAGTTTCATAGGGGAAGCCAGGTACAAGAATGAACAAGATTTCATTCTAGGAGAATTGTAAAAGATAAATCACTTGTGGGGAAAATGAATAAACATCGACATTGAGTGCCCTGACATCCAAAACTCCCTTGCAAGAGATCAAACAGAACAGCATAACCAACCTTACAGAAAGTTGTTTCAGGGATAAAGACACATTATCCCATCAATTATTAAGAAAAGTTAGCAACAAAGAGATGTCCCATAACAAGGGAGAGGCGAGTGTGCAAAATGAATGCTGCAAAGAAGCCGACAAATGAACGGGTGACTCCTGACCAGAATACCATCAATACCTCTATGACGTGTCGAAAAAGCCAAGTGGTAAAGGTTAACTGTCCGATACGCCTTTCTGTTATCTGTTATCATAAAAGAAAGTAAAAAATTGGAGAACAGTTATCACAGGAGCTAAGGAATCCACACCCCGTCCCATGCACCAATCATTCGCTAGAAC